>CM053411.1:27599409-27711671 GCA_028644305.1 Xerus rutilus | reverse complement strand
CTGTAATCCCAGCACTTAGGGAGGCTGAGACAGGAGAATCGCGAGTTCAAAGCCAGCCTCAGCAATGGCGAGGCGCTAAGCGAGCAACTCAGTGAGACCCTGTCTCTACATAAAACACAAAATAGGGCTGGGGATGTGGCTCAGTGGTCGAGTGCCCCTGAGTTCAATCCCCAGTACCACAAAAAAAAAAAAAAAAAGATTACCTGATAGTATATTTTATCCTTATGCTTCTCCATTTCCAACTACTCAATTCTAATAGTTTTTAATCTTGACGTATACTCAGATATAAACTATTTTCATCTCATGTTTATGCTATTACATATAACTTTTTATTAAAATTCTGCTCAGAAGATTTAGGTTCATTGCATAAGCTAATTTCTGAGAGGTGGGTAGCTGTTGGTGATGACAACCTAAACCTCAAAACCTTTTTCTGCTTACTGCTTCACTTCCAGTAGGTGGCACCAAATACTCTTTGAAGTTCTTGATAGTAATTCTTTGTTGGTGTTGCTGACTGACTGATGATCTGTTCTACCACCACAGAACGAAAATGGTACATTTATTTTCTTAGTTTTATTCTCTGATGTTTATATACACAACTTAGTGATTGTGTTTAGAGTTTTAAGTTAGACTCATGGGTGTCTAAGTTATTTATTTGCTCCCTCTGACTCAATTTCAAACTCCCAGGAGCGTCTTTAAAAGAAAAGTGATTTTCAATCAGGGTGATTCTAGGAAGAAGAGTCATAGTATTGAGAAATAGGACTAGATTAAAATAAAGGGTCGAGAATAAGAGAGAAGGAATAAAGGGATTTGCCAAAAGTGCTTAATGAATTTAAGAGAAAATATAAAAGTATATGTAAAATTCAAAATGATAAGGAAATCAAAATATTTCTACTATATAAGATTGAATACTTTAATAGGATTGTATTTCATTGATTTTTCAAATTTATTTTACAAATAACATGGACTTCAAAATACTCTGCAAAACTATTATGTCCCCATTCTCATTTTCAACTTTGTGCCTTCTTGAAAAGCTTTACGTTCAGTATGTGTTGTTTAATTACTGTTTTCATAAAGAACTTTTAGATCTAATTAACCATTAAAACTAGAAAATGTGTTTCCTGTATGTCAGTCTTGGTTTATTACATGTTTATTCTACTTAATTTATTAAATTTTAATGGATTTGTGAACCATTTTTTAAAAAACACTTCTAAAATTTCCTACCACAATTATATTTACACATTGTCTTTTTACCCAGGGCTTGAGTATCAGTGTTCTGTGATTCAGAATGGAAATCTTTTTCTGCATGTCTTTAGTACAACTACCATTTGGGGGACTGGTAGCCAGGGCTCTGGGTAAGACAGACCTAGGTTCAGCTCCTCTCTCTGCAGCTGAATGGAAGACAAGGAAAATCATTTAGCTTATCAGAGCCTGTCTCTTCTTGTGCTAAACCTACCTCATGGGATTATATTGAGGATTAGAAATAATATAGGTAAATTTACCTGACACACAGTAAGCTATTACTATCACATATTGGCAACAATATTTTTGGGGGGAGAGTACAGGGGTACTCAGGGGTACTCGACCACTGAGCCATATCTCCAGCCCTATTTTGTGTTTTGTTTAGAGACAGGGTCTCACTGAGTTGCTTAGCGCCTTGCCATTGCTGAGACTGGCTTTGAACTGGAGATTCTCCTGTCTCAGCCTCTCAAAGTGCTGGACGGATTACAGGCGTGCACTACCGTGCCCGGCAACAATAATAAATTTTATAAAAAAATACATTGATGCTTTACTCATTTCAACCTTAAGGACGCTCAAATAACTTTTTTTTTTTTTTAATTTTTTTTAGTTGTTGATAGGCCTTTATTTTATTCATTTATTTACATGTGCTGAGAATCGAACCCAGGGCCTCACACATGCAATGCAAGTGCTCTACCACTGAGCCACAACCCCAACCCCTATTTCTACTTTTTAAATTGGAAATGTCAGTATGTGAACAATGTACATTGGGTCTCCAGAGAGTTTTCATTTCAAAAATATTGGTGAGGTTTAGGGAACAATCCTAAACTTTTGGTTTTGTATGCGTAACAGTATAGTAAGCATTTATATTGATACCACCCCTCACACAATCACACCGTTTGCAGCCTTCGTGAAAAGGGGCATTCTTATATGTTTTCACCTGGAATTGAAAGGAAAGGGAAAACTTTAAAGAGATTTAAGCAAAAGAATGTTGGGGTTCAGCTTTACTCTGAGCTTCAACTTTAATTTCTGAGCTTTTAAAACCCACTTGCGTGATAAGAGTAATTCTGCCACCACTTTCCCGGGGCGGGGCGGGAGGTAAGCATCATCGGAGAGAAACTCAGTGCTGTATACTGCAGCCGAATTGCAGCGCTTCCTGGGAGTAGAAAAAACGCTGGGTGGCGTTTTACACAGGTCAGGCTTTTCCCTTCCAGCTCCTTAGCCACGTGGCGCCCGCTGAAGCCCCTGGCCCACCGGCCACTTGCTGGGTTGCTAAGAAGGTCTCCCTCCCAGAAGGATGTGCTGGGGGCTCACGGCTGCAGGATTCTGGGAAAACCGGGAGCTTCCGAGGCCGCGGCCACCAGACCCAAGGCTCCGGTCCCGAACCCGAGCGGGGTTGAGCTCCCAGGCGACGCGAGGTGCCAGCCTTCCATTCGACGGACGCTTGGCAGGTCCCCGAAGTTTTCCCCAGAGACAGGACTCGCAACAGGTCAGAGGCAGGGTCGGGAGGGGCCTAGCTCCACCGCACCGGGTGAATCAGCACCGCCCAGCGCCGGGGCCAGCCCTTTCCAGCCAATGCCAGACCTGAGGAAGAGTAGCGAGGCCGCTGGCCACCAGCCACTCAGGGCTCACCGGACCTGAAGAAAGGTGACATCATCGTAGTTGGGAGGTGTCCGAAGGCTCCACCAATGGGAAGCAGGTGAAGTGGCTTGCCTTCTACAGCTCCTGACCAATACTAACAAAACGAAAGGGGGCCCGGTTGTCGGTATAGAACCAATGGAAAACAGGGAAGGAGCACGAGGCGGAGTTGCGAATCCTGTCACCAATTGGAAAGAGGGGGGTGGAGCCCGGGCCTTGTCAAGCGTGACCAACCAGCGAGAGGAGCGGACTTTGGGGGGCGGAGCTGTGATGTTCTCTCCCAATCGCACAAGGCCAGGGGCGGGGTATTCTTTGGAGTACCCAATGAGGAACGCAGCCGAAGCGGGCCTGTCAAGAGAAGGGGCTGGGGGCGGGGGGATGGTGAGTCGGGGATAAACACTCCGCGGCGGTGGCGGCTGCTGCTCTGCTCCGGGTTCTGTCACCGTGTCGGCGGTGCCCAGCTCACTGGCCCCCTCCCCCTCCTGACGAGCGTGTTCGCCAGAGGCTCCTTCAGCCGTGCTCCGCGGGGTCCACAGCGGGGCGCGGGTGTCCGGCGGCGGCGGCGAGCCTGTGGGCAGTGGGGGTTGGTCCCGTGGCTCCGGCCCCCGGTGCAGAATGGCGGCGGCGGTTCGGATGAACATCCAGATGCTGCTGGAGGCGGCCGACTATCTGGAGCGGCGGGAGAGAGGTGCACGGGGACGGGGAGGCGTCTGGCCCGAGCCGGGGCCGGGGGTCCTGAGGGACCGGGCGGTGGGCCAGGGAGCCCAGCCTCTCCGGGGGTGGTTGGAGGCGCCGAGAGCGCGACCGCGAGCGCTCCCAACCCCTCCGGCTTTCCCCACGCGCTCTCTGAAAGGAGGCCGCTGCTGCCCCAAAAGCAATGAATGGGGGTGAGAAAGGAGCTGCTGTCCCCCAGGTCCTGGGCGCCACCTCCTCCCACCCCCTTGAGAGTGGGGTGCCCAGAGCCCTCTCAGCCAGTCCCCTCTGGTTTACCTCACCTGCGCTGGTGCCCGCCAGCCCCCAAGTGGGCCGGCGCCCTGTCTCCCAGGCGGAGGAGCAGTATTTCGCCTGGCCCCGGCTCGTGGTGTTTGCCCCGCACCTTCGCCTGAGGTTGGTCCCACTTAATCCACACCAACCTGCTGGACGTTGCCAATGGGAGACCAAGGCTCGACGAGCTTAGCCACTTGCTGTGTCTTTCTCAACAATGAGCAACTGGAATCTTCTTTTACACCTGCTCGGAACTGAGGGTATTCTCACAATTTTTAAAAAAAAAAATCATTGTTCTCAGAATTCCACCTTGCTCTGTTTAGTTATTTCCACAATATTCTTTTAAAGATAAATAAATAAATGAAAAGGGAAACACTGAAAGGGAGGGAGTATTAAATGTTCTAGGCTCATTCATTAACTGGATCCTCCGGTTTTCTAGAAGCTGAACATGGTTATGCCTCCATGTTACCATACAATAACAAGGACAGAGATGCCTTAAAACGGAGAAACAAATCCAAGAAGAATAACAGCAGTAGCAGGTAATTTGGTAAATATTTCTCTTTCTCTTCTAGATTATACTATAGGTGATATAAATGGCAGAATGTAAGTTGCCTGTTGTGATTATAACCCTGTAAATACATTAAGTGGCGATCATGATTCAGTAATGCACACATGGTCTTAAGACATTTGAGGAAGCAGCCCTTCTGTTTAAGTTGAGGGGACTGAACAGAAAAATAGAAATGTTTTGCATTTCTTTATTAACTATTTTAAAATTTAATTTGGCTTTTTTTCCCCCTTGCTGAACAAAAATTTGTGAAAGGTTTAAGTGAGATGAGCAACAATGTCAACATTTTGCCTTCAGAAGTTGCACGTTTTGGGCCAGTTTTCTGTAGATCAAAATGCTGGATATTTTAAATTTACTCTTTATAATGAAGATTATATAAACATTAAAGTATCTGATTGGCATAGGTAGTAGGATTTTATACTTGACAAGTAAACTAAACACAGTGGTTTGTCTTATAATCTAATTTGTCACGTCTGTTTATAGTGGCAAAGGTGAATGAGGTTAAAGCCTACCTCTCTAGTGATGGAAGAACAAATAGTAAAATATTAATATGTTACCTTTTTGTGTTAGCCTCATAGTTTGCCTTATACTTCTTAAAAGCTGTAAATCTCACTGGAAAGTATTTGGTTAATGGTGAGTGAAATTGTATATTAAAGCCCTAAACATAGTTCCTGGTATATATAAATAACCCCTTATTCTTCTTACCACTTTTTTCCTCTCTTTTTCCTTAAAATATTAGTTAGCTAGGAATTCTGTTTTATTAGATCCATTCAATTATACCTTTCTTGCTAGATTAAAATCATTGACATTTTCATCACTGATTTAGAATACTTATTCTCCCCTCACTGTCATGAATAACTTGTTGCAAGTAACTATATGGATAGCCTCTGTGGCTTAATACAGACCACTTAAGGCCAGAAAGTTCCCACTTAAACCTAAAACTCACTTGTTCTTCTTGCTTTGTCTGTCCTTGGTTCACCCCTGGTCCTTAGTATTGGTGGAATCACAGGATGTGAGTAGCACCTTTGTGTCATGCTCTTGACTAAGATGGCACATGAAGGATGAACCTTATAATTACCTGGTGGATTTTCCTTGTTCTCCCATCTTAAGGATAACCTGAAGGTGGTAGTCAATAGTTCTGTGCATGGGCTAAGGCCCTTTAGGAAGGATGTAATCTAAGTATTGGCTTAGATTACACATGGTATCAAAACAACGAAGCTGTGTTGTATTTTGTTAGGTTTAATTTTTAAATTTTTGTTTGAAAGAACTTTGAAGCCTTTCAGTTTATTTTTCTGGAAAAGCATAGTCCACTTTTGCTTTTATTGTCTATGTTACTAACACTTAAATACCTTAACACTTTATTTTTTCCTAAGTTTCATAGAAAGATTGTAGGGGGATGTTCAGCAGTGAAAAGTAGAAAAGAAGATGTTGTTGAAGGTACATGGCTCAGTCCAGAAAAGGTGATTAGGAAATAAAAATGATAGTTGAGAATTTTAAACCAAGAAGTGGATTCTTTCTCTTCTCTGGAATCATCAGCGTTGTTCCTGAAAAGTGACCAGGATTTCTGATGTTTAAAAAAAAACAAAAAACAAAACAAAAAAAACAACTCATCTCTTCTGTTAATGGGTTTATTTTGCTTTCCATGTTTAGAGACAAAAGACTATCAGAGTTGTCCATGTACTTGAGGAACAAGGAATTAATGTAATATATTAAGTGGCGTAGGGAGCTCTGAGGGACTATGATTTTATCTGGAGATGGCACCAAGCAAACATATGAAGCAAGAACAGGTAGTTTTATTTAAGTGTGATCACTTCTTTGATGACTTGTTCAGAATATCCTTTATCTGAGGAGTAAGCCGTCTCAACAAAGAAGGCAGTTTGACCCCTTGGTTTGAATCAGCCTAAGATATCCAAGGCCACATATGCTCAGGATTTTGAACTGAGATGAGGGCTGGGGAGAGAATACTGCTGGTTTACAGAACTGTTGAATAACAGTTTATTCCATTTCATTCAGGTTGAAATGCTTTGCTCTTTGCTTACAGAGTCTGAGGGAGTACTTGTCCTTGAACAACAACAACAAAAAATTTAACCATTATGTCAAACTTTTTGGGCACTGAAAATGCAGTTTACTTAAAAGCTGCTTGTAAAAAAAATGAAATTGTGAACATTGTTTGTTTTGGAATCATACAAAAACTACTGGAATACAGGAAGATGGAACATTTTTTCTTGCCCACTGATTTCTTCAATCAGTAATTATTTAGAATTGAAATTTAGAGTTTTTTTTATTGTTGTTTTGTTTTATTTTTTAAGAGACAAGATCTCACTAGGTTGCCTAGTTTGGCTTCCTACTCCTGGGTTTAAGCAGTCCTGCCTCGGCCTCTGGAATAGTTGGGATTACAGGCATGCACCACCATGCCTAACTCTAGAGCTTTGCAAAATGTGTTTTGTCACATTAGTAAAGTAGGTTTGGGCATTCATGTGAAAGAGGAAGTTCGATTCTTTTATGACAGAGGCTGACCAGGTGCAGGGGCACACACCTATAATCCTAGCAACTCAGGAGGCTGAGGCAGGAGGATCACAAGTTCAAGGACAGCCTTGATGATTTAAAGAGACCCTGTTCAAAAGGGCTAGGGATGTAGCTCAGTGGTAGGGTACTCCTGGGCTCAATCCCCAGTACCATAAAACAAACAAACAAAAACCTGCTATATAGCTTAACTGACCTGAAGAGTCTTCTGAACCCAAGAACTTTTCCCTTTTCTCACACTGTAATTTGACTTAGTTATCTTTTCATCTGAAATTTGACCTTTATCGGTGATTCAAGAGTTATCAAATCTTCAATAATCACATGGAAAAGTTTTGACACAAGATATTTATATATTCTTATAATGCTTTAATTAAAAATGTAAATGCATAACCATCAACAGAGGCAGCTGGCAATCTCTGACCTAATCACTTTTGAAATGGTTGCTTTTGTTTTTTTGGTACCAGAGATTGAACTCAGGGGCACTCGACCACTTAGCCACATCCCCAGCCCTATTTTGTGTTTTATTTAGAGACAGAGTCTCACTGAGTTGCTTAGCACCTCGCTTTTGCTGAGGCTGGCTTTGAATTTGGGATTCTCCTGTCTCAGCCTCCTGAGCTGCTGAGATTACAGGCATGTGCCACCACGCTGGCCTGAAATGGTTGCTTTTTATTAATGACTAACTCAGTTTCAGCAAACCAAATGCACTTCAGCAATGACCTAGCCATTCAGTAGATACCCCCTTTAAAAAACCACCATATTTCGACATTCTTAAGTAATCAGGTAAAATTTGTAGTTTCTAAAACTCTGTTCAAAGTTTGGAAAGAGTTATGCTTCCTATGTTGTTGGTTTTTTTCTTTTAAGTTTTTCTTGGAAATTCAATGTTATATAAATATATAAATCTGTCTCCGTATATATATATCTCTTCAAAGAATCCAGAAATGGGTATGAGTACCATGTGTGCTGCTATTTTCTACTCTCTTTTCAACCTATTTACCTTACTCTCCACCTTCTTAGGGATGGCCCTTGATCAGATTTAAACAGGGAAATTTTGACCAGCTATTTTCATATACTTTCATATATTAAAAAAAGAATCTGTTAAGACTTCCAATTTATTATTCCCATTCAAAAGTAAAATGCCGGGCTGGGGTTGTAGCTCAGTGGTAGAGCGCTTGCCTAGCATGCGTGAGGCACTGGGTTCAATTCTCAGCACCACATACAAACAAATAAAATAAAGGTCTATCAACAACTAAAAAAAATTAAAAAAAAAAAAAAGTAAAATGCCACATGATTTAAAGGCAAAGGTTTGTGATATAGGCTGGATTCTTGTTAACTCTGGTATCCTGCTGGTCATTGAAGGAAATAAACCTTAGAAAAATGTGACTGAAGAATGCTGAAGGATAGCCAAGTAAATCAATTGAAAACTTTTAAGTTAACCAGTTTTGAGGTTCATGTATCATTTACCTAGAAAGCAAATATTCTGAAGCTTCAAATACCATCGTTACTCTCTCATTTCTTTGTCCTCAGGAATAAAAATTGATCTCCCAAGGGCCTTGTAGAAGAGAAGTTTTAGTGCAGGCCTGGAAATTTCCCATTTCAAGACAACACTGCCCTCACACAAACACACATACTTTCACTGTGCCCCCGTCTGTGGTGCAGGTGAACTTGGTTGTGGAGTCCCCAATGTAAATGAGCAACTGAGCATCCTCAAGGTAATCTTCCATGGTTGCTGGGAGACTGTATCTCCTAGGCTCAGTAAGGCACCAGTTATGACCCCACAGAATTCAGGACCTGAGCTATGGAGTAAAATCTTAAGCTGGTTAGATTCCACAAAATTTCGGTAAGAAATGTCAAGAATCAGCTCCTTTGTAAGGCTGGGAGATTGCCAAGTTCATAATTGGCTAGGAAGACATTGGATGAGGACACAAGGGGCCACATTGACTGACTTCTTGTGACTTTGTGGAAACTTTTCCATAAAATCTTAGACTAGATCTTATCTTCAAAGTCAGCTATAAACACACTTATAAATATAATTTTATACCCACCCTACCTTTTATCCAAGGCTTTTTCATCAATTTTGCAGTTGTTACCTCATTGATCCATGCTTTTCAATAGTTTATTGGCAATAATATTTATTCCCATTTTACAGAGGAATGAATCAAGGATAGAATTGTAAGAGAAATTTAAATTGTCTATAGTACTGGTCAGTGGCAAAGCTGAACTTTGAATTTCACCCTAACTTCTGCTTTAACCAGCCAATTGTCTCTCTGTTTAACTAAGTTTTGGAAACCTCTTCCTAAAATTACTTGGTAGCTATTCAACAGTAGCATCTTTCAGAAGTCTGTACATAAGATAGTTAATTCAGAGAGTCAAAAGATTAGGGGGAGGATTATTTTACTGTTTAAAACTGTAACCTATAGTCAAACAACTTAATAAAAATTTTGGTGTATGCTACCCCTAGAAAAACCTGCAGGGGTGGGTAGGGGTGCCACCTCCACTGTTTTACCCTCAGCCTAAAGAAAGCTTAGTGGTATTACATAACCCAGTTCACATTGCATTGCACTGCTGTTTTTCTCTTTGTATAAATAGACTCTTTTCTTTCCTTTTTTCAAAAAGATGACTTTTGTACCAGGAAATGTCACTGCTCCTTGAACTCTGTTATAGGTATTTACATCTATCTAACTTCCAAATGGACTAATTTCTTTAGAGCCCATGAATTTTTCCCCCTTTCTCTGTCTTTTATCTTACCAACTTTGGACAAAAAGAAGTTCAAACAATTGTGTTGATGTTGAAATTTGGTCCTTTAAGACAAGAATAATCTTATTCTTTTCTTATTGTTTCCTCTTTCAGATCAACTCACAATGAAATGGAGAAGAATAGGTGAGCTGGGGATTTTGGAGGTGGAATGTGGGTAGTTTTGATGTATTTTCTTTTCTTTTTTTTTTTTAAATATTTTTTTTAGTTGTAGATGGACACAGTATCTGTATTTTATTTATTTTATGTGGTGCTGAGGATCGAACCCAGTGCCTCATGCACGCGAGGCAGGCGCTCTACCACTGAGCCACAACCCCAGCCCCTTGATGTATTTTCTATTCAAGTTTTTTGTTGCTTTTATTTTTCACTCTTCCTCCTGGTGGCACCTGATTTAAGAGTTTACTCAGGGCCCTCTAAGCAGCATTGCCCATAAATCTTGAGTGGTTGAAGAGCTTGGCAGATCCAAAGAACATACCCTGTCCCCAGCCCCAGCCCCAGCCCCAGCCCACTCCTGAGGAATAAATGCCTTTATGTGATTATTCCACAGACTACAGCATGTTAGCTCCTAGGCAATATTTCTGCAAATAGTGTTTTTAAAAATTTACATGCTACTGAATATAATTGGCCATGCTGTCTTAAGTCATATACACACATATGCACATGTGTATACACACGCGTGTGAACTTGCAGTTTAGTTGGGAATGAAGATTCTCAAAATTCAGGCAAATGTGTGGATGGCAGAAATTTGGAGATGGTAACCAACTAGAGAAGGTCTACCCGCCTCACTGGGCTCCATTGTGCCACAAGCCTGAGTTGAATCTCTTTCACCTTGATTGCTGCTTATTTAATTCTTTATTTTCTGAATGAAGTTACCCATCCTTCACTGATGTAGCCTAGTGGTTCCCAGCTTTGGATGCATGTTATAGTCACTTGTAGTGCTTTTATTTTAATGTATTTTTAAAAATCTTTTCATGTTAAGTACATTATGCACATACACTTGTGTATTTTGTGGGGATAGAGAACAGATGTTTGTTTATTCTGATTCTATAAAATAACTTTTTATTATAGAAAATTTCCAATATACAAATGTAGAGTGAATAATGTAATCAAGTCCTATGTATCCACCACTAGCTTCAATAATTATTAACATTTTTGCCAGTCTTCTATAATCAAAACTATTCCTCTTCATAGAATATTTTAAAGTAAATTTTCTATCTGTAGTAAAGACTCTTTTAAAAAATGACTGCTTGCTTTTTACTATGCTGAAAAACAATTAATGACAATTCTTTGTGGAGCTTTAAAAAAAACAATGCGCGGACCTCATCTTTAGCAATTCTGATTTAATTGGTTTGGGTTGAGACTCTGTACTAGTATTTTTCAAAAGCTCCCCAGGTGATTCTCATGTGCAGCCAGGGCTGAGAACCATTGAGCAAGTCTCATTCTGGTCTCTGAGCTCCCATCAACTTGAAATGTGGGCTACCCATCCAAACTGAATGGCTTTCTCAGTGCCCTGCATGAAGAAGAAGATAATATGTAACGATGGCTCTGTAAATACATGTGATTGTTTCATGCAAGCCCTCTTTGAAAAAGGAGCCTGACTCTGGAAGTCAGGATCTGAATGACATTGATGTTTTATCAGTGAAAAGGCAGAACAGACCCTTACCAGGGCAGATCTTGGGAAAGGATGAACATTTAGCTTTTCTTCACTAGAATTTCCTCTCTCTCTCTCCTCTCCTCCCTCCCTCCCTCTCTCTCTCTCTCTCTCTCTCTCTCTCTCTCTCTCTCTGTGTGTGTGAGGGAGAGAGAGAGAGAGAGAGAGATCGGTTGAGTGTGCCTCACTGTACCTTTGCTTTTCCCTGTCCTTCTTCCCTCTTAGCTGTTCTGCAATTGTGACAGACTATGTTTTAAGTCAGAGCTTCCTTTGTGCTTAGAACTTACATATTGTGAACTAGAAACTCAAAGGTATTATCTTTGGAAAGGTGGTCAGCTGTGGCTTTTCTTTCTCATCTTTAGATTTGCTCCTGTCTTCTGCCTTTGCAGCAGGCTGGGTAAACTGGGACTATTTCTGCTGAGAAACCTTCTAGTTCTCCTTCTCTCATTTAACCTTTTAATTAGGTATCTATTTGTATGATTACTAAAATCTCATCCTTTCAGGTAAAGAGTCTTAGACTTGCTATAGCTATATCTCTTTGTGCCTTTCACCTCTGCAAGAATTCCACACAATGTTAATGCGTCATTTATTTTAGCAGCTCAGAGGTGTTCATTTTCTATCTACTGTGGCCCAGGAGCTTGTGCTGTGTACTGGGTGTTAGGTGAATTCATACTGGGGCATCTAATCAGTGAGGTCCCCATCCCAGAGAAATGTGTGGTTTGTCTAAAGAGAAACATGCAGAGACTGTTTCAGTGAATACACTAAGTGATTGAAGTATGCATAGGACTCTGTGGAGGCAAAAATTCTTTAAAAAATGGATTTGAAGTCACTATTGGGCTAACTGCTTATAATTCAGATTGCTTCCATATGACCAGTCAGTTTTTGTTTGTGGAAGGATTGGGTCCCCCCCCACACACACACACACTTTCCTTTCCTTTTGGAATTTGGTCCTATAAGTTCTTAATAATTGAACAGAAGAGAAGAAGGGAAGGACTCAGTTTACTTAATTTAACCAAACATTGGTTGCTGCAGCCCAGGGGAGGAGTTTTAAATTATCAGGTTTTTCTCCTTTGTTAGTGCAGATGCTTAAGAATTTTCTAGTTTTGAAGTCAAAGAGCTACTCTCATTATCTCCCTGGCTTTAGTAGCTGATGCCTATAAAGAATCCCACTGTGCTAAATGCTAATACATATTAGCCATTTTTTTACTTTAAAACAAAACGAAAAGACTGTCAGGGCTCTCAAAAAATAAAAAGCAACTTAGAAAAAGTTACAAAATTAGGAAATTGTTTCCCTAATTTTTCAGAGTTGATTATACTTCTTAGACAAAAGCCTTTTCTGTGGGTGAACCAGGGATGTGGCTCAGTGGTAGAACACTTTTCTAGCATGTGTGAGGGCCTGGGTTCAATCCTCAGTACCACACAAAAGTAGCTCAGAGAAACCTTTCTGTGGTACCTTAGAGGTCCTTAATAATTAGTGTTACTCTAAGTTATCAGGATCCCACTATGAGGATATTAGATTGAACATTGTGACTTTTAAGTAACTTGGTATTGGTGGGAAGGTGAAAGAAAAGACATCTAGAATGGTGGCAATGGTATTTTCCACTCAGCAAAATAAACGTTTGTTAAGTACCTAGAGCCATGTAGTTGCCATTGAGAGTACTGAGTCCAGGAAAGACCAAGCTCCTGCCTTGGGGAGCTGTTTCCATATCACTCCAGAAGGGTCCTGTTTCTTGGCCCTGTTTTGGCCCATGGCCTGCAGCACTCTGCATTTTAACTAATTTGGGGGTGGGAGTGAAGCTTCCTGAGGAAACACCCTTGTGTTAGTATACATGTTGTTTCATTTCCTTTTCTTTTTTGTTACTTAAACTCATCTTGTAGAAATATTTGAGAAATATAGAAAATAATGCTAAAAATTAAATTATCTATAATTCTGTCAGAAAAACTAAGAGAACTTCAAAAATACATCTTTTCAATTGTTTTGGAAAATAAATCTAAAAATGTAGTTTGTTGTAAAAAATAAGAAAATTTAGAAAAGCACAGAGAATGTAAAAATCATCTGTAATAGGCCTCTCAGGGATAACAACAGCTAACATTTACTCCACATCCATCTAGATTTTTGTATATTTTAAAAATGAACATAGGGTCATATATTAAATAATTTTAGTTTGCTACTTTTCAAGTTACTTTATGGACATTTTCCAGTGTCATTAAAACTCCATCTCTACCATTACTTGTAGTGAATGCTCAGTATTATATGATATGGTTATGTCATGACTCCTATAACCAGTCCCCTGTTTTAAGTTCTTCCTAGTGTTTTGCCAGTGTCACTAATGCTTCCTTAAACTGACTTGTAGATAAATCTCTGTTCAAC
This sequence comes from Xerus rutilus, assembly GCA_028644305.1. NCBI lineage: Eukaryota > Metazoa > Chordata > Mammalia > Rodentia > Sciuridae > Xerus > Xerus rutilus. The sequence goes on along the minus strand of CM053411.1, from coordinate 27,697,952 downwards.
ATCATCATTATTTCCATAGGATAAATTTGTCGCTGTGTAATTAATGGTATACAGGTTTTTATGATTTTAGATGTTGATTATTAGGTTGCCCAGCAGGCAGGTTACAGACAGTATTTTCCTTATGCCTTCACAAATTGATATTATAACTTAATACCTTTATCAGTTTGATAAGTCAAAAACAACAGAAACAAAAAACGCACAAAGGCAATTTGTTTAAATTGCATTTCTTGTATCACTAGCACAGTTGAAGAATTTTATGTGTGTGCGACTATGTGTTGCTGTTAAATAACCTTTGTCTAATTTTATACTACAGAGTTTATCTTTTCTCTCTTTTTTTAAAATATTTTTAGATGTTGATGGACCTTTATTTTATTCATTTATTTATATGTGGTGCTGAGAATCGAATCCAGTGCCTCCTCGCACATTCTAGGCGAGCACTCTACCGCTGAGCCACAACCCCAGCCCCTCTTTGTTTTTTTCTTCCTTTTGCGGTACTAGGGATTCAACCCAAGGCCCCACACATGCTAGGCCATTGTTCTATGATTGAGCTACATCCCCAGCCCCTCCTCTTTTTTTTATTTTAAAAGATTCAGTGATGTAAACGATATATATGGAAGATATTACCCCTATTTTAATTTACATAATCGTCCAGTTTGTCATTTACCTTCAGGAAATCAGTCCCTCTGATTGAAGTTGATGCCTCTGTTGTATATTTATATTTAACTGATGTTATGCCTAAGTCTGTCCCTAGACTTGTTCTTGTGGTCCATCTCTCCTTTATGTATCTTTATAGTAGTTTAATCATTGAGGTTTCATCATGTATTTCAGAGTCTGGTAAAGCAAGTCTATTCTTTATTCTTGCTCTACTCTATTCTCCTTCCTTTTTTAATTTTTCCATACTCTTAGCTATTTTTACCAGTTTATTTTTTCCAACAAATTTTTAACCAAACTATCAGTTCCTCATCCCCCAAATTCTTTGAGGATTTTAAAAAATCAAAAGCACATAGTTCCAATATAAATTAATCTTTAAAAGTTTATGCTTACATAGGGGCTGAGATTGTGGCTCAGTGGTAGAGCGCTTGCCTTGCATGCGTGAGGCACTGGATTCAATACTCAGCACCACATAAAAACAAATAAAGATATTGTGTCCATCTACAACTAAAAAAATGTTTAAAAAAAAAAAGTTTATGCTTACATATTAGGTCTTTCCACCCAGGATTTGGTGTGAGTCTTAATTTTTTCAGACCTCTTTACCATGTCAAAGCAAAGTTTTGTAGTGTTTTCATGTACATCTTCCACATTTCTTGCAGAAGCTAATCCTGAGTTTTATGTATTTTTAGATTGCTATTGGTTTCCCATTGTAGTTAATTAATCAATCCTTGTTTGAATATAGGAAATCTTTTCATCTTTAGTTCTGTGCTGTTTATTGATGATAATTCTCTTGTTTCTTTCTCTTGGCTTTGAAATATTCTAGTCTAAATGCCTTTCAGTAAATCCTACGGCAAATGGGGACTGTGACTGCATGTAAGTTGCAGCCAACAGGTCAGGAGGCAGTGCTAGAATGGACTCTTTCAAAAGAAGGCTCTGGCATCTCCTTTAATAGTAGACGCCCATTTTTCTGGAATGGTACATATGCAGGCCTTGCTGGAATTAGGCAGCTGGTCTAGAGAGGTTACCTCTGCCAGAGTCTTCTGACCCTCTGACAAAAGATTTTTGTGTGTGCTCTGTGGGGAAGACTCAGCAGCCTGATCTAAGCTGTTATTTCCATTTGGTCAAACAGGATTTCAGTGGCATCTGGTCTGGCATGAGAACACATTTCAGTCAGGTCTCTTCGGGCAGAATGTTCTAGTTTATTACAGGTCCCTATAGTCCTTTCTTTGGTGTCCTTTTCAAATGACCATGTTCCTTATATAGGAAGGGCTAGGGCCTGACTTGTGCAGGGGCCTGGGTTGTGGTATATATTGCACCACTCTTACTGCTTTTGAACTCCCTTGACCACATTCAGGTTTCATCTAGGGTGTTGCAACAAATCCACATTTGTTGCCACATGGGGTAAGGGCATGCCTGCTCATTACAGAGGGTCAGCAAAGGGACCAGTGTGTCAGTCCAGTTCATGCTAACAAAGTGGAGGAGATTCGTACCACTAGAATCTCTTTCCTGCACTACGCCTTTTGGATAGATGTCATTTGCCCTTGGAAGCACTTGGAGAAAAGACAAATGCTAGTTATTTGACTAATTTCTAGTCCCCTACCTGGAGCACTGGGGGCTACTCCCTGATTTCTTGTCTTAGGAATTAATAGTCAAAAGGTGGGATAGAACTAGCAATACTAATTATAATTTTGTACTTAAAAATTAGGCTCTGGAGCCGGGCGTGGTGGTGGAAGCCTGTAATCCCAGCACTTAGGCTGAGACAGGAGAATCGCGAGTTCAAAGCCAGCCTCAGCAATGGCAAGGTGCTAAGCAACTCAGTGAGACCCTGTCTCTACATAAAACACAAAATAGGGCTGGGGATGTGGCTCAGTGGTTGAGTGCCCCTGAGTTCAATCTCTAGTACCAAAAAAAAAAAAAAAAAAATTAGGCTCTGGAAAAGAAATTTAACAAGGTATACTTTATTTTTATTTATTTATTTTTTTGGTACCGGGGATTGAACTCAGGGATACTCGACCACTGAGCCACATCCCCAGCCCTATTTTGTGTTTTATGTAGAGACAGGGTCTCACTGAGTTACTTAGTGCCTCACCATTGCTGAGGCTGGCTTTGAACTTACGATTCTCCTATCTCAGCCTCCCTAAGTGCTGGGATTACAGGCTTGAGCCACCGCACCCGGCTACTGCCTTTGTATTTTTTACAAAAATGTATCAACACTGTTGTGAGGAATCTTCAAAACCTTCCAGGTTCCAATTAAGTTAGTAATAATGATGCATTTGTCAATCATTATTCCTTAAGGGAGATATAATTTCTCAAGGGATCATTTTAGAAAAAGGAGAATAGTACTCCCCCATCCCAGGGCATGACTTATAGTCTTCACCTGAATCTTTTGTTTTAAGACTTTGTTCTCAACCCAAAATATATTATGACTCTTAATCACTTTTAGGGACTAATTTTTTTTTTTTTTTTTTTTTGGGTACTGGAGATTGAACTCAGGGACACTCAACCACTGAGCCACATCCTCAGCCCTATTTTGTGTTTTATCTAGAGACAGGGTCTCACTGAGTTGCTTAGCGCCTCGCTGTTGCCGAGCGAGGCTGGCTTTGAACTGGCAATTCTCCTGTCCCAGCCTCCCTAAGTGCTGGGATTACAGGCTTGCACCACCGCGCCTGGCTAGGGACTAATTTTTGATTCCTTAATAAGACTTGTTTCGTCGTACCCTATACTAAACACCCTCTTTTTCTTACTATGCAGCTTATACATAACCACATCTGAAATTATTTTTATTTGACCTCTAGTTATCCTGTAGGATTTATGACACTATGTAATTGGTTAAGTCTTTGCCAACCTCAAGGTTACAGATAAAATGGTGAAATATCAGAGTTAACTAAGCTGTTCTTTCTTTTTTGACAATAATTTTAGGCACAATTTTAATGAAAAACTAGTACTCAGGAAGGTCAGATATATCATGAACTACCAAAGATACCAGATTACTCTTATGTCAGTGTCTACAGATGCATTATTTTTTCTAGGTTCTAGTAGGTTAACAAGAAATAGAAGACTTTGTGACTTCCATTATTTGGTAATGAAAACAAGAGATGAGTTTTGATATATAAGAGGTCCACAGTGTATGAAGGAATCAATGAACTTGATATATTTGGAAGAAAAAGATGGTTATGATAGTCTTCAAAAGCTTGAAAATCTTTTAGGAAAATGTAAATTATGCAAGATGTTTGTAGATGAAGGAAGAGAAAAAACATATTTGGTAGAGGGCAAAGGGGAGGCCATTCTAGAGCTTCAGGTGAGAGCTGATATTTGTCATGTAGCTCAGATAAATCATTTTGCTATAATTCATTTACATGTTTGATCACTCTGACTAAATTTTAGCACCTCAAAGGCAGGGACTTAGTCTTATTCAGCATTATATCCCAACACTTGGGAAAGTAGTAGCACATAGTAATCCTTTGAGAAATGTGTGAAAGAAACAAGTATGTACTTCAAGATGTCCACCCATGAACTTAATGACTTATCTACTCTCTTCATTGGCTGTCATCCTGCCTTGGCCTTATAATTCTTTTTTTCTCATAAACTTTGCTGCGAAAGTCTAAAGGAGAGAGAAATTTCAGTTATACCTTCAAAAAAGAAAAATAATTACCAACAACAGTGCTTCCCCAACACAGACACGTGTTGACACCTCATTTGATACCACTTTCAATCTTGACTACATCCAAATTAGGAAGAATCCTAGGGGTAGGATACTAAATTCTGGAGCTACTGTTTGCCTACAGTATTATTCTTTTTGTTAAAACTCTCTCCCAATTTATACATCTACCAGCCTGAGAGAGATACAGGAATAGAATCAAGCTTAAACATGGAGGCAGAAATATAAGAAGAGCTGCATTCAGAGTTGTCTAAGGGCACACTCTGGATAGCCCAGGTGCCTTCTGTCAGACCAGAGCTGCCTTCAGTAATAACTTCCTTCACTTGGATATTTAACTTTTCATCATTCATGACTGACAAGTGGCATGTGAATATATTTTATATTTAAATCTTTCATCTGTTGGAATTTATTTTGATGTTGACCTCCCCACTCCCTTGCCATTTTCTGAACAAGCATTTCCCCCACCAAGGAACTGGAGTTTTATCTCCATTGTGTGCTAAATTCATATCTATTCTTAGGTTTGTTTCTTATGACTTGTATTCTGTTCACTTGATTTGTCTGCCTGTTCCTGTATTAGTACCATGCTGTTTTTAATTGTTGAAGCTTTATAGTATAATTTAATAACTGGAACAGCACATTCCTCCAAATTATTCCTCTTTTTCAAAAATTTTGGCAGTCTCACACATTTATTCTTCTAAATGAAGTTTAAACTAATTTCCCAGCATTAAAAAGAATACTGTTGAGATTTTGTTTTCTTAAAATTGTGTTAAATTTGTAGACAAACTTGGGAAACTGACATTTTTACTTTGAGAGTTCATATCCAGGAATGTGTTTTTTCCATTTACTCAGATTTTCTTGTGTCCTTCAGCTATGTTTTACAGTTTTCTTCCCATAGATTCTTCCCAAACTGTGTTTGCTCCTTAAATATGCTATAGTTTCTTCTTACTCTAAGAGAGTTTAGTTGTGTGGATGTGCCTGGCTTCGCAGGCTAATACTCTTTAGCCCTTTTACCTTTCTGTGGCCATTGCAATGGAGGTGCAGGAGGGAGGCCCAGGCCCTTCAGGGGGCTTCTCCTGGAGTGAGGCAGATGCTTCCCTCCAGACCTTGGAATCCTTTTCACCTGCTTCTACATGGTGTGTGGCTACAAAGCAATCTTTCCCTTTGTATTCATTAGCTGTATAAAGTATTTGCTGATTTTGAAATGTAAAAAGTAGTACCTTTAGCATAAGCAATATCTGTATTTCCATAGAAAAAGGATTCAATTTTTCCATTAAATATTTTAATGACAAAAGAGGTCCATTTTCTTTAAGGAAGAGTTCAGCAAACTGAATTTTATCAGGTAGCCCCTTTCCACCTAGTGACACACTTGTTGGAGTTCCCTATTGGTTCTAAAAGGAGTATTAGAGTGCTATAATTGTCTGTTTGCTCACAGTAATTACCCTTCTTGAGAGGAAACTAAGATTGAAAGAATAACTGCAGCCATGCACAGAGCACTCCATGTCAGACCCTGGCTCAGGTCTTATGTTCCTATAGACCAAGCTCTATCAGCCTGTACATAATAATTAAAGTAATCTTTCTAAAGAATTAGCAGGTAAAGTTTATTAAAGTTCATAACCTAGGTATAAAACAGCGTGGCTCAGTGCTAAAGCATGCTTTCAGGGCAGGAGGGAGCCAGCGTTTGGCACAACACTCCTCTGCTGGGGTCAGGAGCTAGGAAGCAGCTCTTGGCAGCAGGGGACTATCCCACGAATATGTGATGGGAGGAGGTCCAAGTGGAGGGGTCAGATTGAGGTATCGGGTGGCTTGTTGTATATGTGGCAAAACTCCTGCTAGTTTCCCAAGAGGAGATAGACCTAGGTCAAAATGGGACAGGGACTGAGAGGAGAGAGCTGGGACAGGTGGTGGTTCTGCTTGTTTTGGATCTGGGAGCTCGGTGGGGTGCTCCGGGTTAGCTGCAGGATTCCAGATTCCAGGATGGGGGGGGGGAGGCGGGTGCATAGTGTGGTGTGTGTGTGTGTGTGTGTGTGTGTGTGTGTGTATGTGTATGTGTGTGTCTCAGTTGAGGTGAGAATCCTGGGAAGCTAATGAGTCCATTTGTTTCTTTATCTGGTGCAGGGTTGGATTTCACTACAGTATGATGGAACTGAGCCTGTTTAATATACCTCCTCTGTGGTTGGCCCAGGCTCTGGCATAGGGAGGTATCTGCAGACAGTGGCATGTGGGCAGGAGAGCCATCAGGCTGGAGCAATGAGGCACTGGGGAAGGCCAAGGAAGACCCTGCCAAAGACAGAAGTTGGCTTTGGATCTCTACAAAAATCCAGAAAGAACTCTGGTCCTGTTTTTTAGAACTGGGCCAGAAAACAATGAACAGATATTACCCTCAGCTCGATTAGTCAAAAGTCTTATTACTAGTTTCACAGTGGAAGTGTTCCTTGGAAACCCACATTTGGGCAGTGAAAATAATGCTTTCTGGGCTAGACTGCTGTCTAACTAGAAATGACGATGCTTTGAAAGATGACTTTATTATATTTTTATCAGTAGACAAACTTCCTAAAAAATTTACATACTCATATCTGTATTTAAACTCATATCATGAAAAGACTAAAATGACACTGTTGTGAATCATGCAGTCATTGCAAATATCAAGCAGGCTCAAAAAATGTTTAAATGTAATTTTAATTTTTTAACTTTTTCTTCTGATTTGAAAATTAGTCTTCAACCTTACAGTAAGAAATAAGCAGGTAAGCATATATACGTAACTACATAAGTGACTAGTTACACTTTCTCATTGTGTTTCTAAAATCATGATCTATTTTATGGCTCTTTTTGAGGGATATTATCTAAGGTGAATATTTTATGCACAGCTTCCACTTTTCTGTATTTTTTCCCCGTTAAGTAGTCGGAGGAGCAACCTGCTCATGTCTTTGCTTGTGGCTCTTCCACATGGACAGGTTTTCAGAGCCAATAGGAGTCATAAAATACTAAAGCATTTGTACCCTCGTGGCTTCCTAGCTCAGAAATGAATGAGGTGCTCCTAGAGCCTACAAGATTTAGAGGCTCCTGGAACATCTAGCAGGACAATTTCCTCATGATCCAGATGAAGCAGAGGCAGAGGCTCAGGAGGACGTTGCACCAGAACTTGCTAGATCTGCCTTGGGGGAACATCCCACATCTTGGTAGAGGGTGTGAATTGCCTTCCTAGGTCAGTATCATGCCTGTTCATTGAGGTTTTCTTTTTTGACCTGTATTCTCAGCTTTTGTTAATATAGTAAAATTCTGTAAATTCTTATGTAACATTCTAAGATAAATGGATATTTATCTAAAGCCATAATAAGACTGAACACAACTGCAGGTGCAGAGATGTAGTGAAGGTGGACTCTGTCCTCTAGAAGCTTAAAGTCTAGTTGAACAGATGACACAAGCCACTTGGCAAACATTTATTCAGCCTGTGTATACTGGGGGCACTGTGCCTACACAGCAATGATTAAGCTGCAGACCCAACTTTCTAAGGAGTTTGCAACAAATGGTTAGGAAGCAAATACCAAACCGTGTGGGCAGATCAGTGAACTTTCCAGGGAGTAGTGGTAACAAATAAGTCAGTCCCCAGGGGCTGCGGCTATAGCTCAGTGGTAGAGCGCTTGCCTAGCATGCGTGAGGCACTGGGTTCGATCCTCAGCACCACATACAAATAATAAATGAATAAAAATAAAGATCCATCAACAGCTAAAAAATATTTAAAAAAAAAAAAAAAAAATAAGTCAGTCCCCAGGAAGTACAGGAGCCCTGTACATTGGGATGGCTTGGGAAAACTCTAAGGTGGCGATGGGCTTAAGCAAGTACTCTGAATCTTGGCTGTTTCTTTTATTTATGGAATCTGCTTGATACTAGAATACAGCCCAAACCAAAATTTCAATAAAGTATAAATTTCCAAAATTGTGGGGACTCTTGTGTTTCTGGTCATTCTGTGATAAAAGACTCTCTTTAGTGGGTAGCAGTGGTGTCCTCATCCAGCCTCTGTCTCTCTCCTACTCCATCCCATTGCACCAGTTGGCCACACTCCAGAACAAGAGGCAGTTCTCCCCAGTTGTCCAACAGGCTTGTTAGTACAGCACTGGCAATGGCATCCTTGTCTCATATGAAAAAAAACAAAACAGAACAATGGGGCTGGGACTGTGGCTCAGTGGTAGAGCGCTTGCCTCGCATGTGGAAGGCATTGGGTTCCATCCTCAGCACTGTATATAAATAAATGAATAAATAAAGGTCAATCAACAACTAAAAAAATTTTTTTTAAAACTTTTTTGAATTGTAACAGATTTACATTGCTGAAAGACCAAAAAGTATAAAGAATTCTTCAGCAAAAATTCCCCTTTTTCCTTTCCTTATCTAACTCTTCCTTGTCTTCTCTCTGCCAACCAGTCATTAGTTTCTTACAAATAATTCTAAGTTTATGAATTTAAAAGAAAACATGAATGTAGATTCTTGTTTACCCTCTACTTTACACAGATAGCATGTTGTACTCATGCTTTGATTTCTTGCTTTTCTTCACTTAACAACATGTCTGGGAATAGACCTCTCCCAAGGTGCATAGAGCACATTCTCCTCTCACCATGGTCCTCCACTGTATGAATGTACTGGCATGTATTTAACCAATGCCACATGTGGTCATTTGGATTGTTGCCATCTTTGCTATTACAAATAAAGCCTACAACCACAAGAATGGGATCCTAATTAGTATAAGTTATACTCTATGCGTGTATAATATGTCAAAATATACTCTACTGTCATGTATATGTAAAAAGAACAAATGAAAAAATAAAGCTTCAGTGAATAATTACACACATGTCATTCACACACGTAAATATTATGTGCAGCATTAATATAGTTCTGGTACTTTAGTGGTTTTTAACGGGGTCTTTTACAAAGAGAAGTATGAGCTTACAAGGATTCTCCATTTGGCATATAATTATTTTCTGATTTGGGTGTCCTGTGGGTCACAGTGTAGCCTAGCAACCTGGAGAGAACCTGATAAAAGTGCTCCCTACTCCAATACCTATAATACAAATAGATTTAACTTCAAAACCCTGGATTTTGCTTCTTATTGGTTTTTCCCAGAGTTGTTTGGTTGCAAACCAAGTTTTTTTGGCAAGAGCTAGCATTTGCCATCACTGGGCCCAGGCAGCTTTATACATGTTAAGAACCCACTCTTCCTGGGGCATCTTCTGGCCCACTACAAAATTCTCAAATGCTACTGCAATCTTGTTTTTCTAGGCGGGCTCATCTTCGCTTGTGCTTAGAGAAGTTGAAGGTGTTGGTGCCATTGGGACCTGAATCAAATCGACACACAACATTGAGTTTATTAACAAAAGCCAAATTGCACATAAAGGTAAGTGTATCTTGGGATGCTTCTTTGTCTTTTCCTGTCTAGTAAGGGCTTGTCTGTTGTTATGAGGGACAAACAAAGGTATCTGTCCAGGATAGTCCTGTCCTCTGAACTCCTCCAACCTGCCTCTTCGTGAATACAGACATCTCAAATGCAACTTGTCCAAACCAAGTGAGTATTCCTCACCTCTGAGCATCCAGAGTTCAGTGGTCCATCCAGCTTTCCTTGCCAACTATACAAGCTAGAAACTCAGGGTCCATTGGTGGCTCCTGTCCCTTAGCCATATATACCTAAACCATCTCCGAGACCTAAATATTTTACAGCCTCATGTACTTTCATCTTCATCCTAGCACTGTCAACTTCAACAAAACCTTCAGAATCAGGATGTAGGATTTCCCTACATCCTTTGATCCCCCCCTCCAATCAACTCTCCATGCTTCCTGAGGACAATCCCGCCAAAGCACAAGTCAACATATTCCTCTTATAAAATTCTTGGGTCACTCAGGACAAACTGTGTTACCAGACTCCTGCCCTCCATCAGGCTCTACCTGACCTCACCCTCCCCTGCCCATGCAGTAGTATCTCACGCCACAGACTTCCTTGTCTCTAGCCCCTCTTCCAGTTTCTTGCGCTTGTCATGTTCTCTTACCACAGGGTCACTGTACATGCTCCTCCCTTTGTGGTGCGCATCCTCCCTCTTCTGCACTCATCCTTCAGATCTCAGCCCATCCTCCAACCCAGAGAAGACTTCACTGACTTTCCTGATTTGGTCACCTTCCTGTGTCAGGTGGTCCTGACATTAGGCATCTATCTCAAGTCTCTCAGCCCTTGTCATAGTAGACATTTGGCAGTGGTTTGTGTGACTAGTGGGTGTCTCCATTATTAAACTGTAGAGTCCATAAGAGAGAGACTAGGCCTTTGTGTTCACCTTATGTCCCTAGCACCTCACAGAGTGTCTATCCCAGAGGCCCCCCTCAGTACCCAGCTTGAGACGTGTTCAGACTCTGGAAAGCCATAGCAAGAATCAATGCTTGGCATGTTTTTATAGTCATATCTTGATTGGACAGATATCACTTTAATTTTGGTTAGTAGCCTGCATACATGACAATTTTTTTTGGTACTGGAGGTTGAACTCAGAGGCACTCGACCACTGAGCCACATCCCCAGCCCTATTTTGTGTTTTATGTAGAGACAGGATCTCACTGAGTTGCTTAGCGCCTCGCGATTGCTGAGGCTGGCTTTGAACTCGCGATTCTCCTGTCTCAGCCTCCCTAAATGCTGGGATTACAGGCTTGCACCACCACGCCCGGCTCATACATGACAATTCTAAGAGGAAAAGAGCCTCTATTTAAAGCTAAACAGCTACAATTAAACACTTCTCTTAATTATCTAAAGAATATGAGAAGCTAGGGGGCAGATTTATAAAAATAAGTCATCTATGGAAGGGTGTCTTACAAGCTCTTCTGTTTGACAATTTGGAATCAAGACTCCAAAGGGAACTGTTATTTCTTGCTAACAAACAGAAGTTAATTGAGATTGAGCATGACACAAAAAAAGTGCTTATGTAATTGGGACATGTTCTTGAATAAACATAATTTTAAATAGAAGTGTGTTTCTTTAGCTCCTATCACATGCAGTTTTCTAGTTCAGAGAGATGAGGTATTCAAAGGATCGCTGTAGACCAGGGAGGCCAGGTTGAGGGGTACAGCAGGCCAGGATGGTGGAGCTCAGCCTCCCCATGACAGACCAGTGCCCACATTGTGCCCGCATTGTCGGTGCTGAAGGAGTTAGATGAAGCGCATAGTCCCTCACCAGTGGCCTGTCTCAGAGAGGAGCATGACAAGTGACATACCAAATGGCTTCTAGGGACAGCTGGCACATATCACTGCTGGAAGGGAAAATGCAGGGTCATTGCTGATTCAGAAACCTCCCTGCAGGCTCCACCAATTACCCCTTTGACTTGCAGAAACTTGAAGATTGTGACAGAAAAGCCGTTCACCAAATAGATCAACTTCAGCGTGAGCAGCGACACCTGAAGAGGCAGCTGGAGAAGCTGGGCATTGAGAGGATGCGGATGGACAGCACCGGCTCCACAGTGTCCTCGGAGCGCTCAGACTCTGACAGGGGTAAGTGTCCTCCCTCCTCCACCTGCCAGCCTGGGAACAGTGCTGCTTACAGGAGGCGTGACAGGGAAGATGAAGTTGCTTATGACTTAAGGAAGGAGAGTAGTGCAACTGCCAGGAATAAGCCCCCCTTTCCTGTCAGGTAGCAGGGTCCAAAGAAAGGTGTGTTGGGGTTGGTCTGATTTTCAGCCTGAGTTTTCTACAAATTGACGTCACTAACATGCGTGTCTCACATGTGTCCTGCAGAAGAAATCGATGTCGATGTGGAAAGCACAGACTATCTCACAGGGGATCTGGACTGGAGCAGCAGCAGTGTGAGTGATTCTGACGAGCGGGGCAGCATGCAGAGCCTCGGCAGTGACGAGGGCTACTCCAGCTCCGGCATCAAGAGAACAAGGCTCCAGGACAGTCATAAGATGTGTCTCGGGCTCTAAGAGAGTGGTCGCTGGGCTGCCTCCCTGTGGTTCTCCCTGTCGGATCTGATTAGGTAGTGTATTGGACCTGCCCACGCCGCCCTTGCACGTAAACTTCAGTGTACCACCTTTACCAAAATCAGCTTTGTAAAAGTTTTCGAGGAAGTGCGTAGGATTGTCGGTTTCTGATTACATCCACTAGCTTCTCTCTCTCCATAAAAATTCGTCTCTGAGAGACTGTACATTCCAATCAATTTGAAGCACCCAAGAATTCTTAAGCAATTTTCACATCTCAGCAGCTTTTCCCCTCTTTACTGTCCTCAGTAGTTGACCAGACCTTTCTTAAAGTTTTCTGGCTTACCATGTTACTTGCCTAGAAGAAATGTCCGAGTGTGTCTTGTGCTTAGGAAACTGAAGGAAACAGACTTTTAAAGTTGAGATCCTGATCTCAGAACTCCAAAGTAAGCTTTGAAAGCGGGATTTAAGAGCACTTAACTATGGACCTCACCCTGTGAGGAAGTCAGGAATACCTCCAGAAAATACCCTTCACACACACCTTGCTGATCCCCGACCGCTGCTGCGTGTGGATGGGAACAGTATTTCTCACTTTAGAATGGACACCTTGGCAGCGTGTCTTTGGGGTCGCACAGCTTAGGAAAGTTCCATCGTTTGTTCCCACAAACACAACGGTACGATCTCCTTACGTGCGCTGTCCTTGGACCTCGTGTGTACTGCTGTCTCAAGGCACATTTCCCTTCCAAGTTTGTTATGCTACTTGTCTCTGGAACATTTTTTTTTCCTACCTCAGAGATAAATGAGATCTCCATTTCCCACTTCACAAAAGTGATTATGCCTCTTTCCCCCACCCCAAATAAGTGACATTTGGTCCAAGTCTAATCTATTTTCCTATTTAACTTTCAGCAATAACTGAGCTTTGGCCCTAGCTGAGCTAGTGGCCATCATCAGTGAGAGGAAAGTCCGCATTTCTACTCTGTGTTGCAGGTGAACGGGAGGGTCTGTACAGTGTTACTAGAATTCCTCTCCTAATGGATTCTTTTTGGACACACCCAGAAACTTCGTTATGGAGGCTTTTGGGTTGATAGTTTAAAAGGCTGATTTTTCTCTTTGGTTATGATTTTTCCCTTAAGTGGTCTCCCACTTTGTAGCATTTTTATTTAAGCTAAAACAGAGCACATGTATATGTACATAAGACACATTAAATCTATAAATACTATTTATTCATTTTATATAAACTAATGTAATGGAAAATAAATTCTTATGACTGTGCTTTTATAGATGTTCTAGAAACTTTGTATGTAGGTATCTACAAATTTGGTTCATTCCCCTGAATATTTTTGCATTCATATCTTTGAGGTCTTAATGTTTTCAGCCTCTGGTGAATCTTTTTCATTGAAGTTGAACCATTTGTAAAATCTGTGACGCTGCAGCAGAATGTGTGTCACAAAGTGATGGAACATTCCTAAAATCCACAGACGCACCGCGACCTAAGGGCTCAGTGGCTGACTCAGCATGGGGCAGCCACCCTGCGCTGCCCTGCTGGGCTGTAGTCACTAGCACACCACAGCCTCACAGCTCATCCAGCACCTCCACTTTCACACAAGTAAAGTCAAGTTCAAACGCACTCCATGCAGGAGCTCATTCTCTACATGAAGAGCAACCTAAACAAAGCAAGATCACTTTTGTGGGGTTTTTCTTTTTTTTTTTTTAAATGATTTGTTAATGTATTTTTTTAAAATGTCTTTAATTGGAAGTAGTGGACTCCTAAATAATTCCAAAGTCATCTGTAATTCTTCTATTTTGTTTTTGTTTGGCTTTTTCTTCATTTCAGCTTTGGGTGGGGGGAGGGGCAGATGATAAAAAGGATTTTTTTTTATTATTGATTGGAATCTTTTCCAATTACCAGCTGAAGATTTGCACTGAAATACAACTTGTATGCCTTTTGCATTTTTAAAGCCTGCTTCCTGAATTTAAGCAGAGTGGTAGTGTTCAAAGAGCCAGCTCAGCCTGTAACATGTTTGAAAAAGATATATCTGCACTTTGAGGTCCCTTTCGAATGCCATTCGCTAGACCTCTCAAGCATTTTGTATGATTGCTACATCCAAGCGCCTCACAAGCCCACAATGCCGATGGATGCCGCCTGGCATTGAAAACTCAAGACTTTGGAAAAGCTTGTGGGCTTGCATTGGGGGAGGGAAGGGAACAGAATTTGTGTATTTGTTTGTTTAATTTAGAAATAAGGCATCTGAGAGATGCCATTATTTTCTGTGTTTTAATTGTTGTGCCTTTGAGTTAAACTGCATTTTTGTCTTTTGGTTGAAATATGAAATGTACTGTCCCAATATAAAACAGTAATTATTTGACCTTTGCACTGTTTGTCTGGTCCTTTTCAATTTGATTGCATCTAAGTGTAGATCTCTATATTTTTAATGCACTTGTGAAAAACTGACACCAGGGTTAGACATTACTTTCGAAGTTCAAGGTAGACCGAGTCAGCATGCTAGACAGGCTTCTCTCTAACCAAAACTGTAACCTTCAGGACCAGCAAACTCAGCCTGAGGCAGCTAATCCCCTTCCCCATGTGGCTGAACTGCAGCCATGATTCGCCAATCTGTCCTCTCTCGTTCACTGATCCACCAGCGTGATTGCTAAGAGCTATGGAGTCTTTTTGATTGTTCTGGTTTTTTAAGCAAAATGAAAACCTTTCTATTAGGGTCGTTGGGGGGAGGAGATGGGCAAAGATATAAACCCCAGCCTTTAAGACTTTGACAATTGTACGTAAATATAGATATGTATAAATATAGGCACATGCATATTTTTATGTGAAAGTTCTTTTTAAAAAAACTAAAAAGAAATCTAAACTGCACTCTTATTGATACCATCGTAATGCAAATGGGAAAAGAAGAGAACATCATCTGATATAATTTCATGCCCTGAAAAAAATATATACATGTGCTTCTGTTAACATTCCCTGAGAACACAGCTTCCCATACCTTGTTGGCACTGAAGGATGGGCTGAGCACCCAGGGTGTTTTGATTGTGGTTTTCTTTTGCTTAGCAGAGATCTTGAATTCTTCAAGGTGCTGATAGAAACTGCTGGCTCCTTTCTCTACTTACAGACCTGATGCTAGTTTAGTGATTCAAAGAGCATCACATTTTTGAGCAGACCCTAGAGTCTCCCTGTCAACCCAAGACTAAAATAATTCTGTCTTCAATTCAAAATTGAGCATTAAGTAGGCCCTGGCCCTTCAATGGGCCTATTGAGTGTTGGCTGTGGTGGTGTTCTTTAAGGTGGGCATTTTCCTTTAAGCTCTATTTTTTCAAAAGAAACAAAGGTCTTCCCCTGGGTTTTCTATGGGTCTCTCTCCTCTGTCTCCAGAGTGGCCAAGAACAAATCCTGGGGTCTGAAAAAAAAAAATCTGTAAACTAGGTGGATGTGATGCTCAAAATAACCTCCTAGCAATATCCTGGGGCTTGATAATGGATTTTGTGAAGTTTTTTCCTCTTGCCTTCTTCCTCATCTTTTAAAGAGAGAACTTATTTTTGAAAAGCATATATATATACACACACACACACACACGCATTATTATTTAGGTTTTTATACCATACTGTACTGGCAAGAATATCACTTTCATTGTGTTTTTTCCCCCCCCCCAAATCTTGGTCTTTTCTGTTTCTTCTTGTGTCCCCCAGGTTTCTTTGTATTCCCTTCTTTACCTTCCCTGTGTGTTGAACACCAGGTAGTAAAAGCCTGAAAGGCAGTTTCCTGCATGTCCATCCGTTCTTTTTCTGTCCGACTCTGATGCAGTATGTTTCAGTAGCTGGCTACTCCTGACTTAAGAATCCTTCCTGGGGGAAGACAACCCCAAGACCCTTTCCCACGAGGTAGTTTTTCCTCACTCTACACCATCAGATCTCTGTAGATTGGAGGGTATTTTGTGTTCAGAGATACTGGGTTGGGGTGGGAGGGTACAATATGTGACTTATCATGCTTTTTTTCATTATCAATATTTATTACCTGATTTTCTTATATTGTGTTCTGGAAGAAGAAATAATTGGCATTGCTAGATTCAGCTATTGAATGGCTGAAGAAATTGAGTATGTCTTCTCTCAAAATCATAAAATGAGAATTTTTAAGGCACCCAATTCTAAAATTTACTTAGATCTTTAATTCTGATTTTTTATCCTATCTGAGGGGGTGGTGGGTTGAAGGGGGCCTTCTTCATTTTAGCTTTTACCTGAGAACCAAACTGCCTTTACCCCCTGTCTCTAGAATTGGTGCTCTTGAAATATTGCTGTTAACCATCAGTTGGGGGTAGGGACACCTTCCTTAAGGTAAACACAGCCTAAAACAAGGGAGTAGCCAATGATAGAATGGGAAATTCTGTTTCCAGATGTTTTTTCTTTATGTAAATAAGACGCCAATGTAAATCCCGTGTCAAGACCATAGAGAATGGTGCTTTTTATTACAGTTAGCACATGCATTTTTAGAAACAATTACATGTTTTAGAGAATCTTTGCTGTGTATATGTAAACTTGTATATTGTTCAACTGTTAACAAATAAATTATTTCATTATTAAAGATAATGAGATGCTGGTCTTTACATCTTTCTAGTGTTTGTATCCTGGTTTACCCTTGCATAGTTTTTACTTATAGGGCCAAGTTAAACAAATTTGTTTATTCTTTTAATTTCCTAGCAAATTCACAGGCCCAAAGTTTTCAGAATTTGGATTCTGTAATGAGAATTTATTACCTTTTATTTTTTTGGGGGGAGGGGGTACCAGGGATTGAACTCAGGGGTGCTTAACCACTGATCCACATCCCCAGCCCGTTTTTTTGTTTTGTTTAAAATCCTCCTGTGGGTTTTTTAAAAATTTATTTATTCTAATTAGGTATATATGAGATCAGAATGCATTTTGATTCATTGTACACAAATGGAGCACAGCTTTTCATTTCTCTGGTTGTACACAATATAAAATCACACCATGTACAGTCATACATGTACCTAGGGCATTGATGTCCATCTCATTCCACCATCTTTCCTGCCCCCATGTCCCCTCCCCTCTTCTCCCTCCCCTTTGACCAAAGTTACTCCATTCTTCCCATGCCCCCTCCCCCATTATGGATCAGCATCCACTTATCAAAGAGAACATTTGGCCTTTGGTTTTTTGGGATTGACTTACTTTGCTTAGCATAATATTCTCCAACTCCATCCATTTACCTGAAAATGCCATAATTTTATTCTATTTTAATGCTGAGTAATATTCCATTGTGTACATATACCACAGTTTCTTCATCCATTCATCTATTGAAGGGCATCTAGGTTGCTTCTACAGTTTAGCTGTTGTGAATTGAGCTGCTATAAACACTGAAGTGGCTGTGTCACTGTAGTATGCTGTTTTTAAGTCCTTTGGGTATAGACCAAGGAGTGGGACAGCTGGGTCAAATGGTGGTTCTGTTTCAAGTTTTCTAAGGAATCTCTACACTGCTTTCCAGATTGGTTGCACCAATTTGCAGTCCCACCAGTAATGTATGAGTGTGCCTTTTTCCCCACAACCTTGCCAACACTTATTATTTGTATTCCTGATAACTGCCATTCTGACTGGCATGAGATGAAATCTTAGAGTAGTTTTTATTTGAATTTCTCTAATTCCAGCTCTTTTTTAAATATTTTATTAGAGACAGAGTCTCACCGAGTTGCTTAGGGCCTCACTAAGTTGCTGAGGCTGGCTTTGAACTTGCATCCTCCTACCTCAGCCTCCTGAGCTGCTGGGATTACAGATGTGCACCACGTGCCTGTCTACCTTGTAATGAGAATTTAGATGGTGTGGCTTCAACTGAGCCCATTTGTTGGTCAGAATTAGTCACAGGACCACTCTACTCATGGCCATGATGTCCCATGTACTCAATCCACCCTCTCCCTCACTCTTGGCCAACTTGCTCCTCATGACAGATGCCTCTGATGATGCAGGCAGCTTGCTGGCTCTGCAGGGATGACCAAGACTCCTCATCTTTCGGCTAGTCTGCTGGGGAAGAAGCATTGCTGGAAAAGAAACCATTGGGTGCCACAAGGCAGGTTTGGGAAAGGACCAGCTCCTGGGGTTGGCAGGGTATGGCCTAGAGGCTGGATTCAAGAAGGGCACCCTAGAGTACATGGAAGCAGAGACCTCGTGAATCACACAATCCACTGAGAGGAGCAAGGCCCCAGAGGATGCTAGCTCTTGTACTAGCACCACAGGTTTATTGACATTTGATTCATCCATTTAACAAATAAAATTGAGTACCCACTGTGGGTCAGCTCTGTCATAGAGCTGAAGATATGTCATTGAACAAACACTCAAAACCCCTGCTGCCCTCACAAATTGCCTTTCTAGTGAACCTGACTTCAGAGCTCAGGTCCCCATCTGGGCACATTTGCTGGACACATTGTGTCCTCCTGGCTGTGTTCTTGCTCCCCAGGAGAGCACTTGTTCAGGATTAAGGGAAAGAAAATCAGTGTCTTTCTCCATTTTGACCAATGACTTCTTATTTTAAAAACCACCAAAGATTTGGAAAGGCTTTTATGCAGACCTAGAAGTTAACTGTAATGGCATGCAGCCTGCAGATGTTGAGAAGGAACTTTCTGGTATTTCTGCTTTGGAAAAGTAGCCTGGCTGGTCTGTTTTCTTTTTAAAGTATGGACAATGTGCTGGGTGCTTCTAGAATGTGTGATTCTAGGATCCATCTTTGTGGACATGTTCCAAATTGAACCAGCCAACAGGCAAGAGTTACCAGCATCAGCAAAAGCTGTGTTCTACCAGGGTGTCAGGGTCCCTTGTTTACTGTGGCTGGGGAAAGGAAGCTTTGAACTGGAGATAAGTATAAAGGCAGCTTTTACATAAAGATAGCCTCCACCACAAGATGACAAATCTTATTTCCAAGTTTCCTGACTTTGTTCACAGAAGCCTGATGAGAAAGTAACTTGCCTTGCTGCCTGTGTTCCTGTCATGGTCACAATCAGCTCATGTCCACTGAGTCTAACTCAGTGCTGGGTGCTGTCCTGCAGTGCCTCAATGAGTCCTCACAACTCACCCTGACAGGTGAGGCCTCTCCTTTTCCCCACCTCACACATGAGGAAATGGAGGGAGAGGGAGGTGAGACATTTCTCCCCAGGTCCACAGAGCTGGTGAGAAGTGGGACCCAGGACCTCAGCCATCTGACACAAGGCTCAGTTTTCACAACACCTGTGTCAAATTGTCACCGATTTCCCACATAGAGCATTTTTTCCTTTCTAAGCTCTTGAACAAGGCTATTTTCTGCAGAGGGGGCTTTAGGTTTCAGGGAGTGGACCAGAAAAACTGGGAACCCACAAGGCAATTGTGGATCGGCATTGCCCCCCCTCCCCATTCCTACCTTCCCTCTGCACCTATAGTAAAGAAGAATCCCCCATCGTGGATCCTCCTGGGGGCTGCGGGGACAATAAACCAGCATGCTCTCGGAGGGAGACACTCTTCTACACCATGTCTTCTTGGTTGTGGACCCTGCAACAACACATTTTTCAACCAGTGTTCTCTACAGAACTTCCACTTAGGCCTTGGAGTCCCCATTATCAAGTGCCCACTTGGGTTCACCTCTTAGATGTCACTATGAGGTAGGACACACCAAGGCTCTCTGCCAAGAGATTCTGGAAGGCAGCTCCTTGTCCCCATTTTCCCCTTGGGCCTGGCCATCAATAAAGAGCATTTGACTTTCTTTTTTCTTTTCTTTTTTGTACCAAGGATTGAACTAAGGGTGCTTAACCTCTGAGCCACATCCTCAGACCTTTTTTTTTTTTTTTTTGGTACTGGGGATTGAACTCAGGGGCACTCGACCACTGAGCCACATCCCCAGCCCTATTTTGTGTTTTATGTAGAGACAGGGTCTCCGAGTTGCTTAGCACCTTGCCGTTGCTGAGGCTGGCTTTGAACTTGCGATTCTCCTGTCTCAGCCTCCCTAAGTGCTGGGATTACAGGCTTGAGCCACTGCGCCTGGCTCCCAGACCTTTTTATATTTTATTTAGAGACAGGGTCTCACTATGTTGCTCAGGGCCTCACTAAGTTGCTGAGGCTGGCTCTGAACTCTCCATCCACTTGCCTCAGCCTCCCGAGCCACTGGGATTACAGGTGTACACCGGCGAGCATTTAACTTTCAATGGGCAAGGATCCCCAGGCAGGGTCTTCATAGGAAGCATTCATTAATTCAAGGCTCAGCACAAATTGGTGGCAAGTCTGCTCTCTGCCCACTCTGTTCCACACAGAATTTAGGTGCCATTGTGTCTCAGGCGTCCTTATGGAGACCAAACAAGACTGCTGACCAGAGATGAATGCTTTGCCCAAGAGGGAAGGAAGTTCCATGGGAGGGCAGAGTGACTAATACTTCAGGCAGACAGGAGGGGAGGCTGAGCCTGGTGGAACTTCCAGGAGCTTCCCCAGATGTGGGCATCGGCAGCATTTCTGCTGAAGACAGACTCGGGATTTAGTGGGACCATCCTATCCAAAGAGATGGCCCAGGAAAGAACCAAGAGCTCACTCAAAGCCTAATCGGAGCTACTGGACCAGGGGCATGGGAGCTGGAGAGGCCGCTGAGGCCTCGGAGGAAGGGGGGGCTCTTTATAGGCTGCTCTGGTCTCCCCTGGGGCAGAGGTGAGGAGGACAAGGTAGTGAGCCATGTGTAGGAGTATGTCTGCCTTCAGTGGACCCTGGAGAGGAGGCACCTGGGAGGGACAGGGGAAAAGGAGAAGGCCCTGGCCCCACCAGACCTGTTAGCCACCCGGACAGCCAGGCTGGGCAACACCTAGAGGCCTCCAGCCCTCACAGGCTCAGTGGGGTAAGAGACCCAACTCCATCTGCTGGAAAGTTCTTTTAGTTAAAAACCTTGCCGAGTTGATACTTGCAACTCTGGAAGGCCAGTGCTGCCTTAATGAAGCCCTGGAGGAGATTCTGACCCCAGATGAACGTGCTAATCTGGCAGGACTAGAGAACTGAGCGGGAAGGCCGCGTCACTTAGACACCTTGGAAGGTGGTCATGGGTGGTGGGCAGGTGTGCAGACTCTGGGCAGAGGGACCTAGATAGAGCCAATGCCAACTGCACCCTTTACACTGGGAGTGACCTGGGGCCAGCATCTTGAGCTCCATTCCCCAATCTGTAAAGTAAGGATAATAATAGTGCCCACTTCCTGGGGCTCCGGGGGGGGGGGATTATGTAAGATAAAGTCCACAAGGAGCTTATCTCAGTGCCTGACAGGCAGAAAGTGTTCTATACAGGTGAGCAGTTAGTGTTCATTCTCTTAGCTGGAGAAGGAAAGCTGGAGCACTGTCAGGCTTGGAACTTGAATCTTCAGAATACAAAAATTCCAACACTCAAAGAAGAAATAAGCCTGGAGAGGAAAATTACATTTGTGGGGGGAGTTGTTCAAATATGTCATTCTGACGATGCTATTTAGACAACAAATAGTGGGCAGGAAGTGGTTAAACTGAAAGATGAGCGGAGGACGGTGACTCAGGGATGAGTGTGGACATTGGGGGTGGGGGAGAGTGCTTTCCAGGTGGCTGTCACCTAGCACTGTTCAGAGTCAAAACAAACCCTAAAGCCCCTCTAGCCCTGAGACTCTTCTTACCAGAAACCAGGCAGCGCAGAGGTGGCTCAGAGAAAGAGAGGCAGGGGGAGGGAGACCCTTGCTGAACTGCCTGCACTGTGAGTATCTCAAGGGAAGAGGGCAAGCGTTGCCTGTAGATACAATAGCAAATGCAGAGCGACAGGAGCTAGAGCTCCAGGGAGACTGTCCGTGAAGGCTCTACACTTCAAGTGTAAATGCTGAGCAACTGCAGAGCCTGTCACAATTCTCTGCAACTCTGCAGGTCAAAGGTTGGTCAGAGAAGCCTGAGTCAAGTGCAGACCTACACAGGGCAGGGAACAGCACAGGGCCCAGAAGAGAAATCCATGGAAATAGATGATCAAATCCTGGGTGAAGAGGAGAAAGGTGTTTTCTCTGCACTGCATGTAGATCCTTTAATTCCAGGCAAAATAATTCATTCTCTTTTTGCAGGGGCGGGGATAACTGGGGATTGAACTCAGGGGCACTCGACCACTGAGCCACATCCCCAGCTCTATTTTGTGTTTTATTTAGAGACAGGGTCTCACTGAGTTGCTTAGTACCTCGCTTTTGCTGATGCTGGCTTTGAACTCGAGATCCTCCTGCCTCAGCCTCCCGAGCCACTGGGATTACAGGTGTGTGCCCCCACAATGGGCAAAAAATAATTCTTTCTGAACTCATTGCTTCCCCCTAAACAATGGGGTATGTGTTTACATCAGGGAAATAATGACTCATTAAATGGATTCACCTTTCTCTTCTCACTTTGGCCACCAGGAAACTCATAGGCAAATTCACATATCAACTTTAATAATCATGTGAGGGCTGGGGTGTGGCTCAGTGGTAGAGTGCTTGCCTAGCATGCGTGAGGCACTGGGTTCAATTCTCAGCACCACATATAAATAAATAAAATAAAAGTCCATTGACAACTAAAAAATATTAAAAAAATAATAATAATCATGTGAGACCCTGCAATTTGAATATTTGTGTCCTAATTTTCCCTTAGTCCTTTCTCTGACCTTGACTTTTATTTTAAATTTTGCTTATTTTTTAAAAATATTTTTTAGTTGTTGATGGACACAATGTCTTTATTTTATTGTTTTGTATGTGGTGCTGAGGATCGAACCCAGGGCCCCATGCATGTGAGGCAAGCGCTCTACCGCTGAGCTACAATCCTAGCCCTAAATTTTGCTTATTTTAATCTGTGTAATTCTGGAAGTCATTTCAGATCCACCTTTGTTGAGAACCAGGAGGACATTGTCATGTAGGATCACTGTCTGTGTAAAGGAAAAAAATAGTCTGGTCTTTTCTATTGCAAGCAGAGGAAAGTGAGGTTGACTAGGTGAGACTGAGGTTATTGGAGTCAAGAGTAGGAAGAAGGTTGAGTGTGGGGTTTTTTGTTTTTTTGTTTTTTTTGTAGTGGATACAAATCTGCTAAGGAACGAAAGGGAGTTGCCTCAGGGCTGCAGATAATTCTAGAAGAACTGAGGCTCCTCTGGGGGTTTTCACAGAGGCCAGAGGCAGTGGCCAAGTTGACTTGGGTCTGAGTCACCTGTCAGAAGCAGGAAGGAACACCACCCTGTCTCCCCAAGGTGAGAAAGTTCACTGGATTACAAGTAAATGATAATAGTGCTTTTACAGGACCAGCCTTGAATCTGCTGTTACATACTTTTTATTGGTGTATTATAATTATACATAACAGCAGGATTCATTATACCATATTTGCACATAGATATAACATAATCCCATCCATCATTCCTTAGTACCTTCTCTTTCACTCTCCTCCTCCCGCTTCCCTGTTATTGTTTTTTTTTTTTTTTTTGGTACTGGGGAGTGAATCCAGGGGTGCTCAACCATGGATCCACATCCCCAGCCCTTTTTCGCATTTTATTTAGAGACAGGGTGTCACTGAGTTGCTTAGGGTCTCGCTAAGTTGCTGAGGCTGGCTTTGAACTCTAGATCCTCCTGTCTCAGCCTCCCAAGCTGCGGGGATTATAGAGGTATGCCACCATGTCCAGCCTGTTATGCATTTTTTTTTATTGGTACTGAGGATTGGAATCAGGGGTACTGAGCCACATCTCCAGCCCTATTTTGTGTTTTATGTAGAGACAGGGTCTCACTGAGTTACTCAGTGCCTTGCCATTGCTGAGGCTGGCTTTGAACTAGCGATTCTCCTGTCTCAGCCTCCCAAAATGCGGGGATTACAGGCGTGCACCACCACACCCAACGGTTGTTATGCATTTTTTAAAAGTAAATTACTTAGCCAGGCTCAGTGGTGTATGCCTGTAATCCCAGCAACTTGGGAGACTGAGGCAGGAGGATCTAGAATTCAAAGCCAGCCTCAACAACTTAATGAGGCCCTAAGTAACTCAGCCAGACCCTGTCTCTAAACAGAATATAAAAAAGGGCTGGGTGGTTAAGAGCCCCTGGGCTCAATCTCTGCTTAAAAAAAAAAAAAAAAAAACAAGGAAATTACTTGCAAATTTCTGTATTTTATTAACGCATTACTTGTGATGCAGATTGACCTGCAAGAAGGCTCTAGAGCACTCATCGACATTCACCAGCTAGATGACCATTTGGCCTGAGGTCCAGATAGCATGGTCTCTGCATCCAGGAATGACCCAACGTACCCAGGTGGCATCTAGATGGCCTGACAGTCAGGATCCAAACCACTCTTTTTTTTTTTGGTACTAGGGATTGAACCCAGGGGTGCTTTACCACTGAGCCACATCCTCAGCCCTTTTTATGTTTTATTTAGAGAGGGTCTCACTAAGTTGCTTAGGGACTCCCCAACTTGCTGAGGCTGGCCTCGAATTTGTGATCCTCCTCTCCTGCCTCAGCCTCCTGAACCGCTGGGATTACACGTGTGCGTCACTGCACCTGGCTCCAAACTACTCTTGACTCCAAACTACTCCTGATAGGCCAAACTGAAGGGCAGATCTTACACAAGATGCATTTTAAGAGAGCTCAGTGGAGGCCTCATTCTTGACTGGAGATGCTCCTGCATCAGAGAGAAGCACTGTGTGCTGCCTGCCAGGGAAAAAAGGGGGCTGTCCCATTGTCAGCTCAACATCTAGCCTCCAGGAGAAAGGACCACCGCAGAATGGAGGCCCTTGGTCCTAGGGAGAAGCAAAGTATTAAACCAGAGTGAGGGAGGAGGCTGCTGTGTGCCCAGCCACTCAGCCATTGCCTGAGGACACCTGGAGCCACCAAAACCTCCCGTGCTTCTCCCTGCCTCCCCCGGCTCTGCTCCAAGCGGATGCTGGATCCCTCCAATGGGGACACCCCCCACCCCCCACCCCCAACTTGTCCCCACTTCATTCAGGTCTCAGTGTAAATGGCACTGTATCCACAGGCCTCCCTGAGTCCACCTATATAAAATCACACTTGCCCATGGCCTCCTATCGTCTATCCCTCGCTCTGATTCATTTCACTTTCTCTTTTCACCACATGACATCTTATATTTGTATGTTGGATGTTCAAATGGAGTTTGGTCAGGACAGAGAATATACTTGGTTGTGGCTCAGTCCCAGCACCCAGAACAGTACTTGGTGCACAGTGGTTGCTCAGCCACACCTGCTTGTAATGAATGAATGGCTCAGTGCACACTCTCGGAGACAGAGGCCAGCTCCAGGCCCAGTGCTGAGGCAGGATAGATTTTCCGTTGTCACATGGTCCCAAGCACAGCACAGAGGCAGAGCCACAGTCTCCAGTGTCACATGGCCCCATGCACAGATGAAACTCAGTGAGTGAGGTTTCTATTAAAAATTAAGGACTTTTTTAAAAATTTTTTTTAGTTGTAGACGAACACACTATCTTTATTTTATTTATTTATTTATTTCTATATGGTGCCGAGGATCGAACCCAGTGCTTCACGCATGCAAGGCACGTGCTCTACCACTGAGCCACAATCCCAGCCCCAAGGACTTTTTTTTAACCATCAGAGTTGTACAGTACAGTGTGGGTCACAAAAAATGCCTGGGCTTTTGAATAATCCACATGACTTGCCCAAAACCAAAAGTAATTTGGTTGAGAACAACTTGGGGAGAAAACAACTCAACCCAAAGCACAATTAGGTCTCAAAGTACCCTCCACCTTCTTTTTCAAGAATTGGAATTTTAATGTGACCTAGATATAGATTACATTCTTTGGGGACTTTTTATATTTTTCTTAAATTTCAAACTATTTATTTTTATCCTCTGCTTCAAATTGCTAGTTAAATTTTTTAGACAATCATTTTAATTCTGCTCATTTAAAACATCATTGAAGCTGGGTGCAGAGGCACACACCTGTAATCCCTGCTACTCAGAAGGCTGAAGCAGGAGGATTACAAGTTCAAGGTCAGCCTTAGTAACTTAGCAAGAACCTGTCTCAAAAAATAAACACAGTGGGGCTGGGATTGTAGCTCAGCGGTAGAGCGCTTGCCTCGCATGCGTGAGGCCCTGGTTTCGATCCTCAGCACCACATACAAAGCAATAAAATAAAGACATTGTGTCCATCAACAACTAAAAAAATATTTAAAAAATAAATAAATAAATAAATAAACACAGTTTTATTGTGAAATGTCCCATACATACATAAAGGTGGGTAAAACATGAACGTACAGCTTTGTGAATTATTATAAGCACCCACAAAAATACTCCCAGCCAAGAACCAAGGCATGGCACCACCCCCATGCCCCTGAGTGCCCTTCCCACAGTGACACTCCCACCCATTCCATAGGACACCCTGCCCCAAATTGGGCTGATCACACCCTCTCTTGCCTTGACAATTTTCCCTCCTGAGCATGTGTCTCTCCGCACTTGTGGTTTAGCTTTGCATATTTGTTTTAGAAAATTCTATAAATGGAATCATGTTGTGTAGGTCCTGTGTCTGGTTCTTTTACCCCGTGTCGAGTCCCTGAGATTCAGCGGGGCTCTGTGCAATGGTCACACCTTCCTTTTCATGACTGTACTGTGAGGTTTGCAGCAGCAACATGTTGGAACCTATATAAGTGTCCCAAAACAAAGGACTGGTTAAAATATGGGAGTTCATAAGACATAATGGAGAAAAATATATCCATATGGGTGTCTGCAGAGAATGATCTGGAAAACACACCATGTTTGACTATGGAGGGTGAGCAACCTTTATGACCTTTTTTAATGTTTTTTTTTTTCTTTATAGGGGAAGTGGGAGGAGATAGACTTAAGTTTCTAGTTTTCATTTTCTGAGGATTCATGGCTTTTGTTACTAAAAAAAGAAAATTAAAGGAAAAAAACTACTAAAAGGAATTTAAACCATGAAAGAATTTTAGCAAAGCAATAATAAGTAATAATCAGACAAAAGGGTTTGAAATTTCAGGGAGGTTTTAGGGGATTTTTTTCCCTAATAGTTTATTTTCAACCCATTATGTCTCTACTTGTTTAGTGATTTTTTTGAGAATATTTTATTTTCATAAATTAATTAAAAACGAATGTGTCCAGCCACAGTTAACATGCTTCTGAGGTCTGCAAATACCTCTCACACTTCAGCTTTTCAAATTCATGTTCAACGACTCTTACTTTGCTGTGTAATAGAGGAAAACAACCTAAATTCATTTCAGTCAAATCTTTGTCCAAACTGCTTCAGCTGACTAAAGAGAATGTTCCAGAATCAGGCAGGCTTCAGTTCCAATCTCAGTCCAGCCACTTATCATTTGAGCAATCGTAACCAAATGAACCTCTCCCAATTTAATTTCCCCTGCTGTTTAAATGGGGATAAAACTTTCATTGGCGATACCTGGTGAGAATGAGGAAGACATTGCCAAGTGCAGTACCTGTGCGTTACCTTGCCCAGGGAAGGGTCATTCGCTGTAGTGGGTTGGGGAACTGTTCTGTGCATCGTAGGATGTCCAGCAGCATCTGGCCCTTCACCAGTTAGGTGCCAATACCAACCCCCAGCAAAGATGCAACAACAATCAAATGTCCCCAGACATGACAATGTTGCCCTAGGCTTGTCCCTTCCTCTCCCTTCCTTAACAAATGCCCCCTAGGTCCCATGAGTTCTTCCTTGGTGTTCCCTCTGGAATCGGCACCCCCTCCCCACTGGCTGCTGAGTCTCTTCAGCCTGCACATGGACCAGGGCAGAGTCTCCTCCAACTCCTGCCACCCCATCAGGGCTTATCCAGGCACCTCCCTGGGTTGGCTTCCGCCGTGCATGGCAGGGGTGAGATGCATTCGTGTTAAAGGTGTTCATCTGTGCTCTGTTCCTTCACACACACACACACACACGTACACACACACACCCACCAAGCAGTCAGGACTCTCCGATGTTACTGAGCAAAAAGCCAGTGTTGCCCGAAACACACAAGATGCTTCTCTTCCACAACTTTCCTACCTGCCCAACCCACAGATGAGTATAGAACCCATATCCCCCCCACAAGCCCCCCAACACATTTTACTGCTTCTTGTGTGACAGGGTTCATTTTTGTTTCATCCACAAATATTGTAATACACTTTTTAATCGAGTGCATCTTAGAGTGAAGAAATGTGACATCTGCCTCCCTGGCCTTCTGGAGTTTCCTCAAAGGTCATCTGGGGCCCTCTGTGCCAGACGTTGTCTTTCCTTCGTCACCTGGTTAGCAGGCACCAGCTGGCTGGCCCTTGTGCCTTGCTCCACTCCCTTTCTTCCCTTTTCTCCTGTCTTCCTGGAAACACCCATTTAATCATCTTTCAAGACTCAGCTTAGAGATCTCCTCTAGGGAGCCATTCCCGTTCCCCAGCCCCTCCAGCTAGATGACATAACCAGGGTTCCCTGTCCCAGCATGGATGTGGGTTGGGGTAACTCCCGAGAGGGCAGGACTGCTGTGACTCCCCAGTGTTGGGAAAGGCTGTGACCGGAACTCAGATGGGGATGAGTCCTACAGGTAATACGCACTCAGAGAGTTACAGCGTCACCAGGCTTGGGGGACGCCAGCCCAAGACATCTGATCAGTCAAAACTTGAGAACAAGTTTATCATCCCTCAATGAGAAATGTAACAGCCAGGTGCAGCAGACTCTAACAGTGGCCTGACCAGAGGCTGCCCTCCCTACAGCCCAGCCAGGAAATGCCATTACCTGAGGTTGCTTGGCAACACTGGACTAGGGACAGGAACAGTGACTGATGTGATTAGAACATAGGGTGGTGTCAGCTTAGACAGCTGCCTCAATATCTCCTCAGTGGCTGAGGACCCAGGCGGACTGACCAGGTCACCTCTCTGGGGTGTGACAGCAGGCCCCTCCCAGAGCATGCCACAAGGGAAGCGCTTGTGACCATTGCCCTCTGATTCCAGCCAGCCTCTGTGTCCTGAGATAATGTGATTCCCTCAGACTGGTCTTCAAGGCAAACCCTGCACACCTGGGATGACTAAGCCATCCTTCTGATGACTACATTCTGATGTCATCATTTATCTTTCTCATTTGCGGCCAAGGACCACCCACACCGGCCACTGAGTAGGTGACATTAATAACTGGTTGCTTCTAGGTTTGTTTTCATAGACATGTGAGTTAACAATTCTGAAATTAATTGAGCAAATAAGTAACCTGAAGCCAAGTTTCGCATTGCTGGAGAAAGAAGCCTCAATGATGGAAAGGCAGGAGGTTAGCATAATTTATGGTGGTCACCGTTTGAGAGGGGAGGTATCAGTGTGAACTCATATTCTTTTTTTTTTTTTCATTGTCGTGGGATTTCATAAGTCTCATTTTACTTTATTATTATTATTTTGTTAGGAATACAAAAGAGAAAAAGATAATTCAGATTATTCACAAAGTCGTTAGTTGCTTAGTACTTAGATTCACTTTGAACTCAATTCTGTGAATTCATTTAACTTCAATTGTCAAGATGTCTAGTACTCATTTTTTGCTACACATTAATTTTTTCATATATTTTTATTTACTCTTATTAGTTATACATAATAATAGAATGTATATTGACATATTATACATATATAGAGTATAACTTCTCATTCTTCTGGTTGCACATGATGTAGAATTACATTTGAACTCATATTCTTAATATATAAAAAGTGATACATGGAAAGGTATTGAGATGTACTATATGTTTTCCTCTTAGCTCTGGCCACTCAGATGATCCAGGAGTAATGGCATCCCAGTAGCAATGAGCATGCCTGACAGCCAGATCCTGGGGTTTGAATACCAGGGCACACTGAAAGGAACTATGTTTCCTTAGAGAAATGGCCATTTCTAGGGCTGGTATGAGGAAGGCGCAAGATAAACATGAAACATCGGAAGATAAGGAAGGGCTCCCCTTATCAGGGGAACATGTCCCAAGAAGACAGGAGCCAGTTTGGAGAAACTTCCATGGCCAAATCTAAAATGATTCAAGCATCAAAATAATGAGGGCTGGGGTTGTAGCTCAGTGGTACAGCGCTTGCCTAGCATGTGTGAGGCACTGGGTTTGATCCTCAGCACCACATAAAAATAAATAAATCAAAGGTATTGTGTCCATCTACAACTAAAATTTTTTTGGGGGGGTACTGGAGATTGAACTCAGGGGTACTTGACCACTGAGCCACATCCCCAGCCCTATTTTGTGTTTTATGTAGAGACAGGGTCTCACTGAGTTGCTTAGTGCCTCGCTGTTGTTGAGGCTGGCTTTGAACTAGCGATTCTCCTGTCTCAGCCTCTCTAAGTGCAGGGAGTACAAGCTTGCACCACCGGGCCCGGCTAACTAAAATTTTTTTTTAAATAAATAAATAAATAATGGTAGTAGCTGAGCTTATTGAATAAGGTCAGTAATTGTGAATCTATAATGATGTGTGGTTTTTGGTTATCAATCAATTAATAGGGATCAATAAATAGGGAAAGCTCTTCCTTAGAGTTGAGAGCCAGTTAAAGAATGTAGTATATATCTGGTTTGCAATCAGAGAAATGGAAAAACAGAGCTCTGGTTATGTACTATGACTTGAAATGCATTTAAATAAAATAACTAAATTAAAAAAAAAAAAAAAGAATGTAGTATAGAATTACAAAATCACCATATGATGACCCTCACAATAATATGAGTTCAAGCAAGTATCAGAGGGTATTAAACCTAGTGGGTGACGGTCTGATGACAAATGAGACATTCATATAGTCTCAAGTTGTCTCCCCACCAGATACTCATTACACAGAGAAATATAGTTAGTTACTTTATAGTACAGAAACCTGGTGGAAAGCGCTCAGACCAAGTGATTAACATGAACATCACCAGTCATGGAACAAGTCAAACTCCTGTGCCTAGGGATACTTGCTGAAGATACCATCTCTTCTGGGTGTTCTTGCACAAAACACACAACCTCAATTTAATCAGGAGAAAATATCAGATCACCCAAATTGAGGGACATTTTACAAAATAACCAATCATGTCAAAGTCATGAAAAACAAGGACAGACTGAGAAATTGTTCAAAGGTGACCAGAGACATGACAACTTAATGTGATGTATAGGTGAATTGGATCTTGGACTAAAAAATCATTCTCTCTCTCTCTCTTTTTTATACTGAGGGTTGAACCCAGAGGTGCTTAACCACTGAGCAATATCCCCAGCCCTTTTTTATATTTTATTTAGAGACAGGATCTCACTGAGTTGCTCAGGGCCTCACTAAGTTGCTGAGGCTGGCTTTGAACTCATGATCCTTCTGTCTCAGCCTCCTGAGCTGCTGGGGTTACAGATGTGCTCCCAGTGAAAATCATTTTTTCTTTGACTACAAAGACTATTAGAATAATTGGAAAATTTTAAGCAGATGTGCAGATTAGATTACAACAATGTTGATTTCCTGATCTTGATAACTGTACTGTGGTAACAGAGTGTAGGGGTTTGGCAAATAAACACTGAAGTAGTTAGAGGTAAATGTGCATCGTACTGGGCTTGGGCTGGGGCTGTAACTCAGTGGTAGAGCACTTGCCTACCATGCGTTGAAGCCCTGGGTTTGATCCTCAGTACAAAAAAAGAAGAAAAAAAAAAAGTGTACATTCTATTTGCAATTTTCAAATGGTTCATTCATCTCCATGTAGATATCAAAAAAGAATGGGAGTGAATGATAAAGTTAATTAGTAAGCCTTAATACTTGAGAAAACTAGGTTAAGCCTTTGGAAATTCTTTTAGTACTCTTGCAACTTTTCTGTAAGTATGAACTTATTTCAAAACAAAAGTTTTAAAATAAAATAAGTAGCTACTGGATAAAAAATGAAGAACTACCTAGCCTACTTGGGAATTAGTAGGCATTCACTGTGTGGTGGTCATTCTTTGAAAAGGGGCTGCCCTGTAGGACTTGGACAATAGGAGGTTCCTGGCCAGGGCTTTTTAAATTTTCCCATGATGAGAATCCCCTGGGATCTTGCTCAGTGCAGTCTGGCAAGTTTGGATGAACCCTGAAATTCTTCATTCCTAACAAGCTGCTGGGGCCCAGGATCCTGCCTTTCTGCTGGGCCTTGTGTCACCCTATAGGTTGTCAAGGGGTACACCACTACTCCACTGCACATCGGGGCCAGTGGAGAAGATGACGATAACTGGGCTTCCCAGGTGATTCTTTTTTGTTGTTGTTTTGTAGATGGACACATACCTTTATCTTATTTATTTATTTTTATGTGGTGTTGAGGATTCAACCTAGTCCCTCACATGTACTAGGCAAGCGCTCTACCACTGAACCACAACCCCAGCCCCTTCCCAGGTGATTCTAATGTGCTACCAGGATTAACCCTTTACCTTGACCCCTGAAACCTCCTCCCCATCAACTCAAATGCAGACCTTACATCTAAACACGGCCATAGCTCTTGGGCTAGGTTCTTTGCCACTGCTTTACTTCTTCCTGTACCCAGGAGCCAGATGAGCCTTCTGCCCTCCCACAAACCTGTAAGTCAAGTATGAGCTCCCCACCTGGACAACAGGCCCTCTATGATGTGGCCAGAGCCCATTTTTCCTGGCTTCTTTCCCAGGTTCCCCTTTGACACTCACATCATATATTTGAAATTGCCCTCACAGCCATGCGGCACCTGCCTTAGTTTTCCTCATGTATCCAGGTAAAAAGCACCTCACGGTCCCTTCCTTCATAGGGGCCTTTCTGTAGAAGGTGCAGATCTTTCCTTCAACTGGTTCCACTCATGGTGCCCCGTTCTTCTAGGAGAGGTAGCCGGGCTGATAGCCTGGTGGCTCAGATGGGCCCTCCTCACCTAGAACCAGGAACAAGGAGTGTCCATTGCAGGGATACCCCTTCAGGTTTACGCAGGACAGGGTTCAGCCTCCCTGTTGTGTGCGGTGAAAGGTAGGGGTGGCTTGCCTGTTGCCCTGGAATCTGGCCTGGATGCGCAATTTCCTGGACCCCTCCCCACCTCCCAACCCACCCACTCTTCACCCACCCTCCTTCTGCCCAGCACACGGCTAGGATCTGAAAGATGGAGAGGAAAATAGGTCACAGGGAGGTGCCAGCTGGGTTGTTCCCTCAGGAGAGGGGTTGGCCCAGAAGAGCAGCAGCATTTGGGAGGCTAGCAGAGAGAGGGGTAGAAAAACAAGCGTAAGAAGGGAACACAGGACCTGGGAGGAATGAGGAGATCGCCTTGTCCTTCTCCAGCCTCACCTTGCTAGGGAGAGACACCCTCCTGATCCCGCACCTGCCCTTTGTCCCACGTGCTCCTGCTCCGTTCTCCCAGGCTGATGGAGCTAATTCCACTTAAGATGCTTGGCTGCCCAGGGACAAGGCTTCTGTAAACGTTGGGGATTAGGGGCTGAGTCACATCCCAGGTCCCAGGAGAATCACAGCTGGAATCTGAGGGAGAGAGGGATGGCGCAGGGAGGGCAGCGTTCCTGGCTCAGGTTAGCCTCAAATGTCCAGAAGCTTCTAAGGAAGAAGGCTCATCCCCGCTCCTGCCTCTGCTCAGGCTATCTGTCTCTCCCAGGAGTTGTCCAGATGGAATCTTCCAGAAGAGACTCATTCTGCCCTGGAAAAGGGAAAATGGCCCTGTCTGCCTCCCATCAAGAGGCTGCCAAAGCTCTGTGCCCCCACATCCCTGCAAGTTCGAGTCTCTGTGCTTGTGCCAATCTTTCTGGGTCTGAGTTCAGCTTGGAGGGTGTGGGCCATCCTCCCTGAGGACCTGCTTCCCTGATATAAGTGGTGAGAAGCCCTGAGGTTTGCAACAAATCTGTGCTTCTCTGTGGAGATTTCTGTCCACTCAGCTTCTCTCTTTGACTTGAGAGGTTTTGAGAGTTCCAGAGGAAGAGGCAGGAAGTTGGAAGCAAATATGAGGTGAATCCCTAAAAGAAATAAACATCCCATTTCTGCATCTGAGAATGTCCTGCCCTGCCATCTGATGTCTCTAGCTTCAGGCTCCTTTCCAAGACCCTCCAGGAAGAAGCTGTCCTCCCATGGTCAGAGCTTCCCCCAGCTGCCTGGACTCCCCACTGCTGCCTCCCCTCGGCCCCCCAGAATCCCTTGGGCATTTGTTTCCTGGCTTTACTTTCTGCCTCCAAATTCTGGCTCCCAGGGCATCTGTAAGAACATACTAGCCCACCAGACACTCTTCCATTTGTTTCCAATAATCAAAATTTTCCAATTCCCAATCAAGATATGTCACAAATAGCCTTAGGGTCATCTTAGGATATAAGGGACAATTGGGATGCTAAAATATTATAGATTGAAATATTTAGAGGAATTATGACTAGACTACAAATGATGAAAGGAATTATAGAGGGAATAAATAAAAATATTTTAAGTTGAGAGTTCCTTAGAAAATCCAAGACACGTAGTCACCATACACACACACACACACACACACACACACACACACACACACACACATATCCAGGCCAAGCATAAGCATTCGGGAAACACTGGAGTGTTCCTGGTCTTTGTCATTTACTCCCCATTTTCCCAACTCTCTCACATCCATTTCATTCATCCCCAATCAGTACATTACAGGATTTTTCCATGAACTGACCTTTATTGGTTTTGAAGTAATTGGATTATTGGCACAAGGATCAATGGGTTTCAAAGCAAATGACAGAAGGAAACATACCATTGAGCAGGTGGCAAGGCTCACCAGGGAAGCAACTCAGAGCAACTGTCAATCCCAGCCTGAGAGCTGGTTCTGGCTCCTAAGGATCCTGCAGACAAGGACTCAGCCCAGCTGAGCAGGCTTCGTGGACTTGGAGGTGACAGAACCACATCTTAGGGGATGTGAAGGGGTCCCCCAGTCCTCTCTCAAAGACGGATATTTCCAGCTCCTGAGAAGCTTCTTCTAGACTTCCTCTTTGCCACCACCAATAGCTTGATGACCGTGAGGACCCTCTCTCTGAGCACGCCAGCCTGCTCTCCTTCCCCCTGGTATTTCCATGAAGCCTCCCCCACCAGGGGCAGAGGAAGGCCTCCGCACAGGGAGTAGAACAGAGAGCCAGAGTTGGATTTCGAGGCCGTCAAGCCCAGTGACTCCCCAGAGGATATGTGCCCCTGCACAATGGTGAGTCTCCCTATCTTGGGGGGCAAGGAAAAAGGGGCTTCTTAATGGGAGTGCTGCTGCCTCCCCTCCAAGGAGGGCTCCTCCTCTTCTTCCTCAATGAGCTCCAGGTCAAACTCATCCTCCAGGTTCCCGCCGACCGGCAGCAGGCGGAACTTCTTTCCCTTGAGAGTGCAGGTTCGATGCTGGAAGTCCAGCACCGCGTTGTGGTCCTGCAGCAAGTCGGTGCCGATGATGGCTTCTTCCGCACTGGCGTCGGCCACTAGGAACTGAGCCTTCAGCTTCAGCTTGCCCAGGCGAATCACTGTATCCCACACACCCAGGATCTTCATTTCGGCCCCATTGGCCACTTTCACCACATTCTCGAAGGGCCGCAGGGTATCCAGATCGCCGTTGGTGACCTCCTCCCACAAGCTCGGGTGGACCACAGAGACCTGGGCCCCGGAGTCCACCAGGAACCTCACCTTTACTGAGTCAATCATCCCCTTGAGGTAGTAGCCCTTACCCATGCTGTAGGCAAATAGAATCTCTTTGGGATGGTAGCTGAGAGTAGCACTGGGGCCCCCGAAGGCCTTCAGAAGGGTCTCCTTCACAATCCCATAGTCTCCCTGGTCCTGGAGACTGAGTCCGTTGTAGACCTCTAGGGCATCTCCCCTGAGCGACTCTTTCAGGAACCTGAGCGCGGTGGTGTGGTCCCAGTGGTTGAGGTCGTTGATGACTTCAAAACGGTTCAGCCAGAGGCTCGGGGATACATTGGCCCCATCAAAGGGCTCTGGGATGAAGGCATGCTCCCGACGGCCTTCCTCTCTCCTGGCTCCTCTGGCAGCCATCCCTCTGCTGGCCTTTGGAACTTCGGCAGCAACCCACACCAAGTAGAGAAAGCTGCAGAGCAGTGTGGGCGCAATCACGCTGGAGAGCTGGGCTTCTCTAAGCAGAGTGTTGTTTACTTGCCCAGTCTGGGCAAGAGAAAGGAGCAGGGAAGGGTCGTTGGCTGGCTGCTGGATGCAGAGGCAAGCAGTGTGTAGCCTGCGCACTCTGCAGAGCCTTTTTGATGCCTAGTCTGGGCCCCCAGGGCTCCCCATTCTCCTTTGTTCTGGAAGCTCCACCCCCTTTGGCCCGCCTCCTTGCCAGCATCCTGCCTGACTGGCAGGATGGGTGCCTCACCCTTCTGCATCCAGCCCGGGACTGACACAGGCCAGCCCACGTTGCAAGAAACTCCAGTCTCAATGGGGGAAAGGGGATACCCAGGTACCCTTCCCAGCCTGTGTCCCAGAATAACATATATGAGGACACAGAGGATGTTATGACATTCAGGTGTTTGTCTTTAGCCAAAGAAGGAAGGAGGAGGCAGGGACCAGATTCTTAGCAGTTTTTAGTTTGGTAAAGCCCCATTTGGCCTCACCCCAAGTGACCACTTTAGTCAAAGAGAAGGAGCTTGTGTTTGCTGAGCTCCCACTATGTGCCAGGCACTGAGTAGATGTCTTGCACACACTGTGGAATCCTAGAAGATTCCCTGCAGAGGGAGACAGAGCAGGGTCCCAGAATCAAAGATGCATGGAAATCACCAGGTGTGATGATGCATGCCTGTAATCCCAGTGGTTTGGGAGGCTGAGGCAGTAGGATAGTAAGTTCAAAACCAGCCTCAGCAATTTATTGAGACCCTGTCTCTAAATACAAATATAAAAAGGGCTTGGGGTGTGGCTTAGTGGTTAAGCGTCCCTGGGTTCAATCCCCAGTACCAAGAGAAAAAGAAAAAAAAAAGAATGCATAGAAATAATTTTTAATTGAATTTGGACACATCTATGTGCACACACTACACACAGTCACCATCATTTTATGTGAACTTAATTGCTGCAGTAATTTTCCTTCATTGGTCACCTAATTCAGAGTCAGACCATCTGGAGACCAGGCCTCAGCCATGGGCTCTCACTGAGGCCCAGAAGTGGGCTGATTCAGATTCTGAACGTCTGGGGAAAGGCCCACAAATCCAGCATCTGGCTTCAACTCTTGGAGGGCTCCACATTCCACTCCTGGCCTGTTAAATCCTCCCTTCCTGTCCCCTCTGCTTTCCAGGAACCCTCCCAAGAGTCCCTTCCTCAGGTACAGTGGCCCTGCCTTTCACACCCCCAGCCTGTTCTTTACAGAAAGAACAACAGGGGAATCTCACTCCCTTTTGTTCTGAGTTGGGGAAAAGTCCGTGTTGGCAATGCCAGTGGTGAGGACCTGGAAGGCTTTGGCTGGAGGAGGCTCTCTGTGTGACCTTCCAATGCTGAGGGTGAGAGACAGCCCTGGACATGCCACAGATGCCCACAGAGCAGATCTGTGAGCCCCAGGACTGGAGATCTGACTTGAGCCTGTATGGGGTGATTGGGAATATTGAAGGGACTCACTTTTATAACTCCATTCAAATGTCATCTCCTTGGTGGATCCTTGTATCCTTCCCCTAGCAGGTGTACACACTTCTGGCTGCATGTGCATTACAGTGTGCTCTGATGGTTTATTCACAAGTCTGTCTTCTACAATGAACCAGCCTGGAGCTCACAAATGTGGTGTTCATGGTTGTCTCTGTCTCCGTAGAAACTTAATCTGGGACCCAGGGAATGCTTTCTGCTGGGTTTCAGGCCTGGATGTGTGCCGTTACCAAACAGAAGAGATTAGGGATGGGAGGGGAGAGGGCTTGATGTTTCCTGGCCAGAAGCCTTTCCCCCTCTGGTTACTTTATCACTCAGTATCTGTCTGAATCCCAGAGATACCTGGACCCACCAATCTTGCCTCTTCATGGTCCCAGTGTCCCCAACCACACTGCAAGATTCTAAATCCCTGTTGCTGCCTCCAGCCCCGTCCACCTGATGCAGTGAGCCAGTGGAGAAGCACTTGGGTCAACACTTCTCATCACAGCTGCCTGGCTAAGGTGGGGCCATTGTGGCATTCCAGGAGCCCAGAGGTGGGGAAACGGGTCACTGGGAAGATGTCAAGAGCAGATAGGTCTCAGAGAATGTTGCATCCAGAGAAATGGTCCCTCCACTCTCAAGACCAGGAAGGCCCTCCTGCAAGTGCACTTTGGTGGATACACTTGGAGCCCTTGGAATGGGCGTGGTTCTGTGGCCCAGGGAACTGACCCTGTGGCTTCCTGTCTCCCTGGTATTCGTCACCTTGCATATCTGGTCCCCTGGAAGTGGGAATGAGTGAGGAGGCTAGCTTGTGACTGAGGAGAGGGAGAGAATGGGTGGCTTGTCAGCTGACAAACTAGAACTACTAGATGCCCCAAAGTGACTACATCGAGCCACAGTGCTACATGCTGCTGTCAGATCTCCCTGTTGTTCTTAGTCTCAGCATAGTGGTCCCTTGGGGCTTCATTTGATTGGGTTTGGATTTCACCTTGGCAAAGTCATTTCATATCCCTCATCTCAGTGAGCATCCTGACAACCTGAGGCAGACCAGTTCTTACTCCAGGACCCTAAAGCCCAGGAGCTCACAGGCCCGCCTCAGATCTCAAACCATCCAGTGGCTGGATAAGGGCTTTTTGCAAGTGAGGACAGGGAAATGGAGTGCTGGACTCAGGCAGGTAGACCCTAGGTCCCTGGGGGCTTGTGCTACTGATGGCCTCTGATGAGGGCCATGGCCTTAATGGACAGTAAAGCAAGAGCTGATTTAAGTATTCGGGAATTTTTGGAGCAATTTGCTAAACCAATTGGTACCTTGAAATTGGATTTGGTGGAAGTATTCATGCCACAGAAACTGGCAAATGCTAAATCAGGACTTTTTTCCTGGAAGGCCAATTTGTCCCTGCATGAGGTTGGGGGCCTGAATATCTTTGGATCCCCCCACCTGTCTGGCAGGCAAAGCCCCATGACCAGTGAGTAAAGAGTTTATAGCAATCTTCATCTCTGTTCCACTGTTTGGTCCCAAATCTCATGTCTAACAGAGGAGCCCAAGCCCATCCAGCTGCTTCCCTCCCCAACAATCTTAATATTTTGGGTCACTGTGGCTCCAGGCCAGTGGTCTTCTTCAGGGAGGCTCTCCAAGCTGTGTTCACACAGTTCCATTGCAGAGGGTCTCAGGGTTACCATGACAGGGGAAGGGGTCAGGGCCAGGCTTTGGCTGAGCTAGAAGCCATCTCTGGCTAGGATCAGCAATGGTGAAGGTAAGTTCTCTAGTTCCATTAGCCCTTGGAGAATGCCCATACCTGGAACACCCCAGAAACACTCAAGGACCTTGGAATGGCTATGCTAATGGTGCATTGATGAGCTAGACTAGCTGGGACAGGCCAGAACCACTGCCTCCTCCCAGGACCTAGGACATGCAGCTAATTATTGACAAGTAAGGTATTGGGGTGGAACGGCCTCATTATTTCTCATTAACATCCTCTGAGTGTGCTTGGAAGCAGGCAGACCAAACTTGACCTGAGAGGAGGTAAGTCAGGACAATAAACAGGAAAGACTTAGGAATCCCCACCCTCCACACCCCCTCACAGAGATTTCTGGCTCAGGAGCTCTATGAGCCCAATTCTGTTCCAGCCCCCAGTTCCTCTTTGCCATCTCTCCTCTCACAGTAGAGTAGAGCAAATTGGCAAAAGTCCAGGGCAGGGAAGCCCTGAACTGAAGCCCTTGGTGGGCCATGGCGACACCTGATATGCTTTAGATGGTTCCTGCTGCCTGGCAATTTCTAGGGAACACTGTGGGGACTTGTAGAGGACCGTGAAGCCTTTGACTTCTACAGGGGTGGAGGGCAGGGCCCCACGATGCAGGATGGGGAGTATCTGGCCCAGAGGGAACCTGACCTTTTAAGGACAGTGTGTTTTGAGCAAGAAGCCAAGGTTAAAGGGCTGGGGTTATGGCACAGTGGTAGCGTGCTCGCCTAGCACACGTGAGACACTGGGTTCGATCCTCAGCACCACATAAAAATAAAATAAAGATATTCTGTCCACCTAGAACAAAAAAAATCAATAAATATTAAAAAAAAAAAAAAGAAGCCAAGGTCAAGAGACACCTTATGAATTGTGATGTCCAGACCAGCCTGGACCAGGAGGAGGCTCGGGAAAGGACAAGACAAGCCTTGGCAAGGCACAGGTGCTCT
Organism: Xerus rutilus; assembly: GCA_028644305.1. Taxonomy (NCBI): domain Eukaryota; kingdom Metazoa; phylum Chordata; class Mammalia; order Rodentia; family Sciuridae; genus Xerus; species Xerus rutilus. The sequence goes on along the minus strand of CM053411.1, from coordinate 27,657,584 downwards.
CTGTAGCTCCTGTCTAGACGGCGCTGGCCATCTCCCTGCACTGCTGAGGCCAGGTCACCACAGAGACTTCCAAGACAGCAGTGAAGGTTGAAAGGAGATGAGAAGGTGCACCTTCTCCACAGAAGGTCAGCTTCAAAACATGCAACGTGCCCCGCACCCAGGACAGGCCTGAGCTTTGCTTTATGCCTTTGGGTTGCTGTCCTGGGACTTGGGCCCATACTTGTGGTTTTTATCAGGCACATTATCCAGCTGCTCTTTTCTCCACTAGACTGAGGCCTTCTCTTCACACACACACACTCCTTACCACACACCATATGCACTACCCACACAAACACAACGCACACCGCACACATACATCCCATGCATGTCAAACACACACCGTACACCCAGTCATACCACAGTTGCCAGATAGAAACGGCTAAGAAATTGTGTAACGTGCATGTAAAATTCAGCTCCCACCTTTCATTTCACATGTTTATTTGCATTCCCATTTACACTGAGTATTAAAATCCTATTTATTAGAGGCACCTGCTGTTTATTAGCCTCCAGACACACTTGCTGCTTCAGAAAACTACGCAGGTCCCCATCGCCTTGGCTTACAAGCTATGAAAACAGGATACAGATGTTTAACAGCCAGGTTTTGAAGAGTTTAAGACCAACATGTATATGCAGGCTGACCCGCTTCCAGCAGCCCCGTCACAAGTACGCTGCTTTGAAAGGAGCCGGTTTTTAAGTGGGTCATCCTCTCTTCTGCTCCTTTCTCACTCCGGGATGTAAGGCCTTCCACTTCTGGGCATTTGGCGTGCAGATCAAGCCCCCCAGCCCCTGGTTGGCCTGGCCCACCCCTGCACAGCTTGCCCTAAGCCTGTCTCCAGGCCCTGGTCCCAAGGTCAGTGTGAATGTACACGTGCCGGGAGCACATCCTCTGGGAGCATCACATTCTGCTTCCAGCATTTGCTTCTTGGCACGAGGGCTTCAACCTGAAAGGAAAAATGAAGAGGTGAATTTGGCATCAAATTCTGGTTAGGGATTCAGATTGGAGCCCAAAGGGGTCCACGTAGACTCTGACCAAAGCAAGATGTGTTGGGAATCCAAAATACCAGCAGGTTCCTTTTTCCCAAAGCAGAGGCCTTCAGGCACCAATGCCCACCATTACCACATGGGCACTGCCCAGTGCTCACAATCAGTCATGGTCAAAGGCATTTGGGCAGGACAGCTGTTCCTTGTCAGTCCCCCTTCTTGGGCCCTGTCAGACATCCCCGACATGAGTGTCCCTACCCCAGCCCTCAGCAATGAGGCCAATGTCGCTGCTAAGGGCCAGAGCACTCCTCCTGCACGCTGTCCCCAGTTCTCCACTGTTCCAGAATCTCTTTTCCCATGTGGGTCTTCCCTCCTCCTTTACCACCCAACTTAGGAGCCCTTCCACCTGGAAGTGACCAACTCGGCCCACCAGGGCATTTCACAGCAGCAGCAGCAGCAGCAGCAAGATACTCGGTACAAGTCAGGACCCTGGAAGGTCCCGAAATGTGTGGGGAAGAGTGATCCAAGTCCCAATGTCATCGTGAGCCCTCAGGTCCAGGGTCAGGACCAGAGCCAACCAAACGCTGGTCAGAGCAAGGTACTGACTAACTCCTAGAAGTCCAATTCTCCCGAACCAGTTCTCTCTTGTTTTATCTTTCAGTCAAATATGAAGCTTACTAATGTGTCCTGAACGCTTCCCAGTGCCTCCTCATGGCTCAGCCTCCGATTGGTTTCCACCTCTTTCTTCATTCCTAGTGCCCCTAGACCAAGCCCTCATCCCTTCCTGCTCTGATTACTCACCCTCCTTTGGGGTTTACAGGGACTTAGGGGCCCTGCCTGGTAAGAAAGGCTGGCTCCCATGAAAGACCCTGTGCAGATCCCTCCCTTCCTCCAGTCAGTGTCCCTCCATTCAACTGAGGTTGAGAGAGAGACTTATAAGACAGGTCCAGACAGTTTTAGGGGTATTAAACCACTTTTCATAAACACCCCTGCAACTTATGAAATATTTAGGCAATCAAAATATATAGATTGAGCAATCTCCTCATACAAGTGGGCTTTTAATGACACCAGGAAACTTGGCTTAGAGTTAGACACATGGAGACTTTTGTCCAACCTAAAATACCTCAAAGGCAGCTTTGAACTGATCCTGAAATAGTTTTAATTGCTGCTAATGATAACTAGTATTGTGAGCAATGAAAACTCATAAAGTAGCCTCGGCAGAGGAAAATGCTGCTTTCAAACGTACTGCCAACTTAGCTTTGCCCCTAGCATACAGAAATTGGGGACAGTGAAGAGCAGGTATCTTTCCTCTGGCATGTCAAAGTAATCTCTCCTGTTTACCAGGCAGAAGAAGTGGGAGAGGGAGGAAGTCCAAGAAGCATTAAAAACAGCAGAGCCCTTACAGGCATGAAAAACCCCAGGGCATTGGTAGCAGCATGATCAAATGTGTATTGAGCACCTACTTTGTTCCAGACACCATGCTGGAGATATAAATTACAATAAGGCAATCGGAGAGTCTGTAGCGTAGACAGGGCTGGACAATACCAAATAAGTAGGTTGATGAATTCCACACATATTTACTGAGGCCAAGCCTGCCTCCCTTTGAGAGATGAATCAGACACAAGGCCTGCCCTCACAGAGCTCACAGGTGAGTAGGGACACAGACCTCGACCTGGATACTCAGGATCCAGAGAGACGAGTGTGAGAGGAACACACACGTATTTGGAGACTCCTGGACCAGACAGCGACCCAAGGAGTCTTGGGCAATTCCTCCCCCAAGAAATCAACCAATATCATCAAAAAAAAAAAACGACAAAAACGAAAGGAATATTGAAGGAGAAAAGTGCATTAGCATTGAAACCAGGTAATAAGGCGTCCACAAACCAAAAACTTGAATTCCTTTTGTTGCTTCAGGCAGACTCTCTGAGGAAGGAATAAAGGAATTGAGGCCCTGGGACCCTGGTCCATGTGGACACCCCAGACAGGCAGGCTTCGGACTGGGTCAGTCTCTAGGCAACAGGTACAACGGAAAGGATATATGAAAACAGAAGAAAAAAAAGACTAGAAAGAAATACACCAAAAATGACGGTAATGTTTTACCACTGACTTACAACCTCAGGCTTTTTACTTTTCATTTTGAGACAGGGTCTCACTAAGTTGCTGAGGCTGTCCTCAAACTTGCAATTCTCCTGCCTCAACCTCCCAAATTGCTTGAATTACAGGTGAGTGCCCCCTCACCCAACTGACCAGATTCTCTAATAAGAAAAAGTTCTTTAAAAATAGAAATGACATATGCCTGTAATCTCAGTGATTTGGGAGGCCAAAACAGGAGGATCTCAGGTTTGAAACCAGCCTCAGTAATTTAGCAAGACCCTTAGCAACTTAGTAAGATCCTATCTCAATAATAATAATAATAATAACAACAACAACAATAAGGTCTGGGGATGTGACTCAGGGGTAAAGCACCTCCAGATTCAATCCAAAATTTAAAAATAAAAATAAAAATAACTCATTCTTACCATTTTCTGTAAGCTTATAATTATTTCCAAATAAAAAAAGTTTTAATCAGGAAATATACAGGATATCTCTGAACCTTCTGCTCAATTTTGTTGTAAAACTGCTGTAAAAAATGGAGTCTATTAAAAATTATTATGCTCTTTCCAAGGCAGATAAGGAGACAGACAAACAAAATAAGATTGGCAACATTAATAATCATTAAAGCTAAATGATAGATGTACAGGATTCATTTGAGTTTCCCACTACCTTTGAGTGTGTTTGGAACTTTTCCATGGTAAAAAGTAAATAATAAGTAAACAAAGTCTCTTTGCCAGGACCCTCCCCAGCCTGGCCTGCCTAATTCTTGGCCCAGTCCCCAGGCAGTCTGCATGTCACCCAATCTTGGGTCACTTGAGACAGACCATCTCTGCTGTGTCTCAGTGTCCCTGCTCCACGTGCAGATTCTGAGCTAACTCTTGCCTGCACCCCAGGCAGCCCGCCACCCTCAGCCTCCTCCCGCCGCAGCTCATGGCAGCTACCCATCCAGCTCCTTGCTGCAGGTCTCTCAACTAGTACCCTCTTTTCCTGAACCTCTAAATTCTTCACGGGTTCCCGTCCCCCATCCAAACAGGTGTGCGCAAGTCTCTCAAGACCTAAGAAAGAAAACGCTTACATGATCCTGCATCCCTGTGGTCAATGACTACCTCTCTCCTTCCTTCCTGAGAAGTTTCTAGGATGGATGATCCACACTCGCAGGGGCCCTGTGAAGCCCATGGGGGTTGGAGTCCAGCTTGCATCCCTGTTGCCAAGCCAGTATGTGGGGTGAGGGGCCGAGTCTGCCTGGAGGAAGGGCATCTTCCTAATTCGCACAAAGGCGCCGGGTGGCCTGGGTGCCGCCCTGCTTGCTCTGCCTCACCATACCACCTCCTCTCACCCGCACAGCCTCTGGTTTCTGCATCCACCCTTCACCTTGCCAAGAGCATCCTCAGCACCTCCTGCCTCCAGAGAAGCGGATCTCCTGAAGATGCTGTGTGTCTCTTCTCCTCCCAGGTCTCCTGTGCCCCAAGTGTCCTGCTCCCTTCATTCATTCCTGAGGCTTCCTCCCACCCACCCCTCATTCTACACACTACCCTAGGCCAGAGACACCCTGGCTGCATCCCTGTCCTGCCAACCCGAAGGGTCCACCTACAAGTGCCATTTTCTTTCTTTTTTTTTTTTTTTAAATATGTTTTATTATGTTTTTGTCATTATGGACATCTTTTTTTTTTTAATGTCTTTATTTTATTGCTTTGTATGTGGTGCTGAGGATCGAACCCAGGGCCTCACGCATGCGAGGCAAGCGCTCTATCGCTGAGCTACAATCCCAGCCCCCAAGTGCCACTTTCATCATTAAACACGTTTTCTTCTCTCCATGCCCTCGGCCCCCTGTGTTCTCTTATCTAGTGGGTTTGTGGGGTCAGGAATACAGGAGTCTTCCCCGCCTCCGGGCTCCTCTCTCAGCCCCTTTGGATCAGTGCAGAGGCCCACTGCCCTCTGTGTTCAGGCTGCCCTGGTCCCTGCCTCCCAGCTAATCCAATGTCACTCTGCAGGTTTTTCTTTATTTTTCTCCCTACCCTCATCCCCACCCCATTTCGGGAGATGGAATCCGGGGGTACTCTACCACTGAGCCACGTTCCCAGACTTTTTTCTCTTCTTTTTTCTTCCTTTCTTTTTTTAAAATTTCTTTTCTTTTTTCTTTTTTTTTGGAGGGAGGCTAGGTCGCTTAACCACTGAACCACATTCCCAGCCCTTTTTATTTTTTATTTTGAAACAGGGTCTCACTAAGTTGCTTAAGGCCTTACTAAGTAGCTAAGGCTGGCCTCCAATTTGCAATCCTCCTGCCTCAGCCTCCTGAGTCACTGTGATTATAGACAGATGCCACTGAGCATGATTCATGGTGTTCTGATCAACATTCCTCCATGACTCATCCCTAAATAATTGACTCTCAATACCAACGGTGAAGGCTGCTCCCTAGTTCATGCTCCACTGAATAGCTTATAGTGCTCCAAACAAGACTGACTTTCTTGGATCTTGTAGCAAGCCACTCGCATGGCCAGGAGAGCCCCTTCTCAGCTGTTTTCCTGGCACATCCCAGTGCTTGCTTCAGAAGTCAGCAAAAGCATTGCCACCACCAAGAAGTCTCCCTTGGTTTCTCCAGACAACTTAGCTGCCGCTTCTACACTCCCAGCACAGGGACTGTGACCCTCAGGTCACCTGCAAGCTCCCAGAGGTCAGGTCTAGACCCTCTCCAAGTTGGAGCACCAGTACAAAGACATAGGTGTTCCTGAGCCTTCGCTGGTCCATCCTCCTACCCCAGCCCCTCCCACCTTCCCCACACAGTGTCACCTGGCCTTCCTCACCAGTCACTCCTGCTTCAAGGACTCTGAGAGTCAGGCCTGGAGGTACCATCTTTATCTGTAGATAAAGTTCCACAAAATAAAAATTTTTGTGGGGACCAGTGGCTCACACCTATAAATCCCAGTGACTTAGAGACAGAGTCAGGAGGATTGAAAGTTTGAGGTCAACCTGGGCAACACAGGGAGACTCTGTCTCAAAATAAAAAATAAGGGCCGGGGATGTAGTTCAGTGGTAGAGCACCCTGGGTTCAATCTCGAGTACTTTATTTTTTTTATTAAAAAGTAAAGTTTTTTAGTTTTACTATGATCATAGTTTTTACATTTTTCATTATAATCTAGGACATAGATTCATTAAAATAGATGATTATGTATGTACCTAAAACAGTGGATTTACTACATGTAATATACTCAGGTATTTTCTTTCTTTCTTTTTTTTGTACTAGAGATTAAACTCAGGGGCACTTGACCACTGAGCCACATCTCTAGCCCTATTTTGTATTTTATTTAGGGACAGGGTCTCGCTGACTTGCTTAGCACCTCGCTTTTGCTGAGATTGACCTTGAACTTGTGATCCTCCTGCCTCAGCCTCCCCCGCCATTGGGATTATAGATGTGTGCCACCATGCTCAGCATTTTAAAAAAATTTTTAATTTTAATTTTTTTTAATTGTAGACGGACACAGTATCTTTATTTATTTTTATGTGATGCTGAGGATCGAACCCCAGTTCCTCACACAGAGCGAGGCTAGCGCTCTACCACTGAGCTACAATCTCAGCCCTTTCTAAAAACCTCTTATCTTTTATTTATTTGTGGTGCTGGGGATTGAATTCAGGGCCTCAGTGCACGTGAGGTAAGCACTCCACCAACTGAGCTACATCTCCAGCCCTCAGGTATTTTCTGTGACCCCACTTCATTTCCTCATTCCTTTCTTTCCATTCCCTCCCCCGCCAACTCTCTCTCTTTTTCTCTCCAGTGCTGGCAAGAACACACTGAATTAATCTGCCCATCCTGTAGTGGTCTCCACCCACCCTTGGAAAACGTGGTCTGGTTGGTGGGGTCCGCACAGGTTTCCAGCAGGGAAGGACCGTAGGAGGACTACAGGTGAGGGCCCTGCCTCTAATGCGCTCTGGGGGGCAGGACCCATTCATAAATTGTCCATTTGCCATGTACTTTATAAAAATGCAACTAACAATGAATCACTGAAAAATAAAATAACAGCCAGGCACAGAGGCACATACCTGTAAATCCCACCTGCTCCAGCGGCTGAGGCAAGAGAATCGTGAGTGAGACCCTGTCTCAAGATTAAAAAAATAAAAATAAAAATAAAAAGGGCCAGGGATGGAGCTCAGTGGTAGAGTGCCCCTGGGTTCAAACCTCAGTACCATAATAAAAAAAAATTTAAAAGGACTGGTGATGCAGCTCAGTAGGAGAGCTTCCCTGGTACTGGTGAGACACTGGGGTAGTTCCCCAGTACCACAAATAAAATAAAGTAAAATAAGACAAAACAAAATAGCAAAGATATAGCAAATGCAAGCCCCGATTCATCATAATTAAAGTCCTTAGGCATGGGAGGGTAGGAGCCTCAGGTAGCAGGAATGTGCTAGGAGATGGGGGCTGGAGATATGGGGTGGCTTTGCCAATGCTTTTCATGTCCTCAAGCCCCGACACACTTGGCCACATCTGCCCTACTGATCTCGGTCTTGAAGCAATGTGAACTTGCCCAGACTGGGGGCTTTGCTGGGGAGAAAGTGCCTCTGTGCAGTCTCCTGCCTGATCTGAGTTCAAATCCCAACTCAGCTACTCACCTGCTGAGGGATGTGGATAAACATTTTCTAAGCCTCTGCCTAGGATTGTCCTGGGAGACTGACGAAGCAATCCGCACCACGGAGCTTAGCCCAGCGCAGGACCTGCTTGGCGCTCCCCCTCTTGCTCTCAGGGTTGTATTTTGTGGCTGTCATCTGGGTGCTCACTGGGTGCAGCAGTCTTCATCTCCCCAGGGACCTTCTCCCGGCCCCACACCAACTGCTTCCTCCACTCCTCACTTTTCTGTCCTTTACTCTCAGAAATGTCTTGCATTCTATTTTAAGAGAAAAAGGGGAGCCCCAGCTTCCTGCCACCCCACCCATCCTGCCCCAAGTCCTCCTCTCTCCTACATCCTTTCTTGGGTCTCTTTGTCTGCCCAGATTTATCTTTCCACTTAAGTCCCACCTCCCCACCCCTCTGCTCTCCTCTGGAGCCTCTTTCCTTCAATGGCTGCCTCTTTTTTCAGGGAATCCTTCCAGAGACAACTCTCAGGTTACTCCTCAGCCTAAGGCAATCTGCCTAGTGGTGTGCTGGTAAGTGTTTAATAAGGGGAAAATACATGTGTATATACACATACAAATCTTAATAATTATAAATTTGCCAGGCATGGTGGTGTACACCTGTAATCCCAGAGGCTCAAGAGGCTGAGGCAGGAGAATGATGAGTTCGAAGCCAGCCTCAGCAAAAGCAAGGTGCTAAGCAACTCAGTGAGACCCTGTCTCTAAATAAAATACAAAATAGGGCTGGGGACGGAGCTCAGTGGTAGAGTGCCCCTGAGTCAATCCCTGGTTACCCCCTCCCAAATTACAAGTTTTATTGACATAAAGGATGGCTAACAATTTATACATAATAATAATATACAATACTATTTAAATTAAATGACATACAGCCAATGGTCTTACAGAATGCTTTCATCGATTTTTGCCAACCTCCTAAATTCATAGCCAACGTATAGTTGTAACTGATAAATGGATGTCATTCTGACATGTATGTTGATTGATGTTTTTGTTTGTACTAGTAAAAAGAAAGCAAAAGAATAAAGACATATGTTGGAATTTCATTGGTTAATCAATGGTGTGAGCAAATAATAGTTTTTGAATTCTAGAAGATATGCTTCATTTTTCGGTGTCATTCACAGCGTAATGGATGTAGGCAAAACATACATTTAAGAGTAATGTGTTAGCCGGGCATGGTGGTGCACACCTATAATCCCAACACTTTGGGAGGCTGAGACTGGAGAATCCTGAGTTCAAAGCCAGCCTCAGCAACAGTGAGGTAATAAGCAACTCACTGAGACTCTGTCTCTAAATAAAGCACAAAATAGGGCTGGGGATGTGGCTCAGTTCTCAAGTGCCCCAGAGCCCAAACTTTCTTAAGTCTAGACAGTCAACCAAACAATAAATCAAGCCCTGATGAGTGGTGGTTGCCAATTTCCATGGTGTAAACATTCCTACTATGGCTGGTTTCAAGCCATCAATACAATAGCAATAAATGCATTATGTAGCATTTCCACAGATAAAATAGACTTAAATGATCTTTAAAGTATAAAAAATAATAAAATATTGTAAAATTATTAGGAAGTGATGTTTTAAATGTGTGCTATCTTTTAATTAACTTAATTTTAAGTTTTATTATATAATTTTTAATAACATCTATGTTAAATCATTGGCTCACAAAATTCCTAAATAATGTAACGATTAGCTCTTAGGAACTGGTGATCTGAGCACCCCTGGATCTGACCCCTCTCTCCCAGCTCTGCTTGAGTGGGCCCTCAAAAAGTTCCCCAAACAAGCACCCGATGGGCTCCTCCAGCGTGTACTTTCCAAGCCTTGTCTTTTAAGCAAAATTGAGTCATTTCCTTTTTCTCAAACCTACTCTCTCTGGGCTTCCATTTGGTGACGGGCTTCACTATCCACCCAGGAACCAAGCCAGAAACCACAGCGTCAACCTTTCATAGCCCTCATGCCGCTCTGGTACCAGGTCCAGGCCATCTGAACATCTCAATTCTGCCCTGCTCACTCCCTGCCTTCTCAGGGCCACACCTCCATCTCCGCTCACTTGACTGCTCATCATTCCCCCTGGGCTACCACTGGCTGCCTTTGCTGGCTCCTGTCCATCTTCCTCATGGCATCGAAGCACTTGTTATGTCCTGCCCTGGGCAAAGCCGTGCTTCCAGGCTCCCCGGAGCCCAATAGTCATTGTTGCTTGTCCGTAGTCCTGTCCCTCCAGATCATCGCGGGCACCTGCTACATACTCAGCCTCGGCTTCCACTGCAGAGCTGGCTGCAGTTCCCTCCACAGGTCTGCTCTTGCTCACCTCCCTGCAAGCATGGCCGTGCCCTGGCCCTGGGATGCTGTGTTCTGGTGAAGTTGCTGCTTCTCAGTCTTAGTGTGGATTCTCTTGGACTAGACATTGGGTCCCCAGTGGGCACCCACACCCCAAGCAGAAAGTATTCATTTGCTCACTCATACATTCCTTGATTACTAATATTTATCCATCGTTGCCATGTGCCAGTGTCTGTGCTAGGTGCTAGGCGTACAAAATGAGCCAGGCTCTCAAAAAGTTCTCAGACTAGTGAGGAAACAGGAATAGGATAGGGCTGGAGGTTTAACTCAGTGGTAGAGCATGTGCTTAGCATGTATGAGACTCCAGGTTCAATCTTCAGCAACAAAATTTTTAAGAAGAAAAAGATAGGGTAACCAGGGCCTTGGTAGATAGAGCTCTTTGGAGGCGACTAAGGAAAAACAGAGGGCGGGCACACTTACCTGGGCTACTGGGGTGGCATCCTTGTCTGAACTGTGAAGGATGGGTACAAGTTAGCCAAGTAGGAAGCAGGGGAGAAAGAAGAAGGCAGAGAAGAAACAGGCAGAGAGAAGCAGTGCAAAGGCCCTGAGGCATGAAGGGGCAGAACATATTCTAGCCCTCGGGTTGGCAGAAACCTGTAGAGGAGGGCCAGACCAGCTCCAGTGGGGGTTTGATTGACACAGGGAGAAAGCTCATGTGGAGATAACAATATGGCAAAGGCACTGGGAAGCAACGGAAGGCTTCTCAGTACAGAATTCCAAGCTTTCAGAAAGATCAGCTTGAGGAATATGAGGTGAGAATGAAGACGCTGCGTGAAAGATAGATCCAGCTGTGCAGGTAAGAAGTGCAGAGGCCACGCCCAGCACCTGCAGCAGGAGGAAGAGGGGCAGGCAGATGGCCACCTGGACATGAGCCTGAAGGAACAACATGGAGGAGGGGGTAGTAGCACTGTCTGGAGTGGGGACCTTGGAAGAGCTCATCTTGAGACATAGCTGGTTTGAGGTCTCCATGGTACAACCAAGTGGAAAAGTCCCCTTACCAGCTGGATATAGCAATCTGGACTTCAGGGGGAAATCCCAATTGAAAGCCGGCATTTGGGAATTGTCAGCAAGTCAATATTTGGAAGTCATCTCCCCTCCAAGGGAAGGAGGAAGTCAACTGAGAAAAGAAGGCTAAGCCACAAGGACACCAAGGTTAAGGGGCCTGTCCTGGAGGAGGAGAGGATGCAGCACCAGGAGAGGGAAGGAGCAGCTAGCAGAAGGGAGTCCCAAAAGACAGAGAGCAGAGGTGCCAGGAGGACAGGGTGCTCAGCACCGGTCCAGTGAGAAGATGGAAACCTACCCCAGAAACCTGGGAAGTCAGGAGTCATGGTAGCCCTGGTGATGTTGGGTGTCGGCAAGTGGCTGTCATGGAAAAATGCAGGGCAGCAAAGAGCAGGAGAAAATAAGGGAGCCAGGGAAGGGGATTGGGCGCAGGCATGGCGAGAGGCCCGCAGAGGAGCCCGTGAGCAGCCCAGCGGGAGGACTCTCCTTGGGCAGCAGAACTGCCTCTCGTGGACACAGCAAGAAGGCAAGAGGGGAGAGTAGGGGAGGAGAGAGTGACAGCTGGGACTGTCCAGGAAGCAGAGAGCAAACGGAATTAGAAGTCCGCGGGATGTATTGGGGGCGAGGCCTACAGACGCTGGAGGGGAGAGCAGGCAGGCAAAGGAGGCTGGAGAGGCAGGAAGGGGACTGGCAAGATGAGCCTCCCACTGTGGCCTGTGGAGCAGAGTGGCCATGTCCCCTGCTCACTGCTGGCTGCTGCTGGGGCTCTCCGTACTGCCTCCTCAGAGATCAGAGCAACGGTTAGTGGCCGCACAGTGGGAGCTCTGGCCAGTGACCTCAGATTTTTCAGAAGAGTGAGACTTGGGGCTGTTTGCTAGAAGTGGGGTGGGCAGGTCATGGGGTAAAACCCGGGGGAATGGGCTGGCTTGCTGGCCGGCTGAGGTCTGGTTGTGATCCACAGCCTGAGCGTGTAGCAGCTCAGGGTCGATGGAGAGTGGGTCACCAAGGGAAGATCCAACCCTGAGCTGCGGTGTCCTAGCCAGGCCAGGGACAGTGAAGGACACAGGAGCAAGGGCCAGAAGGTTTGGGGAGGAAGGTGGTGGATGTGATGGGAAGGGCTGAACCATTAGGAGGAGAAGGTGAGTACAAACCAGGAGCTGCAAGTGGCCTGGAGGCTGGTGGCCTTGGCAGGCTCAGCAAGGTGAGGACTGAGTGGTAGCTGTCTTGGATAAAAGCTCTGGATAGGGAGAAGTTTGGGGTCAGAGGGTGAGGATTCTGTAATTGTTTTCTAGCAGAGGTGGGACAGTCCTGGGTAAGGACCGTGTCTGGTGGCTGAGGAGGGCATGCAGCCATGAGGCCAGGCTGTTCCCAGGCAGTCAGTCATGGGCTGATGGTGTGCTCACATCCTGTCACGTCCCTGTCAACCCGCTGCCCTGCAGTGCTGTGTCTGACAGCCCCTCAGAGCAGGCCCTTCGTCACATGTCTGGCAGTTCGTAGCATCACTGGCACCAACACCACCCTCCCCGGCCTCAGAATAGTTGTAGGCTAAGGTCTGATCTTCCTCACAGGAAAAGGGAGGGTCCCTCTCAGCAGAGGCACAGAAAACTGAAATCCCCAGCATTGAAAGACAAAGTCTCTCCAGAGGAGAGTGGGGTCCTGGAGGGGAAAGGGTTAGTCACAGGAGGATTTGACTAAGGCTTTCCAGAAGAGGCCGTGCCTGGGCCCAAACCTGAAGAAGGAAAGGGCATCCTAGGTAGAGTGTGGGATTGGGAATGGAGCCCACAGGAAGGCCCTGCCAGTCTTGCAAAGGGCCAACCTGCCATGTTGTCTTTTCTCCTCTATCCCTTGACTCCTCCTCAGAGCCTAGCCATGGGGCCTGTGCCCAGGTTGTCCCTGCGGCAGGCCTCTCTGCATCCTCTTACATATTTAAGGAACTGGTAAGTTTGGAAAGCACCATGAGTTACTTGGGCAAAGGACTATCTGCAGCAGGTCCCAGAGGACTTGCCAAGCAGCTCTGCCACCAATTTGTCTCCCTCAGAGACCCAGGCCAGGCCCAAGATTTGTTCCCCAACATGCCATGGCTTCACTGGAAAACTTGGGCCTTCCTGAGCTACAAAGAGGAACCGAATGGCGTGTGAAGGAGACAGGAGCCAAATAGCAAATAGCACTGTGTGTGACATGGAGTAGGTGCTCAGAGATCATGGTGCAGGATGGAAGGGTCCTATCCGGGTTGCTTATTTAATAACCCTCCACCCTCTACATAGTGGTCAGTGAATTTGCTCTGGATTTCTAGTTTGCTTTGGCTGAGCCAGAGTCCCTTTCTACATGGCCTCAAGGCCACAGGCTACAGGGTGGAGGCTGCGCACCTCAGGGTGCAAGGGGCTACACCTGTCCTTGCTCAAGAGTCACGGGAAGTTGCTAAACAGAACAAAAGAAGAACCTGGTGCACACAGCCCTCTGTCCTCCACCCCACCCACCACCTGTTGCCTCATAAAGGGTCAAAACAGGCAAGATAAAATCTGTCCCACTCATAGTTCCAAGGAAACAAGACTTAGAAATGTGAGGTGAGGTGACTCTGCCCCACCCCACCCTGTCTCTCATCAGCTGTGTGGCCCTGGAAGGCCCCCACCCTCTGGCTGGTTGTTTGCATCTTCCCTGAAAGTCAGTGTCTGTCAGGGAGGGATGGAAACCACTGACCCTCCAACCACTGCTCTGGGCCATGGGCTTCTCGAAGATGCCACCTGCGGTTTTCCCTAGAAGCCAGGCCCGCTGTACCTCCTCCCAGAGCTTTGCTCTCCAGGATCTGATCTGATCTGATCTGATCTTGGCGAGCCATTGATGTAGATGGTCAGTCTTCATCCTGACTGCAAGAAGCCCAGAGCCAGCCTGTGGGGCGGGTTACCAGAAGTCAACTGCTGAGCCCTGGAGGCCGAGTAAGCCCTCGGCCAGGCTTTGGACCCTAGGGAGACTAACTCTCTCCTATGAAGGAAAGAATATAATCAAAACACGGCCCTGGATATAAAATAAATCCTTTCTGGAACCTGATTCAAGGCCTGTGCTTAGAGGCAATTTTAAATAATTATGTTCTAAGTGTTCTCCAGAGCTCAGCACCATTGGCACATGTTTATAATCCCAGAGACTCTGGAGGCTGAGGCAGGAGGATGGCAAGTTGGAGGCCTGCCTCGGCAACTTAGCAAAACCCTATCTCAAAATAAAAATAAAAAAGGACTGGGGGGTATAGCTCAGTGGTAGGGCACCCTGGGTTCAAAGCCCAGTACCAAGAAGGAAAAATAAGGGTGGAGCAAACTCGAAATGTTCCTGCCTAACTAAATGTTCTCCAGAATTCCTCGAGTGAGTGAATGAGTAGATGACACTGACCTTAAGTCAGAAGCATTAAATCTGTCACTGTGGGTTCAGAAAGCCTTTTGCCAGCCTCCTCATTTATTCAGAGACAGACTCCAACCCACCAGGAGAGAGGCATGGCAGATACCCTGCCCCTCCAGCACAGTATTCTAGTCAGTGAGATGGCACCGTCTGGCCTCTCCACAAGGCACAGGACCCATGTCCCCACACTCCTCTGCCATTGTACTTCCATTCCAAGTACACGCAGAGAGAGTCCCCACACAGATGGACCGGTATGAAATAGTCTAGAACACTCCCCACAACACACACACAAACATAAATGGAGAAAACAAGATTAGATTTCGATTTCACTAAATCTTTAGTTTAATTATGGAAATTCCCAGTGTCTCAAAAAAAAAAATTGCAACTCCTAGACGAGCATCTATAAGTACACGAGCTAAAGATATTGGCAGTGAGCCCACTGTGGGTGGGAAATCACCGACAAGGGGAACTCGGCACCCCTGGAGTTAGTTCTGCAATTGCTTTGGAGGTGGGATTCCTGCTTCGCTGACTGTACAGTAAATTGTGTAAGATGCTGTTGAAAGAGCACGAGGTTGAAAGGCAGGAACCTGGGGTTCCAAAACCTGCCTCCAAGTAGCTGTGTGACCTTTGCATCTCTGGGCTGTCATGCTCCCATCTATAAAGTGAAAGGTGGCCTCTTTAACTTCTGTGTCTTGGAATTCTATCTACCCCACAATGCCTGGCCCAGAACCACCTGGGAAGGGCTTCATAAATACCAATGGAAAGAAATGCCCCAACATGATTTTTTGGGGGGGTCAATATCCCCCAAACCTGAGTAAAGCACACCCGGAGTGCTCTGGCACCTACTCTGCATGAATACAACTGGCCAGATGCCCATTCCTGGCCACAGCCCTCTGCATGGTAGGTGTGTTGGCAGGGTCCCAGGCCTTGTGGCCAGGTGGGGACCCCAGCACTCTGAAGTATTCTTGCTCCAACACCTGGATTCCAAGAGAAGCCTCTTCCCAGGGGGCTGTATGTGTTCTCTCTCTCTTTCTCTCTCTCTCTCTCTCTCTCTCTCTCTCTCTCTCTCTCCCCATCTCTCCATCCCTCCAGGACTCAAGGGGACATGAAAACCTAGGAGTCTCTTCAGAGAGGATTTTGCCCAGACTGGTTCTGAGGATGATCACACACCTGTCTCAGGAGAATTGCCTTTTGATTCTCTCTGCCACAATGAGGGCACCCAGAGGACTGCAAAGGTCAGTTTAAGAGTCTGAGCCACCCAGCTCTCACCCACCAAGCGGCTGTGGGAAAGGCTCAGGGCCCAATCCAACAAATGCTATGTGGATTAAATGAGACAGTGCTTGGGGAACACTTAGGCCTAGCCCAGAGCTAACTCTTATCTGCCACAGTGGGTACACAGGGCTGCAAAAAACCCTCACAGATCAGACCAACAACAGGCAACAGAGAGGATCTGTCAGTGACAATGGTGTCCCGGTCAGGCAGTGACTGAAAAAAGCCAGGAACACCAAAACCAGCTCTTATGCTCTCCCAGGAAGTGATGGACTCTGGGCCTTCTTTAGAGGTTAGGGAGCCCTGCCCCTCATTACACAACCACGGAAACTCTGAGCTCCAAGACAATGGATGGGACGTGCTGGAGGCCACATGGCAGGTTTGGGACAGTTTGGGTCAGAGGTCATATTTTCCACGTGGTCAGGTTATTTTCTTAGATACTCATTTGCGTTTAGGTGTTTGCCTTTTTTTCTAGGTTACCTTCCCATTCCAAGAACGTCTTGGATCTGTCCTCCCTTGAGCACCCCTGCCACAGGGAATGTTTGTGCCTCAGGACCAGGCGAGACCTCCCTGAGGTCTTTCTCTCTTTCATCTTTCTTTCCCTGGAGCTAGGTCTTGAAGGTTACCTAGAAGGAAAGGCACTGGGGAGTGGGATTGGAAGCAGAGGGCCATGATCTGCCATCTAACAGGAGCAGGCTTCAGAGGTGGGGAGGCTGGGCCTCAAGGCCCCAAGGGTAGCCTGGGGACAGAGTTTGAGCCTCATGGGACCCATGAGTGGATAACCCATAGATGTCCTCCTTACCCAGGGCCATCCTGCCCATACTTTCTGGGCAGCACCAGCTATCTCCTAGATCTTGGGGTGACCCCCACAGGGAGGAGGCCCAATAATAACTAAAGGGAATCTCCTCCCTGTCAGGCAAGACTAGAGCACAGAGTTGGAGCTGAGTTGATTCCAGAAGCATTTTGGGATGCCCAGGAGGGCGGACTTAGATTATGCCCTCCATAAAGGAACAAAGCAGCCCCCGTACTCACCACAGCAGGCACCATTCCCAGTGATGGTATCACCTGAGGCCCAGGGCTTGACCAGTGCCTCCTCAGTCCATCCTTTAAGTCCCTGCCACTGGCCTGAACTTATGCACATTTAACAGATAAGAACTAGAACTCAGAAAAGAGCATGTGTGTGGGGGAAGCTCCGCTGCAGCCCCACCATCGTGGCCTAGTGTCATGAGGTCACAGCTTCCAGATGCTCACCTAACACTGGGTGTGTGTTACCTTGAATGGAATCTCAAGGCCTAAACATTGACAAAAATCCCTACGGGCGATTGGGAAGTCAAAACAGGGAAATACAACTAGCTGCCAAACATGAAAAAGTCTGTAAAATCACTAGGAAATGACGAAATGCCCCCAACCTGCCTGGCATGGTTTATGCACACCTGTAATCCCAGTGGCTCAGGAGGCTGAGGTAGGAGGACCACGAGTTTGAAGCCAGTCTCAGCAACTTAGCAAGGCCCTAAGCACCTCAGCACAACCCTGTCTCTAGATAAAATATAAACAAGAGCTGAGGAGGGCTGGGGGTGTAGTTCAGTGGTAGAACACCTACCTAGAATGTGTGAGGCACTGGGTTCAATCCTCCG
Organism: Xerus rutilus; assembly: GCA_028644305.1. Lineage (NCBI taxonomy): Eukaryota > Metazoa > Chordata > Mammalia > Rodentia > Sciuridae > Xerus > Xerus rutilus. The sequence goes on along the minus strand of CM053411.1, from coordinate 27,640,236 downwards.
CACCACATAAAAATAAAATAAAGGTATTGTGTCCACTTACAACTAAAAAAAATTTTTTTAAAAGGGCGGAGCTGGGTATGGTGGCGCACACCTATAATCCCAGCACTTAGGGAGGCTGAAACAGGAGAATTGCGAGTTCAAAGCCAGCCTCAGTAGCAGCGAGGCACTAAGCAACTCAGTGAGACCCTGTCTCTACATAAAACACAAAATAGGGCTGGGGGTGTGGCTCAGTAGTCGAATGCCCCTGAGTTCAATCCTTGGTACCCGCCCCCAAAAGGGAGAGGGTGCTGAGAATGTGGCTCAGTGGTTAAGCGCCCCTGGGTTAAATTCTCAGTATCCTAAAAAACATTTCCCAAGCCTGCAGTGATAGTGCACACCTGTAGACCCGGTTACTTGAGAGACTGAAACAGGAGAATCACTTGAATCCACAAGTTCAAGACCAGCCTGGGCAACATAGACCCCATCTCAAAGGAAAAAAAAAATCACCCAATAAAGCCACATTGTTATTATTGCTGTCATGCCTATTAAGTTGGCAAAGTTCCCACTCATGCTTTCTGATGCTTATTAGTGAGAATATAAACTGATATGACTTTTTCATCTATACTTACACACATATACACACATACATTGTATGTGTATGTGTCTTAAAACCTTACCAATACTCACACCCCAAATATAATATTTTGGATTGGATCCCAGAACAGGAAAAGTACATTTGTGGAAAAAAATATTGAAATTTGAATAAAGTCTGGGGTTTAGTTAATAGTATCACACCACTTTCAGTTTAATAGTTTTGACAAATGTGTCCTGTTAGGTAAGGAATTAGAGGAAGTGGGGGAAGGGTAGATAGGAACTCTGTGTAGTATCTTTGCAATGTTTTGTAAATCTGAAATTATTTCAAAATAAAAGTTTTCTCTTAAAAAATGTTCATGCTCTTTGACCCGGAATTTCACTTCTAAGATTTTATCTCAAAACTTATCAGAGATGCAGATGGATATTTATAGATGTTGCACTCTTTGTGATAATCAGAACAATGTGGAAATTTTCAACACATCCACGAGTAGCAGGTTGGTTAAATGAGTCATGAGGCACCTGATCATGGCACAGTGTAGCCAGAAAGAATCACATTGTACAGCCAGGCACAGTGGCCCACACCCATAATCCCAAATATCTAGAGGCTGAGATAGGAGGATCAGAACTTGGAGACCAGCCTCAGCAATTTAGAAAGACCCTGTCTCAGAATAAAATAAAAAGGACTATGATGTAGCTCAGTGGTCCTGTACTTGCTTAGCCTGCACCAAGCTCCAGTTTCAATCCTCAGTACCAAAAAAAAAAAAAAAAAGTCACGTTAGAAACAACTAGGCTATAAAATTATATAGTTTAAACTCAATATAATTTTTAAAACCATGCCCATCAGAAAGGCAAGAAGAAAACAGACCAGTAAACTAAATGTAGTTATTAATGGGTCATATCATCACAGTAAATCTTATTATATTCTGTTTTTAAGTTTTTTTTTTTAGTTGTTGATGGACCTTTATTTTATTCATTTATTTATATGAGGTGCTGAGAATCAAATCCAGTGCCTCACACATGCTAGGGAAGCGCTCTACCATTGAGTCACAACCCCAGCCCCTTATTGTATTCCGAATGCATTTTTATATGTTAAAAATTTTTACAATGAATATATGTTTACAATCAAGGGGAAAGGCATTAAAAATCCCCTATCTATGGCAGTTCCTCAAAAAGTTAAACAGAGTTACCATACGACCCAGCAATTCCACTACAAGGTATATACCCAAGAGAACTGAAAGCTTATGTCCAAAAAGAAAAGTGTACACAAGTGTTCATAGCAGCATTATTCATAATAGACAAAAAATGGAAACAACCCAGCAGGATGATAAACATGTGATATATCCCTATAATGACTATTGTTCAACCACAAGAACAAGCAAAGTACTGATAAAGCCTGTGACATGGATGGACCTTGAAGATGTCATATTAAGTGAAAATTGCCAGACACAGAGGCCACATATTTTATGATATTTCTTATATGAAATGTCCAGAATAGGCCAATCCATAGAGACAGGAAGTAGATTAATGCTTGCCAGGGGCTGAGTGGGTGGGAAATGCCCGCGAAAGGGTCCAGAGTTTCTTCTGGGCATGATGAAAATGTTCCGGAATTAGTGGTGATAGTTGCACCACATGGTAGACACATTCAAAAACACTGAACTGTACACTTTAAAGGAATTTTGTAGTTTGTGGATTATATCAAAAAAAGGGGGAAAAAAGGGAGGAGGGAGGAAATAGGGAAGGAAAGGAGGAAAAGAAAAAAAATTCCACTGCCCAAAAGCTGTATTTCACTGCTTTTCATAATTTTATTTACAAAAAAAATTGTTTTCAGGATGGTAAAGTTTAGCTGTCCCCAAATCCAGGGCCATGAAGGCAACTTTTATGATGGAAGAAACACTGAGGAGGTGATTGTGACTAGAAATCACCCATCCACCTACCCACCTACCCCTCCACCTAACCATCCATTCATCCATCAATCCACCCGTGCACCTACTCATCCATCCACCCATCCACCCACTCATTCATCCATCCATCCACCCATCCATCCATCTACCTATCCATTCATCCATCAATCCACCCATCCACCCACCCATTCATCAATCCTTCTACCCACCAACCCACCCACCATCCATCCTTCCATCCACCCAGCCATCCCTCGAGCACTAAAGCTACGCTTCCAGGGAACTCTACAAGAAGAAGTAACTTCATGTTATCCTTCAAAACTCCATTGTTAAATCTTCTCTATTAAAATAAAATCTTTCTGAGATTTAAAAAATGTATTGTTTAAATTTCTATGTGGAAATTCATTGGTCAAAGCTTTCTAATTATATAGGTGCTATAATGGTGGAAAGATAAGCTTTAATAAGGGCACAGGAAGGGAAGGGAGATGAGATGGGATTAGGAAAGACAATAGAATGAATCAGATATAACTTTCCTATGTTCATATCTGAATCCACCACCAGTGTAACTCCACATCCTGTACAACCACAGGAATGGAATCCTAATTAGAGTAAGTTATACTCCATGTATGTATAATATGTCAAAATATACTCTACTGTCATGCATATCTAAAAGAAAAAAACAAGATAAAAATAAAAAACCAAGGGCACAAGAAAGGAAAGGTTGGTGGCAAGCGGTACCTCCCTGAACAGACAAATCTTGGCAGAGCGTGGCCAGCTCTGCGTACTAGGAATCTTGGGGGGAGGGAGGACAGAGGCAAAAGACAACTGCAGCATTGCGATGCCACATCCTGAAGGAGGGGCCTCATTCACGACCCTGGACATCATCAAAACCTAGGACTCTGAAGTGTGAGCCCCTCAGACCTGGAGGCCCTTTAAAAAGACCCCCAGTGGACGCTATTGCTTTGACAATATTGGAGTGGAAAGGACTGGCAAAGCCTGGAAGGGGCCCTTGGCCAAGCCCTTCCCTCCTGTGGCCATGTGGGGACCTCAGGAATCCTCAGAGTTGGTGTTTTCAATTCTCTTTGGAGCTGCTGCTCTGCTGGATATCCCCAAGTCTTTGGCCAAGAGTAAAGGAAAAAAAAAAAAAGCAGGTTTTGACAAAGTCAAGTAGGAAGAAGCAAAAGGAGCTTTATAAGCAAGCCTGAGGTTCTCCACGTAGGGTGAGCATTTGGCCTGGAACTTGGGAAGGGCTGGGGAGAGAAGAGGAGGCCCTGGGGCAGGGCAGGCCTTTGGGCAAAGATGGCACTCTCCTGCTCAGGGCTGGTCTGGGTCAAGTAGTGTGTTGAAATTAAAATTAGTGGAGGAATTTGAAAAATGGGGGAGGGTGGGGTGGTAATTACATAGTTCTACACAGAAGTGCTGAGGGCAAACCAGCAGAGCCTAAATGAGCCCAGAGGTGGGCCTTCCTGTGTGGTGGCCTGGGACTTGCACCTCCCTTCTTCTGGACTCACTTTCTGAGGGGAACTCGGGTTCACGTGGTCCTGGTGGGGCTGTCAGCACAGGATCCAAACCAGACAATAAGACTGGGGATTGGAACCTGGAGGTCACACGAGGTTGGTGCTACCTCTGCCCAGTGGCAGCCTTGCTCTCCCTGAAACCCCTGGCCTTCCTTTCCTGGCCTTCCTGAGATGTTGGTTTTCAGTCCCTTTTTCAACCCTTTGAGTCAGGAGCTGTCAAATAAATTCCCTTTTTTTGGCTTAAGTTTAGCTAAACCCTAAGTGATACAATAGACAAAACATTTTGCTATGGTAATAATAATTTCTTTATGTACTAAGTGTCTACCCCATTCCAAGAGCAATGTGAGGCACATCACATACCTTTGTCTGAATTTCATTCCACAAATGCAGAAACTAGGGCTCCGAGAAGAATAGCATATCTAGACCTCCACAATTAAAAGAAATGGATGGGGGATTCAGGTCCAGCTTGTTCTGGTTCCAAGCCTAGACCCTTTCTTCTTCTTTGCTCTTTTCCTCCCTCTTTCTCTCCCTCCCCTCCTTCCCTGCTTCTTTTCTTCCTTCTTTCTTCTTTTTCTCCTTCCTTCTTTCCCTGTTTCTTTTGGATTTAGCACTCAAGGACAGAGAACTGAGTTAACCACATCCCAGTTCCTGGCACTTGATCACCCCTGGTCCGTGAAAAGCCCCTCTCTTATTTTATTACCCAAGTTCTTTTCACCTCACAGAACCACCTGCCCATGGCCGCATGATTATAGCACACATGATAGGGTCTGGCATTTGGCTGGCAGATATTCCAGATATTTGGTAAAATCAGGCCTTTGGGTTTTTTGTTTCCTCAAAGATCAAAATCTAGTTGTGGGGCTGGGGTTGTGGCTCAGTGGTAGAGTGCTTGCCTAGCATGTGTGAGGCACTGGGTTCGATTCTCAGCACAATAAATAAATAAATAAATAAATAAATAAATAGGTCCATTGGCAACTAAAAAGTACTTTTTTAAAAAATCCAGTTGGACCTGAGAAACTCTTCAAGGTCACTCTCCAGCAGTCTCATTAACTGGCTAACCCATTGACCAGTGATCCCACATGTGTTCAGCTCTGGACAAGCTGAGATGTAAAGTTGGTAAGAAAGAAGGGAGGGGGGGAAAAAAAAGTCCCTGCACTCAGAAAGTTTAAAATTCCATCAACTCAACAAATACATATAGAGCACTGATTTCCTGTATTTCCAGGGAGAGAACAATGACAAGGATAGTTGCTGACCTTTTTGAGCTAAGAGCCTAATGGGGGACGACAATGAAGCAATCTCTTTGCCTTGTGTCACAGGCTTGAGGGGAGGCGGGGGAGGGGGGTGTACAGGACAGTGCCAGCAGAGCCCAGGCCTGGGTGTGGCACAGATGGTAACATGAACTGCAGTAGTCACCCAAGAACCACACGTGTGCATAAGTGCAATTGTTTCCGCTCATCTGCCTTGGCATTGTGCAACAATAAAGGGAGATTTCTCATGACATTTGGAGGGGAAGTTTAGGGTGGCCAGACTTAAAACGTAGACTACATAGCATGAAGAAATTTCTAAACTCACTGACAGAGGCAGGTATGAGAGGACACCTCAGAGAAGGAAGCAGTCATCCTAAATAAGAGCTGTGGAGACTGCACCCAGATGCCTGCCTTGGAGAAAGCAAACGCTGCCCAATATAAATCTCCATCAAAAGACACAAGCGTAGAAGGCTCTGCCCTGCAGGCGGACTCATAGCTGGGCTGCTTCTTGCATGGGTAACTCCACATGTGGCCCGAATGCATGGGGCAGTTTAGCCAACAGAGTGAATGGTCTTCCCCAGCACCCCACTGCCCAGTGGGTAAAAAGGCAGCAGCATCCACCCAGTCAGACACAAGTGTCCCCAGAGCAGGATCTGCTCACCAGGGTCAACCACTGGGGTAGGTCAAGGCATCCCAGATCACAAGTCCATAAAGGGACAATGTGGATAGCTTCCAGAATTAGGTCTTTAGGTCCCCAGTCAGCTGTGCTGAGTAGGAGGGAGATCACATTGAAAATGGGATGATTATTTCCCAGACCCTTGTCCATGCACCAGGCCATAAGAGGTGCACTGGATTTTGGTAGCAGTCACCAACCCCTCCATATTCAGAATCCAAAAGGTGAGGGACATGAAGGCCATCAGACTCCCTTCTGGGCAGCCCTCATTGCTGGTCTCTGCTGGGCCAGGCATCCCCCTGCTTTCTGTTTTGATCATACAAAAGGGACACAGTTTGGGGACACAGCAAGACATACTTCTCACTGTGAGCCAGGAAAGGATTGTGAAGCTACTGAGTGGCAAGCCTCTCGTCTTGCTCAAGCGAGAGCTGAAGAGGAGTCCCCATCTGCGAAGAGCCCAACACAAGCCCACGCTGCTGGCCACAGACCACAGGCCATGCAGGCCTGGGCTTGGCAGGGCAGAGGAGCTAGACCGTGGTAGACCCCGGCACAGGAGGTACACATCCCGGGGGCCTTGAGTTAGGAAGAAAGGGAAAGGAGTCTAATAGTGTACCAGAGAGAGGGAATAGCCTGGACAGAGGTGCAGATGGGGAGTTTGTGAGGAATCTGAGTGAAGACCCTGGAAATAGGAGTCCTGGAGAATCAAAGACCACGCCCCTAAATCAGCCAGCTCTCTCATTTCTCCGCTGCAGGACCAGGCACAGAAAACAGGGATGTTCCTAAAGGTCACATCTCCTCTCTCCTATCCTTCGCCCCCAGGTCCACACGGACAAGCTCCAGGATCTACAGAAAAGAGAAGTGAGCTTTCCTTGCCCTCCTCCCGCAGCTTCTCCTCCCGCCTCTTCCTCAGGGCCTCTCCACTCTCATCTTCTCCCCATGAACTTTTCCTTTCAAGTAAACACACATACACACACACACACACACACACACACACACACCCCTGCTGAAAACTTTCCAATGGCTCCTCCTGGCCCTTGGGATAAATTCCTCAAAGCCCCATTCATCCCTTTCATCGCCCCAGCACACAGTAGGGCCTCGGAGCAAGATCCTACACACTAAATGTTCAATTAAGGCAGAAGTGTTCCCATGCTACAGAGAGCCCCCAAACAATGTGGGCTTCCTTATAAGGTAGCAAGCTCTGGGCCATGGGGAAGTCTTTAACCGGAAGCTGTGATCCTGAACAGAGGTGATGTTCAAACTCCTTGTAATCGATACACATATACATAAATACCACACTGCAAACAAGGGTTACACAAAATGGTATGTGTCTGCTTTTTTTTTTTTTTTCATGTGGTTTGCCCTGGTATTTTTACTTTATTTCATCTTTCACAAGTGCTACATTTGGCCATTAAAAATTGGTTTCAAGGGTCACAAGTGAATCAAGACTCGCAGTTTGAAAAATACTCCTGTAGAAGCTAGCTTGTTAGAGTCTCCCTGACCTCCACAGGGCCTCCAGCTCAAAGGTTCTATTTGGTGTAATTTCCTCTTTAGTGGCTCTTGACACTAGTGGGCACCTCTAAATAACTTACCCCTTCAAAAGGGTGATTCTCTTAGAGGCGAACAGGGACTTGCAGGGGAAGTTCTGGGGACCACGTGTGATCAGGGCACCTATTGATGGGATGCCAGCTTCAGGTAAGAGGGCTCCCAGGTACAGCTGCTCTGAGACCAAGGTCTTCCATTCTTTTACTCAACAAATAGCTATTGAAGCTGGATGTGGTGGCACATGACTGTAATCCCAGCAGCTCAGGAGGCTGAGTTAGGAGGATCGCAAGTTCAAGGCCAGCTTCAGCAATTTAGCAAAGCTGTAAGCAACCTAGTGAGCCCCTGCCTCAAAATAAAAAATAAAAGGGGCTGGGGATGTGGCTCAGTAATTAAGCACCCTTGGATTCAATCTCTGGTACCAAAACAAAAAAACAAAAAAACTTTTGAGTATGTTCCAGGCAAGGTCCCAGTCTCTGAGGATATAAGCATGAATTACAGACTAAAAACCCCTGCCACAGCAGGGCAGAGTGGTGCACGCCTTTAATCCCATCAGCTTGGGAGGCTGACAGGAGGATCATGAGTTCAAAGCCGCCTCAGCAACAGCGATGTGCTAAGCAACTCAGTGAGACCCTGTCTCTACATAAAACACAGGGGCTGGGGTTGTGGCTCAGTGGTAGAGTGATCACCTAGCATGTGTGAGGTACTGGGTTCAATCCTCAGAACCACATAAAAATAAAGAAATAAAATGAAAAAAATTGTTGTGTAAAAAACAAAACAAGCCGGGTGCAGTGGCACAAGCCTGTAATCCCAGCACTTAGGGAGGCTGAGACAGGAGAATCACGAGTTCAAAGCCAGCCTCAGCAATGGCGAGGTGCTAAGCAACTCAGTAAGACTCTGTCTCTACATAAAACACAAAATAGGGCTGGGGATGTGGCTCAGTGGTCTAGTACCCCTGAGTTCAATCTCCAGTACCAAAACAAAACAAAACAAAACAAAAAACGAGGCTTTGTATTTAAAAAATAAATGAATGAATGAATGAATAAATAAATAAATAAATAAATAAAACACAAAATAGGGCTGGAGATGTGGCTAAGTGGTTGAGTGCCCCTGAGTTCAACGACTAGTACCCCCCTCCAAAAAAACCAAACCAAACCAACCCTGCCACATTGGTGAAGATGTGGAGAAATCAGAACCCCTGTGCATTGCGGGCAGGTATGCAAATATGCAGCCACTGTAGAAAATGGCAGGCAGCGATTTGAAAAGTGAAACACAGAATTACCATTTGCCCCAGCACTTTGGGAGGCTGAGACAGGACATCGTGAGTTCAAAGCCAGCCTCAGCAATGGCAAGGCGCTAAGCAACTCAGTGAGACCCTGTCTCTATGCAAAACACAAAATAGGTCTGGGGGGCTGGGATTGTGGCTCAGTGGTGGAGCGCTTGCCTTGCATGCGTGAGGCACTGGGTTCGATCCTCAGCACCACATAAAAATAAATAAAATAAAGATATTGTGTCCATCTACAACTAAAAAAAATATTTAAAAAAAAACACCAAAAAAACCCAAAAAAACAAAACAGGTCTGGGGATTTGGCTCAGTGGTCAAGTACCCCTGAGTTCAATCCCTGGTACCACAAAAAAAAAAAAAAAATTAAAAAGGGTTGAGGATGTTGCCGAGGATGTTAAGCGCCCTCTGGGTTCAGCACCAAAAAAAAAAAAAGTCAGTTCCTTAAATCTATGTTTTCCCTAAACCATGTCCTTCCTTCTCTACAATGGCCCTCATGGAGACCCAGAGATGTTGCTGTGAGAAGGCCAGGAGCGTCCACCTGGAAGGAGGGGTCTGCAGAGCTGCAGTGAACTCTGCAGGGCAGATCTCTCACAGCCCTCTGTCCTCCCTGGGCTGGGTGGTCAGTTCTCAGCTCTCTGGCTCCATCTCCTCCCAGAGGGCAGGGTTCTCAGCTGAGTCACCTCTGGTCTTGCCCAGGGTTGGGTATGGAAATGACACCTGAATTTGGCATTAAAAACCCTAGCTCCAAGTCTTGGCTCAGACTTTTATAAGATACTTAAAGTCTCGGACTGTTTTCTTAGCTGTAAAATGAGATGACCCCAACACTACCCATCTCCCAGGATAGGGTGAGTCACCACACCACAGAGGACGCCCAGCATAGTGCCGGGCACAGAGGAAGCATGTGTGGGAAGATTTAGCGTGGAGGCCTGAGGCTCAGGAGTGGGAGACTATAGGCTTCGGCTATGCCCAGAAGGTCCTGGGGCGGGGTCCTGTGCCCTCAGACCTGCTCAGCCAGCCTGGGCAGTCCTAGTGCTCAATTGGGGTGTGTCAGGGGCACCTGGGTACAGCCACCCCCAGAGCAAACAGGCTGAGAGCACAGCCCAGCAGGACACTGAAAATGCTTCTGAGCCACGTCACAGTTTCAGAAGCTGGTTTCCACCACCCCCAGGAGCCCTTCCAGACGGGCCCGGCTCAGGTGACATCACCACACCCCACGCGGCACCCCCATCTCCACGTGTGATAGTTCTGTGCCTTCCACACTAAGCTGCAGCTTACTGAAAGCAGGCGCCCAACCTACTCATCTCCCCTCCCCCAGCACAGAGAGGGTTCAGTTAGTGTGGTGAGTCAGTGGTGGTGACAATGACAATCCAGCACACAGTCTTCATCTTAGGTGTAGCACAGCTCTGAGTGCCTTGATTTAATTCTTTTTAACCTGCACAGAAATCCTAGAAGGTGTGTAGTATTGCCACGGTCCTCATTTTTAATGAGTAGAGGCTCAGGGAGCTTAAGTAGGTTGCCCAAGATCAACAGAGACAGAAGCAGGACCTGAACCCGGCACCCTGCTTTGGCCTTTTAACCTCTTCTTCAAACTGCTGTTTAAAGATGGATCCAGGGTGTCCCTCAGTGTCTGGGGAGGGGGGTTCTGAAGTCCTCAGGCACCTTTCCATGAAGGCTCTAAAGCCCCCTCTGGGGAGCGCCTGGCAGGGAGGCCAGCCGGAGACTGTAGCCCTCTCACGGCCAGGAAGGTGCCATCTCCCCGAGCACCTTCCTCAGACAGAGCCCATCTTTTTCCCTCTGATATGGCTGCTGAATGCACAGGACTGTGCTGTCTGTCACCCTCAGGGGTCTCCTCGGTATCTAAATTCACCTCTCTTCTCCAGGATGATAGCCCCCTGCCTTACTGCCCACTCCCTTGTCCCCAGACCTTCTCCTTCCTAGTGACCTGCCTGGACATGTCCTACATGGTCAGTGTCCTGGAGCCTGCACCCCACACGGCCTCTCCCCTGTTCTAAGTCCGGCTCTGTGTGTGGCCGGGCTCTCTGAGCCTCTCCCTCCTGGTCTGTAGGAGACCATAGAAAACCAGCACCCGTGGGCCCCTCAGCTTCCCCTACCTGAAGGACTAATTTTAGTGGACCTGAATATAAAGCATTATATATTTTTTTCCAAGTAAAATTTCTTCTTCTTCTTTTTTTTAACTATCTTGACAAGACTGGAATCCTGACTTTGTTACCCCCAAAACCATTTACTGTCCCTCCCCAGAGCTAGGTCATCTACAGCTAGGAGAAGCCTCCCTTCAGGGTATTTATTAAAAAATGAATAAATAAGTAGCTTAGCAGGATAGGTTTCAGTTTCCTCATCTGTATTTGAATCTAGAACTAATAAATGGATTTGTCTCTGGCTAGATGACCTCCCCGGAGTGCTGATGTGGAGGCTCTGGTCCACCTGGCTGACCACATTTGGGAAACAGAACAGGTGGGCCTTACTCTGGAAAGGGGTTGAGGGGGCTCACTAACATCTCCTCTCCTGTTGGGGGCTTTATTTCATTCAATGATGCTTATTCCACTTTTTTTTTCCAGTTTGAAAATTATTCTCAAAGGAGACAGAGTTGAAAACAAAATGGAAGTTGGACACTTTTTCTTTTTTTCTGATATGAACACTCCCTTACAGAGGAGACTCATGGCCTCCCACTCTAAACGGACCTGATTCTTTTGCCATCACCAGAGTCTAGACTTTGGTCCTCCTAGGCAACCTGACATACCTGGATCGCGATGAAGAAGAGCATGGGCAAATGTGAAAAAATCAGGAGGCTCCTTGAAAAACTAAGCTCACCTGTCCACTTTGGCTGCTGCCATGCCCAGCTTTCTTCCTGTTAGGATCGTGTGTGATTGGATTGCATCACTGGAATCCAATTTCCACTCAGAGTACTCAAGTGCAGGAGGTTTTTCTCAGTCCTTCACGCTATTATAGTCCCACTAGGCAGCTTCTTGAGACCACCACTTTGATCAAGCCCTATCCCATTTCTGGTCCTGGGGACATGTCACAGCTTAGTAAACCCTCTGAAATTTTATCAACGACCTTTGGTATTGTTATTTTAGGTTGTTGTTATTATTGTTATTATTTTATTTATTGTTATTCTGCTCCCAACCATGAGAAATGGTTTCATCATTTTGTAATCAAGCAGCATTTGCAAATGTCAGCCATGGGCTGTGTATGTATTATGTATGTATAATGCGTAGTAATCTATTGTTAAGACAGAAACCTCATGGTGATGTGACAGATCCCCAACCTCACCACCTTCTATTTTATGCTCTCTCCAATAGTGTGGAATAGTTCATCTTTCTTTCAGAAATGCTTGGCTTCTCTTTGATGTCCCATACCGGAGGAATACCCCTGCTATCACCCAGGGTGACTCACGGAAGCAGATCGGGGGTCCAAGTGGCCAGAGAGCTGGGAGGGACATGTTACCAAAGAAATGGGGACCGGACACTCCTGACTCTGCCTTAGTGAATGAGCTGCCCTTTCTTAGGCAAAAAGGGCAGAATTTGTCTTCGAGCCCACCCCTCTGCTCCAAAAACTGTCCCCGCTCCAAGCCCAGGGCCTACCTCAGAGTCCTCTCTCCACACTCATCTCCAGGTGTCTGAAAGTAGATTAGCCCAACACTAAAAGAAGCATTTTCTGGTGAGGCAGACAAGTTAGTGGGGAAGGCCTGAACCTGAGATCACAGTGTGTACAGTCCCCAGGAGCAAGGCTAGCCCAAAGAGAGCAACTCAACAGCATATCAATTATCCAGAATCTCCATTGAATTCCTTTTCTGAAAGTATAACTTTAATTGCCAAAAAGTATTTTAGCCACTTTGAAGGGAAATCTTGCTAAGATTTGGCTGACAGTTCGTGATGCCTTAAGAAATAAATCTTGCCGGGCTCAGTGGTGCACGTCTGTAATCCCAGCACTTTGAGAGGCTGAGACAGAAGAATCGCGAGTTCAAAGCCAGCCTCAGCAACAGCGAGGCACTAAGCAACTCAGTGAGACCCTGTCTCTACATAAAACACAAAATAGGGCTGGGGATGTGGCTTAGTGGTCGAGTGCCCCTGAGTTCAATCCCTGGTACCAAAATTAAATAAATAAATAAATAAACCGTTCCCACTGATTGATCTTCGTTAGAAGCATTCCCTATGAAACTGGATCCTAATGGAATTGTGTTTCTATTTTGTTGTTTTCTATCCTTCCTATAGCCTTCCCTTTCCTCTTATCTACAAGTCTGTCTCTAAGACCACCTGCTGCCTCTGCCACCCTACCCAGCTCTGTGCACACTCCACCCTGCAGAGGTGTCAGACCCTCAGAGGAATAAAGCACATGGTTTAGATACAGGAATTTTGCTTTAGCTATTCCTAAGGGTTCTGCTTTCAATAACTTCCAGTTCAGTGATAAAATCCAAAGGAAGATGGGGCCCGAAGACTCATGTGCTCCCGGGAAGCTCCTTAAATACATTTACCATCAGTTCTCCGGCCAGTATGATAACTCCAGGTCTTGCTCTTTTCCTCCTTAACCCTCCCCCACCCCTCCCCCTTCTTTCACTATGTTGCCCAGGCTGGCCTTGAAATCCTGGGCTCAAGCAATCTCCCTGCCTCAGCCTCTGTTTCTATTTGTAATTGGTGGTCCTGCCAGGTGAGCAGTGCTGCCAGGTGAGCAGTGCTGCTAAACCCCACTAGGCCTGGAGGGTCCCTCATCAGGGATGACATATGCAGCTTGTGACCCTGACTCTGAGCTAGCATCTTGCTCTTGAGTGTCTAGAATTCCTTATGAACTTCAGTCTCTTGAGACAGTATCATCTGTGACCATGGCCATTTTATGGCATGACCAACCAAGGCACTGAGAGAAGACTCCTACCGGGCGTGGCACACGCCTGTAATCCCAGAGGCTCAGGAGGCTCAGGCAGGAGGACAGTGAGTTCAAAGCCAGCCTCAGCAACGGCGAGGCGCTAAGCAACTCAGTGAGACCCTGTCTCTACATAAAACACAAAATAGGGCTGGGGGTGTGGCTCAGTGGTCGAGTGCCCTGAGTTCAATCCTCAGTACAAAAAAAAAAAAAGAGAGAGAGAGATAAAGAAGACTTCCTGGAGAGCAGGGCCTCACCAGGAGGCCCACGAGCAGAGACTAGGCACCCACTAGCTTTCTCTATGAGGAGCCTAGAGTGCCGTGGCTGGACAATGCTGGGACAGGAAGATAAGCTGCTTATTCCAGGTTTGGATCTGCTTGGAATCTGGTCAGAGTTGGTTGTCAGGGCTGGAATCCAGAGACGTGGCCATCATCTCATGCTGCGCTTTTTTCCCTATGGGTTATGACTCATTCATACAATGTGAAATCAGTTTCATGGGTCATAATCAACATTTTTCATTACAAAATAAATATAGCAGACAATATCCATGTGCTTCATTTTGATATTAGTGAGGGTAAGTATTATTTTTACAAAACTTTTTTGTGTTGTATATATAGGAGCATGTGATGTGATTGGTACATGAGATATATTTCTCACTGTGAGAAGTAGCCAGAGGTTGGGCACGGTGGTGTATGCCTGTAATCCCAGCAGCTCAGGGGGCTCAGGCAGGAGGACAGTGAGTTCAAAGCCAGCCTCAGCAATGGCAAGGCGCTAAGCAACTCAGTGAGACCTTGTTTCTAAATAAATACACAATAGGGCTGGTGATGTGGCTCAGTAGGTGAATTCCCCTGGGTTCAATCCCTGGTACCAAAAAATAAATAAATAAATAAATAGCCAGAGAAACTGAAATACAGTGTCGTGTAGCCACATCTTCCGGAGACTTATCACCACCCCCTCACTCCCAACTAGGAAGCCAATGGAATCTGTTTAGGGCCCTAGAACTTTCCTCATCCCAAAGGGACAGAAGAGTCAGGGAAAACTTCTTGGAGGAAATTGGGTTTGATCCATGAGCAGGGGGTAGGGAGGGAGACGGCAGGGTAAAAAGGCACAGGTGACCTTGGAGTAGGAAGAACACGAAAGACGATGGCTGGAAGAGGTCATGGGGTATGGCTGTCAATATTCTCCTCTCAGCGCAGGAAAGACAAGGCAGAGGACAGAGGAGTGGCAGAAAAAAGCCCATTTGATTTCAAAGATCTGTGTTCAATATGACCCTCTCAGGCACTTCATAATGGAGCAATTGAGTTGAGTGTCAGGCCGAGTATCCCTGTTTCTCATTGAGTGGAACTAATAGCACCTGCTTTTCTTTTGCCAATTTCAATTTTATTAAAATAAAAAAATTTAATTAAAATTTAAAAAATCCAGAGCCAAGGTGGCACACACCTATAATCCTAGCAACTCAGGAGTCTGAGGCAGGAGGATTGCAAGTTCAAGGCCAGCCTCAGCCACTTAGCAAGGCCCTGACCAACTTAGTGAGACCCTCTCTCTAAATAAAATATAAAAAGGGCTGCTGATGTGGCTCAGTGGTTAAGTGCCCCTGGGTTCAATCCCTGGTGACAAAAAAATCCAGTTCTTTTGTCACACTGGCCATATTTCAACCACTCAAAAGCCACAGGTGACTAATGGTCATTGGACAGCACAAAATAATATTTCTGTCATGATAAGAAATCCTATTGGATGGGGATGATAGTGATGTTCTAGAATAAACAAGTTAATAATTCATTCATTCCAGTATCATCTTCTTTGAGGAATGCAATATCTTTCATTATTTCCATTACACCTGTACTCCTGAATGCAAATGCTTCAGACAAGGCACTGGAATGCCTTAAATTCTTTTTTTCTCTCTCTCTCTCACATCAGACAGGTAATGTGCCAATGTATCAATGTCATAACAAGGTTCAGAGGAAAGCACATCTCACACACTGGTGTGGACACCCAATCATCACACTATGAACTGAAAGGGATCATATCTTAAATTCTTACTAAACAGAAACTAGTTGAAGAAAGCCAGGATCTAAGGCTAACCATCCACCTGTGGCTGGCTGTGACAATACAGGGTATATCAGAGAATGACACTGTCCATAACTCAGTGTGCTGTCTGAGGATGCTGATGGATCAGGGCTAAGCAAGAAAGCTCCTCTGCTGGAGGAGAGGTAGGAGCCCTCTCCGACCTCCGATCCTTCCCTTCCCTCTTTCCTCATTCTATGCTGATGGACTGCACTGCCTGACAGCGGTGCCCCATTGTTTGTAACTTCGGGACCATGATTGGTCCGAGGACCATATATAAACTGTTGTACTTCCTGAAATAAGCGGGCTCTGCGTCTCACTCCAGCGGAGCAGTCTTACCAGTCCCCGGAGTCTGGGTGAACTGACTCCACGGACCATCACTCCCAAACCTCGCCCCGCAGGACCCCATTCCATCCTTCCTGAGGACCCCCTCAGTATTTCATCCCACGGGGCCCCAACTCGTTGAGCAGACCCACGAGGCATGATATAAAACTACAGAAAACTTTGTGAGCTGTGAGAAAAGGAGACCTAAAGTCATTATTTATCTCTAGATGAAAAACAAACAAACAAACTGAGTTTATTTTCCAGTCTTCTACAATAGCAGGAGGGTCATTACATGAGAAAAGAGTCTTCTCTATCTCTAGGGAGGGCAGATTAGGTGGACTTAGACTTTTGCAGAGGTGGATGCTTCTGAACTTGGTCCTCCTCTGCCCTCTACATTCCCTCTATGATATGCCCATGGCTCTGTCCATCTCTGCACCTGAGCCTCCCCAGAGCTACACCCAGGCCTAAAGATCCAAATACTAAGGAACTCAAAGGGAATTATCACAATCTCTGCCCCACCCCCACCACTCCTCTTCCTGTAGTCCCAACCCTGGTTCATCCTCCACCTGCTCCGCCCTCACCCAGAGCAGCATGCTGTGAGTCACCCCAGGCTCCTCTCCTTCCTACATCCCCCGCCATGATCACCTTGGCCACCTTTCCACTCTGCCTAAGTCTGCCCAGCTGGGTTTCCTCTCCAGCCTTGCCCAGAGTGGGACTTATCCTGACACAGCTGCACCCTGGCAGGGGCCACCTGTTGGCCTCTCTGCCTCCAGTCATAGATATCTCCAGCCTGGTGGTTCTTAGCCATGGATGAGCAACAGAATGACCTGAGACTACGTGCAAACTCTAGATGCTGACTCAGTAGATCCGGCTGGGTCAATCACATGTGTTTTGCAAAAGAGCCTCAGGTGACTCTGATGCACCCTCTTAGTTCAGAACATGACCTCCTCCTCCTCATCCTTATGAATAACAACAAAAACAGCAATTAACATTTTTTTTTGTGCACTTACATGCAATGCCTCATGTCATCTTCATGACAACCCTATGAAGCAAGTTATTGAAACTAAGAAAAAAATTTCCATGGGTAGTTAGGGGGATGACCAGAATATGACCTGCCACTTGTGACCACTCCATTTTCCATATCCCCTTATAAAGCCAAACTTGACATGTAGCTCCTCATATAACACCCTTTGTGACCCGTGTTCTAGGGGGTAAAAAAAAAAAACCCATGGGAGTATATTAAGCTTTTCTCCACTCAACCGCCCCTCAGTAGCTAACTCCAAAAGAATACCTTGCCGGGCAAGGTGGCACACGCCTGTAATCTCAGCGGCTCCAGAGGCTGAGGCAGGAGGATCATGAGTTCAAAGCCAGTCTCAGCAACTTAACGAGGCATTTAGCCATTCAGTGAGACCCTGTCTCTAAATAAAACATTAAAAAGGGGCTGGGGATGTGGCTCGGTGGTTAAGCACCCTTGAGTTCAATCTCTAGTACCAAAAAAAAAAAAAAGGAATAGCTTGAGTAGTTACACAGTGAATATCTACATAAAAGCTTGCTGAGATATATGTTTAGGATTTGCGACTTTATGTCCATTATTCCTCATAAAAAAAAAGATCTTGAAAAAAGATCAATTAAAAAAAGAAGAAGGCTAACAAATGTGAAATAGGTTTTAAAAAAAAAATGTGTCTACTAAAGAAACCAGGAGAAAGCAATCAGGCAAGAAGACAGATAAGAACAGATTCAAAGATGTCCAAAGCACACCCACCAAAAATCTTCAGGGGAGGTTGGGCATGGACCAAGCACTGGCTGGAGGCTGGATTCCATGCACAACTGTCAGCCCACCACAGGACGGCTTGGTGGCAGTGGGGAGCCAGGGCAGGTGCAGCAGCAGCAGAATAAGAGCTCTGAGAGTGCATAGACTACCTTTGGACCAGAGGCTAGGGGCAACCCCATGGAGAGATCAATGGCTGTAAAGGGCTTATGCCTAACAAACCAGGTGATATCTGCACTGGGAACAAAGTCTAACTCTACAAAATCCAGCTCCTGCTGCATTTGGTGCTGAGGACTCAAAGGGTCCAACTGGGGTCACTTATGTTCCCAGCTCCACTGAGCAGTCCAGAGACACAGCCGTGGCAAAGTGATTTTGAAGTTCATCCTCAAAGAACAAAAATAATTCTGAGAAAAAAGCACTGTGAAGCCTGCCTCACCATAGCACCTGTTAAGGTACACTTAAACCGTCCCCCCACCAATGATGTTGCTGTAGGAGCAGACAACTCCATGGACCCCACCAGAAGGTCCTAAAGCTGACCTAGGGGGATGTGGAGATATAAAATACAGGGTATTGCCAATGAGAAGGATGAGGAAGGACTGTTCATCACTGGAGGTCTCAGGAAAAAGAAGTGAGCTCCTTAATTCTCACAATTCACCAAAATACCACATATTCCATCCGGATTAAGCTTTAAATGCAAAAAAATCCACTAATACTAGGACATAGTTTATATGAATACATAATTCTGTAGTAGAAAAAGCCTGAGTCTAACACAAAGCCAAAAATCAGTTCAGTCCTAGAGATCCAAATACCAGTGAATTATCCCACAAGCAGCCGCCACTCAACAAGCCCAAAGGGAATTGTCCCAATCTCTGCCCTGCCCCTACTGCTCCTCTTCCTGTAGTTCCAATCCTGGCTCATCCTGCACCTGCTCAGACCTCACCCAGATCAGCATCCTGTGAGTCATTCCAGGCTCCTCCCCTTTCCCTGCTTCTCCCCCCCAGAATTACCACCTCGGCCACCTCTTCACTCTGCCCAGCTGGGCTTCCTCTCTAGCCCTGCCTCATGGGCCTCATCCTGATGCAGCTGCACCCTGGCAGGGGCCACCTGTTGGCCTTCCTGCTTCCAGTAAAAGCCACCTCCAGCCCAGTGATTTGGAAAGCTACCTAAATTACATGGACATTTTAGATTTATAAATGCTTTATAAATGAACAAAACTAAATGACAAATGGTAATCTAGGATAAAAAATATTTATAACATACAAAAAACAATGAGTTAATAGCCTGAAAACATACTAAGTATTCTTATAAATAAGTAAGGCAAAAGGAATATACCCCATGAAATAATAAAAAATAAATGAGCCAGGCACCGTGGTACATGCCTGTAATCCTAGCAACTCAGGAGGCTGAGGCAGGAGGCTCGCAAGTTCAAAGCCAGCCTCAGCAATTTAGCAAGGTCCTAAGCAACTTAATGAGAACTTGTCTCAAAATAAAAGATCAAAAGGGTTGCTGATATAGCTGAGAGGTTGAGTGACCCTGGGTTCAATCCCTGCTACAAACAAATAAACAAAACCTCCACAAATTAAATGGAAAAAAAGAAAGAAAGAATATAGCTATAGAAAACAGGTTAGAGAAAGCACATAATCAGATAATTCATCTAAAAAGAATCACCAGTGGGGCTGGGGTTGTGGCTCAGTGGTAGAGCGCTTGCCTAGCACTTGTGAGGCACTGGGTTCGATTCTCAGCACCACATAAAAATAAATAAATAAATAAATAAATAAATAAATAAATAAAAATGTTCATCCACAACTAAAAATATATATTTAAAAAAGGAAGAATCAGGGCTGGGGTTGTGGCTCAGCAGTAGAGCACTTGCCTTGCAACTGTGGGGCACTGGGTTCGATCCTCAGCACCACATAAAATAAATAAAGGTATTGTGTTCATCTACAACTAAAAAAAAAAAATTAAAAAAAAGAAGAATCACCAGTGACTAATTGACCTGTAAAACAGTCCAAGTAATAAAAAGAAATGCAAACTAAAATTACAATGAAATATCTTTTTTTCTTAGCAAATTTACAAATTTTTAAAATTGTTAATACCTAGTGTTGGAAAAGATATAGTGAAAGAGATACTCTCACAGGACTGATGGTGAGAGCCTAAGCTGATATGCCCTTTTCAGAAGGCAATTCAGCAATATGTGTCAAAATCTTGAAAGTGTGCATGTTCTTTGATCTAGCTACTCTCCTTAGAGACCATATCCAATGGTTAAAAATGAAGGTGCACCCAGAGTCAGTATTATAATGGATGCAATTATTAATAATCCTAAATGACAAAAATAAGGGATTAGTTAAATCATATTCAATACACAATGAAATATGAGAGATTCATAGGAAGTTTATGGACAAGGAAGAATGTTCACAACTTACTGATAACTACGAAAAGCAAATCACAGAACAATATGTATAATCTGAACCCATTTGGGTAAAAAAAAAAGTGTGTGTGTACACACACAGTACGTATCTCTGATAAGTGTTCTTAGTATGATTTAAAAATTTTCTTCCTGTGTTTCCTACTTCTTTAGAAGAAGCATTGCAGTGTGTCCTGGCAGAAATCTCACAGGGAATGCAGACCCCACCATAGCCCACCTTATCATTCATCTGGTGGGGAGTTTACCTGTAAGTCCTACTTGGCCCTGAGCACTTAGACTCTGTATGTGACATATACAGAATTTCTTGTGCTGCTGTTTAACTTTTCAAGCTTAATCTTGACTCCTCAATTTACTAGAGTGTTGGTAAAAGAGGAACTTTTTGTTCCTCTCAGTGCCTAGTACAGTCAAGTTATTGGCAACTAGCAGAAGAAAGAATGTCACTTCTCTGCCCATGCTCCTGTAGGCTGGCCAAACACGCTGGCTGGCCGCACTGGCCGCACAGGTGTGGCAACCAAGCCCAGTTCTAGGCCAGGCTTGGGGCTGTGTGTTGTCGGCCACCTGTCAATCTAGCTCTATAAAGATGTTTATTGTTGCTGCTAATTATTGTTGAGTGACAGGACTGTTTGTTTAAAGCATTAGGTTACTGCCCCACACCCAGAGGCAAAGCCAATCCTACTGTATCCTATAATTAATGAGCTGATAAGTGTTTCTTTATTTCCAGTGCAAAGTTGGCTTTGGACCAATGGACCACGCCCACTCCTTCTGCAACCTTCTCCTATCTGCAACCTCACGGCTTGGCTGTTGGAGGCCTCATTTGGAGAAGCACCCTCTTCAGCCAAACAGTGGGCATGGTTAGAATAGCTGTAAGTCCCTGTGTCCCAGCCAGACTCACCAGGTCCTTCTGGTCCTCCTCCTAAGTGGTAGTTTGATCACAACTCTAAGCCAATCTATTACCCAAGCAGCCCACCCTCTAGGCCCAGATATCCCCACACTAGCCACAGAAGGGCTCGTGCATTCAAATTCAGCAAGTCTTGCAGTTGCCCTAAATCCCTGCAATCAGTGCTTACTTTTTTTTTTTTTTTTTTTGGTACTGGAGATTGAACTCAGGGGCACTTGACCACTGAGCACATTCCCAGCCCTATTTTGTGTTTTATGTAGAGACAGGGTCTCACTGGGTCGCTTAGCGCCTCGCCATTGCTGAGGCTGGCTTTGAACTCGTGATTCTCCTGTCTCAGCCTCCCTAAGTGCTGGGATTACAGGCTTGCACTACCGCGCCCGGCTAATCAGTGCTTACTTTTTAATGCCTTCTGCAGAAAAAATATAAAAGCCATCGGAAAAG
Organism: Xerus rutilus; assembly: GCA_028644305.1. Lineage (NCBI taxonomy): Eukaryota > Metazoa > Chordata > Mammalia > Rodentia > Sciuridae > Xerus > Xerus rutilus. The sequence goes on along the minus strand of CM053411.1, from coordinate 27,618,712 downwards.
GAGGAGGAGTCAGAATCAAGAAGAGAGAATCAGGCAACTGCTACTTTTTTCCCTTCTACAGATATGAACACATCCTGGTGCTCGCAAGGTCTAAAAAGGAGCAGAGAGGGAAGTCTTGGAGCATTTGCCATGAGCACATGTAAGAGCTTTATGAAGGCCAAGCCTGGCCTACCCACCACTGGAATTTTGGGCAAGGTACCTGATCTCTGGATTTAGCTTTCTGGCCTGTAAAATGGGACCACAGCAGTGGGACATGTTATGCAGGGTTGTCGGGATTAAATAAATTAGTGGGTGTCAAGCACTTAGAACATGCCAAGCATGGGGTGAGCAGGACAAACATGAATGTTTGCCATTGTTAATGAAAACAGATGGGTTGTTGAAAATGTCTTCCCGTGAGTCCCCTGAGAAGACAGACCCCCGCACAGCCAGACACAAGGGCAAGCTGCTCTTCCTGATGCTTTTTTTTGGTACCAGGGATTGAACTCAGGGGTACTTGACCACTGAGCCACATCCCCAGCCCTATTTTGTGTTTTATGTAGAGACAGGGTCTCACTGAGTTGCTTAGCGCCTCACCATTGCTGAGGCTGGCTTTGAACTCGCGATTCTCCTGTCTCAGCCTCCCTAAGTGCTGGGATTACAGGCTTGAGCCACCGCGCCCGGCTTTCTTGGTGCTTTTTAAAAATTTTATTTCGGGGCTGGGATTGTAGCTCAGTGGTAGAGCGCTTGCCTCGCATGCGTGGGGCCCTGGGTTCGATCCCCAGCACCACATACAAAGCAATAAAAAAATAAAGATATTGTGTCCATCTACAACTAAAAAAATATTTAAAAAAAAAATTTTATTTAGTTATATATGGTGCTGGGGATCGAACCCAGTGCCTCATACATGCAAGGCAAGCACTCTACCGCTGAGCCACAACCCCAGCCCCCTTCCTGGTGCTTTGAAACTGGCCATGAAACATTTCTGCAGAAACTCCGCTCTGAGAAGACCACCAAGGGTGTTGAGTGGGCCTAGCTAGCCATGCAGCTGCCATAGCCCTACAAGGCAAGGGGTGTTTGGGGTGATTCACACTGGCCTCTGTGGAGAATCCCATTGCCACAGAGACAGTCTTCTAAGGTTTGGGAACTGGCAATGGCTCCAAATCTGTAACAAAGATTTCTTGTTACCTGGGGGCCTGGGAGTAGGAGCAGAAGGTCAGAGAAGGAGGGACTCACTCCAAAGGAAGTCCTTAGTTTCGAGAGTTTGGATAATTGGGTGCTCTTCAGTCAGTCTCATGGCCCTTCAGACACAATAGTGAGTAGGCAGGTTTCTAGTCAGGTACGGGGCATGTGCCTGAAGTCCCAGCACTCAGGAGGCCAAGGCAGGAGGATCACTTATGAGTTCAAGACCAGCTTTGGCAACACAGCATGACCCCATCTCAAAAACTAAAACTAAAATATAAAAATTAATTTTCTTATGTAGTAGGTTTTTTTTTCCACCCTCTGGATCTAGGCTTTCTGAAAAGAAGTTTAAATTCCTCTCATCTCCTGCTTTACCATCTCACCTGAGCATCAGCATTTTCTTGTTTGTTCAACATTTTGGGATCCAGGCAGTTGGGCCAGCCTTGGGACTTAGCTGAATTGATGTCACTGGTTCCCACCTGACATTACCTCATGGTTCACTAGAGCTCAGAATGGCACTGAAGGCATTGTCCTTTATCTGTTTTGTTTAGTGTTATATTCCCAGTGCTTAGAAAAGCACCTTGTATACAGCATGTGATCAGTAAACCAGTGTTAAATAAATGCACGAGGATGCTGTAGAGTCTGTCACCCTCCTTGTGCCATGTCACCCCCACACACAGAGCTTCTACTGTGGCTTCTTGTATCAATGTTTTGTTCCATTTCTAGGTCCACTTGTATCTAATTTTGTTTGTTTTCTTCTTGGTACGTTCACCAAAGTGTCTTATTGTCTTAAATGTATTTATTAAAATTAACAGATTTCCTGTTTTCTAATTCATTAATTTCCATTTTATCTTGACTAATTTGTTCTATCTTGTTTTGGTCAGTTTGTTTCCTTATGCTTTGTCTTGATTCTTGAGTTTCCAGCTTGCTGAGTTAAGTTTCCTTCTTTCTGGTTTAATGATAAAACATTTAATTCCAGGCATTTTGCTTTGAGAATAGCTGGGCCATATCTAGTAAATTTTGGGGTGTTTTCCACATCCTTAATTCCTCAATAGTAATGCAGGTAAGGAATGCCTATCTATCCCACTACCCACCCCCAAACTTCACCAGCCATCTTCCTGTTCTTTGAGAAGGAAGAGTGTCAACTCATTGTTCATTTAAAAAAAAAAAAACAACTTTGTGTAAATACAGCTCTGAGCCACCATCCCTCGGCTTCATTTAAATTGATTCCAAAGACACAGGGGGCAGCCATGTGCTGGTATGGTCTGCCCTCTCATAGCCCAGGGTTCATTTTGGGCTATATTGTTCTTTGTTGTGGGTGCTGTCTTATATGTTGTAGGATGTTTAGCAGCATTCCTGGCCTCTCTACCCATGAGATGCCAGTAGTGTGTGTACACACACCACTACCGCCAAGTGTCACAACCAAAAATATCTCCAAACATTGCCAAATGTTCCCTGATGGGAATGTCCTTGTCGGAGAACCATTGATATAGTCCCAGAAAAGCCAGAGGCCATGCAGAAGCCAGGCCACACACTGTGATCACCCACCTCTGTGCAGGTCTGATGTGCATCAAGGCCTGGAGGCCCCTTGTGGGGCCCCTTGTGGTTAGATGTAGGAGCTGCACCTATTTCTCTAGGTGAATGCCATTTTTCTCCTCTTGCAGAAGGAATAGGAAAATGAGGACTAGAGTGCTTCTAGTTGAGGTACCCTCACTCTTGAGAGACTAAGAGAATGCAGAGAAAAGAGAAGGGGAAGACTCCTCTAGCAGTCTGTGGCCTTGGCCTTAAAGGGCATGAGAGAGACTACCAAGACTCCTGGGAGCCTAGTCCAGCCTAAAGGGGAGAGGACCAGAAAAAATTCAGAGCTGAAGCCCTGACCACAGCAAGAGAGGATGCTCTTATTTAGTGGGGCCTCTGGGCATGGGGGCAGCAGCAATCCCTCTGGTCTCAGGAAATAAATGGGCTCCACAATTGGTTATGAAAGAAGCATATTGTTCTCTTCACAAAACAATGTCCTCAGCTAGGCGTGGTGGCATAAGCCTGTAATCCCAGAACTTTGGGAGGCTGAGACAGGAGAATCACGAGTTCAAAACCAGCCTCAGGAACAGCGAGGCGCTAAGCAACTCAGTGAGACCCTGACCCTAAATAAAACACAAAATAGGGCTGGGGATGTGGCTCAGTGGTCAAGTACCCCAGAGTTCAATCCCCGGTACCAAAAAGAAAAAAAACCAAAAACACAAAACCAGTGTCCTCACCATTTAACACTATTAAAGTGTAAAATGTATATTGCTTGACCTATTATGGTCATATGAGCATGAGTGCTTAGGGTCTACAGAGGGGCTGTGGTGTTGTGATCTAGAGTACAGGCTTGGGACCTGCTGCCTGAGTGCAAGTCCCAGATCATCCACCTATCAGACATGTGACCTTGTGAAAACTATTGATCTTTTTGTGACTTAGTTCCCTCATTTGTGTAGTAGGGGCAATAAAAGAGCCTATCCCCTTGGGACATTTCAAGGGTTTTATGACTTATCACATGAAAACAACAACAATATCTGTTGTCAACAATTGCTAGTTATTCTTCTCTTCATTGTGCCCTTAATTGGTAATAGCTAAAAATCTGAAAACTTAAATGCCAATCAACAGATTAAGTACATGTGGCACATCCAATCTATGGGAATACTGGACAGCCATTGAAGGAAATAAAGTAGAACTACATCTATTTAGATAAACAGAATCTATTTAATGATAAGTAATAATGTTATTGTCTCTATTATAAAGGTTTCTATTACATATAATAGGAAATATATGCACAAAAATACAGAGTTAGAACTTATTGGTATAAGTTCTATATAAATAAATAAATATAAATAAGCTATATAAATAAATAGATATGTGACTTTATTTGCATAGAAAATTTCTAAGGTTTTAACAATAGTTATGTCTGGGAAAAGGGAATGGAGAACTCAAGAACTTCTGCTTTCTCCTTTGATACTGTTTAAAACTACATGCTATACTTTTCCATTGCTGTGAATTTTTTAAAAAATATATTGTTAATTTTTAAGTGGCAGAATATGAACAGTACATGCCATCCAAATCTCAATTTACAAATGTAAACATGCAAGAAATCGCATTTTAGTGCCTGTAACTCAATTCACTGCTTATGGAAAGCTTCCATCCTGACAATAGGAGACTTGATTTTGGATGTGTCTGAATTCTCCTGAACACTGGAAGAGCCAGGCACAGGCTAGAAAAGGTGTAGGTGAGGCTGGCTGAGGCCAGGTATGGCAGTCTCTGCTGCTCTGTGCCTCTTGAGAGTGATCAGAAACCGATCAGAAACCAAGGACCAAGTTGCCAGTAACCTTGTGACTTGCCTCCACCATGCGGTCACCTCTCTTTGGGATTTTTCTGCCTGCCTAGGTGAACAGGTAGAAAGAAGGCAATGTGGGACTCTGGAGGCCACAAACATTTCTCCTCTTGTGTCTCCTGCCCCCAGCTAGACTGGAGAAGGGAGAGCTTATAAGGGTTGGAGGTCTTTCTACTCCAAAGCCAATTCTTCTTCCATCTTGTTTCTAGTTAAGGCATTCAATCTCTACAAGACAGCCTTTGTCCTTTGATGAGCTGTTCAGAAAATCTTGAGGTTGTCCTAAATGCTTAAGCTTTCAGCACACAAAAGCCAGAGATATTTGAAAGTTAAATTTGGGTTTCTGACCTGGGGAGCAGCTCAGGAGGTGAGGAGCTCCATGAATGTGAGAACAGGAAAGGGGAAAATTCAGGGATGAAAAAAGATCAGTTCCATAAATATTGACGCACGTATGTGTAAGTGCAAAGCAAAAAGTCTGAACATTTCCACCAAATAATTAACAGTGCCTACCTGGAGAACAGGCTTTGGATGTGGGGAGGGGAGCAAGAGGAGCATTAACTTCTTATTATACAATAATTTCTAAACCGTTTGGGTTTTTCAACAATGCAACTGTATTCAGCATTGCTTATGTAATTTATTATTGTATTTGTTTTTGGTTTTGGTACTGAAAATTGAATGCAGGAGTGCTCTACCACTGAGCTACATTCCCAGTCCTGTTTGCTTTTATTTTGAGACAGCGTCTTACTAAGTTGCTGAGGCTGTTCTCAAACTTGTCATCCTTCAGCCTCAGCCACCCAAGTAGTTGGGATTACTAATGTGCATCACCACACCCAGCTAATTTATTATTGTAAATAAATAAATATTGGGGCTGGGGATATAGCTCAGTTTGTAGAGTGCTTGCCTCCTATGCACAAGGCCCTGGGTTCAATCCCCAGCACCATAATACAGAGATAGGTAGGTAGATAGATAGATAGATAGATAGATAGATAGATAGATAGATAGATATTCATGCATCTTTTGCCACCAGGCTGGTGATGGGTGGTGGTGCAGTCCATCCCTGTCTGGCACGTTGGTGGGCAAGCCTTGGGAACCTCTTTGTATAAGGAGTTGAGAAGCCTTCTAAGAAAGAACTCTTTCTAAGGTAAGAGAGAAACTGACACAAGGAGCTTACACAGAAACAAAGCTTTGTTCAGTGGAAAGGAGCTGATTCTCAGCTAGACTGGTATTTGTGAATTAGGTATATCTGTAGGGCCAAGTCCATGGCTCTACAAGGCAACCAGGACCAGAAGCCCCCAGAACTGCTCCTCCATTGAGGCCAGTTGGCATGCTGGTGACTCCCTACAGGTGTAAGGTGCATGATGGGTGTAGCAGTGTCCTGCAGAACTGATGGCTCCATGGGGTGTGGTAGGGGCACAGGGAAGTTGCAGAGCTGGAGGAAGGAAAAAGATGGGGGGGTAATAATTTTCTAAACTTGTCCACTAGGACACAGGAAACACACATCCTGGAGACACCTAAAATGATCTTGGGGTGAGGGTGTGGGAACTAAGCAGGAACTGGGATCCTGAAATTGCAGTAAGAAGAAAAAGAGACATGTGGATGAGCCCTAACAATGTGATATGTGCATATGAGTCCAGGTGTATGTACAGACAGGGAGTATAAGAGCGGGAGCCACAGAGTCTACATGGGAGGGATCAGGGAAGGTCTCCTAAGACAGCTGATGTCAGTGACTCAGAGCTTGATAGATAGGCTATGGGACATTGGATGGGAAGGGTAGAGGAAACCAAATGTGCAAAGGCCTGGAGCTGAGAGTGTGGGGTTTGGGGGAACTGAAAGCATCATAGGTTGATTACAGTAAATGTAAGGGAGTGGTAGAAGATGAGGCCACAAAGGTTGTGCTCTGTGGTAAAGAATTTGGACTTTATCCTGCAGGAGGTGGGGAAGCTCAGAAGAGGTCTGTTTAACAGGGAAATTAGATGATAAAATTTATCAGAAAGCATTTCACCACCATAGTCCTGCCTTTCTGAACTCTCACCTAGTAAGCAGTCTGAGAGCGAGATTCTCCTCCTTCAGGAAGGGTTCCCTGACCACCCTGGGTCTTAGTCAGCTCTCAGCTAACACTTCTAGAAGTTCACAAGCACCTCTTCCATCTTTCCCCATTGCACTGCATCTTAATGATCTGTACCCTGTACTTTTCCCTCCTCCTCCATATGCTGTGAGTACTGGTGGTAAGGAACAGTCTGTGTATTCCATGTTGCATTCCCACACCCTGCACAGTGCCTGCCATGATAAGTACTCAATATATATTTATTTAATAAAACACAAAAGTGTGAGACACTATCTCTTATAGTTTCCAACACTTGAAGTCTAGGTTGGAAATGGGTGGCAGAGGGACCAAGAAGAAGGCTCTTGCAAGAATTTAGGTGAGAAGTGATGAAGGCCTGACCTAAAGTGGTAGTGATGGAGATGGAGAGCAGGGAGACATTGGGAAAATATTTGGGTGGCAGAATTAATAGACCTGGGTGATTAGACCGGGGTTCCAGATAAGGAAGGAGGGCTCCTGGGCTTCTAGCTTCAGCAGTTGAGTAGATGAGGAGTAAACCAAGAACTGGCTATTCTAGAAAAGGAGACCATGTGGAGGGAGAGGAGAAGATTCTGGAATCAGTTTAGACATGCTGACTTCGACATGCCTTTAGTACATTCTAGTAGAGAAGTCCCAGGTGGAAAGATGAAACTGGAGCTTAGGATAAACATCTGGATTAAAGAAGAGATTTGGAAGCCGGGCGCAGTGGTGCACGCCTGTAATCCCAGCACTTTGAGAAGCTGAGACAGGAGAATCGCGAGTTCAAAGCCAGCCTCAGCAATGGCGAGGCACTAAGCAACTCAGTGAGACCCTGTCTCTGCATAAAACACAAAACAGGGCTGGGATGTGGCTCAGTGGTTGAGTGCCTCTGAATTCAATCCCTGGTACCAAAAAATAAAGAAAGAAAGAAGAAATTTGGGAGCCGTCAGCCTGCAAATGATGATTAATAACCAGAGAGGGGATAAGATCACCCAGGGAGAGGAAGAGGAGGTGAAACAATGAAGATGTCAACCTGTAATAGGTGAGCTGAGCAGGAGTCACAGAGAGAAGCAGGTCTTCCATCTTAGGATGGAAGAAGGAAAGAAGCCAAGGGTGGTATAATTGTTAAGAAAGAAGTGGTTTCAAAGACTAGAAAACAGAGTCTAACAGGGTGGAAAAACTGGGAGTTCACCCAGGTCTCATTTGCAGTAGAGAAAACCAAGGCCCAGGAAAGCTGACTAAAGTGGTTGAGGCCAAATGCTACTAAGGCCCATGGTCATAGAGACTGGTGGCTCTCAAATTGTGACTCCTTGACTTCTATAGCACCCAAGACTCTTCCAGGGAGGTCTATAAGTCAAGATCATTTTCATAATAATATCCAAAGTTTATTGCAGTATTCACTTTGTGGACATTTGCATTGATGTTGTAAAAGCAACAGTGGGTGAAACTTATGGGGCCTTAACCCAAATCAACAAACTGGCACAAAACTTCCTCAGGAATCATATACTGTTCACCTCCATCTACTTGCAGTTTTTAAGCTCTTAAGTCCAATTTCATATAAGAATGTCTGTGACAGCCAGGTGTAGTGATGCATGCCTGTAATCTCAGCAATTTAAGAGGCTAAGGCAGGAAGATCAGAAGTTTCAGGCCAGCCTCAGCAACTTCGTAAGGCCCTAAGCAATTTAGCAAAACCCTGTCTCAAAACAAAAATAAAAAGGACTGGGGATGTGGCTCAGTGGTTAAGCACCTCTGGGTTCAAATCCCAGTACCATACACACAAAAAAGTCCATCATAAGAGTAATACCATTACTTTTATTAAAACTAGACAGTTAATTACATGTCTTGCTAACAATCTGCTCATAAAGTACTTTTTTTTGGTACCGGGCATTGAATTCAGGGGTACGTGACCACTGAGCCACATCCCCAGCCCTATTTTGTGTTTTATGTAGAGACAGGGTCTCACTGAGTTGCTTAGCACCTCGCCATTGCTGAGGCTGGCTTTGAACTTGAGATTCTCCTGTCTCAGCTTCCCAAAGTGCTGGAATTACAGGCGTGCACCACTGTGCCCAGCTCTCATAAAGCACTTTTGAATACAGAAGTCCTGGAAGAACTTGTACAATTGTTTTTGCAAGCTGAACTACCTGCTTTTTGGGGAAACATCATTTTTGCATAAAGGACTACAGACTCTTCTTCTCCATACTTGGAAATCTGTCAGATGTTTTCAGGGAATGAATGAAGTGAGCCTGTCACCTCAAGTCAGGTACATAGCACACAGGTCAGTTTAGGCAATTTAGCAACACCCTGCCTCTAAATAAAAAAGGGCTGGGGATTTAGTGCAGTGGTAGTGACAGAGCATCTCTGGGTTTGATCCCCAGTACCCCAAAAAAAAACACAATAGGAAAAAGACAGTTTGATCAATAAATAGCACTGGGAAAACTGAATATACATAAGCAAAAGAATGATTTTAGACCTTCACCTCACACCAAAAATGAACTCAAAATGGATTTAAAGACAAATGTAAGACCTGAAACTGAAAAACAACTAGAAGTAAACAAAAAAGGGAAAAGCCCATGACATTGGTCTAGGCAAAGATTTTCTGGATATGATTCCAAAAGCACCGGCAACAAAAACAAAAATTGACATATGGGATTCCATCAAACTAAAAGGCTTTTATAAAGAAGAAGAATATTATTTCACTGGCAGAAAACTATGTTAAGCAAAATAAGCCAAACTCAAAATTCAAGAGTGGTATGTTTTCTCTCACTTGTGGAAGCTAGAAAGGAAAAAGGAAAAGAAGGTTGGTGGGAGGCGGGATCTCATAAAAATCAAAAGGAGATCAGTGGAGTAGAGGAAAAGGACCAGAGGGATGGAAGGGGTAGGGAAAGAGAAAATACTGGAGAGTGATACTGACCAAATTATATTATTATATTGTATGCATGTACAAATATGTAACAATAAATTCCACCATTATGTACAACTATAATGCACAAATAAAAAAATGTGGGGAAAAAAACCTGAAGGACACAGCAAATGAAACAATAAACAAAAGGAAGAGAAAATCTACAGAATGGGAGAATATTTTTTGCGAATTATTCATTGATAAGTTGTTACTATTCAAAATATATAAGAAACTCACTGGGCATAGTGGTGTACACCTGTAATCCCAGCACTTTGGGAGGCTGAGACAGGAGAATCACGAGTTCAAAGTCAGCCTTGGCAACAGAGAGGCTCTAAGCTACTCTGTGAGACCCTGTCTCTAAATAAAACACAAAATAGGGCTGAGGATGATGTAGCTCAGTGGTTGAGTACCCCTGAGTTCAATCCTTGGTACAAAAAAAATAATATATATATTATAAATATATTTATAATATTATAAATATATATTTATTATATATTATATAAAAATTATTATTATATATTATTATACATTTTATATATATATATATATATATATATAAAACTCAACAGGCATGGTGGCACAAGACTGTTGTCCAACAACTTGGGAGGCTGAGGCAGGAGGATAGCAAATTCAAGCCCAGCCTACGAAACTTAGAGAGACCCTGTCTCAAAATAAATTATAAAAAAGGAAGGCTGGGGATATTTGTACACTCATGCTTTCAGCAACATTATCACAATAGTAAGCAAGATATAAGTGTCATTGAAGAATGAACAGATGGGCAAAATATGGAGTATACATACAATGGAATGTTGTTCAGGCATAGAAAGAAAGAAGTTCTGAAACATGCTGCAACATGAAGCCTGAAAACACTGTGCTGGGTAGCATACACTGGTCACAGGGAGAGATGTACTGTATGGTTCCACACACTTGGGATGTTTAATAAGATTCATGGAAACAGACAGTATGGGAGGTGGCTAGGAGAAGAGGGGAGGAGAAAGGGGAGTTGCATTTGGTAGGTATAGTTTCAGTTAAGATAAAAAGAGTTGTGGAGCTGGATGGTGGTGATGGTTGCACGATAAAGTAAATGTACTTAATACCACTAACTGTATGCTTAAAAATGGTGAAGATGGTAAATTTTATATTATAACTTATTTTAACACAATTAAATTTTTTAAATTATATAATGGAAACTTGATGCCCACTGAAGTTATTTCCCATTTCTCCCTCCGCATACCTTCTGGTAGCCACCATTCCATTCTCACCCATGTGGAATATGCCTCATAAGGGTAGAATCATGCAGGGGTTTTCCTTCTGTCTAACTTGTTTCCCCTGGCACAGTGCCTTCTAGGTTTATCCATGTTGTTTTAGATAGCAGGATTATTGTTAAAAGATGTATATATATGTCATTTTGGTATGTATATTCCATTGTATGTATATACCACATTTTCTTTATCCCTTCTTCTATATGCACAGTGAATAAGTTCTAGAGATTTATCATACAACAGAGCCATACAACATCATTGATATAGTTGACAATATAGTACTGTGTACTTGAAAATATGTTCAGAGGATATGATCATCTTAGGTTTTTCACCCCTCCCACCAAAAAGCCACATACAAACAAAAGAACACAAGGAAAATTTTGGAAGTAATAGATACATTTAGTACTTTAGTACCTTGGTTGATACAGAATTATAGGAGTATTCATGTGTCCAAATTTGAAATGTACACATTAAATTTGTGCTATTTTTTGTATATCAATTATACCTCAATAAAGCTTAAAGGGAGGAGTAAAAAGTTTCTAAGACCAAAACATCTGAGAACTCCTGATGCAGACCATCTGTTCCTATCTTCCAGCTCTTGGACCCTGTTTTCAACACACCTACCACTCCCATTTACTTCACTGAATGCAGAATTATAAAATCCCCAAAACAAACTTACTTGAAGAGACAAGACAGCAGGCTCAGCAAGCTAAAGAGAGAATAGGGCTCTCAAAATCATTTTCCTCTAGTGGCAAGCCCTGGTAAGTAGCTCTACCAGGCTAGACTGGGTTCATCCACAACCCCTCCCTGTAGCCATCAGTGGGAGAATAATGCCAGGGCCTAAATAGGAGTTCAGGTGTCTCATCTCTTTCACATTCCATATCTGATGGGATACAACAACGAGGTAAAGGCAGATGGGGCCATTCTTTTTTTTATCAGTCACAATTTACAGGGGAGGAAACACCAGTAAATAAAAGAGAGGATAGTAGTGGGACACCTTCTGCAGTCCAGGAGTCCCTCCACTGGGCACTGGCACCAAGATACCTAAATTGCAAAGCTCAGATGCACATGCCTGTAATCCCAGTAACTTGGGAGGCTGAGGCAGGAGGATCACAATTCAAGGCCAGCCTCGCAATTTAGCAAGGCTGGAGACCCTGTCTCAGAATAAAAAATAAAAATAACTGGGGATATGGCTCAGTGGTTAAGTGCCCCTGGGTTCAATCCCTGGTACCAAATAAACAAAATGCATGAATTGCCTTTTGCTACTTAAGCCTAAAGGTCTACCATTAAAACATGTATTTTTACTTTAATTCTTTACATTATGTTTATAAGCCATGTAGATTTCTTTTTTTAATCTTCTTCCATTATTTTGGGTTGTTAGTCTTTTCATTTTTGTAAGATAAAGTGACCCTCTGTATTACTTTTCAATTACAAAATAAATATTTAAGTGATTAAAAAATAAAAGCTGTGGCACACACCTGTAATCCCCAGAGGCTCTGGAGGCTGAGGTAGGAGGATCATGAATTCAAAGCCAACCTCAGCAACTTAGTGAAGTCCTGAGCAACTTAGTGAGACCCTCTCTCAAAATAAAATATAAAAAGGGCTGGGGATGTTGTTCAGTGGTTAAACACCCCTGGGTTCAATACCTAGTCCTCCCCCACCAAAAAAAGGTTAATGAAATAGAAGACAAACAAGATGATAAAGCAAAAGCTGATTCTTAGGAGACAGAGAAGTAACAAAAATTATTGTGAAAAAAGGCCAACGTATCAAATAAGGGACACTAGGAATGCAAAAGGTAAGATAAAATATAGTAGACTATGAAAAATTCTACATTAATAGCTTCAAGACTTTTTTGAGAATTATCAAAATTGATTAGAGAATAAATAATAGTTTTAGCAATATTTAAAGTCATAGTAGAGGTAATATCCTGGAGTTTCCTATTAAAATGCATGCACACTTGTCAAGGCAGTTAAGCGCTAGTAAGTCGTTCCTCAGCTTTGGTCTTCTGTGACAAGAGATGGAACTTTGGACCCTGGACTTGTCAGCCTGGTTTGGAAGGAAAGAGGATGTGGAGAGTACAGCAGAGGAACTGGCCTGTCCCCTGCAGCGAGTTACCCCAGTGCTGGACCAGGCTGCCAAGACATCTCTGCTTGCCTCCTTAGGAGCAGCAAACTCCTCACCCTGCTTAGCCCAGCCCCAAATTCCCTCCTCACTCACTGCCTTCCTTCTTCCTTACTCTCCTTTTCCCTCCCTGTGCCTCCCCTCCTTACCCCCATCTTCTGTTGAAAGAAAGAATAGTTCCAGGTGCCATGCTACCTTGCCCCACATCCTGCCCTCTCCTGGCTCCTCCTCTCCCTGGCTAGTCTGAGGAGTTGTAGCAAAGAGGTGAAGTCCTGAGGCCTAACCCTCTGCCTGTCTTGGCCCATTCCCCAAACTCATTTCTCAGTATGATCTTAAGGACAGAGAAGGAATCTGAAGGGTAAGGGATGTGCAGTGAAAGGTGACAGTTGTCTAGCTCTGAGACTTGGTATTGGAGTTAATCCAAAAGATCCATCATTTTGTATCTTGCTCTGTTTGTAATCCAGATAAATGTCTCACATATAAACACTACTGTGTCTCAAATTTGTCAGTGTAGTTGGATGAGTAAAAGTTAAATGTAGCTAAATTTGCTATTCATTCTATTCCATCTGTGAACAACTTATTATCTCCAGCAATAGACACTGAGTACCATACACATGCATGTGTGTGTGTTGGGAAGTAGAAAACCATTAAATATTTTAATGACTGAAAGAGTCATCTCCTTCAGGAAAAGGAGAGGATGACCAGTGTACCTGACATTACTGTGATCAAGTTTGATGTCTCTTTATGGTTCTATCCATGGGGTGGGTGGAAAGGAGTCAACACAAGTTGAATTCCGGTAGAAAATCTTCCTTTATGGATCTTGCCAATGATTTAGTCTTGGATTGACCCCTAGACCTTAGTAGTCCCTAAAGCAGGTACTTCCATGGCTCTTTACCTTGCTCAAAGACTGGGCGATAAGATGGGAAGTACAAGGCAGATATTCTCCGAGACCTCTAACTTCTGCTGATAGGGATGGTCTGGAGTGACCAGACTGTCTAGATACAGAAAAACTGATGCTGCAAAGACATCAACCACACCCAAGTCCAGGACACTTGACCAGGTATGTTCAAGTACATGCATGAACATAGTTAGGAGGATAAAAATCTGGATCACAGCAAATATTTGGCAGTTCTTACCAAAGTCTATCTTTGGTGAGTGTGAATGGGAATCCAGCTCCAGAAAACTAAAAATCCACAAGGGTAAGAAAGAGGAGTCGGGGGGGCTGGGATTGTGGCTCAGTGGTAGAGCGCTTGCCTTGCATGCGCGAGGCACTGGGTTCGATCCTCAGCACCACATAAAAATAAATCAATAAAGATATTGTGTCCACCTACAACTAAAAAATATTTAAAAAAAAAAGAAAGAAAGGAAGAAAGAGGAGTCGGGCACGGTGGCACAAGCCTGTAATCCCAGCACTTTGGGAGGCTGAGACAGGAGAATTCGCAAGTTCAAAGCCAGCCTCAGCAACAGCGAGGCGCTAAGCAACTCAGTGAGACCCTGTCTCTACATAAAACACAAAATAGGGCTGGGGATGTGGCTCAGTGGTCAAGTGCCCCAGAGTTCCATCTCCAGTACAAAAAAATAAAATAAAAATAAAAGGGGTACCACATCATATACATTAGCCAATTCAGGGAACTGTGACTGAAGGTCCCTAAGGTAGATCCCCACATACTCTCACCTATCTCATGAAATGCCTAAAATCTAGAATTAGAACTATCTACCTTTCAGCAGGTTAGGCAGGATGGGTGACGCTGAGTAAGGCTAGCTGGAGCTGGGACCAGTATTATTCTGAGCTGTTGGCTCTCTGTCACTCCAGTACAGATGAGGGCTCTGAGAATGGAGTATGATAGGGTATGTAGAGGAATGTACAGAAGTAATGATGAAGAATGGTGAGGAAACAACTTTCTAGTATTACTTGTGACTGGGTCTATTCACCATTGGGACTTTCAGGTCCCCCTCTAACCCTACCAAACTTATTTGGATTCAGTTTTTGGAAATTAGTGAGCTGCCTTCTTCAAAGTATCCACCACTGTCTGACATTGGAGACCTAGGAAGTAGAGTACTTTCTGCTTGGGCTTTATATAGGCTCAAGGGCTGTTAACAAGTGACTAACTCAAAATCTCTCTCTATGGGTGCCTCCGGAGGTAACATCATAGGAAGCTTGAGTGTGTTTTTATGTGATCTGTTAGGCCCTTGGAAGTCTTCTTTCCAAAATATCCTCTCTGCTCTAGATCCACCTGGTACCTAAAATTGTATCATTAGGGTCCTTAAAGTTGCTCAAAAGGTCTCTAGAAAAATATAAATAACTCTTAACTCAGGGTAGGAGTTGAGGATTGGTGCAGAGTTACACAAAAAACAAACATGAAATTCTTTTATTAGGTGCCCAGGATGGCAATCCCGAGGGCAAAGGAGTGGAGTGTGAGTGGGGAAGTGGAAGAATTAGGAGTGTCTATCCAGAAGCTGTGTTTTCAGATAATACATGGTTTATAATTACACTACAGGCAGATTGACCCTGGCCTGATGCACTGAGGAGGTGAAGCCGACTGACCCTGGCCCCACATGTGGAGGAGGAGACTACCATGCTGCGGCCCCCCATCTACCAACAGGCGGCTGTCCCAGCCTACTTCCATCTAGAGACAACAGCCAGGACCGGAAAGACCATCCTTGAGGTCCCTGCAGGCCTGGTTACACCAGAGGTGAGGTATTGGTAACCTGCAAGGACACTACAAGATTGTAATACCTCAGATTGGCACTGCTAGAGGGGAAGACACATGAACAACATGAAAAAACAAGGGAAGAAAATAACCCAATCAAACAAAGATGCTACAACAACAGAATCAACTGAGCACAGTAGATGAAATATCAGAGAAGGAGTTCAGAATGTACATAATTAAAATGATCTGTGAAGCACAGAATAATATAAGAGAGTAATTACAGGCAACAATTGATAACTCCAACAAAGAGATAAGACAGCAAATACAGGGAGAAAAAGATTACTGCAAGAAAGAGAGAGACTCAGGGCTGGGATTGTGGCTCAGCGGTAGAGCGCTTGCCTCGCATGCATGAGGCCCTGGGTTCGATCCTCAGCACCACATATAAAGCAATAAAATAAAGACATTGTGTCCGTCTACAACTAAAAAAATATTAAAAAAGAAAAAAGAAAGAGATAGACTCTGAAAAAAAAAAATAAGCAGAAATCCTTGAAATGAAGGAAATAATAAACCAAATAAAAAATTCAATAGAAAGCATCACCAACAGACTAGATCACTTGGAAGACAGAACCTCAGACAATGAAGACAAAATATATCATCTTGAAAATAAAGCTGACCACACAATGAAGATAGTATAAAACCATGAACAGAACATCCAGGAATTATGGGATAACATGAAAAGACCAAATCTAAGAATTATTGGGATAGAGGAAGGCACAGAGATACAAACCAAAGGAAGGCACAACCTCTTCAATGAAATAATATCAGAAAATTTCCCAAACATGAAGAATGAATTGGAAAATCAAATACAAGAGGCTTACAGGACACCAAATGTATAAAACTACACTACAAAATGTATATATATAAATGTATAAAACAAATCCACACCAAGGCACATTATAATGAAAATGCCTAACATACACAATAAGGATAGAATTTTAAAAGCTGCAAGAGAGAAGGTTCAGATTACATACAGGGGGAAACCAGTTTGGATTTCAGCAGATTTCTCAACCCAGATCCTGGAACAACATATGGTAAGCTCTGAAGGAAAATGGGTAACAACCAAGAATCTTATATCCAGCAAAATTAAGCTTCAGATTTGATGATGAAATAAAAACCTTCCATGATAAACAAAAGTTAAAAGAATTTACAGCGAGAATGCCTGCACTAGAGAGCATTCTTGACAAAATAGTCCACGAGGAGGAAATGAAAATCAACAATGAAAATCAGCAAACGGAGGAACTACAGTAAAGGAAAAACCACGCAAAGGAGAAACCAAGTCAAGATGAAAACCAAAAATAAGCCGGGCGCAGTGGCTCACGCTTGTAATCCTAGCACTTTGGGAGGCTGAGACAGGAGAATCACGAGTTCAAAGCCAGCCTCAGCAATGGTGAGGTACTAAGCAACTCAGTGAGACCCTGTCACTACATAAAAACACAAAATAGGGCTGGGATGTGGCTCAGTGGTTGAGTACCCCTGAGTTCAATCCCTGGTACCAAAAAACAAAAATAAAAACCAATAAACTAAAATGAACGAGAATACAAACCATATTTCAATAATAACCCTGAACGTTAATGGCCTAAACTCATCAATTAAAAGACAGACCAGCCAGGTGCAGTGGCACACGCCTGTAATCCTAGCACTTTGGGAGGCTGAGACAGGAGAATCATGAGTCCAAAGTTAGCCTTAGCAATGGCAAGGTGCTAAGCAACTCAGTGAGACCCTGTCTCTAAATAAAACACAAAATAGGGCTGGGGATGTGGCTCAGTGGTGGAGTACCCCTGAGTTCAATCCCCAGTACGCCCCCCAAAAAAGACATAGACTGGCAGATTGGATTAAAAAAAGACTCAAGTTGTGGAATTCACACTGATGTTGGCTCACGGCTATGCCTAAGATGCAGAAAAGGACTGTATTAGGAACATCAGCTGAACATAAAATTTGGTTATTGTGCTATCCAATGAATTTCTTATCCTTATTCCTCTATAGCTGTATAAGTAAGGCAATTATTTCTCTCTCCTTTCAAAATTTTGTTTTTAGTTTTCTGTAATTTGGATATGGTTTATTATATCCACCTATTTATATTTGGTACTTATCCTACTTGATAGTCTCTCAAAATCTGTGCTTTTTATCTCATCTTAGTTTTTGGAGAATTTTCAGATATTTTTACTTCAAATATTTTTTCTGCTGTTTTCCTTTCTTTTTGTATTCTAATTATGCGTGCTTTATTCTTTGATCTTGTCCCACAACTCTTGAGTTGCTTATATTCCCTTTTTATTTTTGTTTGGGAAATTTTTAATTAACTTATCATCAAGATCATGGTTTCTTTCCTTGGCCATAATTTAATTGATGACATCAAAAGGCATTCTTCCTTTCTATTTCAGCATGTTTGATTTCTAGAATTTGTTTTGATTCTTAAAGTTTCTATTTTCCCTAACATAGTATATAAGTTTTTGCATGCTGTATACTTTTTATCCAGTATTTAACATATTAATCATAATTACTTTAGTTTTTTTAACTTGGCAATTCAAACATGTATGATATGTTTGAGTCTGATTTTTATCTTCAAACTACATTTTAGTGTGTCTTCTGGCCTGTCTTGTAATTTTTTGTTAAAAGCCAGATGTGTTTTATTGAATGATAAAAAATGAGGTAAATAGGGGCTGGTGAGTGTGAATGGGAATCCAGCTCCAGAAAACTAAAAATCCACAAGGGTAAGAAAGAGGAGTCGGGGGGCTGGGATTGTGGCTCAGTGGTAGAGCGCCTGCCTTGCATGTGTGAGGCACTGGGTTTGATCCTCAGCACCACATAAAAATAAATAAAGATATTGTGCCCATCTACAACTAAAAAAATATTTTTAAAAAATGGGGTAAATAGGCCACAGATAGTATTTATCTGGTGAGGACTTCTCTGGTGTTTAATGCTTGCTTGCAGCTAAAGGTACCAGAGGCTTTAAGTTTTCATTCTGTACCTTTTTTTATCTGTTTTGAGTTTTCTTGAACACTACCTTTGAGGGGAAAGAATCTATGTATAACAACTCTTTCAATTGTAACTGGTTGTTATTATAACAGATCCTTGCTGTTGTTCAGGTCAGATATGGGACAAAAGAGTGTTTTTCAATCTTATCCAGTTTTTAAGTGGGTCTACGTCTGAGGACTACAACTTTCACAAGAGTTTCATCAATATGTACCACCCCACTGGCACCCTTACTCCCTTCTCTGACTGCAGCATTACCAATATTTTTCTTTGAAACTTTGTCCTTAATTGACTTTGTTTTTAATTCACAACCTAATCCTATCAGAGACATGAGGTCTTTCTGGAATCTTCAGTGATAAACTGGTGGAGTATATGAAAGGAAAATTGTGGAACTGTAAGGGTTTTCCTAAGTCTATAGGACCTAAAGGTTTCCTTAGTCTTAAATCAGCCCATATTCTGTCTCTAGCCATTCTTCAAGACTATATATACACCAGTTGACAGTTCTAGCAGTACATTGTTGGGTCCAAGAAATGTAATTTGATTTTCAGACATTTTTGTTACTGTAAGGATAAGATTGATGACTTTGGATTACTTAACATATCAGAGATGAAACATGAAGTCGATTTCTTAATTTAATTTTATTTTTTTTTTGGTACTGGGGAATGAACTCAGGGGCACTCGACCACTGAGGCACATCCCCAGCCCTATTTTGTGTTTTATGTAGAGACAGGGTCTCACTGAGTTGCTTAGCACCTCGCTGTT
>CM053411.1:27560062-27582569 GCA_028644305.1 Xerus rutilus | reverse complement strand
TTGGCACCAGGGACTGAACTCAGGGGCACTCGACCACTGAGCCACATCCCCAGCCCTATTTTGTGTTTTATGTAGAGACAGGGTCTCACTGAGTCACTTAGCACCTCGCTGTTGCTGAGGCTGGCTTTGAACTCGCGATCCTCCTGTCTCAGCCTCCCTAAGTGCTGGGATTACAGGCGTGAGCCACCGCGCCCGGCGGAAAAGTCTCTTCTTATACCTCTCTATAAACATTAGAATCCTGAGTTTTGGGGCTTTATATTATGTCAAACATTCTTCAGGAATGTATTTGTGTATGTATGTGTATGTGGTTTTTTTTTTTCCGTATGTGTGGTAATGTGGATTGAACTCAGGGGCACTTTTACCACTAGGACACATTTCCTAAACCTTTTTATTTTTATTTTGAGACAGGGCCTTGCTAAGTTGCTGAAGCTGGCTTTGAACTCGCAATTCTCCTCCTCCCAAAGTGCTGGGATAACAGGCGTGCGCCACCGCTCCTGGCTTCTTTATCTTTACTATTATTATTTACATGTGTAACTAGCTTTAGAATTCACAAAGCACTTTCTCATAAATATTGTCTTACCTAATCGACATAAGCACACCATGAACCAGGTTATCATTCCCATTTTACATTGGAGGAAATTGAAGTTTACAAAGGCAAACTGACACATGTAAGTTAACACAATGATTTAGTGTCACAGCCATATGTGAGATCAGGTCTTGGGAGTCCCCAAGCCATATCCTCTCCCATACTCAAAGTACTATGCCAAGGGCAGTTCAGGATAGGTGGAGGGCAGCAGGACAGACACAGGGGTCAATGACATTGGTGAGCTATAGGTAAAGTACTAAGGACAGTGGCTTTGCAAGGACAGAACAGTTCTTCCTACCAGAGGACGTGCAGGAGGCTTTGGGGAGACAGGCAGGTCAAGACCTCAAGGATGAGCAGGATCTGGATGTTCAGAATAAGAAGGGAACGCAAGCCTCTAATCCCAGCATCTTGAGGATTGAGTTCAAAGCCAGCCTCAGCAATCCTAGTACCAAAAAAAAAGTGGAGAGGTCTTGGGCTGGGGACGTGGCTCAGTGGTGAAATGCTTGCCCCACGTGCATGAAGCTCTGGTTCTGTGCCAGCACCACAAAAGCAAACAATAAAAAAACAAAATAAGAAAGGCTTTCCAGAGTTTCAGTGAGTAGGAAAGTGAAGGGGGCCGACTGGAGAAAGGGTCGTACAGGGAGCAAGATGGGGCATGACCAGAGAGGAATGGAATTGTAATTACATCCTTAGCTACAGCCAACCGAGCCTTGGAAATCATCTGGTAAGGAAACTGGAGATGTGGGGCAATCTGCTGACAGCGGTAGCAGGCAAGGAAAAGGCAAGGTCCAAATTCTAACCCTCACTCGGGCCAGTGCTTCTTTCATGCAATAAACCTTCTAGATCCCCTGAAAGGAAAGAGCCATTTCCTAGGAGCAGGATTTGTACTGAATCAACCACCAGTGGCAGGAGAGGAATCAATCATGAAATCTTGGTTGGAGGCAGTCAGGAAGCTACTGCAATGGCCTGGAAAGGTGACAAATGAGGCCCAAAGAAGGTGGAGTCAGAGGAACAAAGAGGGACTGGAACAACAGATATGACAAAGGTCAGAAAGGTCACACTGTTGGGACCCAACAAGTTGATCAGATACAGAACCTGCTGGAAGGGACTAGAGATGAGTGCCATCCCTTAGAGCAAGCAGCTGCAGTGGTGTGAGGACTGCAGTGGAGATTGGATAAGAAGCTGGTGAGGAGCCAGAGGGAGCAGGTAGCCTTCCAAGAAGTTCTGCAGCATTGCAGGGCAGTCTGTACCTTTTATGCTACTGTTTGTGAATATAAATACATGGCTATAATTTTTCCATAAAAACACACAAGAAAGTGGCATAAGTTGTGGCCTTGAGGGAGGAAAGTGAGTGGCTGGTAGACAAGCTCTGCTGCCCAAGTGTGTGTGGAGCTGAGGGGGTGCTGGGCAGGGAATGGGGATTGAACCCAGGGGTACTCTACCACTGAGCTACATCCTCAGCCCTTTTTATTTTTTGAGACAAGGCCTCGCTAAGATGACCAGGCTGGCCGCCTCCACTTGTGATCCTCCTGCCTCAGCCTCCCAGATCTTTAGGATTATATGCCACCTCCTCTGGCTTGTCTGTCCCTTTGGAATTACGCCTTTGGATTGTGAGCAGTGAGCATGTAATAACAAACTAATGAGAAAAAGTTGTCCAAGCTATACAGAAAAGAGAAGGAAAGAAAGACAATAACACTGGGCAGTAGCAGGTTCTTTTTTTCCTTGGGCTGGAGAGACTGAGCCCCTCTGAAAAATGAAATTGAAAAAGTGAGGGGGAGGGGTTAAGTGAACACAGGTCGGGCTGGAGAGCAGCAGGGAGCGCAGGGGCCCCAAAGCAAGTTAGTGTTGCCAGGAGAAGGTTTTCCTCCTGTCAGGGTGCAAATGGTGAGGGGGAGGCCAGGCAGATTTGAGAGCCACTGCTGGTGGGCGCCATCTCGGAAAGGCGGCAGCGACACAAGGTCACTTCCACTAGGCGGGCTGGCAGGACGCTCGCCGGGCTGGAGAGTTCGTTCTCAGACCCATCTGGGGAGAAACGGCCATTGTTCCCGCTGTGGGTGGTGTGCATTCATGGCCGCGCAGTTCCTGGTGCCAAAGCACAGGAAACAAAGGAATTATTAAATGCACTGAGGTGCCTTCGCGCGCTGGATTCATGTTAGAAGAGCGAATAAACTGGGATTGGGGGATTTCCACGATGTACTAGAAAAGCTAGATAGCGACTCGCCTACTTGATGGTGCTACTTTGGAAAACAAAAGCAAACGCTGTGCGCGGTGCGGGTGGTTGCACGTGGATACGGGAGGGATGGCGGAAGTATATGCTTCCGCTGGTTCAAATCGGGATGATGGAAGATAGGGTAGAGAAAGAGCAAGAAATCCTAACGACTCGTAGTGTAAACGGGGCACGTGAAAAACCAACCCCCCCGCCCCGCCCCCGGGGCCCAGGCTCGGCACGGCGGCGGGGTAGGGGCACCAGGCCACCCATAAGTCTTTCCCGCACCTCGTCACTGCGGGTGGCCTCCGGGTGTGGAGCGGCAGCGCCCGCTGGACTGTGCGGAGAGGGCAATGTCTGAGCCCTTTGTTAGGTGAAGATGGTGAGGGAGGGGACGCGCGGCGCAGGCGCAGGGACCGGTGGGCGCGCGCGCGCCGCCCGGGACAAAAACACCTGCGCGGCGGGAGCGCGGGGTGGCGCGCGCGGCCTGGGGCCTGTCCCCTGTCTCCCTGGAGCCCACGCACCCGCGCGGCCGCCCACTCCCTTCTCCTCCAGGCAGCCATTTGCTTCCCGGTCTTGTTTTTCTTTTCTTTTTTTTCTTCTCCCCGCCCCTCGCCGCCCCCGGTAACTTCTGATCTACTTTCTGTCCCTAGGAATTTGCCTATTCTAGATTTTTTTTGTGTGTAAGTGGCACCATGCAATATTTGTCCTTTTGTGTCAGGCTTGTTTTACTGAATGTTTTCAAGGTTCATCCATGTTGTAGCATATATGAGAATTTCATTCCTTTTTAAATTTTTTTTATTCTGATGAAATGTACATAATAAAATTTACCATTTTAACCTCCATTCTCTGACCTCCCTTCTCCCCCCTTTTGCCCTGTTGGGATGGAACTCAGGACCTTGACCAGGCTAGGCAAGAGCTCTGCCAGTCAGCTACACTCCCAACCCTCCTGGAGTGCTTTCTTTCTTTCTTTTCTTTTTTTTTTTTTTTTTTGGTACCAGGGATTGAACTCAGGGGCACTCGACCACTGAGCCACACCTCCAGCTCTATTTTGTATTTTATGTAGAGACAGGGTCTCACTGAGTTGCTTAGCGCCTTGCCCTTGAAGAGGCTGGCTTTGAACTCGTGATTCTCCTGTTTCAGCCTCCCAAAGTGCTGGGATTACAGGCTTGCGCCACCGCGCCTGGCTCTCCTGGAGTGATTTCTATACATGTGAAAACAAAGACAAAAAGCAATTGGAGGTTTTAGTTTAACTTCAAATTTAAAAGAAACCAACAGTACAAGCCGGGCGCGGTGGCGCACGCCTGTAATCCCAGTACTTAGGGAGGCTGAGACAGGAGAATCACGAGTTCAAAGCTAGCCTCAGCATCAGCAAGTCGCTAAGCAACTCAGTGAGACTCTGTCTCTACATAAAATACAAAATAGAGCTGGGGATGTGGCTCAGTAGTCGAGTGCCCTTGAGTTCAATCCCTGGTATCAAAAATAAATACATAAATAAGTAATTAAATAAAAAGGGCTGGGGATGTTACTCAGTGGTTAATCACCCATGGGTTCAATTCCTGTTACAAAAAAATAAAAATGAAATGAAACGGGCTTAGGCTGTAGCTCAGACGTAGAGTGCCCCAAATTCAATCCCTTGTAGCCCCCACCAAATTATCACTTCAGAATTCATTAATTTAAAAATTAATAATGAGCCTTTAATCATAGCTTTTCAGGAGACTGAGGCTGGAGAATAATGTTTTATTTGTTTGTTTAGTTGTAGATGGACACAATACCTTTATTTTATTATGTGGTGCTGAGGCTTGAACCCAGTGCCTCATACTTGCTAGGCAAGCACTCTACCACTGAGCTATATAATCAGCCCCTGGAGAATAGTTTTGAGTCCTGTCTGGGCAACATAGCAAGACCTCTATCTCAAAAACAAACAAACAAACAAACAATACAAAGATTAATAATGAGATTACTCATTTTTTAAAAAATACTTTTTCTCTGGAATTAGGCTGGCCATATTTCAAGTGCTCAATGGGGCCACAATTGGCTACTGTTCTGGACAGTGCAAGGTTGAAACCTAGGCCATGGAAGGTGGATGGGTCTGGATTCTACATTCACATTCTAATCCTTACTAGGCCGTATGACCAGACAAGTTACTTTCCTTCTCCTATTTCTGTTTTCTATCTACAAAATGGAACAGTACCCATTTTATGGGGTAATTCTGAAGATTAATGACACACGAAGCACCTAGTATATGCTCAGTAAATGTTCATATTATTAACAGTAAATTAGGTGATTTTTAAATTGAATTAATGAGATTTTGGTATTACTATTAGGGTGACCTCATTCATTCCCTTCAGATGATGTGGCTTGGAGATTGTCCAGGTAGACAAAGAGACAATGCACAAACCAGGAAAACATATTTCCAACACGTATGACTCACAAAGTGGTATTATTTTTAGTAGATAAGAAGTGTTTCCAAATAAAATAAGAAAATAAATATGAAGGAGAAGTTCAGCAAAGGAAACAACATCTGAAGTAACTTTTTTTTTAAAGAGGTTTTTGTTTTTTTTTTAGTTGCAGATGGACACAATGTCCTTATTTTATTGCTTTGTGTTTGGTGCTGAGGATCAAACCCAGGGCCTCACGAATGTGAGGCAAGCGCTCTACCACTGAGCTACAATCCCAACCCCCTGAAGTAACTTTTTAAAAGCAAGACCTGCCGGGCACAGTGGCATACTCCTGCAATCCCAGCAACTCAGAAAGCTGAGGTAAGTTTGAGGCCAGCCTCAGCAACTTAGCAAGACCTTTGTCATAAAGAAAAAAGCATTAGCAAAACCCTTTTAGAGTTCAGCGTTCTTAGGAATCAGATATAAACACAAACATAAGATACCATTGCTGGGGCTGGGGTTGTGGCTCAGAGGTAGAGCGCTTGCCCTGCACATGTGAGGCACTAGGTTTCATCCTCATAAAAATAAATAGATAAATAAAGATTTTTTTAAAAAAATGCTTAAGCTAGCCGGGCGCGGTGGCTCAAGCCTGTAATCCCAGCACTTAGGGAGGCTGAGACAGGAGAATCGTGAGTTCAAAGCCAGCCTCAGCAATGGCAAGGCGCTAAGCAACTCAGTGAGACCCTGTCTCTACATAAAACACAAAATAGGGCTGGGGATGTGGCTCAGTGGTCGAGTACCTGTGAGTTCAATCTCTAGTACCAAAAAAAAAAATGCTTAAGCTCTGAGACAGGTGATTTAAAAAAATAAATAAATACCATTGCTGGATAATGAATTGGCAACACCCAGAATTTGGTGGCACCTAATATTGAAGAAGGTGAGGGTGATCAGCTCTCTTCCCAGATTAAGATTTCCTGAGGTTTTGATTGTTAGATCTGATCCCTGTGTAATGCCCAGACTCGAGACCACCAGAGACCACCAGGAGTCCGATTCTGATGTAATCACAAAAGGGTCTTTAATTCAAACTCGAGTAGGGTCCGCCAACCCACACCGACGCAGCGGGTTAGAAGCGCGGCCCCGAGTCTAGGGGAGCAGGGATTTTTATGGGTTACAATCGCAAGCAGGGGAGTACATGCCTTGGCGTTACGTGATTGGGTTAGGGAAAACGTGCGCAGGGGGAACAGCAGTAGGATTGGATGGGGATGGGTGAAGTCACTGAGTGGTCAGTGGACCTTTAGACTGATAGGTCTGGCTACAATGGGCCCAGTTGACCTTTAGGTTATTGATAAGTCTGGCTACAGTGAGCTCATTG
This sequence comes from Xerus rutilus, assembly GCA_028644305.1. Taxonomy (NCBI): domain Eukaryota; kingdom Metazoa; phylum Chordata; class Mammalia; order Rodentia; family Sciuridae; genus Xerus; species Xerus rutilus. The sequence continues at coordinate 27,576,024 of CM053411.1, read as the reverse complement.
CCTGGCCTTCTGATTAGCTGACTCAAGTTGCAGAACCACTTTTTGGCGCCAGGGAGGGGTGCCGTTGTGTTGCAACTTCCAGTAACTGGGTGGGGGACCTAGGGCTCTGGACAAGAGGCCTAGAGTCACAAAATGGCTTTAGTCTGGTTCTTTCACCTGTAAGGAAAGAAGCGAATGAAAGAAATAAAGAGGAGAGGCGACTCAATAGCAGCACAGGTTTGTTCAGGACAAACCTGCAGAGGTAGTCGCAATGGAGACTGAGACCTGTCTTCCGCTTACAGCCTAGGGTAGATACAGGGGAATGAGGGAGGGGGAATTAGGCTGTTGCTAGGGGTTGTCAGGAAGGGTCCTTCCTTCATAAGGATCTAAGTGTTTTCAGGATTTCAATCCCAGGTAACAATTTCCTTTCTTCTCATGATGGAGTTTGGGAATTTCTTTACATGATGATGTAGTATTGTCTGGGGTTTAGGTAAGGCTGAGTCAGAGTGACTTTGAGGTGACTCTTGATCTAAGATGAAGGATATCTTTTCAAAATAGCATTGCCTATGTCAAGTTCTACCTAACAACTACAGATTCTCAGGATAAATGAGCTGCGTTCTTATTTCAAGGAGAAACTAACCAGCCTTTCCCTGTATCAGGGAGTGAACATAAGACCTCGAGCATGCTAGGAAATTGCTCTACTGCTGAGCTTTATTCTTGGTCCTTTATTTTTTATTTTGAGACAGGGTCTCGCTAAGTTGCTTAGAGCCTCACTAAGCTGCTGAGGCTGGTATCAAATTGGGGATCCTCCTGCCTCAGCCTCCTGAGTAGCGGAGGTTTCAATGCCATCATTCCCAGCTCTCCACAGCCTTTTCTGTCCATCTTTTCTCTCTTCCAAATGAAATTGAATAACCAACAATCCCCTCTAGGAAGTTTGATTTTTTTGTTGTCACATGTGCAGTCACTTCACATTTGCTTTGCTATGGAAGGTGTTGACATTTCACGTGGCTTGAAATAGCCCCCAATGTTGTACCAAATTTGGACAGGGCTGACATTCGTACCTAAACCACAGGGGTCTCAGAATACTCTTAGACTTTTGCCTAACTCTTTAGGGAATGTTTTATCTGCCAGCAGGGTCAGCTACACAATTTCAGTCTTTTTTTTTTTTTTTAAATAAAAGGAGAAAAAACAAATAACTGTTATCCTTTCTCCTGTAGTCAGTCTCTCTCTACTGGTCATGGTGGTTTTTATTTGCTCTTTATTGCTGTGCTCCCATGGGCATGGGGCTATTTCAGGGGGTAGATGTAGATCCTCACAAATGCCCGGAGACAACATGCATTTCCCAGTCTGAGAAAACTTGATCCAGTGTGGGGGAAGGGATGGACCACGACTCATCTACGTCCTTAGTTGTCTTTTCTGTTTTCTGCTGGTGCTTTGAGGCCAAAGAGGCATCATTGTCCAACCATCCCAAGGGAAGGGAGGGTCACAGGGGAATAGGAAGCACAGAGAAAAGAGCATATTGGCAAGGAGTTCAAAATAATATCCCTGTACACACAACAGCATCTGAGAGCTGAGTTAGTGAGCCAGACCTCAGAGAGTTGATCTGCTCCCTGTGTTGCCAATTTAGGTCTTGAGCCAGGCTAAGGACCAAACTAGGTTCTGAGGTGAGTTGACACCATGAGGGATGTCCATGTGGGTGGCCAGCCAGTCTGGTGACCCCATTCTGTCTCCCTACACAAACTTCTAGAACATTCCCAGACTGCTGAGGGTCCCAGATGAGAAAGAAGATGTGGTTAGTTAGGAGTGGACTAGAGGTGGGGTCTCATCCCGCCCTTCTTTCAAACCCTGTTTTCTTCAGAAAATGCCTGTTTTCGGGAGTTGGAGGAAAACTCCATTGCTTTCAGTTATTCAGAGAAGGCTCACTCCTGCTCCTTGTAAGGCCAGGGTCCCACCCCTAGAAATCCAGCATAAAAAGAAACCAGTCCTGGTCCCTCGCATTAGCCAAACAAACGATAAGAAACAGTTCTCCTTCTCTCCTCAGAGGGCAGGGCCCAGCACCCAAACCTGGAAGCTGCATGAGCCAGAAGCAGGCGGCTGCAGTGGGACCAATTTCCCTCAGGGTCCTCTCCAACAGGAGAGGTCCCTGCTGTATGGTATCATCGTGTGCCCCACTGGACCTGTGATCATTTGAGCTTTATAAAAAGACCAAGAATGCTGAGGCCTGCTTATTTGTCAACATTGCCCTCTTCGTTTTATATTATTATCCATTTTTTCTGAAGGTGACACTTTCCCTTTTCTTTTTGATTCTATTATCTCTCTTTGGATCTTTCATTCCTTCCTTCACTCAGTCAGCAGATCTCCCTTGAGTACCGACCTGTTGTGCTCAAAGCACAGTGATGGATGCAGGGGACATCCAGGTGAGACACTCGATCTATGCCTACAAGGTTGTCACTCACACAGGATCCTCCTTTTTTTTTTTTTGGTACTGGGCTTGAACTCAAGAGCATTCGACCACTGAGCCACCTCCTCAGTCCTATTTTGTATTTTATTTAGAGACAGGGTCTCAGTCATTTAGCACCTTGCCATTGTTGAGGCTGGCTTTGAACTCATAATCCTCTTGCCTCAGCCTCCCGAGCTGCTGGGATTACAGGCATGCGCCACCGCGCCTGGCATGGGTCCTCTTTTTCCATGGCTGCTTTTTCAGTTCTTTTACTGTCTCCTTTTCCTCTCAGCTCCCAAAGATGTCAAAGATGGTTCCCTTCTCTCCTGCATGTCCACACTCCCCTAACTCCAATACCATCACAGAGCTGATGTCCCTTAAATCCTATCCTAATCAAAGACTCTCTTGTCCTCCAGAATTGATTTTCCAACAACTGACAAGTTACATGTTTCTGGACGTCACACTAGTATGTCAATTAATAGTGTCCATAAGCTGAATTGCTGACCTTCCCAGTACCCTCATCCCCTACTGCCGCGCTCCTCTCCTGACCACCTTATCTCCTGACTTCAATACTTACGTCAGGAAAACATTATTTTCCCAGGTATCTAGGATAAAGGTTTGGTTTATTTGGTCTCTTATTCATGCCTTCTCTTTCACATCCAATCAGTGGTCCCCTTCTATAGATTCTACTGCCATGCTGGGTCCCACGGATTCGTTTTCACTCATTTCCATTCCCACCATCTTTGACTGAGTCTCTGCTGGACTGGTTTCCATGCTTCTAACTTTTCCTCTTATGTATGTGTGTACATACTGGGGAAGGAGCCTAGGGGCACTCTACCACTGAGCTACATTTCCAGTCTTTTTTTTTTTAACAGTCTCAACTAAGTTGCTTAGGGCCGTGATAAGTTGCTGTGCTGGCCTCAAACTTGTGATCCTCCTGCCCTAGCCTCCTGAGTCACTGGGATTGTAGGCATGCACCAGGGTGCCTGTGCTTTTCTCTTTTAAATGCCAAGCTTGCAGCATGCCTTTTTTCTTGCCTGAAAAGTCTTCATAGACTCACTGCTGTTGCCAGGATAAAATGAAGAATCCCAAACCTGACATCCAAGGCTTCATCAAAACAGCTTGGGGCTGTTGGGGCTTGGGGTTATGGCGCAGTGATAGCATGCTTGTCTAGCACGCGTGAGGCACTGGGTTCAATCCTCAGCACCACATAAAAATAAAGATGTTGTGTCCATCTACAACTAAAACAAATATTTAAAAAAAATAAAAAAGATATTCTGTCCACCTACAACTAAAAAGTAAATATTAAAAAAAAAAAAAGCCCTGCCTCTCCCCTCATTGCCTTTTGTTCTTGAACACAGATCCTGAGCTTCAGCCACACTAAGCCATTGTTTTCTCCTGTGTTCATGCTGTTGGCTTTGCCAACATGCTTCCCTAACTGCCACACCTCCTGGTCCAAATCGGAGCTCAATCCAAATCTTTCTTGTTCCATGAAGCTTTTCTTTCCTCCAAAATAGTTGGATTTTTTTTCTTCTTTAGAGAACCACAGCCTTTGAGGTGTACCTCTCTGAGACCCGTGTGTCTTGTTCTTTCTTTCCTCTCTTCTCTGTAGGGAACTGTAAACTTGAGGACAAGAAGAATTTTTTTTTTTTTTTGGTACTAGGGATTGAACTTGGGTTCTCGACCGCTGAGCCACATCCCCAGCCCTATTTTGAGTTTTATTAGAGACACGGTCTCTCTGAGTTGCTTAGCGCCTTGCCATTGCTGAGGCTGGCTTTGAACTTGGCGATTCTCCTGTCTCAGCCTCCCTAAGTGCTGCAATTATAGGCTTGAGCCACCACGCCCGGCTTTTTATTTCCTTCTCTATTTCTTACCTTGAGTGATCTGTGGTACACCTGTCAGGCAGGTGATATATGTGAAAGTTCTTATAGATAGCCACACTCCACATTGCTTTATTTAATCAATAATTATTTATTGCATTGAAAGCAACAGGTTGAGGAGAATCATAGAGGGAATGTGAAAAAATATTCCGGAATAAGAAAGCACATGGTAAAACACTGCCATAAAGGAAGGCTATGGGTTGGGGAGGTAGCTCAGTAGTAAAGTGCTTGCCTAGTATGCAGGAGGCCCTGGGTTCAATCCCTGCATCATCAGAAATAGATAGATAGATAGATAGATAGATAGATAGATAGATAGATAAAAGAACAGCTATATTACCTAAAATATCTCCCCTCCAACTGTCCCTGGTCACACAGAGGAGAGAAAGTAATTAGAAACAGCCCTAATTAATACTGGAGGTTGAACCAGGGGCACTTTATCACAGAGCTACATCCTCAATCCTTTTTTTTTTGGTACTGGGGATTGAACTCAAGGGCACTCGACCACTGAGCCACATCCCCAGCCCTATTTTGTGTTTTATGTAGAGACAGGGTCTCACTGAGTTGCTTAGTGCCTCGCTGTTGCTGAGGCTGGCTTTGAACTCGTGATTGTCCTGTCTCAGCCTCCCAAAGTGCTGGGATTACAGGTGTGTGCCACCACACCCGGCTCTGCCTCAATCCTTTTTATTTTGAGACAGAGACTTGCTAAATTGCTGAGGTTGGCCTCAAACTTGAGATCTTTCTGCCTCTCGAGTTGCTGGGATTATAGGTGTGTGCCACTGCACCCTACCAGCTCTAATCTTTTAAGGAAAGAAAGCAAATGGAGGTCATATATGCCATACACCCTCAAAACAAAAAAATTACAATCTACAAATAAAACTTGTTGTATTTTTTAAAATATTTTTTTAGTTGCCAATGGATCTTTATTTTATTTATTTATATGTGGTGCTGAGAAACAAACCCAGTGCCTCACACATGCAAGGCAAGTGCTCTACCACTGAGCCACAACCCCAGCCCTGAAACTTGTTTTTATGAAATTGGGGGCTTGGCTCAGTGGTAGAGCACTTGCCTTGCACATATGAGGCACTGGGTTCGATCCTTGGCACCACATAATAAATAAATAAACAAACAAACAGATAAATAAATAAAGGTGTTGTGTCATCTATAACTAAAATAAAGGTATATATATATATGCATATATATATAATTATTTTAAAAAGAAAGAAAGCATATGCTGAGTGTAGTGGTGCATGCCCGTTATCCCAGTGACTCAGGAAGCAGAGGCAGAAGGATCACAAATTTGAAGTCAGCCTCAGAAACTTAGGGAGGCCCTAAGTTTACCAATACCCTGTCTCAAAATTAAAAATAAAAATGGCAGCCAGGCACAGTGGCGCAAGCCTGTAATCCCAGCACTTAGGGAGGCTGAGACAGGAGAATCGCGAGTTCAAAGCCAGCCTCAGCAACGGCGAGGCGCTAAGCAACTCAGTGAGACCCTGTCTCTACATAAAACACAAAATAGGGCTGGAGATGTGGCTCAGTGGTCGAGTGTCCCTGAGTTCAATCCCCAGTACCAAAATAAAATAAAAAACAAAAAGAAGTGTGCAAAACACTAACATTAACTGAATTTAATTATTATTACATGCCTGGATATTCTTATCAATAGACTGGTAATGTGATTGGCAGTAAAATAAAGACAAACAGTTCTTTTTTTGTGGAGGGGATCAAACCCAGGAGCACTTAACCACTGACCTGCATCCCCAGCCCTTTTTTATATTTTACTTAAAGACAGGGTCTCACTGAGGTGATAAGGGCTTTGCTAAGTAGTTGAGGCTGGCTTTGAACCCACCATCCTTCTGCCTCAGCTTCCCCCTTCCCCAGCTGCTGGGATTACAGGAGTGTGCCACTGCACCTGGCTCAAACATAATTCTGAAAGCATACATTTCATAAAATTTATTTTTCTTGTCTCCATTTTACTAAAACTACTAATGAATCATGCTAAAATACACATACATTTTTAAGACACTCTCTAAAGAAAAAAGAATGTAATAGTTTTAGAATTTATTCCTGCTAACCATGTATAAAAGGGTTTCTTGGTCTGGGGGTGAGCTGAGTGGTAAAACACTTGCCCAGCATTCTTGAGGCCCTGGTCTCAAGCCCCAGTTCCTCCATTATCATTGTCATCATCATCATCATCGCCATCATCATCACCATCATCACAACAATAATCATTTTTGTTCTTTAAATACTGTATTATTTTACGTCTGTGATGCAGGGCCTTCTGAGGTATAGGTCTCAGAGTACAGGCCTTTCTTTTTTTTTTCTATTTTTTGAATAGGTATTGAACCTGGAGGTGCTTAACCACTGTGCCACATCTCAACCCTTTTTAATTTTTTTATTTAGAGACAGGGTCTCACTGAGTTGCTGAGGCTGTCTTTGAACTGAGGCAGGAGAATCACAAATTCCAGGCCAGCCCTAGTAATTTATGGAGACCCTCAGGAACTTAGGGAGACCCTGTGTCAAAATAAAAAATAAAAAGGACTGGGGATGTAGAGTGCTCCTGGGTTCAGCTGCCTGTATAAAAAAGGACACACAATCCTGATCCTTTTTCTTTCTTTCTCTTACTTTTTTGTTTTGTTTTGCAGTACTGTGGATTGAACCCAGGAGTACTCTACCACTGAGCTATACTCTCAATCCTTTTTATGTTTTATTTTGACACAGGATCTCTCTAAGTTCCTGAGGGTCTCCATAAATTACAAAGGCTGGCCTGGAACTTGTGATCCTCCTGCCTCAGCCTCGTGGATCACTGGAATTCCAGGAGTGCTTCACTGCATTAAGCACAGGTGTCCTTTTAACAAAGAGTCAGAGTGAACTTTGACACACATGGCAGAGGAGGCAGTGTTGTGACAATGGAGACGAGTGTTGCAATTGCAAGTCAAGTATTGCATGTCAGCAGCCACCAGAAACTGATAGAGACAGCAAATGAACTCTTCCCTGCAGTTCTGGATACAGCATGGCCTTACTGACACAGCCCTGCCCAGCCCTGCCCACAGTTTGGTTTCAGCCTAGTGACACTTATTTCAGATTCCAGACTTTTGGCCTCTAGAATTGTGGGTGGAAAAAAAAATTTTTTTCCCAATGAATTCAGGGGTGCATAACCACTGAGCTACATTCCAAGTCCTTTTTTTTTTTTCGGTACCTGGGATTGAACTCAGGGATACTCAACCACTGAGCCACATCCCCAGCCCTATTTTGTGTTTTATGTAGAGACAGAGTCTCACTGAGTTGCTTAGCACCTCGCCATTGCTGAGGCTGGCTTTGAACTCACGATTCTCCTGTCTTAGCCTCCCAAAGTGCTGGGATTACAAATGTGAGCCACCGCGCCATCTCCTTTTTGTTTTTTATTTTGAGAGAGGGCCTCACTAAGTTGCTGAGCCTGGCCTCCAACTGGCAATCTTCCTGCCGCTGCCTCCCTGAATTCCTGGGATTATAGGCATGGACACAATGCCTGATATGTTAGATATTTAAATGTACTAGATCCCTAGTCCTTTTTTTTTTTTTTTAATTTTTTTTTAGTTGTAGATGGACACAATGTCTTTATTTCATTGCTTTGTATGTGGTGCTGAGGATCGAACCCAGGGCCTCACGCATGCGAGGCAAGCGCTCTACCGCTGAGCTACAATCCCAGGCCCCTAGTCCTTTTTATTTTTCATTTTAAGACAGGGTTTTACTAAGTTGTCCAGGCTGGTCTTGAATTTGCAACACTCCTGTCTCAGACTCCTGAGTAACTGGAATTACAGGCACGAGCCACTGGGTCTGGCTTATTTTATTTTATTGAACACTTTAAGTGAAATACCTATTCAGAGAAGTCAATGCATATAAACACTTTAAAGGCAAAATTAGACAAAATCCTTGTATTGTTTTTTTTTTTAAATATTTTTTAGTTGTAGATGGACACAATGTCTTTATTTTATTGCTTTGTATGTGGTGCTGAGGATCGAACCCAGGGCCTCATGCATGCGAGGCAAGCGCTCTACCGCTGAGCTACAATCCCAGCCCCCCTTGTATTGTTTAAACATCCATTTCTGGAGGGCAGTCTGTGTCCCCCTTCCTAATGTCGTCCAGGGCAGTGACCTGCCAAGACTCCCTGGTGGCTCTAAGGACAGCTTTAGCACATGGACTTCCTATGTCCTGCCAACAAGCTGCTAAGCCAAGCACACCCTCTTTCCTTGTCCCTGACTTAGAAAAACAAACCAGTAGGCGAATCCCTGTGTCAGCTTTCTGAAGGCACTTGTTAACCAACCCTTTTTTGCCCTTTGCTCTCCTTTTCTTCCATTTTCCAGAGAAACCTGGAAAGCTCTGCAACTGCAAAATGCTGTGGAGCTCTGGACGCCTTGTTGTTTTCCTTCTTCCCTTTGGCCGGTGTCATCCTCTCAGCAAGGACTGCAGTCAGACTTCCTGCCAGCTCGCCTGCTGTGTTCATCTGTCTTAAAAAAACAAACAAACAAAAAACCCCTGATGTTTTCATAGAACCTAAGAACCTCAAATTACATGTTATTTTGTCCAACTCCCCACCCAAAGCAAAATTTAGCGGAGTAAATCTATTTGGTTTCACTTTGTCAGTTCAATCACATCGGAGTGACAGTTCTCATAAAATATCTGTTCTTGTGAGGAATCCCATGGGGGCAGTTCTATTTGAGTGTTGAGTCTAGCCGTGCAATGAGCCCCAGTAAATTTCCATTCAGTAATACAGTGACTGTTATCAACAGTGAATATGTATTCATTGCTGTGAGGCCCAGGCAGGGGACAGCAACAAACATGAGACCAAGTTCCTGCTCGCCCAACTCTAACAAACATTAGGATACCTTCAATTCATCATTGTGTCTGGCTTGTTTTGTTTTAAATCCATTTGCAAGGTATCAGTGATATTACTGAGCTGCAGACATTTTCATGGTTGTCTATGTCAGAAATATGATTTATAGGGCGTGACTTTATGCCCTTTCCCTTTTTCTTTTAGGTTTTTAAGGGAAATAGACTTTATTTTTTTTATTTTATTTTTTATTTTTTTTTGGTACTGGGGATTGAACTCAGGGGCACTCGACCACTGAGCCACATCTCCAGCCCTATTTTGTGTTTTATGTAGAGACAGGGTCTCACTGAGTTGCTTAGCACCTCGCCATTGCTGAGGCTGGCTTTGAACTCGCAATTCTCCTGTCTCAGCCTCCCTAAGTGCTGGGATTACAGGCTTGAGCCACCGCGCCCGGCTGGGAAATAGACTTTATATTGCAGAGATCATAGCAGAAGTTCTAACTCTAGGTAATCCACATAAGACTCACTAAACTTTCATAGTGTTAACTTAGCTATAAGAGTGACATAGTGGGCTGGGGCTGTAGCTCAGTGGTAGAGTGCTTGCCTAGCATGTGTGAGGCACTGGGTTCGATCCTCAGCACCACATATAAATAATAAACAAATAAAATAAAGATCCATCAACAACTAAAAAAAAATATTTAAAAAAAAAAGAGTGACATAGCTTTCTTTCATTAGCTAGAATTCCTTGGCTAATGTTCAGGAAATGTGAGATGTCTGCAGATGTATTCAATGAAGAGTTTTGCTCAAATCAAATGTGAGTCTAAAAGCAAGTCATTCTCACAGATGCTGAGCATGGCAGGGATTTGGGTATCTAGAACCACACCATATATCTCCCCAGAGGATGCTGGGCCAGAACACTTCTTCCCCTGAGTGCTGTTTAACTTGCAGGGAACTACAAGCAGAAGGCCTATGGGAGCAGTGCACTCACTATTACCCATGTACTGTGTCACCAAGAATGATACCTCGAGATTCATTCCTTACTGGCTTATTCTCAAAGGAAAACCCCCATTAGGCAGAGGATGATGAACACCACAGACTGTAGGTAGCAGCAAGAAGCTACCACACGGGGCTGAGGTTGTGACTCAGTGGTAGAGCACTTGCCTTGCACACATGAGGCACTGGGTTCAATCCTCAGCACCACATACCAAATGCATAAACAAACAAAATAAAGGTTTAAAAAAAAAAGTCTTATAAAAAAAAAAAAGAAGCTACCACACATTGGTGGCTCCCACATGTCCACACAAAACATGCCAGCAGGAAATATGTTACTTAGGCTTCCTGTCAGGACATCCTGGCTTGAGACACAGGGCTGGCACTGCAAAATATAAGATAACAGACAGATAGGAATCTGAGAGATCTGTCAGTCTGCAAAACACAGTTCAAAAGCAGGTATGAAAATCACCTGTTCCAATTATGACAAGTAGTTTTTCTTACAGGTGAAGAGGAACCTAAGAACATAAGGGCATGAGCTGGCTCAAAGAATCTAGCCTGGGGAAGGCTCCATGCACATATTCTGAGTAGACTGGGCCCTATCTTTCTTTTTTTTTTTGGTACCAGTGATTGAACTCAGGGGTACTTGACCACTGAGCCACAACCCCAACCCTATTTTGTATTTTATGTAGAGACAGGGTCTCACTGAGTTGCTTAGTGCCTCGCTATTGCTGAGGCTGGCTTTGAACTTGCGATTCTTCTGTCTCAGCCTCCCAAAGTGCTGGGATTACAAGCGTGGAGAACTGTGCCCAGCTTTGAGTAGACTAGGCCCGATCTTAAATCAATAGGCTTAGACCAAGTTTTTTTTTTTGGTACCAGGGATTGAACTCAGGGGTACTTGACCAATAAGCCACATCCCCAACCCTATTTTGTGATTAAGAGACAGGGTCTCACTGAGTTCCTTTAGTGCTGTGCTGTTGCTGAGGCTGGCTTTGAACTCATGATTCTCCTGTCTTAGCCTCCTAAAGTGCTGGGATTACAGGCATGTGCCAATGCGCCTGGCTTGGATCAAATTTGCCATAAGGATATGACAAATTTGGGATACAAGCATTACTGTGTAAGTGGCAGGCCTCATTTTCTTGTGACTCTGAAGATTACCTGTGAATTCCCAATGTCCATGGACCCGCACACCTGATATTGGACAGTGTAAGGCTATACACTGAACAGTATACACTGTCTTCTTGGCAAGACCACAGGATGAAGGAGAATCCCTTAAAAGCAGGGTGTAGGCCAGGGCCTTCCCTGCACTCTGGCTTGTCATGGAAAGCTCAGGATCAGAGAGATCATTCATCTGTTCATTAATTTATTCATTCACTCATTCAACAGATATTCATAAAATACCTCTGAGGTTTCAAGCACTATGCTAGGTACTAGAAATGCAAAAGTGAATTAAGATTCATTTGCCTATATTGAAGAAGTTTAGAGTCTAACAGCAGAGAGCCAAGTGAGCCGACAGTTCTAATAAGGCACTATGACGGACATGTGCACAAAATGCTGTCACTTATTACTGTACTGACCTTGTTTCAAGGACAGGGGCACACAATATTAGGGAAAAGTAAGCAGGGACTTTGTTGCCTGAAGGGTAAGTAGGAATTAGCCAGGAGAAGTGGGGAAAGGAAAGAAGGTGAGGTAGGGGGTGACATGCACAGTGGTACAAAGGAGAGAGGAAACATGGCTCAGTTAGAGCAATGCATGATTCAGTGTGGATGGAAAATAGGGTAACAGTTAGGGTGGAAGGGATGAGGATAGAAAGATAAATGAAAACTAGATGACTAAGGCCCTTGTTGTCATGCTGAGGAGGGCTGGGTCTGTTTTCTTTTCTTTTCTTTTTTTTTTTTTTTGCAGTGCTTCCCAGCAAAACCCCTCCTCTATAACTGAGCTATATTCATTCCCCAGGCACTAGGTTTTATGTTTGCTTTATTACCCATGGATTTAAAAAAAAGTGATGGATACATTAGTTGTCAATAAACATCTGAAGATAACGGGGAGCCACTGAAGGGTTCCAAGCAGAATGCCATGGCCAGGTTTGTGTAGTAGATAGACATGCCACAGGGAGACTTGAAAAGGGTAAACTGGAGCAGGAAGACCAGGTAGGAACCTTACAGGGAACCAGGAGAGAAATGAAGATAGCCGAATTAAGGTAGTGCCCTGGGAGTGGGGAGAAGTGGGTGGACACAGGGTCAGCATTTTATGTCAGAGTATGGATAGTTTTATGATTTCTCATTGGGCAATGCCAGACCACATGCAGAAAGTAGTGGTCAACCTGCTGATTCTTTAAAACTACAAGTGTTTTCTGCTTTCTCAGACTATAAAAGCTTGTGGTCTCTACCACACATTTCTGTTTCTTGGGGAATGAAGCCACTTCTCAGGTCCCTGTAGGTCTTCTTTTGTGCTTATTCCCATGGTCCTTTCTGTGCAAAGGAAGTAAAAAGGGAAAACCCTGTTCAGAAAAGGATGTCATGAACTACTGTTAAGTGGCCAACCTCCTTCTACACTATCAGGCCAGGTCATAGGGAAGAAACCCATCCTTTCTTTATATAATGTCTGAGCCTAAAGGACCAAGAGAGGTCAGTTCAAGTCCTTCTCATGCAGAAACAGCAGGCAGAATTCCAAGGGGTAGAGGCACTTGTCCAGGGGTAGATCTGGAGGTCAGCAGAGCTAGCCAAAAACTGAAGTCTCCCAGCTTCTTTTCTACTAGGCAGCCATTTTAATTTCCCCCAACCTGACAATTAAAAGATGGGGAAACTGGAGGGTTCAGGTGACGCCAGGAATTTAAGTCACTAGGCACAGTTCAGCTACCAGCCTTACCCAGCCTCATTTCCCCTTTCCTCAGCTTCAGAGAGATGGACCACTGTACCAAAGGTCTTGCAGGTCAGTGTGGACTCTTTTTTTGTTGTTTATTTTTTGGGGGTACCAGGGATTGAACCCAAGGGGGATTAACCACTGAGCCACATCCCCAGCTCTTTTATTTTTTATTTTGAGACAGAGTCTCACCAAGTTGCTTAGGGCCTTGCCAAGTTGCTGAGGCTGACTTTGAACTTTGAACTAATCCTCCTGCCTCAGTCTCCTAAGCCACTAGGATTACAGGAATGCCCCACCACGCTTGGCTAGCTGGTGTGGACCCTTGTGGAGGAACGACTGTCTTTCAACCTTTCTCAACAGGTACTATCTATTGACACCAGTGTTTGTATTGTCCCATATTTGATCTTCCCTTTCAACCACAAACTTTTACTTCGGTCTTCTATTTTGTCCCATTTTGCTCCTAAACTATCAAAAGGTCTTCTGAATACCAATTTTTTGTGTGTTTCTTTTCTTTCTTCTAGGAATCAGTAGTGGAAGATCAAACCCAAGGCCTTGTACATGCTAGAGCAAGAGCTTTATTACTGAGCTGCATCCCCTGTGCTGTGTTCCAGTTTCATCTCTGGCATGATAACACTTTATAGTTTTGAAACTCTTGGTTCTAGGGGCTGGAGATATAGCTAAATGGTAGAATGCATGCCTAGTATGCACAAGGTCCTGGGTTCAATCCGCAGTCTCTCTCTCTCTCTCTCTCTCTCTCTCTCTCTCTCTCTCTCTCACACACACACACACACACACACACACACACACACAGAGTTTTGGTTCTGAAAACAGTGCTGTAGAACACAATGGGAGTACTCTGAGATCCCTGCCTCAGTTAGTAGTGTGTCCAGGCTTACACCAGGGGACAGGGAGCCTCTTGAGGAAACACGTGCTTTTCATTGATTGCACAGCTATAACTGGCTCATACTCTTATTTCCCCACTCCCTGCTCCCCAGCCCCATGCCCAGGGCAGGAAAAGTTGCTGAGAATGTGCTTCTCTAGCTCATTCCTTTTCCTAGCTTAGCTCTTATCACAGCCCACCAGCTCAACACTTATTTTCTTTCTTTTTTTTTTGGGGGGGGTACTGGGGATTGAACTCAGGGGCACTCAACCACTAAGCCACATCCCCAGCCCTATTTTGTGTTTTATGTAGAGGCAGGGTCTCACTGATGTGCTTAGCGCCTCACCATTGCTGAGGCTGGCTTTGAACTCGTGATTCTCCTGTCTCAGCCTCCCTAAGTGCTGGGATTACAGGCTTGCGCCACCGCGCCCGGCTATGTTATTTTCTTAATACTATAGTGTCTATCACTTGACAGAGTGTCACACACCTATAATCCCACCTTCTTGAGAGACTGAGGCAGGAGGATCACAAGTTTGAGGCCAGTTTGAGAGCCAGTTAGTGAGGCCTTACCTCAAACTAAAAAATGAAAAAAGGACTGAGTATCTATGTACATAAAACAAACAAAATAACCACCACCACAAAAAAACAAAAACAAAAGCAGAACTATAGTGTTTCTGTTTAGGGTAAAATTCCATTTTTCTCTTATCATTGCACTTGGCTGCTATGGCTTTCAGAGAATATACTGGATTCAGAGCTCTTGGCTTATTTTTCCCCAGGCCATGAGTCATATTCACACATTTTATCTCCTGTGGCACAACAGGGTCAGCTCCCCAACTCACAGAAAAATGATTAAAGACTGTGTATCCCTTTTACCTTTATATTCACTTGCACACAATTTACTAAAATCTGGAGAAAAATCATGGGGGCTGTGCACAGTGACCACAAACAGTAGCCTCCTTGGTGGTGCATGCATGCAGCCAGTTGTTTTTTTGGTTGCTGCAAGGGACCTTGGAGACAGCTATTTCCAGTGGGTGTTAATGTCTCTGACCTCATGCAGTTACCAATCTAGGCTCCAGACAACCTAGATTGTGCCTTTGGGATGTGTCAGGGCACAGTGATCAAGGTTCACATTGGCCAAGTCATCATGACCATCCACACCAAGCTGCAGAACGAGGAGTATGTGATTGAGACTATGTTAAGTTCCCTGTCCCAGGGTTGGAGATACAGCTCAGTGGTAGAGTGCCTAGTATGCACAAGGCCCTGGGTTTGATGCCCATCACTGAAAGAGGGAGAAAAAAGGAAAGAAGAGAAAGAATGAGTTCTCTATCCATACAATATCCACATCTCAAAAAGGCAGGGCCATAATTCAGATGAATTTGGAGACATGGTAGCTGAGAAGCAGCTTGTCCCAATTGGCTATAGAGTCAAGTACATTCCCAATCATGGCCCCCAGGCCAAGTGGTAGGCCCTGTGCTCCTAAGTGTTTCCACTGTGCTACTTTTTCCTTACTCATGCCTACTTCCTCTCTAAAATAGAGGAGGGCAACATCATAGTATTTCTTCCTGTCTTTCACTCCTGATTTGAATTTTTTACAAAGCACCTGTATGACCTTCTGTCATACTACATAGTTCATTCGTGTTAGCTCTCTCTTCTCACTAGAATGTAAACTTTTTTTTTTTGTATTGGGAATTGAACCCAGGGGCACTTTACTAGCTACATCCCTTTTTTTTTTTTTTGGTACTGGAGACTGAACTCAGGGGCACTTGATCACTGAGCCACATCCCCAGCCCTATTTTGTATTTTATGTAGAGACAGGGTCTCACTGAGTTGCTTAGCATCTCGCCATTGTTGAGGCTGGCTTTGAACTCGCGATTCTCCTGTCTCAGCCTCCCTAAGTGCTGGGATTACAGGCTTGAGCCACCGCGCCCGGCTGCATCTCGCCATTGTTGAGGCTGGCTTTGAACTCGCGATTCTCCTGTCTCAGCCTCCCTAAATGCTGGGATTACAGGCTTGAGCCACCGCGCTTGGCTTATTCTGTGTTTTTTGTAGAGACAGAGTCTCACTGAGTTGCTTAGCGCCTCGCCGTTGCTGAGGCTGGCTTTTTTTTTTTTTAATTTTTTATATATAT
>CM053411.1:27537929-27559962 GCA_028644305.1 Xerus rutilus | reverse complement strand
AGCCTCCTAAAATGCTGGGATTATAAGCATGAGCCACCACGCCTGGCTATATCCCATCTTCAGTCCTATTTATTTATTTACTTATTTGGTACTGGGAATTAAACCCTGGGGAATTTAACCACTGAACCACATCTCTAGTTCCTTTTAATAAATTCTTTAGTTTGACACAAGGTTGCTTAGGGCCTCACTAAGTTATTGAGGCTGGCTTTGAACTTGCCATTCTCCTGCCTCAGCCTCCCGAGTCATTGAGATTACAGGAGTGCACTACCACACCTGGCTTAAAACATAAACTTTTTGAAAACAGGACTTTTGTTCATTGTTGTAGCTCCAGGACTCAGATCAGTGCCTGACCCGTATTAGCTATTCAAGAAATGTTGAACAAATTGTTGAATGAATAGTTTTGTTTTAATATGTTTTCCTTCTTTCTGGGCCCTACCACTTCCCTCTCCAACAAAAACCATGCTTTTTCACTGGCTGTAGGTAGTTCCCCTCCATCTCCAGCTACTGACATTCTGGAGGTCCTACTCACTCCTTTGTGGCAACATTCCTTAACCTCCCCCAGCAATCTCACCCCTTCCCAATCCAAGGCATCCCAGGTATGTGTCCCTCATCTAGAATTCAGCATTTTCTGCTTTGTGCTGATAATATACTTTTCCTGAATGTGAGTGCAATCAGGCCAACAGTAGACACTGGTTAGTATTTCCTGGGCAAAGCTGGTTTCCTATCCTCTTTCCCCTCCCTTTTCCCACAGTTTTATATCTCAAACACTTATTTACCAAGTTCACACAGAGTTGAGGGACATACAAACCAAATATCAATTTGCTGATTGACCCTGAGGAATAGTGACAGACCAGGTGGACTGGAATACTTGAACTGGCCTAACCAGTTGATCTCATGGGCTAAAGACTGCTTAGTAAATGTGGACTTAAAACAAAAGTAACCACCTAAAGTCAGTTGTCTCCATTAAGGTAGGAGCTTCTCTTTGCTGCAGAAGCCACCTGACCACGGAAATCAGAGCTTAAGTCTCCTAGACCCAGTTAGTCAGTGACAGCATGGGCCCTGCCAAGGCTCACTTCTGTAATTCTGAGGATGGCAAGACCCCTTCTGTTCATTTCTTCAAACTCATACATAACACAACTGAGTAGACTTAACCTAAATTATAGCCACTCTCCAGCCCCTCACTTGTCTGCAAGTTCCTGAGGGTCCACACTTTGTAGGTCTCAATAAGTATATCAGCTAATTTAGGACAGGAAGGGCTGCTTTGACAGCAAAGAAAGGAAAAGAAAACTTCACTCTCAATCTAAAGGTTCCCTGGGTCAACCAGTTTCTTGCACTGTTTTGATCTGAAACAGAGAAGCTACCTGTTCAGAACTAAGAAGGATCTACCAACAAGCCCTGGGTTCTTAAGAATTATTCCTAAATACTTAGACTTTCATTAGTTTGCCTTATCTTGGAAGTTTCTGTATTCTGTACTTCAGCCAACTGACTTTAGGTGGTTACTGTTAAGTCCACATTTACTAAGCAGTCTTTAGCCCATGAGATGGGTGGAGGGGGGAGGGACCTCTGCTTCTGTTGACTTTCTGTAGTAGTTCCACATACAACTCAACAGTGTGTATGGGCTTCCATTCTCACAACATGAAGCAAAGAACATAGCTGACCCTGGGGGGCACTGAAACCAAATTACACAGGCATCACATCTCTGTCTCCTGCACTGCGACTGGCAAATGAGCAATGGTTTGCAGAAGCAGCAGGTGCATGAGAGGTGACTCCTGCCAGATGGTGCTAAAAAAAGGCCCACGTCTGATACACGGGACTCTTTCATTAACCCCTCCAAGACCGAATAAAAGTGGGGGAGGGTTGCCTCTCCTCTGCCTTTTGGGGATTCTGCTTCAAATGCTGTCCTTCATCTGTCACTTAATGTGTGTGTTTTGTTTTGTACCAGGGATTGAACATGGGGGCACTTAACCACTGAGCCACATCCCCAGCCCTTTTTTAAATTTTGAGACAGGGTCTCACTAAGCTGCTTCCGCTGGTCTTGTACTTGCAATCTTCCTGCCTCAGCCTCCCAAGTAGCAGGGATTATAGGCGTGCACCACCATGCCTGGCTACCTAATGTGGTTTTGTCCTGATATAAATGGCTGAGAACATGGAGGGGTAGACCATAGTGTAAGATGCTTCACTCACACCCTCTAGTATGGTCCCTAGCATCTCAAACTGTGGAGAAGACCTGACTAGGTGATTCTTCCTTGCCAGAACCCTACAAGACAACCTGAGTAGTCTCCAAGAGTATGGCTCTACCTCATTCTTGGTGTGAGATATGAGGTGAGCTATTTAAACCTGCTGAACCAGTTTCCTTATATCAAATGATTCCACCTAGCTCACAACACCCTTATGGACTCAGATGAGTTCAGTTGTGAAAAAAACTTAGGTCAGTCCCTGACCCGTACTACATCAGCACTTTCTTTTCTTCCTTCCAGGAGATGGTCCTACCCTCTGTTGACTATCCTTGTCAGTTTCATTCAAGCTACTGGAGGCTGACTTCTCTCCAGGATTCAAGCCATCCTCCCATAATGGTCACAGGAAAGTCACGAGTTGAAAAATTCTGGGGAAGGGCAGCAAAAAAAAAAAAAACCCCAAAAGCAAACAAAAAACCCTCTGTGCATATATCCTATCCAGGTCTTCCAGTAAAGAGGGAGGTAAGTGCTAGGGTAGAGAAAACAACTTCACACAATTCTCATCACACAGAGGGTCATGGATGAGTCCTTAGCTACCTTTTCTTCCAAAGCCACTCGGTAGGCTATGAGGCTCAGCCTAAGAAAAGAGAAGCTGCTATTAACAGCCAGAACGGAAACAAAAAGCTTTTGTCTTATGGACAACACAGGGATCGACGCCCTCTTAAAGCTGACTTTTCAGATTGGGTAGGAATTAGTGGAAAACGGTTTACAGTAACACAGGTAGACTGAACGCCAACCATGTGCTAGGCAGACTACTAGGTCAGTGAGGTGGATGGTGTTAGAGGTATTTTACAAAGGAAATCCGAATTTCAGAGATGCTGAATGGCTTGCTCAAGGCCAGCAGCATACGCAGCATACAGCAAGTGGTGGCCCGGTTCAGACGCACACCTCTTTCCCAAGCGCCCGATTCTTCTTTCCCCACCTGGAACCCACAGCCCAGGGGAAGGCTGCAAGATGTTAGTGGGCGGGAGGACAAACGTGCGCCGGCCAGGGGGCGGCGCGGCCCAGGACGCAGCGTTCCCTGCAGCGCCGCGCGGTGGGAGCTCGGGTGCTACTAAGCCCCTCGTGTTCTGAGGCCACTCCGCCGCCCCAGAGGACCCGCGAGCCCATATCAGGTGGGGCCCGTCCGCAGGAGGGCGCAGCCGCGCAAGGGTGCTAGGTAGTCAGTGCCCGACCAGCCAACGTTCGACCTCCGAGGAGCCCT
Organism: Xerus rutilus; assembly: GCA_028644305.1. Lineage (NCBI taxonomy): Eukaryota > Metazoa > Chordata > Mammalia > Rodentia > Sciuridae > Xerus > Xerus rutilus. Next base: position 27,556,524 of record CM053411.1, on the reverse strand, counting down.
GCGCCAGGCCGCTGTGCGCCCGCTTAGTCAGCAGCTCGGCCGTGCGCGCAGGTCCAGGCTGGGCCCCAGAGTGGGTCACGAGGCAGGCGCGGCCGGGTCAGCCTCCGCCAGACCGGTGCTCGCACAGCTCGGCCTCCTCCCCCCATCCCCCTCCCGCACCTCCTCCTTCCTTTCCCCTCCCCCTCTTCGCTCTCCACTCCCCTCCCTGAGAGGGCCGCAACGCGCGCCACGTCCCCAGCCCCGCCCCTGCAAGCCACGCGGGGAACCCCGCTGACGTCACCACCTTCCAGCCCTCGCATTCCCGCGCTCTCCAGAAAAGACGCGAAGGTGGTGACGTGTCCAAGGCGCCAGTACGACTGCGCAGGAGGCGTAGCTAACAACATCCTGCGGCGCCGCCTGGTGGAAGAAAGTCGTCAAGGCGGCCGGAAGCGGCGGCGCGGGCGAGGGGAGAGCGTGACTTACGTCATCTCGCGGAGGCGAGCAGGCGGCTGCCGCGTGACCGGCCCCCACCCTGGGTGTTTTAGCCCGGCCTTATTGTTTTTCTTCTGCTCCCAGGATAGTGTGAGTGCTTTAATTATGCCGTTTGTTTTTACTCTGCCTTTTAAGAACTTACCAAAGTAAAATTATTCATTTTAGAAAATTTGGGGGGAAAGATTTGAAGAAAATTATCAGCATCCCTAGTCATTTTTAACCGTATTTACCTTCTCTTTATTGAACAAGTTGTGATCTTACTGTATAACAGTGATATTAAGTACAATAATTCCCTAGACGTGACCAAAAACAAAACAAAACCCATTTGAGCTTCAAGACTAAGAAGAGTTCAAAAAATAGGTGAAATGAGCGATTCACACATAGCTGATTTGCTGTAATTCACATCATCCAGATGAGGAATCAATGCAGTATTAACTTGTCCAAAGTGGTACTTTAGTAGCTGGGCATGGTGGCTCAAGCCCGTAATATCAGCACTTAGGGAGGCTCAGACAGGAGAATCGCGAGTTCAAAGCCAGCCTCAGCAATGGCGAGGTGCTAAGCAACTCAGTGAGACCCTGTCTCTACATAAAACACAAAATAGGGCTGGGGATGTGGCTCAGTGGTTGAGTACCCCTGAGTTCAATCCCCAGTACCAAAAAAAAAGTGGTCCTTTGTGTGGCAGAGCTGGGTTTTCAAATTCAAGCCTTAAGATCTGAACCTTAAAATGGAGATTGGGAAGGACTGTGAAAAATGAAGCTAGGGAGAAAAACTTGCAGGAAATTTACAGACCTACGGAATCGGAATGTTTTCTACTTTTGGAACTGATCAATTGGAAAGTCACAAGGAATGAGGCTAGTGCCCTCATCCGCTGGAACACTTCATGGTAAAGTGTCATGAAGCAGCTCACATGAGCATGTCATGTGTCCCAGAGACATGGTGGGATCACCCACCTACCTGTAGCACTACTTGATTAGGGGCAGTGAATGGCGGGAGGGAAGTGATGGATCAGGTCACAGTCCTGCAGTTCAGCACTTCATGTGTCACTTGGAAACTATAGAAATGCAGAATCTTGGAGACTTAGAATTCATCAATCAGATATACCTTTTAATCAGACCCCCTTGGTGATGCCTGTGCGTGTTAAAAGTTTGAAAAGGGCCACTATAAAACAAATTCTTTGGAATCTATACTTTCACGTTTCAGGAGCCAGTTTCTGCCAGGAGCTGCTGTGTTCTGAGCATGAATAAGCCCCAGAAGTCAGAGGTGGGTCAGATGAACCCTGGCCCTGGTTAGTGGCCTGGCTCTATCTGCCACCCCCATGGTTGTCAAATCCTATTTTAGTGTCCTCGGACAGTTCATTCTAAGCTGGTTAGAACTGGGTTTCTGTCATCTGCAATTGAAAGACAACGAGGAACCTTCTTTATATGGATTTTTTTGGTTTACTGCTTCCCAAGAAATTACTTTGAAGCAACATGTTATTATAATCAGAACATTGGAGTAGAACTAAAACTTTTTTTTTTGGTACCAGAGATTGAACTCAGGGGTACTAAATCACTAAGCCACATCCCCAGCCCTATTTTGTGTTTTATTTAGAGACAGGGTTCTCACTGAGTTGCTTAACACCTCACCATTGCTGAGGCTGGCTTTTAACTCGTGATTCTCCTGTCTCAGCCTCCCAAAGTACTGCGATTAAAGGTGTGTGTCACTGTGCCTGGCTCTACTTAAACTTTTTGAAAAATATAAAAGGAAATAAATGTGAAGTGACTAAACAATCACAAGCATTAGTTTGAAATATCAATAATCCCTTGCTGCCCAGACCTTTTTTCCCTATTTCACTATCAGGTAAATCTCTGCAAAAGTTTAGAGTGGAATAATCAAGCCAGCATGAGGTATCATTTGGAAAAATTAGTGACACCGTGCTTTATTTGAGAAGAGAATAAAAAGCATGACTGGAACTCTGCCAGGATGGTCCTTTACCTTCTGCCCTAACTGGGGTATTAACTTTCTACACTGTTGGCATAAGGCTGAGTGCTAACTTCTTAGAGAATTAGAAAAAGGTTGAAATGAAGTCTAAAGGTGAGTCTATAAGAAGGAAAGTAAGTTGGTTTTCTTTTTGTTCCTTTTAAAACTGTAGCCAGTTTTAAAATGCCCAGTTTATAATGAAGACAGTACAAAGCAGCACCCAAAAGGCTATTTATAAGAAGAGTTTTTCTTCAACAGAACCCATTTAGCTAAGAGCAGTTTCACTAAAGAATAGGGCCATCTAAGTGCCAAACTAGTATTTAAAGTAGTCAAAGAGGGGATGTGCAAATTTAGCAGCAAAAAACTTGTTTTGCCTCAAGGGAAAGTGATAGTGGTTAAAGGGGCCAGTTCCAAGGGCTGGTCCAGGGGAGCCCGCTGGTCTTGGTAGTCTGCTACATGCCCATTCCGGTGGTGACCATACTCAAACTTGATCCGCAGCTCGCCAATCTTGGATTGGGGAAGGATGTCTGGGATCCACTCAATGATGAAAGGTGTAGGTTCCTTTTGATCTGGGGAAGTGTTGCCTAAAAGGTGAGGAGAAGGACCACTAATTAGTACAATTCCACCTGACTCTCATGGGCATTCCTAATAGCAAGAAGTGTCTTTTTTTCCTGTTGTTACCAAGGATTGAACAAGGGTACTCAACCACTGAGCCAGCCCTATTTTGTGTTTTATGTAGAGACAGGGTCTCTGAGTTGCTTAGCACCTCGCCATTGCTGAGGCTGGCTTTGAACTCACGATTCTCCTGTCTCAGCCTCCCTAAGTGCTGGGATTACAGGCCACCACACCCAGCAAGAAGTGTCTTGAGTTGGAGCAGTCTCCTTGGCTTTGATCATCAGAAAGTTGAGTAGGGTCTGCATATTCAGTGGTGACTGGAGTATCAGATTTTCTGATCACTATAAAATTAAAATATTAGCCGGGCGCGGTGGCTCAAGCCTGTAATCCCAGCACTTTGGGAGGCTGAGACAGGAGAATCGCGAGTTCAAAGCCAGCCTCAGCAATGGCGAGGCACGAAGCAACTCAGTGAGACCCTGTCTCTACATAAAACACAAAATAGGGCTGGGGATGTGGCTCAGTGGTCGAGTGCCCCTGAGTTCAATCCCCAGTACCAAAAAAAAAAAAAAAAAAAAGAAGGATGGTTTTCAGGAGAAAAAGTTAAAAAATAAAAAATTTTAAAATATGTAAATATAACAAAAAAAAAAAGGAGAAAGATCCTAACTAATCATATGTATAGTGTACCTTTTTCTTTCAGTATTACTTCTGACTTCATAAACTAATATTCTATTTTTTACTCCACTATCTTATTCCTCCTCCATTTTGTCCTCTTCATCCTTTCTTCTTCTTCTTTTTTACAGTGCTAGGAATGGAACCCAGGGTCTAATGCATGCTAAGTAAGAAATAAATTATATTCTAAGACACTCCTCCTTACTGCCCACCTATCAAATTGTAACATTTTCTGAGATCTCTTTGTATCATCTTAAAACCACAGCAGTTTTCACATGGGGAAGTTTATTTTCCTATCAGAAAAGTAGCTAGTACATCTACTAAGCATTTTATAAACAAGGGCCTTAAAATCAGAAAAGTATAATATGTAGCATTTGTCAAACTTATTTATGTAATATTTTTTTCCACAAAATACTTATTACTCTCTTTTTCAAGATAAGAGCTGGAAAATGCTACACTGGAATGGGTTTACTCTGCAGGGAAAAGATGAGCATGGTCACCAGTTTTTATTCATTGTTGCTCTTGAAATCCTCCCTAACTGAACAAGAAAAAAAAGATATAAATGTTTGATAGGAAATAAAATGATCATTATTTTTGCAGGTGATATCACTAATTTCACAGAAAGAGGAGGGAAGCAACTACTATTATCATTGCTAAGACTTTATTAAAGTTACTGCTTGGTTAAGAACAGCAGTCCTCTCATCTTCATGGGATATGTTTGTTTGTTTGTTTTGGTATTGGGTATTGAACTCAGGGGCACTTGACCACTGAGTCACATTCCCAGCCCTATTTTGTGAGACAGGGTCTCACTGAGTCACTTAGCGCCTCACTGTTGCTGAAGCTGGGTTTAAACTTGTGATACTCCTGTCTCAGCCTCCCCAAATGCTGGGATTATAGGCGTGTGCCACTGTGCCTGGCTTCATGGGATACACTCTATTACCTCCAGTGGATGGTTTCCCAAGCACACACACATACACACTCTCTCTCTCATGATCTGGGGCCATTATTTTTTTTTTTTTTTGGTACTGGGGATTGAACTCAGGGGTACTCGACCACTGAGCCACATCCCCAGCCCTATTTTTGTGTTTTATGTAGAGACAGGGTCTCACTGAGTTGCTTAGTGCCTCGCCCTTGCTGAGGCTGGCTCTGAACTCGCGATTCTCCTGTCTCAGCCTCCCAAAGCGCTGGGATTACAAGCGTGAGCCACCATGCCCGGCTCTGGGGCCATTATTAAGTAAAATAAGTGTTATCTGAATACAAATACTAAACTGATAAGATTTGGTCACTAAGGACTGGGGACATAGCTCACTGGTGAAGCTATAGTTCAACCTAGGTTCAACCTTTGGCACTGCAAACAAAAAAAATTGGTTCCTGAGATAGCTATTAAGTGTCTAATGGGCAGGTAGTATATATACAGTGTGGAGTCACTGGACAAAGGGATGAGCAAGACAGTACATAATTTCATCATGCTACTCGGAATGATGTATAGTTTAAAACTTATGAATTGTTGTGTCAAGAGTGGTGTTGCACGCCTGTAATTGTAGCAGCTGGGGAGGCTGAGGCAGGAGAATCACAAGTTCAAAGCCAGCCTCAGCAACTTAGTGAGTTGAGGTTCAACTCACAAGAGGCTAAACAAGAGAATCGCAACAAGAGAATCGCAAGCTCAAAGCCAGCCTCAGCAATGGCGAGGTGCTAAGTAACTCAGTGAGACTTTGTCTCCACATAAAACACAAAATAGGGCTGGGGGTGTGGCTCAGTGGTCGAGTATCCTTGAGTTCAATCCCTGGTACCAAAAAAAAAAAAAAAAAAATTAAAAAAGGACTGGGGATCTAGCTTAGTAGTTAAGCAACCCTGGGTTCAATACCCCATACAGAAAAACAAAAACAACAATTAAAAAAACCCAACTTATAAATTATGTATTTCTGTAATTTTCCATTTAACATTATTAGACAGCAATTGACTGAGGGTAACTGAAACTACAGAAAGCAGAATTGCAGATAAGGGTATCACTATATACTAAAACCAAGAGCTTTCTATACAGTGGTAATAACAAGTTAGAAACAACTATCTCATTCACGAGAGCAGCAAATAATGTAATGTACCTAAGAATATATTCATAAGAATCTGACAAAATAATTGGTTCTAATTCTAATTTTATCCTGGAATAATATCCACACAATTAAGAGAAAAGAACGGGCCTGCTAGATAAATCACAAAGCTAAAGTAATTAAAACTATGGCTGATGTAAGGAAAAGGAAAATGCCCCAATATGGCTAACATTCATTCATTCAGACATTCAACAAGTCTTTACTGCATACCTATTGTGACCAGGCATTGAGCCATCTTGGGGTACAGTGATGAACAGGAGTGCCACAGTTTACTGCCTTGGAAGAGCTTATAGTATAGTCAGTGGGAAGAGAGTTAAGAACCACATGGTTAGTGCAGGGTATGGGGTCCAAAATGGCCTGAGTTTGAAGCAGCACCATCACTTACTAGCTAGGTAACCCTGGGCAGATGGCTGCACCGACTTTCACCTCAGTTTCTTTCTCTATAAATGGGGATCATGAAACCTACCTCTCTGGATTGATGAGCCTTAAATGAGGTAATGTAAAGCACATATAAAGCATTTACTTTTTCTTTGGTACTGGGGATTGAACCCAGGGGTACTTTACTGAGCCACATCCCCAGCCCTTTTTATTTCTTATTTTGAGACAGGATTTCTGAGGGTCTCACTAAGGTTGCTGAGGCTGGTCTCAAATGTGTGATATTCCTGTCTCAGCTTCCCAATTACAGGTGTGTGCCACTATGCCAGGCTATGTAAAGCTTTTAAAATAACACCTGGCACAAAGCAATTGCTCATTAAATGCTCCCTTTTATAGATATTATTACACAAATACGCCAATTAAAAACAAAGAAAAGCAATTCATCAAACAGAAATAACTTTTTGGTACCAGAGATTGAACTCAGGGATACTTGGCCACTGAGCTACATCCCCAGCCCAATTTTGTTTTATTTAGAGACAGGGTCTCACTGAGTTGCTTAGCACCTTGCTGTTGCTGAAGCTGGCTTTGAACTCTTGATTCTCCTGTCTCACCCTCCCAAAGTGCTGGGATTACAGGTGTGTGACAGCATACCTGGCCAGAAATGACTTTTTTTAAAAAATGTTTTTTAGTTATACATGGACACAGTGTCTTTGTTTTGTTTATTTATTTTTAAAAAAATTTTTTTAGTTGTAGATGGATATAATATCTTTATTTATTTTTATGTGGTGCTGAGGGTAGAACCCAGTGCCTCAGACGTGAGGCAAGCACTCTACCACTGAGCTACAATCCCAGCCCCATGTTTTGTTTATTTTTGTGTGGTGCTAAGAATTGAACCCAGTGCCTCACACGTGAGAGGCAAGCGCTCTGCCACCGAGCCACAACCTCAGCCCCAGAAATGACTTCTTATAGAATTTCCCCAGTGAATCAATCTAGGCCTAAAGAATTCTTTTTGTGTATGTGTGTTCATTTTGAATTTAATTTCCTTAATAATAAAAACCCCACAAATGATAAATATGCAATGTTAACCCTCATTAATATTTGCGGAAAATGCAAATTAAAAATCATTTTTTATCAGATCAACAAAAATTTAAAAAAGAGTTTCTCCTTTTTGTTTCCTGCAGTACTAGGGATTGAACCCAAGGCCTTGTGCATGTTATACAAGCAATCCTACCCAGTCCAAGAAACTCTTAAACATGGCTAGCAGGAGTAAATTCTAAAAATATTACAATCTTTCTAGAGAGCCGATGGATAAAAGCCTTGAAATGTACATAACCTTTGACCCTCCAATTTCTCTTTTAGGAATTTATCCCAGGGAATATCCTGTAAGTTAGAAAATAAGTAAGAGAAGTTTATTTAAGAGGATGCTAATTACAGCACTGTTTTAGTTAATAGTAAAAAGTTTGAAACAATGAAAGTAGGGAAATGATTAGAGCGATATTCCAATAAATGAACTTTATATATGTGTGTGTATATGTACACAGATATGTATATATATACACATATATGTATATATATACACATACACATGTATATGTCTATATGTATTTTTTTTTTGGTGCTGGGGTTCAAATCTAGGGGTGCTTTGCCACTGAGCCCTACCTCTAGCCCTTTTTATTTTGAGACAGGGTTTTGCTAAATTGTTGAGGCTGGCCTCAAACTTGCAATCCTCCTGCCTCTGCCTACAGAGTCACTAGGATTACAAGCGTGTGCCACTGAGTATGTGCAATGAATGAATTTTATGCAACTGTTAAAAAATAACATTGTACACTGGGTGCAGTGGCCCATGCCTATAATCTCAGCAACTTAGGAGACAGAGGCTCAGGAGGATCACAAGTTCAAAGTCAGCCTTAGTAATATTTTTTTTTTTTTAGTTGTAGGTGGACAGAATATCTTTATTTTATTTTTATGTGGTGCTGAGGATCGAACCCAGTGCCTCACGCGTGCTAGGTGAGCACGCTACCACTGTACCACAATCCCAGCCCCCAGCCTTAGTAATTTAGTGAGGCCCTAAGCAGCTTCATGAAACCCAGTCTCAAAATAAAAAATAAAATAAAAAGTAAAAAGGGCTAAGAATGAGGCTCAATGGTAAAGCATCTCTGGGTTCAAGCCCCAGTACCAAAATACATACATACATACATACTACTGTAGGTTGGGGGTGTATTTCAGTGGTAAAACATGTGCCTAGCATGCCCAAGGCCCTGCATTCAATCCCCAGCACCACATAACACACAAAAAATGAAACAAACAAACAAAAAACCCTGTGTGTTCACAGTAGCTAAAATGTAGAAGCAACCCAAGTGTCCATCTGCAGATGAATAAATAAATAAAAAGGTATATATACATACAATAGAATGTTATTCAGCCTTGAAAAGAAAGGAGATTTTGACTTAAGCTACAAGAAGAATGACCATTAGAGACCTTATGCTAAGTAACCTAAGCCAGGTGCAAAAGAACATATATTGTATGATTCCACTTATATGAGGTACTAAGAGTAGTCAAACTCAGAGAAAAAAGTAGAAGGTGGGTCGCTAGGGCTTGGAGGAAGCAGGTATGGAGAGCTGCTGCTTAATGAGTGCAGAAAATGAGTTCAGTTGGGGAAAACAAAAAAATTCTGAAGATCAACTGATAGTTACACAACAATATGAATATACTTAATGCCAAAGAACTATACATTTAAAAATAGTTTTAAACCGGTGTGGTAGTGCATGTCTATAATCCCAGAGACTCAAGAGGCTGAGGCCTGCTCAAGCAACTTAACAAGACCCTGTCTCAAGATGAAAAATAAGGGCTGCTGAGGACGTAGCAAAGTGGTAAAGTGTCCCTGGGAGTTCAATTCCCAGTATAAAAAATAAAAATACATAAACAGAAATAGTAAAATGGTAAATTTTTTACTATGTATATTTTAAAATAACAATAAAAAAGTTGAATATTTTGGAAACTCTGTACAGAAGACTCTGAAAGCATATGCACCAAAATCTTAACAGTGATATTGTCTACTACATGGGGGATGGAGATTAAATGTGGTTTTAAATTTAGTCCTTTATGCTCTATAATGAAATCCATAATTTTTCGATAGACTCTATGATTTCCTAACACATATTAGTCCTGCAATTTTATTTTGAAGCACTGGCTCAAATGAGACAAAATACTTTATCCCATCACTACCTTTACAAAATGAATGTACGTGTCTTTTTTTCATTAAGGTCAAGATTCAAAGCCTCAGAGCCGGGCACAGTGGTGCACGCCTGTAATTTCAGTGACTCAGGAGGCTGAGGCAGAAGGATTGTGAGTTCAAAGCCAGTCTCAGCAATTTAGGGAGGCCCTGAGCAACTTAGTGAGACCTTGTCTCTAAATAAAACATGAAAAGGGCTGGGGATGTGGCTCAGTAGTTAAGCACCCCGGGTTCACTCCTTAGAAAAGAGAAGAGAAGAGAAGAGGAGGGGAGGGGAGGGGAGGGAAGGAGGGGAGGGAAGGAGGAAAGGAGGGAAGGAAGGAAGGAAGGGAGGGAGGGATGGAGGGAAGGAGGAAAGAAGGACTTAAAGCCTCAGAGAGTGTAACATACAGAGATGACCCTTGAAGGAAGAAACTCACTTACCAACTTTGAGGAAAGTTTTTAGTTCCAAGGGTCGTAACACTGGTTGCTTTTCTATGCGACCATAGGTTTCTGCTATGCTCTCCACTTCCACTTTAGGGCATTTAAACAGCTCGTAAGTCCCATCTCGGTTCTGGATAAAGCTACGGGTGATTTCCAAGGGCATCTGGATAACAGGACAAAACAAGAAACGTGAGACAGAGAAAACTTTGAAAGTAGACAAATACCTGGATGGCAACAGATCTTTTATTATTCCTTCTTCTTCTGGTACCAGGGATTGAACCCAGGGCAATAGATCTTTTTATTATTCTTTTATTATTCTTTCTTTCTTGTTAAGTGCAAATTAATTTAAACTTGCCTTTGTATTTCTGAGTAAATCCTGTTAACAAATTTGCCTTTTTCTCCCTTACATCATTTGTGGCTTTCCTTAATTTGAACCCCAGCCAAATCATATACCAACTGAACCTGTAAGATTTTTATAGCTACAGGACTGCTAGTGACATAGACCTGCTCTAAAACCAGTTTCGTTACTTCCTCTACTGGCAGCATTCTTCTGAATATTCTGTTGACAGCACTTGTAGCTCACCTCACATCCTGTGTGCATTACACTGTTCTTGAACTGAGCCAGATAGAACTTGAACCAAACAGCAGAGTGACCCTGAGTAAGGGCCTGTTTTCTCATCTGCAAAACTTAGTTTATAACCATGCATGGCTAGGAAGGTAAATGAAAACAATGTAGGTAAGTAGTGCCCAGGAGAAGCAGCTCAATGATCACTGGCTCTCTCCCTTAACCTCCCTTTGCCTTGGGTTCCTTCAGTGCTTCCCTGAAGCTACCTATTCTAGGCTAGGAGCTACCTCTGGACATCCTAAATTTAAATTTCCCAAGTGTCTTTAGTGCTAACACAGGGTTTTTCCAGGGTTCATAGGTAAGTTCTGTAGCTACCCAACAACTTAATCTTTTTTTTGGGGGGGGGGGGGCACCAGGGATTGAACTCAGTGGTACTTGACCAATGAGCCACATTCCCAGCCCTATTTTGTGTTTTAGGGTCTCACTGAGTTGCTTAGCAACTTGCTGTTGCTCAGGCTGGCTTTGAACTAGCAATTCTCCCAAAGTGCTGGGATTATATGCATGTGCCATTGCGCCTGGCTAAATTTTTTTTTTTTTTTTTTTTTTTTTTTGTGGTGCTAGGGATTGAACCCAGGGCCTTGTGCATGCAAGGCAAGCACTCTACCAACTGAGCTATATCCGTAGCCCCAACTTATTCTTTTTCTGAACATAAAAACGCTTTGCCACTGAGGTAGTCTTAATGTATCAAATCATAGTATGCTGAATTTTCTACAACATTCCTTCTCAAATTTTCAAGATCTCTTTGAAAAAATTTTAAAATGTCTAATATGCCCTGGTGAAAGAGAATAATTAAGGGTCATTTCTCTTGCAAGAACCAAATTACAATTTGGGAAGGAGGATTTAATTGAATTGACTTTACAAAGAGTGCATCACCTAAAGTATGGATGTGAGGGCAATCTGTCTGCAACCTCTGTCACCCCATTGATCACCAGGGTTGATCTGGCTGATCTGGCTGGCTAGGCGGGTATCCCCTATCTCCCTCATGGCTCCATGTATGTCCCACTCAAAGCTGCGTGATTGGTTGAAGAGGATGACCATCCGCAATAGAGGAGGACCGGTCTTCGGTCAAGGGTACATGAATAGGTGCACTCCCCTGCTAGAATCTCCAAACAAACTCTCTAAAGTAATTTATATCCTTTCTACCTGCCTGCTAGTTATATCTAGGGCTCATCATAGCTACTATGGGATCATTACTTAAGATACCTTTTTTGTTGTTGTTGTTGGTATTAGGGATTGAACCCAGGGCTTTGTGCATGCAAGGCAAGCACTCCATCACTGAGCTACATCCCTAGCCTTTAAAACATTTTTTTAAAAGCTGGGCGCGGTGGTGCACGCCTGTAATCCCAGCACTTTGGGAGGCTGAGACAGGAAAATCGCGAGTTCAAAGCCAGCCTCAGCAAAAGTGAGGTGCTAGGGGCTGGGATTGTAGCTCAGCGGTAGAGCACTTGCCTCACATGCATGAGGCCCTGGGTTCGATCCTCAGCACCACATATAAATAAATAAATAAAATAAAGCTAAAAAAAAAAAAAGACATTGTGTCCATCTACAACTAAAAAAAAAAAAAAAAAAAAAAAAAAGTGAGGCACTAAGCAACTCGGTGAGACCCTGTCTCTACATAAAACACAAAATAGTGCTGGGGATGTGGCTCAGTGGTCAAGTACCCCTGAGTTCAATCCCTGGTACCAAAACAAAACAAAACAAAACAAAAAAACCCCAAACAACAAACAAAACCTTTATTTAAAATTTTGAGACAGGGTCTCAGTAAGTTGTCTAGGCTAAATTTGAACTTAGGATCCTCCTGCTGCAGCCTCCCAAGTAGCTCGGATTACAGGCATGTGACACCATATCTGTTTATGACATTTTTTAAAGTGGAAATACACAGTAACATCAGAGTCATAACTGTAACAACTACTTCTGAATAACCCCTGGCATGAAGAAAAGGAACTCTGATTGGCAAAGATCTCAGGGAGCTGGTACGACCGTCCTCCCCCTGCACGTGCTTTCCTCCCTGCCCTCCCACTCCTGTAGATATGAACTCTTACCTCTGGGGTATCTAAGATTTGCTTAACTTGTAGAATATTAGTGATATGCCAGGTGTACTTGGAAAACGTTCCCAGTGGCAAGGCATCTTTTCGAACAAAAGCTTCAATGTAAAAAAGGGACAAAATTAGACTACCAAACAATACCATTCCCTTTCATTGTCTTTGTTACTCGATTTCTAGAGTTCACTGCAATGCTACTTTTTCCTTATATAATTTCAATATTTTTTAAAAATCTTGAGCATATTTTTTATTGTTGCATGAGTCACATTGTATGGCAATGACTCCTTTATGTTTTTTTTTCTGTTGCCCTTAAAAAAAAAACAAAAACAAGTGAGATAATCATACCTCACAGCATATTTTCTTGCCTTTTCTTCTTCCTATTATCTATTATAGAGGGGGAAAAAGCCCAGCACAATCCTCATAGGCTACTTATCATACATCACAGTAATAGCGACTATATGCCAAATGCTTACAAATGCCAAATTTAATCTTCAAAATGAAACTATGAAGTAGGTACTATTATTTATTATTTTGGTACTGGGGATTGACTTCCCCAGTACCACTGAGCCACATCCCCAGCCCTATTTTGTGTTTTATGGAGACAGCGTCTCACTGAGTTGTTTAGTGCCTCGCTTTTGTTGAGGCTGGCTTTGAACTTGAGATCCTCCTGCATCAGCCTCCAGAGCTGCTGGGATTACAGGAGTGCGCCACCAAGCCTGTCATTATCTCTATTTTATAGGCAAGGAAATTAAGGCACAGAGAGCCTAACAATTTCATCCAGGGATGCAGAGTACTAGCCCTTGCATTTAACTGAAGCATGTACATTCAATCTAAGTTCTGTCCTGTTGAATCTCTGCCACTTCAGACATACACTGCAGGGACACACACTGCAGGGAGTCCCATCTCCCAGGGAAGAAGAGGAAGTTCATGGGCTGATTAAGCAGATGGCTTAGTGGAATATTACAGAAGACTCTTTCATACAGGACTGTTGGACCCTATGTTTTAGTCAGCTTTTTTGCTGCCGTGACCTAGAATCTTAACACTTTTATTTTTTCTTTTTGGTACATCGAATTGAACCCAAGGGCACTTAACCACTGAATCACATCCTCAGCCCAGTTGCTTAGGGCCCCACCAATTTGCTGAGCCTGCCTTTGAACCTGTGATCCTCCTGTGCCAGCCTCTCGAACTGCTGGGATTATAGGAATGCACCACTGCACCCAGCAAAATCTCAATACTTTTTTTTTTTTTGGTACCAGGGATTGAACTCAGAGGTACTCGACCACTGAGCCACATCCCCAGCCCTATTTTGTGTTTTATGTAGAGACAGGGTGTCACTGAGTTGCTTAGCCCCTCGCCATTGCTGAGGCTGGCTTTGAACTTGCGATTCTTCTGTCTCAGCCTCCCAAAGTGCAGGGATTACAGGCGTGCGCCACCGCGCCTGGCTGCTTCAACACTTTTTTTTTTTAAAAGAGTTTATTTTTTTTTAAACCTGTATTTTATTTATTTATGTATTTTGTATGTGGTGCTGAGGATTGAACCCAGTGCCTCACGCTTGAGGGGCAAGCGCTCTACCACTGAGCCACAACCCCAGCCCCTCAACACTTTTTTAAAAAAATATTTTTTGTTGTAAATGGACACAAAACCTTTATTTTATTTATTTATTTTTTTATGTGGTGCTGAGGATCAAACCCAGTGCCTCATATATGCTAGGCAAGCACTCAAGCACTCTACTACTGAGCCACAAGTCCAGCCCAAATCTCAACACTTTAAAAAAGAAATTCTAGAGGCAAATATATAACAGGTTTTGGCAGATATGTAACAAACCCAGTGATAAAGATTTCTGCTATGTGAAGTCTCTAACGCCCTTTTGAGACCCTGCTTACTTTTGATACCTTAGAAACGTGTTTCTGTGTTTGATAAAAATATGTGCACAGGATTCCACTTTAAATAGACTCTTACAAACTTTAGATGTAACAGCTCAAATGATAGTGTTTAAAATAATTACATGAACACTTATTTTACATGCATGAAGTCCTGGGTTTAATACCCAGCACCTCAAAAAAAATAAAAATTATGTGGACTTTAAGATTTCTAACATGACTGCCAATCTTGCCAATCCACTGCCTGCATGCAGGATTATAATGTAGTTCCATCAAAGAGCCTACAAAAATAGCCAATGGATGGGTTAAATTTAATGTACTAGGTCTCAAGTTTAAACTGGTAGAAAGCCTCTACATTGCTTCTAAAGTCAGATGGTTAAGCTATGAAGACAAAGATTTATATGGTCCCAAACATAGTGATTCACAACTTGCAATGTTCAAAACATGAGTTAAAACTCAAGAAGTCATTGTTGTATCAAAGAATAATTTAGTGAAAAACACTGGTTTCTAGTTGTAGTTATTCTTGTTCATTTGCCACTAAATAATCTTTTTTTCATCCATATCCCTTATTTCCTGTACTACCTAATAAGTGTCTTGAGATCTCTAGAAGACAGATGTTACATAAAACAAAGAAATAAGCACCAGAACAAAAATAAAGTATTAGGGTTAGGGGGTAACTAAGTGACAGAGTACATGGTTAGCATGTGTGAGGTCCTAGATTTAGTTCCCAGTACCAAAATATATGAAGTTCAAAGCCTATAAATTATTCTCAAACTAAAATCTTCCTTCATCAAAAGTTGGAAAAAAAAACAAACTAAAATGTAGCCGGGTGCAGTGGCGCAAGCCTGTAATCCCAGCACTTTGGGAGGCTGAGACAGGAGAATTGTGAGTTCAAAGCCAGCCTGAGCTGGCGAAAAGCAGCTCAGTGAGACCCCATCTCTAAATAAAAAACAAAATAGGGCTGGGGATGTTACTCAGTGGTCTAGTACACCTGAGTTCAATCCCTGGTACCAAAAAACAAAAAAATCTAGAAAAAACTAAAATAATTTTTTTTTATGGTATTGGGGATTAAACCCAGGGCCTTGTGTATGTGAGGCAAGCACTCTACCAACTGAGCCATATCCCCAGCCCCAAAATGTTTTAATTTTTTATATACTACAATCCACTATCAAGAAGCTTGTCCAAGCCGGGCGTGGTGGCTCAAGCCTGTAATCCCAGCACTTAGAGAGGCTGAGACAGGAGAATCGTGAGTTCAAAGACAGCCTCAGCAATGGCGAGGTGCTAAGCAACTCAGTGAGACCTTGTCTCTACATAAAACACAAAATAGGGCTGGGGATGTGGCTCAGTGGTAGAGTACCCCTGAGTTCAATTCCTAGTACCAAAAAAAAAAAAAAAAAAGAAGCTTGTCCAAATAACTACTGAGGCCTGCAATGTTTTTGCAGAAATTAGTTCCTACCTAGAAATATCAAACTTTCTATCTATATGTTTATCTATCTATCAATCGGACATCTATCTATCTATATTACAGTATTGGGACTAGAACTCAGGGGAGCTCTATAGCTAAGGTACAACTCCAGCCCTCTTTATTTTTAGACAAGGTTTGCTAAATTGCAAAGATTGGCCTCAAACTTGCAACTCTCCTGCCTCAGCCTCTGGAGTATCTGGGATTACAGGTGTGGCCACCACACCTGGCCCTGCTATGCTCTTAATTGTTTTTTACCAAGCTTATGTTTTCTCAATTTTTCCAATAAACTCTTACTGGAATAAGTAAGAAAAGGACCTTTGAAGAGTGTGGTCACTATTCTAAGAGCTAATTATTGAAGGCTTCATGCTCCAAGCATGTCTAGAAGTCCTAACCCTGAAAGTGCTACACAAAATTTTTCTCAAAAATTCTCTAAGGTCAAATATCCAATACTGGGGCTGGGGCTATGGCTCAGCGGTAGTGTGCTTGCCTAGCATGCGTGAGGCACTGGGTTTGATCCTCAGCACCCCATAAAAATAAAATAAATTTATTCTGTCCACTTACAACTAAAAAAAAAAAATTAAAAAAAAATATCCATTACTATTCCTGAGGGAGAATCTTGTACCTGTGGTGGAGTTGGGGAGCCTTTTTTTTGCACTTCCTATTGATATTCTCTGTTGCAGCGCATCAAAAAAGGACTGAGGAATGTGGAACACCAGTGGCTCTGGTTTGCCTGCAGAAATAAGAAGAAAGTCATTTAAATCGTGGGCTTTTTGATGTGCAGAGAGAGGTAAAGGAAGAGAAATGAAGGAGCAGTAATAACCACACTCCTGGGGTTTCTTTATACAGAAGCAAAAATAAGGCTCAGATGGACCTTTAGGAGTCAAGTAATCATCAGCCTTGTTCCTGTGCCCTTCAATCATAAAACACAAGCAGACTTCTGTTTTCCATTAAGGATAACTTTTTTTTAAAATATTTTTTTTAGTTGTAGATGAACACAGTATCTTTATTTTATTTATTTTTATGTGGTGCTGAGGATCAAACCCAGTGCCTCACACATGCGAGGCAAGCACTCTACCACTGACCCACAATCCCAGCCCTAAGGATAACTTCTGAATCCCTAATTTTGTAAAATCACCACGCTCAAATTTTTCCCCTTGAAGGATATGTGAAATGAGCTGAGAACACTGAGGCCAAGCTGAGGAAAACCTAGTCACCTATATCTACTTGATTCACTCTTGCTTACTCCCAGTCACTTTGCTATTTGCATTCATATCTAAGCAAAAGTAAGCTCTTACCTGGATGGTGAGGACAATGATTGCTGAGAGAATGCAAAGCTAGGACACTACTTATGCAGTAAGTACCAGTTGTTCTCTTTGAGAATGCTCTTAAGACAGATAAAATATTTAAAAGTACTGAAATCTCTTAAAGAAACTCAGGCCAACAAAAAGTCAACAGGTATATCCAGGCAGGTCAAATTTCTGTGTTAATACATATGGTTTCGGATGTTTGCTCTCTGCTTGTGCTCACCCTTGGGAGGAATTTTTTTTTTTGGTACTGGGGATTGAACTCAGGGTTACTCTACTCCTGAGCCACATCCCCAGCCCTATTTTGTGTTTTATGTAGAGACAGGATCTTACTGAGTTGCTTAGTGCCTTGCCTTTGCTGAGGCTGGCTTTGAACTCGTGATTCTGTTGTCTCAGCCTCCCTAAGTGCTGGGATTACAGGCTTGCGCCACCGCACCCAGCTACCCTTGGGAGGAATTTTTAAGGAAAACTCTGAATTCATTTTTCCTGCTCCCCAGAATTCTCTTTTTGTTCATTTATTGGTGCTGGGGTTGGAACCTAGCATGCTTTACCACTCCTTTTTTTTTTTTTTTTTTTTTTTTTTAATATTTATTTGTTTTAGTTGTAGGTGGACAGAATATTTTATTTTTATGTGGTGCTGAGGATCGAACTCAGTGCTTCATGTGTGCTAGGCGAGCACACTACCACTGAGCCATAACCCCAGCCCCTACCACTCCTTTTTTTTTGAGACAGGACCTCAAATGTGTGATCCTCCTGACTCAGTCTCCCAAGTTGCTGGGATTACATGTATGTATTACCTTGCCCTATTTTGAGAAACTTTATTTTTTAAAATGATATTCATAAGCAGGAATATATTCAACAAAGAACATCAAGATGATTTGTTACAACAAATCACACCCAAATCCAGGCTGCACTCTCCAATATTCCTTAGCATGTCTATTTAATTTTTTTCCCAGTATTGGAGATGGAACCACTGATCTACATCTCCAGACCTTTTTATTTTTTATGCCAAGAGGAGGTCTCACTAAATTGCCTAGACTGGCCTCAAACTTGCAATTCTCCTGCCTCATCTTCCCAAATAGCTGGGATTCCATATGTACACCACCACATCTGATACCATGTTTATGTAATTTGCTATAACTATCTCAGTCTCACATTTAGGTTTTCTCTAAGCTCTGTCCACCTCCCACTTTGATTTTAAGTTTGGGGATTAGAATAATCTTTCAAACCTGTAATCCCAGCACTTAGGGAGGCTGAGACAGGAGAATCGCGAGTTCAAAGCCAGCCTCAGCAATGGCGAGGCGCTAAGCAACTCAGTGAGACCCTGTCTCTACATAAAACACAAAATAGGGCTGGGGATGTGGCTCAGTGGTCGAGCACCCCTGAGTTCAATCCCCAGTACCAAAAAAAAAAAAAAAAAAAAAAAA
>CM053411.1:27522438-27537829 GCA_028644305.1 Xerus rutilus | reverse complement strand
TTCCTTTTTATCAGCTTTCTTTCTACTTTCATGTGGCCCAATGCTCTCTGAATTAAAGTCCACTTATTTTTCTTACCAAAACAGAGTAGAACTACAGCACAATTACATTAGTTTCTCCTACTTTCTGCAATAGCCCAGCTGGATGACCAATACTTACCATCGAACTGATAGTGCATGGTTTGATGAATACGCTCTGTCACACTGGCCAGCCAGTCTTGGAAGGATAAGGTCACTTGTGCCTCATCTAACAGCTGGCCACATGCTAGGAAAAGAAGAAAAAAATAACACCTCCCCATCAATGTTATTTCTTTCAGAATTAACAACTAAAGTTTGAAAAAGTTATACAGAGTTTGTACAGAAAAAGAACATGAAGCTGGGGCTGGGATTGTAGCTCAGCGGTAGAGCGCTTGCCTTGCATGCGTGGGGCCCTGGGTTCGATCCTCAGCACCACATACAAAGCAATAAAAAAATAAAGCTATTGTGTCCATCTACAACTAAAAAAATATTAAAAAAAAAAAAAAAAGAACATGAAGCTGAAATTCAAAGAAACTAGATGCAGCAAGTAAAATAGATTCTGGACATTGTTTTTTCTTCTATTTAAAAAAAATTTGTTTGGGTATTTATAGATGGATAGCATGCCTTTATTTGTTTATTTTATTTATTTATTTTTTTGGTACTGGGGATCGAACTCAGGGGCACTCGACCACTGAGCCACATCCCCAGCCCTATTTTGTGTTTTATGCAGAGACAGGGTCTCACTGAGTTGCTTAGCGCCTCGCTGTTGCTGAGGCTGGCATTGAACTCGCGATTCTCCTGTCTCAGCCTCCCTAAGTGCTGGGATTACAGGCTTGTGCCACCGTGCCCAGCTTTTTTATTTGTTTATTTTTATACAGTGCTAAGGATTGAACTTGGTCCCTCACATGTGCTAGGCAGGAATTCTGGCACTGAGCTACAGCCCTAGCCCCAAGTTTTCCTTCTAAATTAACATACTAATTGTACATACTTATGGGGGAAAGTGTGATAATTCAATAGAATTTTTGTTTTTTAAAGAAATCATTCAGAAAAAGAAATGAAAGCTCTTGCCGGGCGTGGTGACGCACGCCTGTAATCCCAGCCCTTTGGGAGGCTGAGACAGGAAAATCGCCAGTTCAAAGCCAGCCTCAGCAAAAGCGAGGCGCTTAGCAACTCAGTGAGACCCTGTCTCTACATAAAACACAAAATAGGGCTGGGGATGTGGCTCAGTGGTTGAGTGCCCCTGAGTTCAATCTCCGGTACCAAAAAAAAAAAAAAAAAAGAAATGAAAGCTCTCAATGACTTGTAGGTTTAAGGTAATTTATTTATTTTTTTGGTACCAGGGATTGAACTCAGGGGTACTCGACCACTAAGCCACATCCCCAGCCTTATTATGTGTTTTATTTAGAGACAGGGTCTTACTGAGTTGCTTAGCGCCTCGCCGTTGCTGAGGGTGACTTTGAACTTGGTGATTCTCCTGTCTCAGCCTCCCAAAGGCTGGGATTATAGGTGTGCACCATCACGCCTGGCTAGGTTTAAGATTATTAACAACAGAAAGTTAGGATTTTTTTTTTTGGTGGGGGAAGCTACTGGGGATTGAACTTAGGGGAACTCAATCACTAAGCCACATTGCCAGCCCTATTTTGTATTTTATTTAGAGACAGGGTTTCACTGAGTTGCTTAGTGCCTTGCTTTTGCTGAGGCTGGCTTTGAATTCAAAATGCTCCTACCTCAGTCTCCTGAGCTGCTGGGATTATAGGCATGCACCATCTTGCATAGCAGTAAGTAGTTTTTAACAGCAAACTGCATATGGCCCTATATAATGGCTGCTTCAGAGATCTATAAATCAGTTCTATTACTGCTGAGTACTTATCTATATGCTCATGCCCTCTCAATAATGAAGCTATTTGTTTCCTATCAAGGTTGAGTACAGAGACAATTGAGTGATGCCTTCACTGTGGGTTGCTATGATACCTTTACACTTAACTCTGCCAACTGAGCTATATCCCCAGTGCAAGGGTCAAATCTTATAGCCCCAGAGTAAATAACTGGGAAATACAGTAACAAGTGGTGAATTTAATGGGTACAGAATATAGAGTTCAGAGTAGAGAAACTGTGGGACATAGGATGCCCAGGATCCATGTCTCAACTCCCTCTTCTCTAACATGAAGATATGAATCTGGATGACCTCCTTCATGAATCTTTCACAAATCTACCATTACTTTATTTCTCCTCCTAAAATATCTTCACATGTGCCAGGCATGGTGGTACATACCTGTAATCCCAGTGACTTGGGAAGCTGAGGCAGGAGAACAGCAAGTTTGAGGCCAAACTCAGCAATTTAGTGAGGCCCTAAGAAACTTAGTAGACCCTGTCTCAAAATAAAAAATAAAAAGAACTGGGATGTAGCTCAATGGTAAAGCAACCTGGGTTCAATTTCCAGTACCAAAAAAACCCCCCCAAAATTTCATGTCTGAAATAGAACAATAAACACTGCCAAAACTACTATTCATTTAAACTAAAATTATCATATGTAAATACATACAATAATAATTTGGATTGAAGCCATTGTCCTTTTTTTTTTTTTTGGTAGAGGGGACTGAGTCCAGAGTACTTAACCTCTGAGCCACATCTCTAGCTCTTTCTATTTTTTATTAGAGCCTCACTAAGTTGCCGAGGCTGGCCTTGAACTTGTGATCCTTCTGCCTCAGCTTCCTGAGTTGCTGGGATTACAGGCATGCGCCACAGCACCCAGCATCTTTTTCTTTACATTGAAGGAAATTATGAAAAATTGTTCAAAATCTTCTACCTGATATTGTCCATGTTTACTTCCTGACTTTCCAAAAACATAAACAGAATGTGTAAGTTCTCAATTAATTAACACTCAGCATTATAATATCTAACATGTACTGGTCTAGTTTTAAAACCAGGGTACGAGAGTAAGGCTGATGTCCAGATTTCAATCAGTCAATGACAGAATATGGCCAGCCACATCACAATAAGTATTCAATAAATACTGCCAAAATTGAACTAAATTATTTTTATATAACTTATATGAAGAGTTAAGAAAATGTTGAGCTGGGCACGGTGGCGCAAGCCTGTAATCCCAGCACTTAGGGAGGCTGAGATAGGAGAATCGTGAGTTCAAAGCCAGCCTCAGCAACGGCGAGGCGCTAAGCCACTCAGTGAGACCCTGTCTCTACATAAAACACAAATTAGGGCTGGGGATGTGGCTCAGTGGTCGCGTGCCCCTGAGTTCAATCTCCACTACCAAAAAAAAAAGAAAATGTTGATTCCAAAATTTACAAGCTAAGTTAATTCTGAGTAGAAAAGTGATACATTTAAATTCATGTTATGCAGCATACTACAGTAATGCAGCCACTTCAATGTTTATGGCAGCACAATTCACAATAGCTAAATTGTGGAACCAACCCAGATGTCCTTCAATAGATGAATGGATGAAGAAACTATGGTATATGTACACAATGGAATATTACTCAGCATTAAAGGAGAATAAAATATGGATAGAATTGGAGAACACCATGCTAAGTGAAATAAGCCAATCTCAAAAAACCAAAGGCCGAATGTTCTCTCTGATAAGTGGATGCTGATCCATAATGTGGGAGGGGGCATGGGAAAAATGGAGGAACTCTAGTCAAAGGGGAGGGAAAGAAGGGAACATGGGGGCAGGAAAGATAGTGGAATGCAATGGACAACAATGCCCTAGGTTCATGTATGACAGCACATATGGTATAACTCAATATTGTGTACAACCAGAGAAGTGAAAAGTTGTGCTCCATTTGTGTACAATGAATCAAACTCCATTCTGCTGTTATGTAAACCTAATTAGAATAAATAAATGAAAAAAAAGACACTGAACTAATCATTTCTTTCTCTGTCTAATCAACTACCAGACATAGAACCTATTGAATTCTTAGTTTATTTTTTAATCTACTTAATTGATTTTTGTATGCAAATAAATTTTTCAATTCCCTAATGAAAAAAATAAATAAAATAAATTCATTCGTTTGAAATTAAGTCATTCCATCAGCTGTGGTGCTGTTAGCAATTTAGTGAGGCCCTAAGAAACTTGAGACCCTGTCTCAAAATAAAAAAGAAAAAGAGCTGAGGATGTGGCTCAGTGGGTTCAATCTCTGGTACCAAAACCCAAAAACAAACACAAAATTAAGTCACTCTGTCTCATAAATTCAGAGAAACAGTCATGCCTCTGCTCTTAGATATGTTTTCAGGCTTCACTGACTTTGGAGAACAGTCTATATTTTGTCTTTCTCAACAAATACTATTCTTTTTTTTTTTTTTTTTGGTACTGGGGACTGAACTCAGGAGCACTCGACCACTGAGCCACATCCCCAGCCCTATTTTGTGTTTTATGTAGAGACAAGGTCTGAGTTGCTTAGCACCTTGCTGTTGCCGAGGTTGGCTTTGAACTCGCGATTCTCCTGTCTCAGCCTCCCTAAGTGCTGGGTCAACAAATACTTTTCACTGCATAATTGTAAAATATATTATTTTTTCCTTCCACTTTGAATCTCTATACCAACATTATAGGTAAAAAGCAATAAGAGGAACATATTTTATAAAATACCTGCTGCCAAAACAGGTATTTTAAGCAGGTATTTTATAAAATACCTGCTGTCAGTAATTTTCACTTGTTTTTGTAGTGCTGGCAGTTGAACCTGGGACCTCACAGGTGCTAGGCATGTGTCTTCCACTGTGCTACATCTGCAGTCCCATGTCAGTAATTTTTTATTTAAAAATATAATTTAGGGGCTAGAAGTGTAGCTCAATGATAAACATGTTCAATCCTCAGCACTACAAAAACAAAGACATAACTTGTATTTTTGTTTATTTGTTTTTAGAAATCTTTAAGGCCTTTGTGTATGGGAAAGAGAGAGTGTGGTACTAGGGAATGAACCCAGGGGCATTCTACCAATGAGACAGACACCCAGCCCTTTTTCATTTTTGAGATAGGGTCTTGCTAAATTACAGAGGCTGGCCTTAAATTTATGATCCTCTTGCCTTAGCCTCCCAAGTAGCTGGCAAGTAGCTGGGATTAAAGGCATGCACTACCATGCTCAGCTTTGTTTTTCAGTACTGGGGATTAAATTCAGGGGCACTTTACTACTGAGCTACATCCCCAGCCCTTTTTGTTCTTTTTTTTTTCTTTTTTCTTTTGGTACTGGGGATTGAACTCAGGGGCACTCGACCACTGAGCCACATCCCCAGCCCTATTTTGTGTTTTATGTAGAGACAGGGTCTCACTGAGTTGCTTAGCGCCTTGCCATTGCTGAGGCTGGCTTTGAACTCGTGATTCTCCTGTCTCAGCCTCCCTAAGTGCTGGGATTACAAGCGTGAGCCACCGCGCCCGGCTCTGGCTCCCTTTTTGTTCTTTTATTTTGAAACAGGGTCTCACTAAGCTGCTTAGGACCTTGCTAAAAATGCCAAGCCTGGCCTTGAACTTGTGATCCTCTTTTCTCAGTCTCCTGACAGGCTGAGATTACAGGGGTGTGCCATTGTGCCTGGCCCCATGCTCAGCTTTAAGGCTTTTCTCTCTCTCTCTCTCTCTTTTTTTTGGTATCAGGGATTGAACTCAGGGGTACTCGACCACTGAGCCACATCCTCAGCCCTATTTTGTGTTTTACTTAGAGACAAGGTCTCACTGAGTTACTTAGCACCTCACCATTGCTAAGACTGGCTTTGAACTCACAATTCTCAGGTCTCAGCCTCCCAAAGTGCTGGGATTACAGGTGTGTGACACTGTGCCTGGTTTTAAGGCTTTTCAAATGTTGTTTAAAAACATTTTTGAGCTGGGCGTGTTGGCCAGTGGCTCAGGGAGGCTGAGGCAGGAGGATCCAAGTTCAAAGCCAGCCTCAGCAAGGACGAGGCACTAAGCAACTCAGTGAGACCCTGTCTCTACATAAAACACAAAATAGGACTGGGGATGTGGCTCAGTGGTTGAATGCCTCTGAATTCAATCCCTGGTAACCCTCTCTGCCCAAGAAAAAACCAAAACAAACAAAAATTTTGAGATAATTTTATATGCAATTATAAGAAATATAAAGGTTATATATACCCTTCATCCAGATTTCCCCAATAATAACATTTTTTTTTTTGGTACTGGAGATTGAACTCAGGGGCACTCTACCACTGAGCCACATCCCCAGCCTATTTTGTGTTTTATGTAGAGACAGGGTCTCACTGAGTTGCTTAGTGCCTCACCCTTACTGAGGCTGGCTTTGAACTCACGATTCTCTTGTCTCAGCCTCCCTAATTGCTGGGATTACAGGCTTGCACCACTGCGCCCAGCTCAATAATAACATTTTATAAACTTACAGTACAACATCACAATCAGAAAAATGACGTGGGTGCAATTCAGTGAGCGTATTCATATTTTACCAGTTTTACATGGACTTGTGTGGTGTGTGTGCATAGAGTTCTATGTGATTTTATCACGTGTAGCCTTGTGTGACTGCCACCATAGTCAAAACATAAAACAGTTCTGTCCCAAGACTCCTTTCTTCATCACACCTGGCATCCATTAATCTGTTTTCTGTCTCTATGATTTTAGTTATAATTTGAGCATGATTTGAAATCATTGGAAAAGGAAAGACACAAGCTCAGATAAATTCACATGCAAGTGTTTACCAGCACTTTTGAGGAGAGACTACATGCAGCATTTCTTCTGACTATACTGCTTCTGACTTTAGGATGACTTATCACTACCGTAGCCTATTCTAGGGAAGGGATACTTACCCTGCCTTTTTAATGAAGAAGCAACCACAGGTTTTTTCAGGCCACTCTTCCTTAGATTACTGCTCACTGCATCTGGAGGCATTAGTGAACTGTTCATCTGTGCACCTGAATCACAAATCGTTCAGTGTTTAAACATATCTGCAGAATAGATATTGACTTGATATTAACTTCTAAGGATTCTAAAACATATAATCAGTCTTTGCTAATTTCTAGGCTAGCTTCATAGTTTCTAAAACATTAACCTTTTTTTTTTCTTTTGGTGCTGGGGATTGAATGCAGGGCCTCAAATATGCTAGGTAAGTGCCTTACCACTGAGCTACATCCCCAGACCCTAGCATAAAATTTAAACAGTTTTACACATACAATTTAAACTTTTTATACTCTTCATAGGAAATTGGGGGATAGGGGACAAACGTGAAAGTAAAAAAAGAAGTTACCCACTGTTTCCACTTCTCAGATAATATAACTAACTTTCTAGTGAGCTATCTTCTATTTTGTTCTCTATCACTACTAGTTTGTTTTGCTGGTTTTATAATTTTTAAGTAGCTATGATTACATCAGGATTGCCAGGTTAGCAAAAAAAAAATGTCTTTTGAATTTCCAATAAACAATAATTTTTTTTGCAGTCAAAAGATTATTTATTTTTAATTAATTAATCAATTTATTCTAATTAGATATATATGATAGAATGCATTTTGATTCATTGTATACACATGCACCACAACTTTTCATTTCTCTGGTTGTACACGATGTAGTGTTGCACAATATGTGCAGTCATACATGTACCTGGGGTAATGATGTCCATCTCATTCCACCATCGTTCCTGTCCCCATGCCCCCTCTCCTCCCCTCCTTCCCCTTGGTCCATAGTTCCTCCATTCTTCCTGTGCACCCCCCCACAATAAATAATTTTTAAGCGTGTTCCAAATGTTACATGGGAGGTATTTGTACTAGTTATTTATCTGAAATTCAAGTTTGAACATTATATACTTCATCTGACCATCTGAGTGACCTAAACATTTTCCGAAATTCTGGTTTTTTTTTTTTTTTTTGGTACTGGGGATTGAACTCAGGGGCACTCGACCACTGAGCCACATCCCCAGCCCTATTTTGTGTTTTTATGTAGAGACAGGGTCTGAGTTGCTTAGCGCCTCGCCGTTGCTGAGGCTGGCTTTGAACTCGCGATTCTCCTGTCTCAGCCTCCCTAAGTGCTGGGATTACAAGCGTGAGCCACCGCGGCCGGCTCCGAAATTCTGGTTTTTGATTTGTTTTGCAGTACTGGGTATTGAACCCAGGAGTGCTTGATAACCACTGAGCTACATCTCCAGCCCTTTTGAATTTTAATTTAATTTTTTTTTATTTTTTTGGTACCAGGGATTGAACCCAGGATTGCTTAACCACTGAGGCATGTCCCCAGTCCTTTTTCTCTTTTATCTTGAGACAGGATCTCTCTAAATTGCTTAAGGCCTCACTAAGTTGCTGAGGTTAGCCTTGAACTTGTGATCTTCCTGCCCCAGCCTCTCCAGCCACTTGAGATTACAGGTGTGTACCACCATGCTCAACCCTTTTTTATTTTTCACTTTGATACAGAATCTCACTGAACTGCTGAGGCTGGCCTTGAATTTAGGATCCTCTTGCCTCAGCCTGCTGAGTTCACTGGGATTACAGAAGTGTGTCACCACACTCAGCCATTTTAAGGTTCTTAATATATACTGCAAGCTAGTTCTCAACTCATACCACATTAGCCATACCCAAGACCCCAGATTTCATCTTTGCTTGTGGTCTCATCATTTTAAAAAATCTTTGCTAATTTGGTTGCCAAAGTTATTTAGTTTAACTTTTGCATTTCTAAAAGATTTGCATGACTCTGTTTATAAGTGAGTTTGCAATTTGTTCCAAATCATAGAGTGTATATTTTCTTTTTGTTTAGTTTAGATTTCTTGAAATTTATTTACTAGGGTACTTCAACATTTTTACATTGATTTAAACAAGTCCTTAACTGACATTATATATTTGAATTAACAGGTGTATACATGTGTGTAGATAGTTCCTGATTTATGATGGTTTCACTTGGGAGTTTTTGACTTTACTATGGTAAACCATCCATGTTCAGTAGAAACGCTACTTTGAATTTCCTGGGTAAGCAATATGTGGTATAATACTCTGTTGTGCAGGGCAGTGGCAATGAAGTGCTGATCCCAGTTAGTCACAAGACCCCTAGGGTAAGCCAGGCATGGTGGTGCACACCTGTAATCCCAGAACTTTGGGAGGCTGAGACAGGAGAATTGTGAGTTCAAAGCCAGCCTTAGCAACAGCGAGGTGCTAAGCAACTCAGTGAGACCCTGTCTCTACATAAAACACAAAATAGGGCTGGGGATGTGATTCAGTGGTGAGTACCCCTGAATTCAATCCCCAGTACCAAAAAAAAAAAAAAAAAAAGATCCCTAGGGTAAACAATAGATACTCTAAAATAAAGGTATTGTGTCTATCTTAAAAAAAAAAAAAGACATCAATAAAGGATAAAAAAGTCATAAGAAGGGCTGGGCTCAGTGGTAAAGTGTGTGCCTAGCATATGCAAGGCCCTGGGTTCAATCCCCAGCACCAAAGACACACACACACACTACCCCATAAGAACAAAAATGATTTCTTATAATTGCTAGGATTCAGGGAAAGACATAAAATGGTAAAATGATGGGATGAGAATGTAGCTTAGTGGTAGAGTGCTTCCTTAGCATGTTCCGGAACATGGGCTCAATCCACAGCACCACACATTCATGCCCATACTCATACCTGCACACAACTACCTATAAAACAGTACCCAGAGACTACTACCAAAACAAACAAAATAGTTTCTCACCGGGTACTTCATCCTTTTTCCTCTTCTTTGGCTTAGAGGCAGTAGACTCACAAGCAGATACAGTTGATTCTGAATGGCAACCTATTTGGGGCACAATAATCTCTTTTAGACCTAAAAAATAAAAAAGATTTCTGAATTACTGATACTATCCAAGAATAAGTTTGGGCCCCTATTTAGAGAAAAATTAATTTATGCCCACTTTAAAATAAGTTCCTTGAGTTGGGCCTGGTGGTCCATGCCTTTAATTTCAGTGCCTTGGGAGGCTGAGGCAGGAGGATCACAAGTTGGAAACCAGCCTCTGCAACTTAGTGAGACTGTGTGAAAAAAATAAAAAGAGCCGGGCACGGTGGCGCACACCTGTAATCACAACACTTAGGGAGGCTGAGACAGGAGAATTGCAAGTTCAAAGCCAGCCTCAGCAATGGCAAGGTGCTAAGCAACTCAGTGAGACCCTCTCTCTACATAAAACACAAAATGAGGCTGGGGATGTGGCTCAGTGGTCGAGTCCCCCTGAGTTCAATCCCCGGTACCAAAAAAAAAAAAAAAGGAATGCTTTTCATTTGAATTATCCAGCAATTGTTTTCAAAGGTTGCCAGAACAATCTCCAAATCTATCAGTGAAACTCTTTCATTACTATTTTAGAAAAACAGAACTATGTCAATCATACCACCTACCGCTGGAATCAAAATTTAGGAAGTCTGAGAATTCCTGAGCCAATGTTTCATCACTGGCAAAGGCACAGATGCAAGCAAAGAAATGAATGCATCTTTGGGCTGCCTCTTCCTTAGAAGCACTTGACTTGTGTGATTTCAGAGTCTGACAGGAGCAGAAGAAGCGGCGCTCAGGCAAGCTTTTGGCACTGATTTTCTGCACAAAAGATGTATGCAAATACCCCAAACTATGCTTCTGGCTTGCCTTGCATTTCACCACTAAGATGTTTTTAGTAATCCTCTGTACCAGGGGACCTGTGGGTTCTGTGGCCAACTGCCAAATGGTCTGTTTGGTTTCTGGGGAGGCCTGCATGGCATTCAAGACTGAACTCTTCAAGGTCAGAGGGGTAGCCTCCGCCTGGCAGTTCACTGCTAGTTTGATGTGTTGGCATTGGTTTTCCACAACTCCTTGGGTAGCAGCTTTCAAGCAAGAAGGGACATAACACCGTCCAGAGCTCAGTTGAGTGATGATAGTTCCATCTACTGTCTGGATTGTTGTCTCTGAAACACCTAGCTCCACAAAGCATCGGTAATCAGGACCCCGGTCTCTCTGCCGTACTGAGTAGACCTGCAGATCAGAGCCTGTGATGATTTTAACAGCTTCAATGCTAGGCTGCTTCCGTGCACCGTAGCGGAATATGGTTCCACATGTCTTGTTTTTACAGCTCAGGCCCCGGGTTCCATTGTATGTGCCGCAGCGAGGACACTTTCTGATTCCTCTCAATGTGGCCTTCCCCAAGTCAGACAAGAAAGCTGGGACTTTAGTCCTCAGAGAGTTTGGTTCCATTTTTCACAGGCCCTAAGGAAGACAAGCCCATCAGGATAAGTACACACACATATAAAGTTGAAATCACTTGTGATATTTAGCATAGAATGTAAGCTATCCAACATTTTTTTTTTTTTTGGTACTGGGGATTGAACTCAGGGGCACTCGGCCACTGAGCCACATCCTCAGCCCTATTTTGTGTTTTTTGTAGAGACACAGTCTCACTGAGTTGCTTAGCGCCTCGCCGTTGCTGAGGCTGGCTTTGAACTCGCGATTCTCCTGTCTCAGCCTCCCTAAGGGCTGGGATTACAGGCTTGAGCCACCGTGCCCGGCTTATCCAACATTTTGAAATCATACTACAAAAAAACATAAATTTAAACCATCAAATGAAATAAAAAGTGGACAAAACTTCTCTATACATTTAAAATATTCTACTATAGCAACCAAAGCATTTCTCCACATTCAATCTGATCTGTACAACAATTGAAGTTATTTAACCAAACTTGTTTTATCTGTTTTTTTGTTTTTTGTTTTGTTTTTGTTTGGTACTAGGGATGGAACCTAGGGGCATTCTACCACTGAGATACACCCCCAACACTTTAAAATTTTTTTTGGTAAATTGTAAGGCAAGGTCTTGCTAAATTGCCCAGTCTGGTCTTGAACTTATAATCCTCCCACCTCAGCCTCCCAAATCACTGTGATTACAGGTGAGCACAACCACATTTAGCTATTTAATCAAATCTTTACATGCACAGTTATTTAACTTAAGCAAGGACTGGAGAACAGGAAAGATGGATTCTTTCCCTTCCTCCATTCCCCACAAAACCCAGTCCAGTCCTACCTGTACAGGTTGCCAGGGCATCTGGAAAACAGTGTAATCTGAATTCATAAGACTTAAAGTGTGTTTCGTTAGTTTGTGATGATCAGAAAGGACAAGTAAAGGCATGATCATATGCAGAGTAAATGATACTGCTTAACAAAGTCTTCTCAAGTTTGAAT
Source organism: Xerus rutilus (assembly GCA_028644305.1). NCBI lineage: Eukaryota > Metazoa > Chordata > Mammalia > Rodentia > Sciuridae > Xerus > Xerus rutilus. The sequence continues at coordinate 27,525,715 of CM053411.1, read as the reverse complement.
TCTATGGTGTAACAATGCAGACATTCTGCCTCTTCCTTCTTGACCAGCCAATGGCAAAACTCTTGCCCAATGTTCCACAGTCAAAGATTCCCACTCCCCTAAGTGGAGATTATGGCAGTCTACAAGTAAAACAAGAAAAAAAATATTAATGTTATACAAAGATGGATGTTCAGACAGAATAGAGGCTGGGAGTATAGTTCAGTAGTACAGCACAAACTTAGCATGTGTAAAATCCTGGGTTCAATCCTCAGCACAAAAAAGAAAGAAAGAAAGAAAAATCACACAAGTGAAGTCTTTTACAATTATTTGAGAAATATTTGACAAATTGTTATGGAAATGGTTAAGTGTTTTATACTTCTAACTTCAAAGAAGGTAAAACAATGTTAACTTTACTACACAGCAGGTTGACAAGAACACCTAGAGCCATGAATATATAATTGGCCAAATGCTCATCTTTCCTAACAGTAATACTTTACATTCCTGAGAGTGCTTTATGGTTATGCTTCCTGTTGCCATGTGCTGAGCCGCTTTCCTCCACCACAGTCTTCCACCATGGTGTTCTGCCTCATCTCTGGCCCCAAGGAATGGAGTCAGCCATCTATAGACTGAGACCTCTGAAACCAAGATCACCATCACTGTAAAGAGGCAAGCTTGTCACTATCCATCCAGTGCATAATTTAACAGCACACATTAACTGTGGACTCTGAAAACACAGCTGCAATTGGAGCTTGCCTTCTGCAAAAGATTTACACAGTGAAAAGGTGTTTAATGGTGGAAGTCTCTAATCTCACTTATCAACGTTGTATTTTCAAGTCCACAGAGGTGCCAAAGGAAACAAGAGCCTGTGTTCAGAGGAGATGGTAAAACTGAAGATGGAAGAAGAGCTGGAGTATAACTTTTGTAAGTTAATGCTAAGGAGAACAACCAGGTCCTTCCATTAAATATTTGTTGGTATTAAACTCAGATAAGACTAGAAAATGTGAAGTCAGATATAAATGTCAACTATTATGGTTTTATAAAACAATGAAATTATGAAATAGAAAAACATTATTAATAAACATTGATTGATCATGTACTGTTTTAAAAAAAGAGTGCTTTACGTTTTTGAGATTACTTTCACATTTATTATTTCATTTGGATTTCATAATATAAGAATCTCATTTAAGCCAAACAATTGCTCTACAGATGAAGAAAAAGAAATTAAGTAGCTTCTTTGAAGTCAGCCAGCAAAATCAGCAATGCTCTTTCCACAAACCCATAAAATCTAAGAGTATGAAACTTCTACTTGTGATTTTCTTCCTCAATATTATGAAAATTTTCGGAGAAATAAAATTATACAGTTAGTCCCTCATGTGCCCACCCACTAGATTTCACAATTAACATTTGACTATATTTCCTTTATCATGTCTGTTTATTCTTCCCTCTGTCAGTCCCTCTCATGTTTTGATGTATTTCAAAGTAAAAGCCAGGCATGGTGGCATACACCTGTAATCCCAGAATCTTGGGAGGCTGAAGAAGGAGGATCATGAGCTCAAAGCCAGCCTCAACAACTTGGTGAGGCACTAAGCAACTCAGGAAGACTCTGTCTCAAATTAAATATAAAAAAAGGGGTGGGGATATGGCTCAGTGGTGAAGCAACTCTGGTTCAATTCCTGGTACATACCAAAAAAAAAAAAAAAATCCAACAACAAAAAACAAAAACAAAGTGAATTACAGGTTTGGCATATGTATCATTATCTAAATATCTATTTATTTATTTATATGTACATACATACATACAGTACTGGGATTAAACTCAAGGGCATCTACTACTGAGCTACATTTTTACTTTTATATTTTGAGACAGGGTTTTGCTAAATTGCTAAGGCTAGCCTTGAACTTGCTATCATCCTGTTTTAGTCTCCCTAGTTACAGGGACCACAGGCATGTACCGCCACACCTGGCCAATTCAATATTTTAAATATTGAATGTTAATGATTTTTAAAAAAGCAATCTGTGATTTTTAAATTGTCAGCATTATTTTTCCCCCAATTTCAAAGAATATATACAATTTCTTTTTCTTTTTGTTTTTGTAGCAGGAATTGAAAAACTGAGTCACATCTCTTGGCCTTTTTATTTTGAGATGGTCTCATTAAGTTGCCAAGGCTGGCTTTGAACTTGCAATCCTCTTGCCTCAGTCTCCTGAGTCACTGGGATTATAGTCATACTACTATGCCCAGCTTTTGCTGTTTGGATTATGCCCTGTAGAGGCAATTTGTTAGTATCTTTCAAAATTACAACTGCAGGGGCTGGGATTGTGGCTCAGCGGTAGAGCGCTTGCCTCGCATGCGTGAGGCCCTGGGTTCGATCCTCAGCACCACATACAAAGCAATAAAATAAAGACATTGTGTCCATCTACAACTAAAAAAAAATTAAAAAAAAAATTACAACTGCATGTTTGTTCTTTGAGAGTCGTTTGTTTGTTTTTGCAGTACTGAGGAATGAACCCAGGACTTGGCACACATTAGGCAAGTGCTCTATCACTGAGTTATAGACCTAGCCTTGCATATTTCTTAAAAACAACAAACAACAAAAAAACTTTCAGCGGCTGAGGATGTAGCTCACTGGCAGAGTGCTTGCCTAACATGTTCCGAGACCCTGAGTTCAATCCCCAGCACTGAAAAAAATAAAAATAAAAAAGTTCAACTTTGGAATAGTTTTACTTTATAGAAAAGCTACAAAGACAGTACAAAGAATTCCTGTATATGCTTCACCTAGTTTCCCCTAAGGTTAATATCTTACATAACTATGAGACATCTGTCACAATGAGGCTTAACATTGGTGTAATATGACTTACTCTACTACAGACTTCATTTGGATTTCATCGATTTTTCTTTTTCTTTTTTTTTTTTTTTTCTTTTTTTTTTTTTTTAAATTTTTTTTGTAGATGGACACCATGTCTTTATTTTATTGCTCTGTATGTGGTGCTGAGGATCGAACCCAGGGCCTAACGCATGCGAGGCAAGCGCTCTACCGCTGAGCTACAATCCCAGCCCTCATCGATTTTTCTAATGCCTTCTTTTTAAAAGAATAAATTGTCAGCCGGGCGCGGTGGCTCACGCTTGTAATCCCAGCACTTAGGGAGGCTGAGACAGGAGAATCGCGAGTTCAAAGCCAGCCTCAGCAACGGCGAGGCACTAAGCAACTCAGTGAGACCCTGTCTCTACATAAAACATGAAATTGGCCTGGGGATGTGGCTCAGTGGTCAAGTGCCCCTGAGTTCAATCCCCAGTACCAA
>CM053411.1:27478458-27522338 GCA_028644305.1 Xerus rutilus | reverse complement strand
AAAAAGAATAAATTGTCTACTTTAGAATAATTTTAGATTTTCAGAAAAGCTGCAGATAGAACAGAGTTTGCAGATACCCCTCATTCATTTTCTTCTGACATTAACCAATAGTGATGTACTACATATTACCACAGGACATTTGTCAAAACTAAGAAACCAGCAGTGACACCTCATTAACCAAATTCCAGTTTTAGTCCTTTTTTCTGTTCCAGGAGCCAATCCAAAATACCATGTTAACATTTAGCTATCGTATCTCCTTAGTCTTCACAGGCCTGTGAGTTTCTGTGTTTCCTTGGTCTTTGTAATCCTAACATATTTTGAAGAGTCAGGTATTTTACAGAATGTCCCCCAATTTTAGCTTGCTCTTATTTCCTCTACATACTCCTTTAATATTATTTCACTAATAAGAATTTATCTTACAGACTCCAACATGTGTAAAGTGAGAGAAATATAAAGCTACTCACAAGCACTTTTGTAACAGGAAAGCTTACAAATAATCTAATGTCCTTCAGATGGAACTGGATAAATTAATTACGTTATACATATGTATATGTACAATGGAATACTTTCCCCCAAATAAAGTTTCCGTATGGCTCAAAAAAAAAAGAAAAGAAAAAGAAAAAACAGCCAGGCACAGTGGCACACACCTGTAATCCCAGTGATCTAAGAAGCTGAAGCAGGAGGAACACATGTTCAAGGCTAGCCTCAGCAATTTAGTGAGACCCTCAGCAACTTAGCAAGACTGTCTCAAACACTATAACAGAAACAAAAGCAGGGGATATAGCTCAGTGGTAAAGCACCCTTTGGTCCAGTCCCCAGTTTACAAAAAAAATGCTTGACACATAAAATTGTACTGGGCTTTGATGTAGCTCAGTGATGAAGTGCCTGTTCAGCATGTAGTTCAATCCTCAGCAGCACACAAACACAATCAGTACACATTTGTGGGTACCATGTTATATCTCAATACACATAAACATTGTATAATGTTCAAATCAAAATAAATGTATCTATCTCCTCTAAACGTAAACATTCTAAGACACTGCCAAACTGTTTACAAAGATGGCTGTGCCATTTTACATTTCCTCCAACAACAACAAAAGAATTCTGACTTTTCCACCCCTGGTCAATGATTGTTATGGTCTTCTTCATTATAGTCATTTGATTAGAGGGCCTAAAATGGTATCTCATTATGGTTTCATTCACAAATCTCTAATGAATAAGGATGTTGAACCACATTTCTCATGCTTATGTAAGCATATGGAATATTTATGCTATGTGAAAGAAGCTAGACACAAAAAGACCACACGTTGTATGATTCCATTTAAATGAAATATCCAGGATAGGAAAATACATAGAGACATAAAGCAAATTAGTAAACTGGGCACAGTAGTGCATGCCAGTAATCCCAGATTTGGGAGGCTGAGGCAGGAGGATCCCAAGCTCCAGGTCAGCCTCATCAATTAAGTGAGACCCTCAGCAAATAAGTGAGACACTGACTCAAAATAAAAAGGGCTGGAAATGTCACTCAGTTATTAAGTGCCCCTAGATTCAATCTCTAGTCCCAAAACATAAAAATAAAAGAAAGCATATTAGTAGTTGCCACAGCTGGAAGAAAGGGGGAATTGGCAATAACTGCTAATGGGTATGAGGTTTCTTTTTGGAGTAATGAAAGGCCGCATAACTTTTTGAATATACTAAAACCTTTAATTGTAACACCCTTTAAAAGGATGAATTTTGTTATATGAATAACATTTTTTTAAAAATATTTATTTATTTATTTTTTAGTTTTAGGTAGACAGAATATCTTTGTTTTTATGTGGTGCTGAGGATCGAACCCAGTGCCTCACGCATGCTAGGCGAGCACGCTACCACTGCGCCACAATCCCAGCCCCATGAATAACATTTTAATGAAGCTGTTATTATTTTAAAAAGAACAAAAATATCTGGAATTCAAATGCTGAAGGGCTAATATCCTGAGTTTTTACAAATCAATAAGAAAAAGAAATCCACTAGAAAAAAGGGGAAAGGACATTAAAAGACAGCTAAGAAGAAAAATTAAAAGTGATTTTAAATGTGTGAAGATACTCAACCTTATAGTAAGGAAGAAACAAATTAAAACAAGTAAGAGGGCTGCAGTACAGCTCAGTAGGAGAGCATTTGTTCCACATGCTCAAAGCTCTAGGTACAATCTCCAACACCACAAAGCAAAAAACAAAGAAGATAACAACAGCAAAAACAACCAACAAAAACAAATAAGCCAAAATTAACACTTCGGCAAAGTGGAAAAAAAGAAAGTTATCACTGTATTCATGAGAATGTGGAGAAACATTCTATAATGTTGTTGCCAAAACTTTTGGAAGAGCTGTAAATAAAATAAATGTAATACACATTCTTTGCCTTAATTCCACTTCTGATATTTCATGAATTATATTCTCACATATGCAAAAAGTACATAAAGGGATACTCACTGCAGGATTGTCCATAATTGCAGAAGTATAGAGCACTGATGTAATGACACAATAGGCTATTGAAAAGAGTCAGACAACAGCCAGGTGTGGTGCAGGCCTATAATCCAAGCTACTCAAGAGGTGGTGGCAGGAGGATGGAAAGTTGACAGTTCTGCAACTTAATGAGATCCTGTCTCAAAATAAAAAATAAAAAGGGCTGGAGATGTAGCTCAGTGATAAAGCACCTCCGGGTTCAGTCCCCAGTAGAGGGGAAAAAAAATATCTGGGGATATAACTTAAAGATAGAACACTTCTCTTAGGAGAATCGCGAGTTCAAAGCCAGCCTCAGCAAGGGCGAGGCACTAAGCGACTCAGTGAGACCCTGTCTCCACTAAAAAACACAAAATAGGACTGCGGATGTGGCTCGGTGGTCGAGTACCCCTAAGTTCAATCCCCAGTACCCCCCCCCCCAAAGCACATTTCTCTCATTTTTCTTAAACAATACAGATTCTATTGGATAATTAAAAATTAATAAATTTTGAAAATGAAAAAAAAAAAAAAGGTAATCACTTCTCACCTGGATCCCTATACTGCAAAACAAAAACTGAACAGATCTGTGTACTGTGGTACAAGTATCAAGGTATATTGTGAAGTGAAAAAAGTTGTAGTTGTTTATAACACACTATTTTTTGTTTATAATATACTATTCTTGGTTTTAAAGGGGACAGAGAACAGGGGAGTAGGTGTGTGTTATGTTTACTGCCTCAGAAGTGATTTGTGACTTGGGAAATCGTGGGTCTCTAAGGGAGACTTACCTTCCACCGTTTTGTACTATTTTAATTTTAACACGTACTAGTACCATTTATTACAGATTCTATATTGAAAGCATACCCAAGTACTTAACACAACTTTAAAGACCCTATATTTGAAAGTTGAAAGATCTCTAGGTAGTCTCTTCTCGGCAAATTTACAAAACAGTCTCCTTAGCAAGGGGATGTAAAGGGGCTGGTGTTGGAAGAATTAAGCCCTGACCGCTCCCTGAAGTGGTGGGTTTTCGTCCTGGTTCTATTTGGCTGCGGATCTATATAGTTTGCAGAATGCTATTTAATGCCTGTGGGCGGTTAGAAAAGAACGAATGATGCTCATGAATTTACACAGATACATCCACTACACACACACACACACAGACACAGACAACTACCCGACTACCCTCCGTGGGAATAAGCCCTTTCTATGCATTTACTTATGTAATGCTCACACGAGCCTGTGAAGAATTACCCATCTTGGAGATGAAACTGGCTGAGATTTGATGAAACTGTCACAGCCAGCGGGCATCTAACGTGAGTTTGGAATGTGCTGGATTTCCTGCCAAATCACAAATGAGAGACGACGGCACATTAGCGCTGCACTGCCTCGGAACAGCGGGAAAAGTAGTCTTTTGGACACACATCCGGCCGCCAGCCTCCAGGACGCAAAACTCCCGCTTCCGGCGCGGGCCAGTCACGCGACGCGCAGCCCCCGGGACCTGCTTCCCGGCATCCTACCCGCGCGACCGCTCACTTCCGGTGCTAAATAGGCCCAAGCAGGAGCATCTTTTCGCCGCCACCCTTCTCCTTGGATAAATTCTACATCGGGAACCCCAGCCCTACATCGCTGACCCATCACGTCTGGGCCCTTTCTCAATACAGTCCTCTTACCGGCCCTGCGCTTCCCCCGCCCCCGCGGGCCCCAGGGCCCCTGGCGGATGACCGCCCTCACCTCTTCTCTCTTCGCCTGCCGGGGCCTTTTACAAACACGGCCAAACTGTTCGCTGTAACGACGGTCGTTATTGGTCAGAGCCGCCCACGCGCAGAGAGTACCCACCCACCTCGGCTCGCGTCGTCTTGTGGGAGTTGTAGTTTTCTGCTCTTGGAGATCGCTGAGAATTTCCCGCACGATCCGGTTCCTTCGCCGACCTGGAGGCTGTTACACTTAGGTTCTGCCCCGGGACTGGAGTTCTTATGACTTAAATCTACTGGTGTGGAAGGCACCAACGCAACTCCAGGGCTGATCGCTACTACTTCAGACCCGCGAAAATCCTGTTTCTGTGTAGAGTTCCACTGGAAATTGATGCAAAAATCGCCTGAGATTTTCTACTTTGTTTGGAGGTCTCGCCCACCAAAGTGCTCGTTTCTATCTCTTGTATATTTATCACAAGTTATCTTTTCCTCCCTTCATTAGTTTGACGTATCGAACATTTTCCCTTACAATGAGCTGAAATTGGCCTCCTGTAATCCTAGTTCTGGTCCTTGGAGCCACACAGGATAAACCCAAAATCTTGATCATGATTAGAGACAGTTCCCAAGTGCAATGTGTTTCAGAGGAGGACTCTTAGAAAACCCTGGGATGAGATTTTCTGCACCCTTTGCCCTAGTCTAGGTGCTTCCTTCTAGTAGCGCTGTGGGCAGGTTCTTTAATGAGGTTGTGTGTGTGTGTGTGTGTGTGTGTGTGCGCGCGCGCGCGCGCGCGCGCGTCTAGGGATTGAACTCGGGGCGCAGTTACACATCAAACTACATCCCCAGCCCCTTTTTTTGGTACCAGGGATTGAACTCAGGGGTACTCGACCACTGAGCCACATCCCCAGCCCTATTTTGTGTTTTATGTAGAGACAGGGTCTCACTGAGTTGCTTAGCACCTCGCCGTTGCTGAGGCTGCCTTTGAACTCGCGATTCTCCTGTCTCAGCCTCCCAAAGTGCTGGGATTAGAGGCTTGCGCAACCGCGCCCGGCTCCCAGCCCTTTTTTGTATTTGATTTAGAGACAAGATCTCACTGAGGCCTGGCGTGGTGCCTCATGCCTGTAATCTCAGCAATTTTGGGCGGCTAAGACAGGAGAATCGCAAATTGAAAGCCAGCCTCAGCAACTGGCGAGGCGCTAAGCAACTCAGTGAGACCCCTGAGTTCAATCCCTGGTACCAAAAAAAGAAAAAAGAAAAGATTTGGTTCACAAAATATTGTGAAAATTCTAAAACATATGTACAAATAATTTATGGATGTGTCCTTCATTGATATCTTCCTCATCAGAGGCAGAATGTCATCTGGACTGCTACAGGCAAAGACACTGGCTCTTCCAGCCTCTCCCCAGAAATACCCCAAATTACTTTCACTTCCTGTTTGTAGGCCATTGCAAGTCATGTGAGTTGAACAGTCTGAGTAAGTGAAATCCTGGATAGTCTACCCTAATGAATAATCTACCCCAATTTATATGATGCTCAGATTTCTGTGAATCCCAATATACATCATCATGTTATTCATTAGTGAGGTTAACTTGTGGTTTTCCCTTTCTGCTATTTTTCAGTTCTCAAAAAATGAGTTTAAGATTATTGTCTCCTAAAGCCGGGCACGGTGGCTCGAGCCTGTAATCTCAGCACTTAGGGAGGCTGAGACAGGAGAATCGCGAGTTCAAAGCCAGCCTCAGCAATGGCGAGGCGCTAAAGCAACTCAGTGAGACCCTGTCTCTACATAAAACACAAAATAGGGCTGGGGACGTGGCTCAGGGGGCGAGTTCAATCCCTGGTACCAAAAAAAAAAAAAAAAAAAAGATTATTGTCTCCTATTCTCAGGAAGTTTGTATGAATTGAGAATAGAGTGTTTTGTAGAGCTCACCTCTAAAGCTATTTATAACTTCTTTTGGAGCAAGGATGGTGGTGGTGGTGTGTGTGTGTGTGTGTGTGTTTCCTAATGTAGGTTTTTAACTATTGTTTTGAATTTTTAAATGGTTATTAGACTATTGAGGTCTTCTGTTTCTTGAGACAGAAAGTTATCTTCCCCCAAGAAAGCATTTTGTTTACAAAATTGTTCTTCACAGTGTATTTTTTATTTGAATAAAGTTTATTATTTTAGAGAAGTTTTAAGTTCATAGTACACTGAGGAGAAACCAGAGTTCCCATAAAACTCCTACTGGGAAACATAAAACCTCCCCCACTATGGACTTCTGCACTACTTTAGTATATGTTAGAACAGGTGAACCTATACTGACACATCATTACTACCTTGTTTATAGTGTACATTAGGGTTCACTCCTTGATATACATTCTACGAGAACTAGAAATGTACCCACCATTGTAGTGTCATTCAAAATTAATTTTACCTTCTTAAAAATCTTTCATACTCTGCTTGTTTCTTTTCCCTTTCAACCCATCCACTGTTTTGTTTTTTCTGGTATCAGGGATTGAACCCAGGGATGCTTAACCATTAAGTCACATCCCCAGCCTTTTTTACTTTCTATGTTTGAGACAACGTCTTGCTAAGTAGATTAGGGCCTCACTAAGTTGCTGAGACTAGCCTTAAACTTGTGATTCTCCTGCCTCAGCTTCCAGAGTTGCAGGGATTACAGGTGTGCACCACCATCCTGGCCCCTTGATCCTTTTTATATTTCCATAGTTTTGCCTTTTCCAGAATGTCATATAGTTGGAATATTATTGTACTCAGACTTTACAGATCAGTTTCTTTTACATAGTAATATGCATTCAGGTTTCCTTATTATCTTTTAAAATCTTGGCTACATCTATAGTGGAAATCACCTTTTTATTCCTAATTTTGTTTATTCATGCCTTCTCTTTTCCCTTGATCCATTTCACTGGGACAATATATATATTTTATCGATCTTTTCTTTTTTTGTGATACCGGGGATTGAACTCAACCACTGAGCCACATCCCCAGCCCTATTTTGTGTTTTATGTAGACACAGGGTCTCACTGAGCTGCTTAGCGCCTTGCTGCTGCGGCTGGCTTTGAACTCACAATTCTCCTGTCTCAGCCTCCCAAAGTGCTGGGATTACAGGTGTGAGCTACTGCGCCTGACTTTTATTGATCTTTTCTAAAGAATACCTTTTTATTTTGTTGGAGCTAGTTTATTATATCTTTGTTTTCAATTGTATTTTTTTTTTTTTTTTTGGTACCAGGGATTGAACTCAGGGGTACTCAAACACTGAGCCACATCCCAAGCCCAATTTTGTATTTTATTTAGACACAAGGTCTCACTGAGTTGCTTAGTGCCTTGCCATTGCTGAGGCTGGCTTTGAACTTGAGATTCCCTTGTCTCAGCCTCTGGAGCCGCTGAGATCACAGGCGTGAGCGGCTGGGATTACTGGCATGTGCCTCTGCACCCAGCGTTTTTTTTTCTTTCTTGAGATGGGAGTCTCTCTATGTTGCCCAGGCTGGCCTCAAACTCTTGGATTCAAGGGATACTCCTGTCTCAGCCTTTCAAGTACCTAGGACTCCACGCGCACACGATGACACCCAGATTTAATTTGTGTTCTTGTCTTCAATATTTCCTTATTGTTCTTTTTCTAACTACTGCTGCTAATTTTTTTATTTGGTGCTGGAGATTGAACCCAGGGTCTCGCACATAAACACGTTTTACCACTGAGCTATACTCCCAGCCTTTTTCTAACTTCTTACAAGATGAATAGCTCATTCGTTTTTAGTCTCCCTCCCATATTGGAGATTGAACCCAGAAGTGCTCCACACATCATCCCCAGCCCTTTTTATTTTTTATCTTAAGACAAGGTCTCACTAAGTTGACAAATCTTGCCTTGAAATTGTGATCCTTCTGAGTAGCTGGGATTACAGGTGTGTACCACTGCACCAGGCTTAGTCCTTCCTTTCTAATAAAGGCATTTCATGTTATATATTATCTTTACATCACCATTTTATTTTATTCCACAGGTTTTTATATGTATTGGCTTCATTTTTTAAAAAGTTGTAATTATTTAAAATTTTTTGTTAAACTAAGTCACTGTGGAGGCTGAGGCAGGAGAATTTGTGAGTTCAAAGCCATCCCTAGCAACTTAGGGAGGCCCTAAGCAAGTTAGTGAGACCCTGTTTCTAAATAAAATATTTAAAAGGGCTGGGGATGTGGTTCAGTGTTTAAGTGTCCTGGGTTCAATACCCAGTACAAAAAAAAAGAAAGAAAAAGAAAAAAATTAATTATGTTATATCCTTTATACCATGTTATTTACACAAGTGTAAAATAGAATTACAACAAATTTTTGTTATTGATTTCGAAGCTGATTTCTTTATGATCAGAAAACATGTTATTTTTTCTTTCCTTTTGAAACTCTGCTTTCTCTGTTAACAGATGAATGATAGCTTCCTTTTTTTAGTGGTACTAGAGATTGAACTCAAGGGCACTCAACCACTGAGCTACATCCCTAGCTCTTATTTTTTTGGTACCGGGAATTGAACTCAGGGATGCTCAACCACTGAGCCACATCCCCAGCCCTAGTTTGTGTTTTATGTAGAGGCAAGGTCTTACTGAATTGCTTAGCGACTTGCCACTGAGGTTGGCTTTGATCCTCCTTGTCTCAGCCTCCCAAAGGGCTGGGATTACAAGAGTGCACCACTGCGCCCAGCTCCCAGATCTTATTTTTCCCTTTTTGTGTGTGTGTGTGTGTGTGTGTGGGTACTGGAGATTGAACTCAGGGGCACTCAACTACTGAGCCACATCCCCAGCCCTATTTTGTGTTTTATGTAGACACAGGGTCTCACTGAGTTGCTTAGCGCCTCGCTGTTGCTGAGGCTGGCTTTGAACTCGCGATTCTCCTGTCTCAGCCTCCCAAAGTGCTGGGATTACAGGCTTGTGCCACCGCGCCCAGTTCCCCCCATTTTTTATTGGTGCATTATAGTTGTACATAATGGTGGGATTGGTTGTTACATATTCACACATGCACACAATATAACATATAATTTGACCAATATCATCCCCCAGTATCTCCCCTTTCCCTTTCCTCCTTCCTCTCCATTCCCTTGCCTGTATTCTGATCTCCTTTAGATATTCACGAGATTCCCCCTTTTCCTTTTTCCTCTCTAGCTTTTAAAAATGAGAAAAAAATGACCCTTGACCTTCTCAGTTTAGCTTATTTCATTTAACATAATGTTCTCATGTTCCTGCAAATGACATTTTTCTTTATGGCTGAATAAAATTCCATTCTTTTAAAGAAAATACATTTTCTTTATCCATTCATCTGTTGATGGAAACCTAGGCTGGTTCTATACTTTGGCTGTTGTGAATTGTGCCGCTATAAACATGGGTATGCAAGTATTTCTTTTCTTTTTTTAGCTTATGCATGGACACAATACCTTTGTTTATTTATTTACTTATTTTTTTTAATGTGGTGCTGGGGATCGAACCCAGTGCTTCACGTATGCTAGGCAAGTGCTCTACCACTGAGCCGCAACCCCAGCCCCTGTATGTATTTCTATGATGACTTAATTCCTTAAGATAAAGACTGAGGAATGGTAGAGCTGGGTCACATGGTGGTTCCATGTCTAGTCTTTTTTTTTTGGCACCGAGGATTGAACTCAGGGGTACTGGACCACTGAGCCACATCCCCAGCCCTATTTTGTTTTAGATAGAGACAAGGTCTCACCGAGTTGCTTAGCGCCTCGCCATTGCTGAGGCTGGCTTTGAACTCATGATTCTCCTGTCTCAGCCTCCCAAAGTGCTGGGATTTCAGGCTTGAGCCACCACGCCCGGCTTCTAGGTCTAGTCTTTTGAGGAACCTCCACACTGATTTCCATAGTGGTTGTACTAATTTAGTGTGTTCCTTTTCCTCCACATCCTGTTTGCTTTGTGTGTGTGTGTGTGGTGCTGGCGATTGAATCCAGGGCCTTGTGCATGCAAGGCAAGCACTCTACCAACTGAGCTATATCCCCAACCCGTTAGTATTCTTTTTTTTTTTTAAATATATATATATTTTAATTGTTGATGGACCTTTATTTTGTTTGTTTATATGTGGTGCTGAGAATCGAACCCAGTGCCTCACGCATACTAGGCAAGCGCTCTACCACTGAGCCATAATCCCAGCCCCCCCGTTTGTATTCTTTTTTTTTTTTTAATATATATATATATTTTTTTTAGTTGTAGATGGACACAATGTCTTTATTTTATTGCTTTGTATGTGGTGCTGAGGATCGAACCCAGGGCCTCACGCATGCGAGGCAAGTGCTCTACCGCTGAGCCACAATCCCAGCCCCGTTTGTATTCCTGAAGACCGCCATTCTGACTGTTGTGAGATGAAATCTCAATGTAGTTTTGATTTGAATTTCCCCAATTTCTAATGATGTTAAACATTTTTCATATATTGGTTGACCATTTGTATTTCTTCTTTTGATTTGTCCATTTATTAATTGGATTATTTGTTTTTTGGTGTTACACTTTTGAGTTCTTTCTAAATCCTTGATTTAATCCTCTTGTCAGAAGAGTAGCTAACAAAAGATTTTCTCACTTTCTGTAGGTTCTCTCTTCATATTCTTGTTCTTTGCTGTGTAGGCTTTTTTTCTTTTGTTTTGTTTTGTTTCCTTTTGGTATTGGTGATTAAACCCAGTGGTGGTTTTTTTGTTTGTTTGTTTTTTGGTATTGGGGATCACTTAACCACTGAGCCACATCTCCAGCCCCTTTTTGGTATTTTATTTAGAGACAGAGTGTTGCTAAGTTCCTTAGAGCCTCACTATCTGCTCTCTCAATACTTTGCTTCTCTATGGAACAGACAATACTTTTTCCATTTTGCAAATGAGAAAATTAAAGGAGAGCCCTTCTTCCCACTGGTTTATCTCCATATTTGGAATATGCACTTTTGATTCATCAGTTTAGTATTACTTTTCTATTATAATAAGCATTTTAATTCACAGACCCTTGTCAATAGAACTCTCATTTTTTAATTGAATCCCATTTCAGAGTTTTCATTATTATGACTTAGTACCTGTGCTTTTAAGTCTTTTCACAGCTTCCATAGTGCTATCAATGTTCCATTATCTGACTCTACACAGTTCAACCTAATAACCAGGTCTAGCCCTCTGACTATCAGTGTAGACTGGATGCCAAGTGGTTTCAAAGCTATTATCCTGTGCTGCTGGATATACCGTCATACTTTCTTTTCCCCCATACTGGCTGACCACTGAACTATAACCTGTGTTTTTTATTTTTCATTTTGAGACAGGGTCTCGCCAACTTGCCCAGGCTGGCCTTGAACTTATCATCTTACCTTAGCCTTCTCAGTAGCTAGCATTATAGGCTAATTTGTACAGATTTTTGAAGGCAATACCCTGTTGACCCCATTTTCAATGTTGCTGTTGAGAATCGAAGTCCAGTATTATTTTTTATTTTTTGGTACCGGGGATTGAACTCAAGGGTACTGGACCACTGAGCCACATCCCCAGCTCAGTTTTGTATTTTATTTAGAGACAGGGTCTCTCTGAGTTGCTTAGCGCCTTGCCATTGCTGAACTCGTGATTCTCCTGCCTTAGCCTCTGGAGCCAGCTGGGATTATAGGCGCACCCAGCTCAAATCCGGTATTATTCGGTCCTTTTTCCATTTTGCAGCTTTTATTGTGTTTCTAGTGTTCTAAAATTTCTTAGTGGTACAGGTCTTTTAATTCAATAATAATAGTTCTTTTGTGATCCCCAAATTTATTTCATCAGGAAAAATTTTCAAATTCCACCCACATTCTGAAGTTCTCTTCCTGGAGTCTGATTAGTTGTATACTAAGCCTCCTAAATTGGTCCAACTTTTTTCCCTCTTCTTTTTTTCTCCATTTAAAAAAAAATTGGGGGCTGGAACTGTGGCTCAGTGGTAGAGCGCTTGCCTTGCATGCGTGAGTCACTGGGTTCGATCCTCAGCACCACATAAAAATAAATAAATAAAATAAAGATCTTGCATCCATCTACAACTAAAAAAATATTTAAAAAATCCATTATAAAAAAATAAAAATAAAAAATTAAAAAATTGGTGATTGTAGCTGTACATAATAGTGGGATTTATTACATATTCATACATGCACACAACAATATGATTTGGCCAATACCATTCCCCAGTATATCCCCTTTCCCTC
The DNA here is from genome assembly GCA_028644305.1 of Xerus rutilus. Classification (NCBI taxonomy): domain Eukaryota; kingdom Metazoa; phylum Chordata; class Mammalia; order Rodentia; family Sciuridae; genus Xerus; species Xerus rutilus. The sequence continues at coordinate 27,510,023 of CM053411.1, read as the reverse complement.
TCATCCTCCCTTCTCTAGTCCCTTTCCTTTATTCTACTGATTTCCCTTAGATTTTAATGAGATTGCCCCTTTTCTCCCCCTTTTTTTTCCTTTTTCTTCTTTAGTTTCCACATATAAGGGAAAATATAAGACCCTTGACCTTCTGAGTTTGGCTTACTTCACTTAATATGATGGTCTCAAAAAAAATATGGAATGCTTCACAAATTTGCCTGTCATTCTTGCACAGGGACCATACTAATCTTCTCTGTGCTTTTGTAATTTTAGTATGTGCTGCCAAAGCAAGCATTTCTTTCTGCTTCTGATTTCTTTTTCAAAGACATTTCCTTATTATTATTATTAATTTTGTAGTTGTAGATAGACAGCATGCCTTTATTTTTATATGGTGCTGAGGATTGAACCCAGTGCCTCACACGTGCGAGGCAAGCACTCTGCCATCAACCTACGGCCCCAGCCCTTTCCTTGTCTTTTAGTATTTCTGACTGGCACACTTCAAAGTAGAATGACTGATGGCAGTTTGTTTTTGTTTTGGTGGGGACTTTCAAATGTCAGTACCTGCCTTTTGGTAGTCACTCAGTTTTTTCACTGAAGGATCCTCTAACATCCTGCCTGGTGGAGATATATATATGTATATATATATATATGTATGTGTATATATATATGGCTGTTGATATTCTAGAGCTGAAGAAAGATAAGCAGCTAGGGAACACATTTACACAGTAAATGTGCTTTGCTCCTTTTCTGTACAACAAGGCTTAGTAAGGAAGTCTACTGTTTTCTTTTTTCAGTTGAATTATTATCAGAGTGACATTAGCCTCCCATTTCAGAAGTCATAATTATTGGTCAATCTTGGCAAAAATCTCAGCTCTGAATCCAGTGCTGCAGATGAATGAATAAGGCAGAAATTTTTAATAACTGAAGGACACTCACTCAAGGTAATCCACTATAGATACTTTCGGCTTTATATTTGGTTAATCCCTTATCATATATCTGTGTGAATTAAAGTCTCCAAATGAAGGGAGAAAATCCTATTTACTTGCAACACACTCATTCATTTTATTTAAATTAAAATTTACAGTTTTGGAGTTATGTTCTTTAAATCCTAAACACAGCAGGTCAAAATGGAATGGTTGGGATAAAATGTAATAGGAATAACCCACTAAATCTTTATTTTATTTATTTTTATGTGGTGCTGAGGATCGAACCCAGTGCCTCACGCATGTGAGGCAAGCGCTCTATCACTGAGCTACAATATCAGCCCAGGAATAACCCACTATAAAGACAATTGTTTTTAGAAATAATTTAAGAGGTTTGCTTTTTTATTTTATATAAACACATTTTTTTTTTCTAATTCACTTAGTGAATTTAGCTACTCACTTTGTAAGTGCTATCTAGTCCTTTTTGGCTGCCTTTTCAAATGAGACTCTAAGGTATGATGGAAGATGACCAAGCACAGGGATAAAACAGGAGAATAAAAACAGAATATGAATCTCATTTTCAACAGGAGACAATATTAACAAGGAAAATGAGACCCTGGTTTCACATTTAAATTTGCAGAATGCAAATTCTTTGTTGTAGTAAACAGGTAACCCAATGCAAACCATGGTTTTTGGAATAAGAATTAAAATATACAAACATATCTGAGTTAGTGAATATAACAACATGGCTAGACCAAAAACACAAAAATTCTCACACACAATAATCACTGCCAAGAAGATCCCACAGGTTATAGAAAACATAAAGGAACTTTAATATCCAAACAGGGTAAAGAATTCTAGATTAATGACCCATTAAGAGTGAATCATTTCAGGTTCTTTACAGTACCAGAAAATCTGAATGCATATTGCTGAGAGTGAAATTATTAAAAATTTTAATTTCCTTACCTGATACTAATTCCAGTATGATTTTTTTTAGATTGAAGAATCTTTAAATGATTTGTTTTAACACTAAGATTTAAACCAAAGTTAGCAGTGTTTCTGAAACGTGAGTTTGTTCAATAGTGGCCTTTTCATTGTGAATACTGTATCTCTTTCTTTTCAAAAGGTAGTCAATGTACATTTGAAGATTTGTACAGTAAGAAAATATACTGGCTAATAAAAGCTGTTATTACTTGAGATAGTCAAAATGAAAAGAAGGTATACTTGTGTTCAGATTAAATTACTTATACCCAAACAATTTACCCTGCAGTCCATGAGTGTATAGGAAAGTATTTTTTAATAAGAGAAAAATGAAGCTCCTAAAATAGAAACATAAGCCAGAAGAATCTAAAAATAGCTTCCTGATATTTTGAGTATTTAAGCTGCTTTTGGTTGCATGCCCTGATCTGTAGAAGTTAACAAGGAAATAACATTTCCAAGTATTTAAAAAATTTACTCATCTTCCATAAAGCAACTTTTAATGTATCAACACTTAAAAATACACAGTGACTTAATGAAACATCAGTACAACTGCATAGAATTGAGCTCCAGAAAACAATACACTTACAAGCTGTCTTTCCTGGGCTCTGGTTTACAAAGTATTATTGGCTTAGAGACCAGCTTAGAGTCATTTGTCCTACCTGGAAGATACAGGCCAGGAAACTCATTTGACTTCACAGGCCTTTTCGGTTCCTAAATAAAATACTGGGAGCTCTTGGAGAGTCTTAAAATCCACCAACCATTTAAATATATATAGGGGGACCCTTCCTCTCTGTAAGTCAAGGAAGAAGATTTGTGACCTTCACTAAAAAAAAAAACAAAAAAAACAAAACCATATCTCCCACAACTCTTCTAAGAGACTCTGAAATGTACTAGAATTTCAAAACTAGAACAATGCCATCAAAGATTAAACCTCTTAATGCTTGGAGCCACACCAAAATAATAAATTTGGTAACTCCAATAAAACAGGTACCCAAAGAATCAAAATAGTGATTGCACTGAGGATTCTCTTCTTTGAAGGCTGTTTAAGGAGGTAGGATTTTAAGGTTTTCTTTCTTTTTTTGTTTTTTTGTTTTTTACTTTTTTTGTTTTTGTTTTTGTTTTAATCTATCTTTTGGCCTCTGAACATTTAAAAAATGCTTTGCCCGCTGGTCCTTCAGGCTAATTTTGGAGTTTACAATGAACCCCAAGCCTGACATAAGGATATTCTACAGTTTCACAGCTATTGTTTGTACATATTAAAATTAAGTTGATTTACTCTTTTTAAGTAAATCTAACTAGAAAATGGCAAATTATATTCCTTTACATACAACTTTGTGTCTCAAAATTCTTGAAAAACAAGAGATGATTTTGTATTCAAAGACTACCAAAGTATGTATTTGATATTCACATGCAAACAACCTAAAACCTTATAAATCTCATGTCAACTCTGCATGATGCCTTTAAAAAGGAAATGACATACAAAGTTTGTTAACTGTGCAAAATATTAAACTGCTAAAACATTTTACATAATGAAATAATACATGTAAATGTATAAGTTGACACATGAAAGTTACATGGCATAAGAACTTATCACATTTCAGAGATTTTCTTGAGTAACAAGTTTTTGTTTTTACAGTTCCTGGTACACAGCAAAATTCATCACAGAAGATAAAAATCCTTTTAAACAAATCCAACGGAATTCTTGAGGCACCTTCTCATATAAAACACAAGATGAATGCAATTATCAATCCATCTGAGAAAAGTTTTCAATCTAAGTGAGCATCATTTTTTCCATTTAACTATATTTTACAGAACTTTAATAAGGCAAGACAAATTTTGTGAAAAAATGTAAATACAAAATGATGTAAACTAATAATTTATATTTAAAAACCCCAAGGGATAACAGTGAAGATGGGACAGCTCAAACAATGCCTATTATTTTTTTAACCTAAAACAGAATTGTGCACAAGCTGAAGATAACAAAGAACTTCTAGACTTAGCACAGTTTTGGTTTTTCTTTCTTTCTTTCTTTTTTTTAACCATCTTTACATGTTTTAAATCATATCAGGAATGCAAACTAGAACTGCACACTACTTTAGTGGAAAAAAGTTCAACATTGTGCAATTTTCTGCCTCTTAATTTTTAAAAAGTGGCAGCAATCCCTGCATTTGTACTTGAAACAAGGATCTGAGAAACTTTATCAAAAAAGGTAATGAAGGCAAAAATTGGCAGACATCCAGCATCTTGTTTCTTTTTAAAACAATGTGGATGATAAGTAATTTCATGATTTAAAAAATGATCTTTTAAATAAATACATTGTATCTGATATTTGCACTGACTGATTTGATAAATCTTTAAGTAAACAACGGCTTTACTACACTCCCTGTAGCCTCAAGCCACTGGCTTTATATTCTACAGTCCTTTTTCACTGGGTTTCATACCCTGCCACTCGATATCCCGCTGGCTGATTAGGCAACATGCTGCCATTCTGTCCTGGAGGCGGCTGTACTCCGTAATTTGGTCCCATCCAAGGTGCAGAAGACTGTGTCTGACTGGTAGAAAATGTGAAAGAAGCAGAAAGCAAGGGACATCTACCAGTTAAAACAATGTAATGCTAAGAACAAATCACAAATACATGGAAAGGGGAAACATACTTTTCCTTAAACCCAAATATAAGAGTAACTGTAATGCCAGAGAAAGTAAAGGCAAAAGTAAGGGAAAACTGTCCATTCTCCCCTCTGAGTTGGACTTAAACCAAGCCAGCTAGTACCTGAAAGAAAATCCATCATTTGGTATAAGAAATAGCATTTAGAGTTGGGGATATGGCTCAGTGGTAAAGTGTTTACCTTGCATGTCCAATCCCCAGCACCCAATAAGACAAAAGAACTAGCATTTACATTCCTCAAAGAAATTAAATTATGAGCATTTGTAACTCATAGATTTTTAAACATTATGAGATTATTTTTTAAACTACAAAGTATTTATGTCTAATTTGTTTTTGAGAAATGTAAGTAAAATGGCATAATTTCAAGGTATATAAGGAAGTTTGCCATATTACAATATATGAACAAAACCTCTGGCACAGAGAAAACCATAATGAATAAAACACAAAGTTTCAAAAAAAAGTATTACTACTCTTTTATTTCAGTTGCTGATATGCTATCAGGCTGAAGAAGACCAGGGACTGATGAAACTTCAAGGCCAAGTGAGCATGGCCAGGGCTGCAATGGCAACCACCAGAAGCACCTGGGAGGCCAGGATAATGTTGGTGGCGTGTATTATTACCACAGAATCAACTCTGACAAATATCACTCAGTTACTCTGGAAAGATGGTATGAGGCATTACCATTTAATGAGAAACAGAGCTACTGCCAAACTGTCAGACTTGATAAAATGTAGACCTTGGTCAGTGAGGAGATAAAGTGGTACCAAAACAAGACTGGAACTGTTCCTATCAGTGATGTGGTGCAATCTAGCTACTACAGTTCTGGGAAAGGGAAGCTCTGAAAGCTCCCAGTCATCATCACCATCAAGGCCAAATTCCTCACTAGAAGAGCTAAGGAGATTTTTTAGTGTGACTGTCCCGGTAGTCAGAAGCCACATGGAGGGAAGTTCATTAAATACTAACAAATACTTTACTCTAGGATAAAAAATGTGTATCTAAGAATGCCTAAGTGACCATTAGTCATCTGAAAGGCTTAACAACTACTAAGCACTTTTTTAATCACTAAAAAATTAGTTGATTCTTTACCAAACATTAACAGAATTTGTATGACTGAACATACTTCAAGGCAACAAGTTTCTAGGCAAAAAAATCAAACAAAAACAAAGAAAAACCAAACTTTTTTTTTCTTTTTGGTAGTACTGGGGATTGAACCCAGGGCCTGCACATGCTAGGCAAATGCTCTACCACTGAGCTACATCCCCAGCCCTCTAGGTAAATTTTAAAATATAATTATTTAAAACTATAAATTAGGCAGGCACAGTAGCACATGCCTGTAATGTCAAGACACTCGAGAAGCTGAAGCAGGAGGATTCCAAGTTTGAGGCCAGCCTGGGCAACTTAGTGAGACCCTGTCTCAAAAAATAAAGTCTGGGGATGTAACTCAGTGGTAAAGTGCTCCTGGGTTCAATCTCCAGTACCAAACCAAACTATAAATTAAAAACCACTCTAAAATTAAGTCCTTCAAAGAGTATAGGTATGCTTTACATAGGGGGCCATATTACCTACTAATTACTTAAAATTTCTTTTTGACATTTTCTGATGTTAATAAAGAAAATGATCAAACATGCTTACTTAAATCCCTGCTGGTTCCATGCCTGGCCATACATTCCATATGCAGGTACTTGCCATCCATTAGGCATATACTGGCCAATCTGTTGTGCATTTCCATACCACTGGCCCCACTGGCCATAAGCTTGTGGATATCCAATTTGATTCTGCTATTAGGTAAAATTATAACAGATCATTTTGTATCATTTGAAATTATTTGTATATATACAGCTCTTGATATACCACAAATACTTAGCCAAAACATATATAAAACACCTTTATAATTAAAAGGATAGGATAAAAAATAATTAAGCGACAACTAAAACAAAACAAAAACAACAAAAAACCCCCTTAGGGCCAGGCACAGTAGCCCATGCCTGTAATCCCAGCAGCTCGGGAGGCTGAAGCAAGAGAATCAAGAGTTCAAATCCAAGCCAGGCGTGGTGGCGCAAGCCTGTAATCCCAGCACTTAGGGAGGCTGAGACAGGAGAATTGCAAGTTCAAAGCCACCCTCAGCAATGGCGAGGCGCTAAGCAACGCAGTGAAACCCCTTGTCTCTACATAAAACACAAAATAGGGTTGGGGATGTGGCTCAGTGGTTGAGTGCCCCTGAGTTCAATCTCTAGTACCAAAAAAAAAAGAGTTCAAATCCAGCCTCAGCAATTTAGCATAGTGCTAAGCAACTCAGTGAGACCCTGTCACTAAATAAAATACAAAAAAGGTCTGGGGATGTGGTTCAGTGGTCGAGTACCCCTGAGTTCAATCCCTGGTACCAAAAAAAAATCTTTGTGGGATCAGGCTTAAAGTTGCCTAGAAAAACAAAAAGCAGCAAAATCTGGAAAAAATCCAAGGCTCTACGTATATTTATAACTTTATTTTTGAATAGCTGAGTCAAGCACACTTGTGAATTCTCCAAATAGTATGTGAATAAATCTACCAAGTATTTTTTTTTTTTTTTTTTTGGCACCAGGGATTGAACTCAGGGACACTCAACCACTGAGCCACATCCCCAGCCCTATTTTGTGTTTTATGTACAGACAGGGTCTTACTGAATTGCTTAGCACCTCACCTTTGCTGAGGCTGGCTTTGAACTCGCAATTCTGTCACAGCCTCCCAAAGTGTTGGGATTCCAGGTGTGCGCCACCATGCCCAGCTTCCAAGTATTAAAAAAAAAATTTAATACCCTGTTAAGTTTATTGGAGCATTTAAAAACCCACTGTGTGAGCATGAATCAACTGAAGCGGTTATACTCATCATGTCACCACTGCAATCCATGAAACACCACTCACAAACTATAATACAGGTAGAAAGAGCCCTTATATAGTATCAACTGAACTAGAAACTTATTAAGAAGGATTATCAACAATTCTCATTTTAAAATAACCTTACTATTAGCTCAGCAATTACTTCCCAAAGGTTAGGAACCTCTTACCTGTTGCACAGGATTGATCATATCAAGAGTTTCTTTGCCCCAATAGCACTTCACAACATGACCTTCAATGGTAGTACCATTAACAGAAACAATTGCATGTGCAGCACTTTCATGGGAATTAAACCTATTGAAAACAATATTAAGAGTCATCAACAAAAATTCTTTTTAAATATTTATGAATAAAACCTATTTTTAAAAATCAAGGGCTGAGGGGCTGGGGCGTGGCTCAGTGGTGGAGTGCCTGCCTAGCATGCATGAGGCTCTTGGTTCAATTCTCAGCACCACATATAAATAAATAAAATAAAGGTCCATTGACAACTAAAAAATATTTAAACAAACAAAAAAAAATGAGGGCTGCGGTTGTGGCTCAGTGGCAGAGTGCTTGCCTAGCATGTGTGAAGCAGTGGGTTCAATTCTCAGCACCACATACAAATAAATAAAAAAGGTCCATCAACAACTTAAAAAAAAAAATTAAGGCACATAAATTCAATAGCCATTTGGCAGGGGAAAAAAATCAAGATGATCTTGAGGTAAAACAAGTTGTTGGCTGGTTTTCTTTGCTATTTCTTTCAAAGATCTTTTAGTTCTGGAGAAACTTCTCTAAGTAGAGGTTATGTTTCTTTGGCCTTGTGTTGAAAGAAGGGAGAATAAAACATATAGGAGCAAATATGCTGTATGCTAGAGAAATTTCTATTTCTTTATAGTTGAGGTAAATTCTTAAGAAAACCATTGTTAAATGTTCAGAAATTATTTGAGGGGGAAAGTTTTCACAAAAACCATCCTTACCTCACAAATGAATACCCTTTATCTGGGAAGACTCGAATTTCCATTATTTGTCCAAATGGTGAAAAAGTCTGACGCATTAGTTGTTCTGTTAGACAAAAAACAAAAACAAAAGAAACCACACTCAATTATAGCAAAATCCTACAAATATTAAGCTTCTCAGCTTAAGGATTAATTTCTAGATAGTACACAGGTAAAGCTCTCATACCTGTTAGTCCAGAAGTAACACCTCCACAGTATACAGTACAGTTGCTTGGACTAGACTGATTTACAACCTCATCATATGACAGCTGTTTAGTGTTTGCTGGAGAAGGAAAAAATTTTACATTTTCAATTCATTAAATAAATGTTCAGAAGGAGAAGAGCAGCATTAACTACACTACTGTAATGGCAATATTGACCTTGATCAAAATGCTTAGAGAACATATATTATATTTGACTTTAAACCTCCCCCAAGAATGTCTAAAAAATTACCCAGTATTCCCTATGTAATAGGAGACTTGACATTAGAGATTGAATATAATTTATTATTTAAAATTACAAAAATGAAAACTAAGTACATTTTTGAACAGTAGTCTTGATTTGCTTCTCATCTATTTCTGCAATAAGTCTCCGGGAACAGCTCTAACATTTACAATCTAGTGTATTTTTCTCCAAAATTCCACATTTCCTTTTCTTCTCCAATACACCTACACTCATATGTACTCTTTGGAGCTGGAGGCTTTCGGGTTGCCCAGTTAGTTCTGATTTGTCTTCCACCAAGCCACTGGCCACCCATCTGTTGAATGGCGTTTTCAGCATCCTGTTCCGCACAATATTACAAATGACAAAGAATGTACCATTAGTAGATGGTAAACAACTTTTAGCAGTAGACATAACTTTGTGCTTTTTGTTAGTGTTTTTTAAGTGAAAGTACTTTATGAAATACACAATATATGATAGCTTTATAAAAATGCAATGGTGCTAAGCTAGGTGCAGTGCCACACACCTGTAATTTCAGAGGCTGGGGAATCTGAGGCAGGAGAGGCCCAAGTTCAAGGCCAGTCTCAGCAACTTAGAGAAACTCTGCCTCAAAATAAAACATAAAAATGGCTGGGGATGTAGCTCAGTGGTTAAGCTCCCCTGGGTTCAATCTCTGTTACCACACACACACAAACATATATACACAAACAATGGTGCCTTTTAATTATCTTTTTCGGATATCAGACTTTGGAAACATTAATTATCTGAAAAATCCCGAGTCCCAATGACCTAATGAGGTAGCTATCATCAATTTTATGTAACAACTCAGCCTAATATGAATAAGAATTTTATTAACAATCTCAACAAGCTTGTTAATGAAGTATTTGGTTTCTCATTCATCTAAAAGTAAATATGGAGGCATTAACCATGTTCTAGGCACTAGGTTAAGAGCTGGGGATACACTGGGGCAGGAGGCAAAAAGCAATTACAAATTGTGGTAGGTACAGGAACCAAATAATAAGATAAATAATATGGAGATAGGGATCTATTTTAGAGATTAAAAGTGCTTTTTAAAATGACACAGTCTGAGACTGTGAGGAACAGAAGCTAGCCTCGTCAAAATAAAGGGGAAGCAAGGCTCAGTAGATGGGAAAGCACCGTCAGTTTTAAGGCAGGAAAGAGTTTGGTCTGCATCAAAAAAACATATGGAAGATTAGTTTCAATAAAAAACTAAAAAACTATGGGGCTGGGATTGTGGCTCAGTGGTAAAGCGCTTGCCTCGCATGCATGAGGCACTGGGTTCAATCCCTAGCACCACATAAAAATAAAGATATTGTATCCATCTAAAACTAAAAAAATTTAAAAAAAAAGTAAAGAAAAAAAGGAAGGTGCCAGAGGACTGAAACACTTTAAGAGCATCATGATCTGATCTGTTTTCTTTGGTAGCAGAGATTGAACCAAGAAGCTGAGCAATAGCCTCAGCCCTTTTTTATTTTGAAACAGGGTCTTGCTAAGTTGCTTAGGGCCTCATGAAGTTGCTGAGGCTGGCTCTGAACTTGAGGTCCTCCTGCCTCAGCTTCCTGAGCCATTGGGATTGCAGGCATGTGCCACCACGCTGGCTTGCTTTATGTTTTAAGGGCATTCTTAGCGCTAGGAGAAGAATGGTTCGGGGAAATGGATAGTAAAAGGAAAAAGACATTTTATGAGACTACTTCAGTATTACAGATTTTAAAAAATGCTGTTGTCCAGGAGTGCAGTAGCTGTGGCCATAGTCTAAAGGAAGGGCCAACAAAACGTGGTAGGGAAAGCTGGGCGCAGTGGCACACGCCTATAATCCCTGCACTCTGGGAGGCTGAGACAGTGGGATCATGAGTTCAAAGCCAGCATCAGCAACAGCGAGGCACTAAGTAACTCAGTGAGACCCTGTCTCTACATAAAAACACAAAATATGGGTGGGGATGTGGCTCAGTGGTCGAGTGTCCCTGAATTCAATCTCCAGTACCAAAAAAAAAAACGTGGTAGGGGAGGACACAGTAAGCAAAAGGTGACAAATCAAAGATAATTCTTAGGTTCCTACTTCAGAAGTTGGAAGGACAGTGACAGTTTTCAAATGAGGACAAAGACTAGAAGGGAGGTGAGGAACAGGTTTGAGGAGTAAACAAAGAGTTCTTCTTAAGACATACAAGTAGCCGGGCGCGATGGCTCAAGCCTGTAATCCCAGCATTTAGGGAGGCTGAGACAGGAGAATCGCGAGTTCAAAGCCAGCCTCAGCAATGGCGAGGTGCTAAGCAACTCAGTGAGACCCTGTCTCTAAATAAAACACAAAATAGGGCTGGGGATGTGGCTCAGTGGTCGAGTGCCCCTGAGTTCAATATCCAGTACCAAAAAAAAAAGACATACAAGTTTAAGATATCTGTGACACATCTAAACAAAGACCATTTAACTCTAGTTCTTACTAAATATGCATTCACTAGTGATTTTTTAAATAGTAGAAGCCTATATTCCATATTCTCAAATGGGGAAATGAGTTCTAGCCCACCCAAATCCCCAACTTATTTCCCTACATTGTACCAACCACACTAAAAACCTATGAATCAATACTCTAAGGAGTTCAAACTAATTGTGGCTATTAATCCATTGTATAAATTATTTATCTGCCTTTCCAAAATATTATACTGTGAATTAAATAAAGTAAAATTAACTATGATGTCATAATTTTTATTTTCTCACCTAACAGGAAAAAATCTTACAATTGATAGAAGGACATGTACAGGACTGATCATCTTTCTTTTCACCTGTCAAGATGCTTTACAATTTCCAACTTTTCTTCTAATATATGGGTTTTCTCCAATACTTATCCACATTCTTTTTTTTTTTAATTTTTTTTTATTAGTTGTTGATGGATCTTATTTTATTTATTTATTTATACTTGGTGCTGAGAATCGAACCCAGTGCCTCACGCATGCGAGGCAAGCGCTCTACCACTGAGCCACGACCCCAGCCCCACATTCTTTTTTTTTAAAGATTTTTTTAAACCTTTATTTATTTATATATTTTGCATGTGGTGCTGAGGATCGAACCCAGTGCCTCACGTGTGCAAGGCAAGCACTCTACCACTGAGCCACAACCCCAGCCCCCTATCCACATTCTTCACAGATTTTTCTACTTTCTGAGAAGACCGTTTTATTTTATACAGTGAAAGATGATAGATATACTACACAATACATTGAAACAACAACCTGATCATCTGATCAGAAGATATGAAGTTGATCTGAGAATGACTGAACTATAACTTCAGTGCATTTTATGTTCTCTTTCCTGGCCCTGCTAACCATATATGGGCTTTTAAAGCAAATTTCTTATTTGGACAGTAAATTTGGGGCAAATGATCAGAAGCAGTTATATAGTACATATCTATATAGTAAAAGTTCATAGGAATAATCAGACATAAATAAAGTCAATGTAAGTAGACACAGGACTAGGAAAAAACATGATTTTTTTGAGACAGGGTTTTGCTAAGTTGCCCAGGTTGTCATCATCCTGGGATTGTAGCTGTGCATCAATGTACCAAATTTGAAAAACTTTTCTGTTTTTTTTTAAAAACTTTTAATGGTTCATTGTAAGGTACTCTAACAATGAAGGTATATTGCTTTGTATTCATCCTAGGCAACTACCTGTCTTAATAAAATGGTGAATAAAATTCTAGGTTTAATGAAACCTAGATTTCATTTAAAAAGATTTATACATATAAATTCTCCCACCACGCATTCCTGTTTTGCAAGTGTGATCCTGCTGCATATAACTGCTCTGAACCTTCAGTTATATTAAAGTTTTAAGCACTTAATTATTTGAATTGGCAATATACTTACAACATTAAAAACTACAACAAAATGTACAGTGTATTACTTTACTTCATCTGCCTATTTCTCAGCAACCACTCCCAAACCAAAACCCTGCTAAAAGATTTTTTTTATCCCCACAAAGGAAAACACAAAAGCCCCACAAACACATTACATTAATACAAGTCCCTTTCCTTTTATGCAAATTAGCTTTCCAGCTAATAATACCTACAGAAATCTTTCTACCATGAGTACATTATCCTTGTCTCTACAAAAATCAGAAACTGCAAGTTTCAGTAAATATTTGTACAATGAAAGGAAAATATAAGAAGTTTTCAAATACAATATATCATTTTTTAAAGAGGTTCTCAAACATCAGAGAATTTTACTACTTCCTTTTTTTTTAAGGATGACTTTTTTTTATTATAACTTTATTTATTTATTTATTTATTTTTAAAAAATATTTTGTTTAGTTGTAGATGGACACAATATCTTTATTTATTTTATGTGGTGCTGAGGATCGAACCCAGTGCCTCACGTATGCGAGGCAAGCGCTCAACCGCTGAGCCATTACCCCAGCCCCTTATAACTTTATTTTTATTGATTATTTGTATGTGGTGCTGAGGATTGAACCCAGTACCTCACCCGCACTAGGCGAGCGCTCTACTGCTGAGCTACAATCCCAGCCCACTACTTCCTTTTTAATTGCTCTGGAAATATAAGAGGCGGATAACAAGATTTTTCTTTCTTTCTCCTTCCTTCCTTTTGGGTGCTTGGGGATTGAACCCATGGTCTGGAGCATGTTAAGCTGTGCTCTACCACTAAATCGTGTCCCCAGGCCCTATAACTGAGATTTGTAACATATACTTTTGACTGATAATTTAAATATCTTTACTATGTATATTCTGAAACCCTATATCAGTACTTTGTATGCAGGAGATGCTAAATAAATGTTGACTAAATAACCAGACTGGAGAAAGAAGATATCTTCTAGTGAGGGTGTTAAGTATTGGCAAAATGAAAGATGAAAGAAAAATAATTAAAACAAACTTGTTTACATTCTTTACTCTTAAAGCACTGAACATGCACTTCTGATTGAGCTCACCCATTTGTTGAAAAAGGAGACAAAGCCATATCCCTTAGACTTTCCCGTTGCCATATCTTTTACCACCCGGGCATCTCTGAAAACAGAAACAACCAGAAGTTTAGGTTTGTAAACTGTTCTCTAGATATAAAATGAGAATTTTATATACAACTCATTTTCAGGTTTCACCTTCATTAAAGTAAACCTTTAATGTAAATTCACCTTTTAGTCTATAAAATTTACATATATTACCAAGTGAGGCTTAATGTTATAGACATGCAAATCAATAACTTCTTAAATATTTGTATATATTATACAAAAATTGCCTCCCACTTCAAAAATGTTTTTTAAACTTTTAAATATTAGACATGGTAAAAATAGCTATTCACGTGAATTACTTAACCACTTATAAAATTTCCAGGCACATTAAATAATGGCTTTCTTTAACCATGCAACTTATAATTTGCTATTTGATACCATATTCTACCTAATCATAAAAAATTAAAATAGAGAACTGGAAATAAAAGAATTAAAAAGTTGTATATTCCCTAAACTAACTAAATTATTTCATTTTCTCAGATCAATTTATACCCCCCACTTTTGGGAATGATAAATTTTGAGAACTTGACAGTTTGAGAAATGTTAAATCATTGAAGAAGAATACTAGATACACTTCAGTTTTAAAGTACACAAGAAAAGATTTTATACTGAATTTTATAATAGCATTCATATTAAGATTGATTGGAAACTATAAGATATAAAAGCAAAATTTTAAAAAGTCAGAAAGTAAAAAAGCACGCCAACATTTATCCACTGTGAACCGTAGCTTGTAGTTAGCCAGGGCAATTCTGTCCATTCTTCAGAGACACTCTGCAAAATAACCAGAGCCCTATTATTTGAGATTGAGTAAAAACCAAGCCATGATAGCTAAAACTCCATACCTCAAAAAATTGGACTCATACTGTGCTTCACAATCTGCTTTTAATTTAGCCAGGTATATCACAATGCTTGTTCTCTCAGGACACATGAACAAAACAGGCACTTTTATAACAAAAACCCAAGTCAGAAAGCCATGCAATGTAATTTTATATTAAACTATACATAAGCATATTTTAGATCAATATAGGAACTGATTTATTAAGTGTAGTCAAAATGACAAAAAGGTGCTCATGAAAAGGGAAAACTAACTCAAGTCACTTAGAAATACGTAAAATTAATTTATTAAATTATCAGTATGGTACACATGCATTTAATTTGGTATGTGATTCACTTCTATACCAAAATTTGCTGCATTACTCTAAACTCAAGAAACATAAAGAGTTTAAGTTCTGTACATTAGGGAAGTATTACTTCTTATATTAAATTTTTAATAGGCCACTGCTTATTACATACTTTCTATAAAATCAAGCACTGTTAAAGGCTCCTTACAAAAAATACCTATCATGAGAACCCTTCAACATATAGTTAACAACAACCACCACCAAAGATTAAATAAACAAACAAAAGGGAAGTATGCTGACAATTGTCTTTTAAGTTTAGTAAAAATAACTCCTTGTATAGCCTAAAACTCAGACATTACATATTACCTCAACTTAAAATTATAACATTAAAGAAAGGCCTTACCAAGAAAACAACAATGTATACCTCAGTAATTGTGGGATTATAAGAAAATCTACAGACTAAAAATATGATGCCAACATATTTAACAAAAAGAAATTACTGATCCATGATTTAAACAATCATGAAACTCTTAAAAGATCATTTAATCTAACTCATCAATTTTTAAACAATCTTTATTTAATCCCAAACTTAAATTCCCATTTTCTGAAAAGCTACTTCAATCAACGCCAAAGCATTTAACATAATAGCTACTTAATCTGTTCACAATGTTAGATAAGGTTTCTCTTTTTAAAGCTTCAGGAAATATCAGTTTCCAAATATACTCAACTGTTCCTTATTTCTCTCTAGAAGGATTCTCTGAAAAAGCAGCAGCAAAGATCTAGAACAAAGTTCTTAATCCTTTTACGGTCCTGTGACTACTCTAAGGATAGGATGACATTTATATTTTCCACACCAATATGAAAACACACACAATTCTGCATAGAGATTTAGAGAGTCCTTGAGAGGCCAAAGGTTAAGGCCCTCCAAGTCTAGCTTCTTGAAAGCAAGCTAACCATTACTGAAACCCTTAGACAGATGAAGAGGAACAATTAAGAAATTTTAAAACTTTATTTTCCTAATCAGTTCTCAAAGAAAAATGTCAACACTAATAGAAGAGTCCATTTATAAGCCCTAAACTTACAACTACCTTAAAAAGTTGGCCATACCAATGAACTCCAACTCTTCAAATGTAAACTCCCCAAATTCATCAGCAATGCTACTAGTATTTACTTTCCAGTCTCCTCACCTCTTCATTTCTGCTATTGGTCTGCTCAATATAAACCACAGCTAGAACTTCCTTTTTACTTATTCTTCTAGCTGAAACAATAATGAAGCACCAGAAATCCTAAAAAAAACTGCTTTTAAATTCAACCATTACTTCTAAAAAGGTATTATAAAAAATTTTGCTATTCTTACTCTAATATGGCATGCTTTTCAAAATATTAAAGTTCTTCTATGATGAATGCTACCTTGACTGAGATATATACAGACCTAAAATGTATGATTAATAGCGAATGCAAGCAAAATAGTATCTTATAAAATACTATAAAGGCACTATTATTGTTAACAGTTAAAAAAAAAAAGGGAAAATACTTAGGAAATAAACTTAATAGCTGCCTTTGGATAAAACTGTTAAAAATTCTTTTTGTTAAATTACATTAACACAAAATGCATGGTATCATAGAAGTGCCCAAATAATTCCTTAATCATAGCTCTAAGTTACTGAGGATTATCATCAAGCTAGCAAGACACCTATATAAGAAATTGTAATATGTACAATGCAAATGTCTCTTAAAAACTAATGCTTAAAAATCTTTGAAAAAATAGTTTAAGTTAAAATTAATGTCCTCAATTCACAATAGAATCATTTTTACATAAAATTGTTTCTAACTAAAAGCATTTTATTTATCTTCTATTACTTACGATATTCTTCCAAATGGTGCAAAAGCTGCTTTTATATCTTCAGTTGTAATTTCTGGACTGAGATCACCAACAAAGACATGGAAATGATCTTATAAGGGGATAGAAGGGGAAGTGAAAAGAAAAATAGAACTTTAGAATTTAAAAAAGACAAAAATATATCCAATAAAGCATTCTTAATATAACTTATGGATTATCATAAGGTATTTAAAAAAACTATCCTATCTCTATAAAAATCCTATCAATTTTAAACATAACACATCAAGGTAACAATATAGGAAAGATTCTTTTAAAAATACTATGATATAGCTAACTGGAAACTGCAGTTATATTTCTAGTTGTAGTCAATTATACTGCTTTAAGAGAATAAACTAATAATATACAACAAGCTTCAGTACTGTAAAAATTTAAAGACTTAGTTAGCATTCTGATAGAAATTATTTACTTTTATTTATTTCACCACTATATGAAGACTTTACAAATTAAAACAGTGGTATTAATTTATATAGACTAGGTTTGCCTCAGTTAAGACAATTTACTGAAGCTAGCTACATGATATACTTGGTTTAACCAAATTTTGTGAAGAACAATCAAAGAAATACCTTGCATTGCAACAGTTTGATGTTAAAGTATTTGACAGTTTTCTCAAAAGCCAACAGTTTTGGTTGCCCAGACATTACACCATTCAGTTTATGTGAATCCATGTGCAAGTGAACTAAGACTGAAGGCAACAGAATGAAAACAGTAATCCCTTCACTTTATATCAGAACCATTAAAAAAGCATTGGAGAGAAATAACCATCCTATATGTGAAACTTGTTTTTTAAAGACAATTCTCAAGAAACACAAAAAATGCAAAATTTTTGAATACTTTAAAATGGTCACACACATACATATATATATATATATAATTTTGACAAAGTATATTTGGAAAGAAAAATTACCCCTATGTGGTAGGCCTCAAGCAACATATTGGGTTGCTCTTCCGTAAAGTTTCAGGAGCAACTCAAACACTTGGAAGATCTGTATATGAAGCCCAGGTGACCTCAAGGAAGCAGAGTATCTTGTCTTTTAGTTGGTGAAAGTATTTCTAAAACATCAGCTGCTACCAAGGGAACTGCTTGAACTAGCACCACAGTAGTGGACAAGTCACACTTGGTCAACACTGGGAGGAAGCGGGGAAAATATTGCCAAAGAGACAAAACAAAGAGATTACTACCTAAGCCCTCCCCCCTCCCATATCAGACAAAAAAATTCAGGTGGTTAGTGAATACCCTTCCAAGAGATTTCATTTTATGTTTAAGAAGATACAATTACCTTGTGAACGCTGTGTGCTGACAACGGTACTACCTGATGACAAAGATTAGATTTGTTCTTAAATTTATTAACACAAACACATTAAATCATATCTTAGGATAACGATCAAAACATTACTGCAAACATGTATGTTTATATGCTTTACAATAAAACTACTGGGTATAATAAAAACAAATGTTCAAAGAGTATAAAATATACTTACTACTTGTATCTTTCTTTTGACTGCTGGGAGTAGTTGCCCAATTCACTTTGACTTCCTAAAAAAAATTGTCCACATTTATATTCCATAAAAACAAAGTTCAAAATCAGATTTGCATCTATGAATACATAAGAAAGGTATATTTGAGATGAAACATTGAAGGGGACACCAGTTGTAGTCAAGTTTTGTTGTTTTTTTTTTTAATGTTTTTTTAGTTGTCAATGGACTTTATTTTATTTATTTACACATGGTGCTGAGAATCGAACCCAGTGCCTCACACATGCTAGGCAAATGCTCTACCACTGAGCCACAACCTCAGCCCTCAAGTTTTTTTTTTTAAATATATTTTTAAGTTGTCAATGGACCTTTGTCTTATTTATTTATTTATTTGTTTGTCTGTTTATTTATCTATATGCAATGCTGAGAATTGAATCCAGTGCCTCACACACGTGAGGCAAGTGCTCAATCACTGAGCCACAATCCCAGCCCCTCTAGTCAAGTTTTAATACTCATCTATGGACCTACATTTATGCCAATAACTTCAACAAATCCTAATCTTTATACATCTGTTAACATTCAAATAACCTTTTTTTTTTTAAACCAATGGTATCAATGGTTTTCCCTCTGTATTCTTCCCCATTAGCAACCAATGGTACTAGAAATTTCATCCAAGCTTAAGTAATTCAACAAATATTTTAGCACTTATGTTCAAGGCACCATAATACAAACATAAACACAGGCCTCTCCTCTCTAAAAGCTTTATCCCATTTTAATATTAAATGTGAATAACTGACCTTTTGTGATAAAGTGAATAAAATGTTTCTAAAAAGGAAATGAAAGCATATAACTTAAAATTTACCAGCATAAGTCACCTTTTTCAATTATGACAGCTTACCTTACCCATTATCTTCCGCCCATTCATAGCAGCTAGTGCTGCAGCTGCATGACGATGCTCATGAAATTCCACAAAACAATATGGATCATTTCCAGCTGTCTGTTTCAGAATAAATACAGAAGTCAAATTTAAGCTTTATTCTCCCATTATCTTAAAATTATGTAAAGATTTTTTTCTCATAAACTAAGTTTTATAAACTTATCAGGCTATGGAAAATGAATGGTGCACTCCTCAAGTAAATTTTCAGATTAAAAAGTAAACACTTGGGTGGGAGGGGGAGGGGGCATAGGGACAGTAAAGATGGTAGAATATGATGGACATCATAGCCCTAGCTTTATGTGTGACTGCATGTATGTTGTGATTCTACATCACATACAACCAGAGAAATGAAAAGTTGCACTCCATCTGTGTACAATGAATCAAAATGCATTCTATCATGTATACCTAAGTAGAATAAAAAAAAAGTAAACACTTAAAAACAATTTTTATAGGAACCTATCTTCTTAGACAGATTTATACTACACTGCTGTAGCTTAATCTTTTAATAATGACTAAGTGCCTTAAGTGAAAATGTGGCTATTAATTCCATGCATTTTTATTTTTCCCCATCATCATATAACCATTTCTTTAAGGTACAAAGATTAAGTTTGATTAATGTTCTCAAATTCTCCTTTGATTTCTTTTTTTGTGGGGCAAGATGTGGTATTGGAGATTGAACTCAGGGCCTCATGCTTGCTAGTCTAGCACAGTATCACTAAACTATATCTCCATCCCTCTTTTTTTTAAAAATATTTTTAGTTGTAGGTGGACACAATATCTTTATTGATTTATTTTTATGTGGTGCTGAGGATCGAACCCAGTGCCTCACGCATGCAAGGCAAGCGCTCTACCACTGAGCCACAATCCCAGCCCCATCTCCATTCCTCTTTTAAAAAGTATTTATTTTGAATCAGGGTCTTGTTATGATGACACACTGGCCTGGAATTTGTGATCCTCTGCCTCAGCCACTCAAGCAGTCCTTTGGCATTTCATAATTTTTCATCCTGTCCATGTTGTATTAATTTAATTACTACAACTGTACACATCCCCCTAGTAACTTGCTGAGTACCAGAAAATCTTAGCCAACCTTCTTAGACCTGTTTCTAAAATATAGGTAAATAGGCTCTGTAAACTAAATAGGTTCTGTGCTAAATGAAGTTTAAGAATAGGATTTATGAGCTGGGCAAAGTGGCGCAAGCCTGTAATCCCAGCACTTTGGGAGGCTGAAACAGGAGAATTCCAAGTCCAAAGCCAGCCTCAGCAACATGAGGCACTAAGCAACTGAGTGAGACTCTGTCTCTACATAAAACACAAAGTAGGGCTGGGGATGTGGCTCAGTAGTGGTCAAGTACGCCTGAGTTCAATCCCCAGTACCAAAAAAAAAAGGATTTATGTATGTATGTATTTATTTTTGTAGTACTGAGGATTGAATTCAGGGGTGCTTTACCATTGAGTTACATCCTTAGCCCCCCATTTTTAAAAAAATATTTTATTTGTTGTTGATGGACCTTTATTTATTTATATTGTGGTACTGAGAATTGAACACAGGGGCTCACACATGCTAGGCAAGCGCTCTACCACTGAGCCACGACTCCAGCCCCATCCTTAGCCCTTTTTTTTTTTTTTGTACCAGGGATTGAACTCAGGGGCACTCGACCACTGAGCCACATCCTCAGCCCTATTTTGTGTTTTATGTAGAGACAGGGTCTCACTGAGTTGCTTAGCAGCCTCGCCATTGCTGAGGCTGGCTTTGAACTCGCGATTCTCCTGTCTCAGCCTCCCTAAGTGCTGGGATTACAGGCTTGAGCCACGGCGCCCGGCTCATCCTTAGCCCTTTTTATCTTTTATTTTGACACAGGGTTTTGCTAAGTTGCCAAGGCTGGCCTAGAACTTGAGATCTTTCTGTCTTAGCCTCCCAAATAGATGGACTACAAGCATGTGCCACTGCCGGCTAGAAGTTTGAGAATGTAGACTTTCTAACACATATATTTTGACTACTTAGAAGGCTTTTAAAAATCCCCCCCCCACAAAAAGTAATCTCAACTAGATTAATATCATATAAATTGTCTCACTACAACAAATAAAACAAGGAAGGCTTTGATATTTAAAAAATTGTCTTTTTTCTCTGCTGGTAGTGGAATAACATAACCTGGATGTTTTGTTTTTGCTTTTTTTGGGATGCTGGGGACTAAACTCAGGGCTTTGAGCATGCTAGGTAAACATGCTACCGCTGAGCTACACCTGAACCAAATCTGGATATTTTATTATAAATTAAAGCAGGGAAAAAGAAAAGAAAAGAAAAGCTCTAATATTTTATACTTATCAGTGCAAAATGCTAAATGATCTAATAATCCATTTAATTCTTTCTATAATCTAAGTATAACTGATTCAAAATTCAAAAGTGGCAACCACAAAATTCAATATACTAGGACTATACATTTTGTTCAAAAAAATTAAGAGAATTTAAAAATCATGAAATTCAAACTAATGATACACTTAATGGGAATTCTATCAAAAAGATCCCTGTCCTCAGTTATTAGAATGTAGTTGGAAGAGTAGCTTGAAGGCCGGGCATGGTGGCACACACCTGTAATTCCAGCACTTTGGGAGGCTGAGACAGGAGAATCAAGAGTTCAAAGCCAGCCTCAGCAATGGAGAGACACTAAACAACTTAGTGAGACCCTGTCTCTACACAGAACACAAAATAGGGCTGGGGATGTGGCTCAGTGGTTGAGTGCCCTCGAGTTCAATCCCTGGCCAAAAAAAAAAAAAGTAGCTTGCAGTTAAGATTATAGAGCAAACAAATGGAAAAGATCATGCATTGTTAATTTGTATCTAGAAAAAACAAACTTTTCAAGTAAAAACAAGCTAAGCACATATACATTATCAGCTTTTATACTCAGGAATATAAAATTCCTTATTAAAATTTCTAAAATTCGGGGTTGGGGCTGTGGCTCAGTGGTAGAGCGTTTGCCTTGCATGCGTGAGTCACTGGGTTCGATCCTCAGCACCACATAAAAATAAATAAATAAAATAAAGATATATAACAAAAATCCTTTAAAAAAATTTTTTTAAAATTCGTTTTTTATACATATTATCATTCAGGGTTAATACCAATTAAATGAATAAATTCTGTCGTGTCGTCTACACATTAAGGTCTGGTCTGATGGATAGGAATGGCCTAATTTTGAACTACCTAAATTTGAGAAAAACCTGACTGTCAAAAATAAAATTAAAGGGGCTGGGATTGTGGCTCAGTGGTAGAGCGCTTGCCTCGCATGTGTGAGGCACTGGGTTCAATCCTCAGCACCACATAAAAATAAATCAATAAAGATATTGTGTCCACTTACAACTAAAAAATATTAAAAAATAAATAAATAAATAAAAATAAAATAAAATAAAATTAAAAACACTTTTAGGGACTGGGGTTGTGGCTCAGTGGTTGAGTGCTTGCCTCACATGTGTAGGGCTCTAGATTCGATCCTCAGCACCACATAAAATAAATAAAGGTACTGTGTTCATCTACAACTAAAAAAAATATTAAAAACACTTTCAGCTGGATGTGGTGCCACACATGTGAAATCCTAGCAACTCAGGAGGCCGAGGCAGGAGGATCATGAGTTCAAAGCCAACCTCAGCAATTTAGTGAGGCCATAAGCAACTTGGTGAGATCATGTCTCTAAATAAAATATAAAAAAAGGGCTGGAGATGTGGCTTAGTGATTAAACACCCCTGGGTTCAATACCTGGTACAAAACCAAACCAAACCATTTTCACTGTACCAAGTGTATATTATTTTTTATCCCATTTCCCAATCTAATTATAACTTAAGTTGTAGATTAGCTTGCCAATTAATAATTAATTCTGATGGTTCAATGCATTTTAAAACAAGAGCCTATATACATACATACCCACATATAGTTATCATCTGCTCTAAGAATGATTAGTAGTTCTGTTCTCTTATTTTATTTAGCAAAGAAATTAAAATCAGTTGCTAAGACAGATTTATTATTAATATGCTAAAATTCCTACGAATTTAGACATAAACTAAGAAGTCTTAGACATAATGGCTTTAACAGGTATGTCAAAAAAGAAGAAAGTTAACTTAAGTAAAATACCCTTACATCCATAATCATTTTGCAGTTTTTACAAGGTCCAATCTGGCTAAAGAGTTGGAGAATCAGAGCTTCTGTTACATCTCTGGAAAGGTTACCGACATATCTGAAACACAAAGAAAAGCAATTCACCGTTTGTTTTGTTTCTTTTGCATCAGTTCTTAAAGTTGCTTACTGAAATATGAATGCTAGGAGATGGCAAATCTTCACCTTAAATTATACTATTTGGGAGTAGCTTGTAATGTTTGCCAACACTTCAAAAACCTCATAGAAGATTCAAAATATAGTATGTGCAAATATATTAGACACTGCTAGTAGAATGGAAGGTAGTGAGCAAGCATATGCATGTGTTTTATTTATTTTGCAGCACTAGGGATTGAACCCAGGGCCTCACACATGCTAGGGAAGGGCTCTGCCATTGAGCTACACCCCCAGCCCTTTTATATTTCCAGACAAGTTCTCTTACTAAGATGTCCAGGCTGACCTCAAACTTAGCAAATCCTCTGGCTTCAGACTTCAAAGTAGCTGGGATTATAGGTGTACCCCACTATGTACTATATGTATTTTGGTCAAGATTTGCAAATTTGTTGCAGGAAGTTATGCTTTTGAAACTCTTAAAATGAATATTATTAGATATATATTTTATGCAATCAATCCTGGGACGTATTATAGTTTTCTGATGTTACTGGAAGGTTTATCCCAGGGGTATTCCACTGCTGAGCTACATTTCAGCCCTTTTTTTTTTTATTTTGAGGGGTGGAAGGGGGTGTCTTACTAAGTTGTTAAGTCTAGCCTTGAACTTGTGATCCTCCTGCTTCAGTCTCCCAAGTCAGGGGGATTACAGAATGTACATGCCACCATGTCCAGCTATTTCTATACTAATACAGAACATTTATTTTCTTCCAATTTTTAATTCATATTATTCCTCTAACATTGTCTAATTTATATAGACTATGATTATGCAATAAAAAAATTTATAAAGACCATGAGCAAGTAACAGACTGGGGTTGTAGCTTAGTGGTGGAGCACCACTTGCCTAGCATGTGTGAGGTACTGGGTTTGATTCTCAGTATCATATATAAATAAAATAAAAGTCCATCAACAACTGAAGCTGTGGGTTAGTGGCAGAGTGCTTGCCTAACGTGTGAGGCACTGGGTTACTGGGTTTGATCCTCAGCACTGTATATGAAAATAAGCAAATAAAGGCAGGCTATCCATCTACAACTACAAAAAAAAAAAAAAGTAAATTGCTTCTCAGGTGTGGCAGAGTTTCACAAATAGATGGGAAAGCTTTCACTGAACATCACCGGTTAGTGGAAGAAAGAAAAAAGGGAGTACCAAGATTCCAGATCATTTGAGTTGATGACTAATGAACCTAATATAAATAGGGCACTACAGGTCCATAAATGGGATGATTTTTATTTAAAAGGTTTATAAACAAGTTTTCAAATTGGGCTTTTCAAATGAGATTACCTCTAGGCATGTTATACAGTTAAGAAGTTTACCACTTCTGGGCTGGGATTGTGGCTCAGTGGTAGAGCGCTTACTTTGTATGCATGAGGCACTGGGTTCGATCCTCAGCACCACATAAAAATAAATAAAACATATTGTGTCCATCTACAACTAAAAAAATATTTTAAAAAAGAGGTTTACCACTTCTAACATAAGAAAATATAGTCCCCCAATAACCGTAGAGTTCTTCCACCAGGCACCCTTCAGAGGACTTGATGAAAACTAGACTCTCCCTTAGAAAAATAACTGCCTATACATGTCCACAAAGCATGGATTCAATTTCTTCTTTCTACTGTTTAACAAACATTAAGTATCTACTAGAACAAAACCATTGGAATAGGTTAAGATGGCAAAGGGAGAAGTGCTTAGTTTTAAAGAGCAAACAACATTTAAAGATCAGTTAGAGCCAAGTGCAGTGGCGTAAGTCTGTAATCCCAGCACTTTGGGAGGCTGAGATAGGAGAATCATGAGTTCAAAGCCAGCCTCCACAAGGGCGAGGGGCTAAGCAACTCAGTGAAACCCTGTTTCTACATAAAAAACAAAATAGGGCTGGGGATGTGGCTCAGTGGTCAAGTGCCCCTGAGTTCAATCCCTGGTACCAAAAAAAAAAAAGGTAGAATAATGATACTTAAAAATAGAGTAGGGCTGGAGATATAGCTCAGTGGTAGAGTGCTTATCTAGCATCTGGGTTCAATCTTGGGGGGGAGAGAGAGAAAGAAATAGGAACATTTACCCAACAGCAATTTGTCAGTATTAGAGATTGTTATTCTACCAAGTTCTTGTTCTGAGAAAATCAGTAACTAATGGGAGAGAATTAAGTATTTATTCTGCCTTGAGTATAAATTCCTGAACAATGTGATCCAAAGGCTTTAGTTAATGAGAGAAAGCTCTTTTTTTTACAGGATGTTAGTCAATAAATATACAGGATGACATTAAGTTAACAATGTATAAGCTATAATAAAATAAGCAAGTTCATTCATTTGAACTAAAATAACTGGGTGAAAGGTTGGTGTGTAAATGGATAATCAGTGTGCCAAAGTTATCACGGATTAGTTAAATAGTTGCAAAGGGAAAACTCTTATCTTAATAATGAGTGCTTTGGCCAGGGGCAGTGGCACGCGCCTGTAATCCCAGTACTTTGGGAGGCTGAGATAGGAGAATTGTGAGTTCAAAGCCAGCTTCAGCAACGGTGAGGCGCTAAGCAACTCAAGGAAAAAAAAAATCACCTTATATATGGGCAACAGGAAACTGTATAACATGTATTAACAATATCACTTATTGAATATTCTTACCAAAAAAAGCTTAACCTAAATATGATCAAGCTTAAAATTAGATTTAAGTTTATAAGGCATTAGGCATATAAAAAGAATCACAAAAATCCAGACGTTACACATTTTATGAGACTACTTGATCTCTTCAACAAATTGTCCTGCCTCTGGGGTGTAGCTCAGTGTTAAGAGATCCTGCTTAGGAGGTGGGGTTGTTAGCTCAGTGGTACAGCGCTTGCCTAGCACGAATGAGGCACTGGGTTCAATCCTTAGCACAACATAAATGAATAAAATAAAGGTATTATGTCCATCTGCAACTAAAAATATTAAAAAAAAAAAAAAAAAAAAGGATCCTGCTTAGCATGTGTGAGGCCCTGGTTTTACTCCCCAGCACTAAAACAACAAAAATCCATGATGGCCCTAATTAAAAAAAAAAAATAGGACTAAAGTATATATTGACAACCAAATACAATGAATAATGAGTAATGCTCGACTGGACCCTGGATAGGAGAAAATGAGCTTGTTCTTGCAAAATACTAATAAATAAATGTAGAAGGAGTGAGAGGGAAAAAAAAATCACCATTAAAACTATACAGCAGTAATTGCTACAGGCAAGATCCACCCATGAAAGCTAAAATTAGTTGATGAAATTTTAAGGAGAAACACTTGCATAGCCTCAGTCTCTTAAAAAATATTCATTATTGGTTTTCATCAGTTATTTGGTGATTTTATCTTCTGACCACAAATTCTTCTGATATACATCCCTCTAGGAAATGTACCTCAATCCTCAAACTTTAGTGACTCATCTCTTTCCCCCCTGAGGTACTGGGGACTGAATCCAGGGGTGTTACGCCACTGAGCTTCATCCCCAGCCCTTTATTTATTATTTTGAGCAAGGTCTCAGTAAGTTGCTGATAACCTTGAACTTGGAATCCTCCTGCCACAGCTTCCTGAGTTGCTGGGATCACAGGTGTGCACCATCACACCTGGCTAGTTGACTCACTTCTAATCAACAAACCATTTTCAGAAAGTAGTTACTGTACACTGAAGAAACAGTACTTTGAAACTGTCAGGTCATATAAGGTATCTCCTCAGACTGAAGGAGTTAAGAAACTTGACTAAATGTAATGTAGTATCTTGCATTGGATCCTGGAAAATAAAAAAAGGTTATTGGTGCAAAAACTGGGCAAGGTGGAATAAAACTTGTAGTTCTGCACCCACCAATGTCAACTTCTCATTTTTATAATTGTAGAATGCGGATATAAGATATTAAGGGAAGGTTATGTAAGATATTTAGGGAAGCTGGGTGAAGATTGTGAGAATCCTAAAACCATTTCTGCCTGTATCTATTCTCACCTTTTTGTGATAAAAAATTCACAAAAATTGCACTAAATGAAAAAATGGATCTTCTGAAATTTTAGTACCTACTTTGCTAAGGTAGAGATCTAATGACAAGTGGATAGTGTTTAGAGAACTTTAATTTTATCACTTACTCTTTGCAAAATTGTCTAAGATTTCTTGAGAAATATTTTGAGTGATACTTGATTTGAAGACAGGTAATAAGCATTAAGAACAAGCTAGCTTAAAAGAAACACTGGCCAGGCACAGTGGAACGTGCCTGTAACTCCAGTGATTCTGAAAGCTGTAGCAGGAGTTCACAAGTGTGATACCAGCCTCAACAACTTGGTGAGACCCTGTCTCAAAATAAAAAAGGGCTGGAGATGCAGCTCAGTGGTTAAGCACCTTAGGTTCAATCCACACCACCAAAAAATCTGGGATATATATATATATATATATATATGTTAAATATGTATCATATACATTATACATTAACATATTATGTATCATATATATGTGTGTGTATATATATATATGTATACACACACACATACTGTTTGTATTGTTTTTACGTTTACTTGCTTAATGTAGGCTGTTGTAATCTCCAGGAGCCTCCATCAATTAACTCTACACATAGCTGTTTAGAGATGTTCTCTTTTTTTTTTAATATTTATTTTTTAGTTATAGGTGGACAGAATATCCTTATTTTATTTTTATGTGGTGCTGAGGATCGAACCCAGTGCCTCCAGCATGCTAGGCGAGCACGCTACCACTGCGCCATAACCCCAGCCCCTAGAGATGTTCTCTTTTGAGGAAGCTGTACACAAATTTGTTCTCCATCTTGAACATCATTACAATAGACTACAGGTAACATACATTTTCATGACAAAATCTTTGTGCAAATAAAAATAAACATGGCTACTGAACACATTGTAGTCATTCTTCAACTTTCTACCAATAAGTCAATCAATAATACCTCAAATTTTTGTAAACAATGTTATTACAAGTCTCTTTGCTAAATAATAGTTTGAGACCAAAGCCCAAACAAATGTAAAATCTTCAGATCCTTTTGATACTCATTAGTGGGGCGTAGTGGTGTACGCCTGTAATCCTTGTGTCGGGAGGCTAAGGCAGTATTGCAAGCTCAAGAACAGCCTCAGCAATTTAATAAGGCCCTAAGCAATTTAGCAACCTTATCTCAAAATAAAAAATAGAGCTGGGAATGTGGTTCAGTAGTAAAGTGTCCCTGGGTTAATCCCAGTACCATAAACCAAAACAAAACAACCCTTTTTTAAAAAAAAAAATATTTTTTAGTTGTAGGTGGACACAATAACTTTATTTTATTTTTATGTGGTGCTGAGGATCGAACCCAGTGCCTCCTGCATGCTAGGCGAGCACACTACCACTGAGCCATAACCCCAGCCCCCAAAACAACCCTTTTTATACATACTTTCAATGGAAAAGTAAACAAGTTTTATTTTGCAAAATGTTTTACAGTTCACTCTCATTTTTATATATGAAGGATTCTTTAGTTTTTCCATACTATTAAGTTTCTAAAGGCAAAGGATTCTCTAAAGTATGGCTTTAAGTTTTAGGCGTAGAGGTTTTTTTTTTTCCTTTTGGCTACCAAACATCTCCCCAACTTTTAGAAAGTTATTACCCTATGGCAAAGTCCTAGTCAACAGAAGCTGAAAATGCCAAATAGGTTTTGTAGACCTCCTTGCAGCTGGAGCATGTGAATATGATGGGGGTTAGGTCTATTAAAGATACCAGTGCTGGACAGACTTCACAGAGAGGTCTTAAAAAAGTAGAGATTGAAGAAAATCTGTTCTAGTGGCACAACAGAACAGTGCTAGTGCAAACTGTGGTGTCTGATCCTCAGTGTTTGTAGTAGCAGTATCCTTCCCAGGATGGTGTCATTTGACCATGGCTGTGTGCCTAATAGTTGTCTCTTTTTTAAGTGTTTTCTAAGCCAAGTTCCATGAAAATTCTTAGAGTGCCCATCCTATTGTTTAATAAATTCCTTTCAATTAAATTACCCAGTTTCCTCCTTACATGTATTTAATCTTTATATAAAAATTTGTACTAAAGCAGTTGTAAACCAAGGTCCCTATCATGATGTCTACTAGACTACTAAACAAGTGTACAATTTCATTTTATCTTGTCTTTACTTTTCAAATTCTTACTTCTTTTGATGTATACAAATGTTATTTTGCCATATTAGGAATCTGACCAAGGGCTTTAAGCATAGTAGACAAGTGCTCAATGACTAAGCTACACCTTTGACCTTATTTTTTTGAATAAAAAAAAAATGTCTTTTTTAGCTATTCCATGGACTTCTCATTAACATCACAGATTTAAGTATCTCATGTTGGTATTTATTGTATCACCTCTGGGATAATGTAACAATCTTGTGCAGAATGGGAAAATGGAGACAGAAGAAAATTATCTGTTAAGGCAATTAATTTTAAAATACCATTTTGTTACTATAACAAAATACCTGAGGCTGAGTAACTTTTAAAGAAAAGGTTTATTTGATTCACATTCTGGTGGCTGGAAAATCCAGGTATCATGGCACTGGCATCTGACAAAAAAAGCCCTGGCTGCATTACAACACATTGAGGGAACCAGCCACATGAGGAAAGGGGCCCAGCCAAGTGGGTTGGTCTTGCTACAATCCAGTCTTCCAAGAACCACATTTAAAATTCCTTCCTAAGGTGATACCTCTATGATCTAATCACCTTTCACTAGGTCCCACCTCTTAAAAAGTTTCACCACTTAACATTGCCATATTAAGGACCAAGCTTCCAGGATATTCCTTTTGGGGACAAACCACACCCAAACCATACCATGTCTCTTTGGGCAGCTGGATAAATATGAACAGAAACTGAGCATTAGTTAATATATCTGAAGGTAGTATATCTGGGGATGTAATTTTGTTGAAGAGTACACACTTAGCACCAGAGAATCTGGGTTCAATTTCTAGCAACACACACGTACACAAGTATTTTATCAATGTAATCTTCTTAAGGTGAAGAATTATACTGTGGCTATGTAAGAGAATGTCCTCATTCTTAGAAAACATAAAATATTTAAACACCACGTGTTTTTGGTTTTTTTTTGGTACTGGGGATTGAACTCAGGGGTATTTGACCACTGAGCCACATCCCCAGCCCTATTTTGTGTTTTATGTAGAGACAAGGTCTCACTGAGTTGCTTAGCACCTTGCCGTTGCTGAGGCTGGCTTTGAACTCGCGATTCTCCTATCTCAGCCTCCCTAAGTGCTGGGATTACAGGCTTGAGCCACCGCGCCAGGCACACCGAGTGTTTTGATGTCTTCAATTAACTCAGTTTCAGCAAAAAAACAAAAACAAAAACAAACAACAAAACCATACCCCCCAACCCTTACATATATGGCTAAATATTAGTAATTGGTAATTCCACATGAAAAGCATGGAAGTCTTCAATGTACAATATGTGTTACTTTTTGTAGGTTTTTAATTTTTCAAAATAAATAATACTTGAAGCTGGGCGCAGTGGCGCACGCCTGTAATCCCAGCACTTACGGAGGCTGAGGCAGGAGAATCATGAGTTCAAAGCCAGCCTCAGCAATGGCGAGGCTCTAAGCAACTCAGGGAGACCCTGTATCTACATAAAACACAAAATAGGGCTGGGGATGTGGCTCAGTGGTGAGTGCCCTTGAGTTTAATCTCCAGTACCAAACAAATAAACAAACAAATAAATAAATACTTGAGAAGTAGAGCCAATAGAAAAAGTCATCAATGCTACTAGTGATAACATGACGCTCTGCCAGCCAGAGATAGAATTTCATGTCATCTTTTTTTTTTTTTTTTTTTTTTTTTGGTACTGGGGATTGAACTCAGGGGCACTCGACCACTGAGCCACATCCCCAGCCCTATTTTGTGTTTTTATGTAGAGACAGGGTCTCACTGAGTTGCTTAGCGCCTCGCCGTTGCTGAGGCTGGCTTTGAACTCGCGATTCTCCTGTCTCAGCCTCCCTAAGTGCTGGGATTA
>CM053411.1:27468255-27478358 GCA_028644305.1 Xerus rutilus | reverse complement strand
GTCATCTTAATATACATTGTTGAAGTTGGTAACTAAGTCAAATAGTTACAAAACTGGAATCCAGAACACTTAAAATATTTGTTTTTTATTAATACAGCTCTAGACAATTAACCTACGAAGAAAATGTACAAAGCAGAATGCTAGGCTGGGTTTGTTTCTAGCCACAATCATATTAAAAAGCAGAACTTGATATAGAAATCCCTGTGAAAATGAGTAAAAAAGCATAGATAAGTAATTTTTTACTTAATGATAAATTCCACAAGAGTAGGGATTTTTAAAATTCAGACTAGATATAAACTGTATAGAACACTGACAACATTGCTATGTACTCTATATTTGCTAAATAAATAACTATACTCTTAAGATGACTTCAGAACATATGCAATTTGCTAGGAAATTATTTTGCCTAAGTTACTAAAGTTAACGGGAAAAGATTATTTGCTAAGAACCTATAGAATAGGGCTTGTATGTACACCACATATCAACATACTAACCTATTATTCAACAATTATGTACACTTCATAAAGGATAGTCTGTTACACAGATAGGGGAAATTATCTTATTTATTAGCTAGTACCTCTTTCAGTTGGAGATTAGGCCATACACACCAGATTGAACAAATGTATCTAATACTAAACCAGAAGACATCTTAAGGGATATCCATGTTCTCAAAATAGTTTTCATTTTTATTTATACTATGCAGTAAGCTAACTTTTGTGTGTGTGTGGTGCCAAGGATTGAACCCAGGGCCTTGTGCATGGGAGGCAAGCACTCTTACCAACTGAGCTATATCCCCAGCCACTGCAAGCCAACATTTTAGATGACTGATACACACTTCTAAATAAACCCACTTACTGTTAATGTCATTCTCATATAACACATCCAATCCACTGGTAATCTCTGCTGCTAGATTTTCAAAACATCCAGAATCCATCTACTTTTCATCACTTCTACCAGTACTTTTTTTTCTTTATAATTTTTTTAGTCGTATATGGACATACTTTATTTTTATGTGGTGCTGAGGATTGGGCCCAGTGCCTCACATGTGCAAGGCAAGTGCTCTACCACTGAGCTACAATCCCAGCCCCCAGTACTACTAAAAGTCACCATGGTTTCTCACCTGGACTGGCTTCCTTACTAGTCTATTTGACTCTGCCCTTTCAATGGTTAAAACAGATTATATCACATCTGCTTAAAATCCTCCTATGGCTTTCACTACCATTCAGAAAAAAGACACAGCCCTCACAGGGCCCTGTATGATCTGTTATCTTCTACCTCCCCTAATAACCCCTTCTCCCCTCACATTATTCTAACCACATTTCTCACTTCTCTATGTTCACTCTCTTCAGTCTCTGCAATAAGCATGCCTCACCATGGGCTACTAGCTCTTTCTACTGAGCCTGTTCCTCAGATATATATATATATATGTATATGCATAGTTCTCCCTCCTCTTCTTCAGTTTTCTCCTCATGTCTCTGATCAAAGGATGACTTTTCCTTACTATTCTCTATAATGTCCATTCTATCTTCCCTTCGCATTATTTTTCAACAGTACTTAATTCCACCTAACAATTATTTTTCTTAAAAGATCCATTTACATGTGTTCCCAGTTCCTAGGACAGTGATAGCCATGAGTTATGCTCTCAAATATTACTAAATGAATATAATGTTTGTAGTACATTATCAATTTTTGTTTTTTGTTTGGTACTGACAATTTAACCCAGGGGTGCTTTACCACTGAGCCACATCCCCAACCCTTTTTATTTTTTGTGACAGGGTTTTGATAAACTGCTAAGGTTGACCTCAAACTTGGAATCTCCTGCGTTGGCCTCCTGAGTCAGTGTGATTACAGGGATGCACCACAGTGCATGGCCATTCTTGAGAAACAATTATCCAATAACTACATTTCTCATTTTAGTCAAACTTGCCTTTAGTCTCACCTTTAGTTAAGAGTGAAAAAGCCAACTGAATTCAACAAAAAAGAGATGCTATTTCATACAAAGTAGAAGGCCAAAGGTGTTTGGAGAAGAGTGGGGTGGAAATAAGATGCACAGAAGGATAGAAAGGCAAGGCCTATGTTGGTAGACAGCAATTGTTCAGCTGCAGGCTTTTAAAGAGACCTACATTGTTAGCAAACGTAAAAGCCACACAGTAACTATACAGCTATTATCAAAATGCATTTGAGAGTAAATCACACAGAGGACATTAAGGTCCCTGGATCTAAAGGAATTAACTTCCAGCGATTAACACCAGCAATGTTTTTCTAAATTAGTATGCAGCTTTTATTTCACAAATTTAAAGTTTTCAAAGTGACCAAAGCCAATTCAGATTCACTATACACATATTTTTATTTTTCATTATGGACAATTTCAAATTTACACATAAGAATAATAGTATGTAAATATAACCCATCCACTCACTACAATTGTGTGAAATTATTGTACTTTGAACACTCCTCAAAATAGTCTTGCAGGGAAATCTTTAAGAATGTTTTTCTTACAATGTGTTTCCAAAGTACTGCTGATAGGAAGATGAATACTGGCAATCTCAATGCTGACCACCGAGATGTGGTAAATGGAGATATTTCCTCTGAGCCATTTAGGAACACAGGTGGTATTAGGATTCAGACTATTTTTTTCTTAATGAGTAAAATCTTGATTCTTCTTGAACTGTACCACATTTTCAAACTCATTAATCACTTACCATGGACCAGATGCTGTGTCAAGAACATATTAAAAGTCCCTGATATTAAAAATTCCAGAGTCATTAAAGCAAACATTTAAAATTAAAAGTAAAAAATACTGCTGGGAAAACTTAGGAATTAGTACCTATCCATATCTAACCAAGATTGGCCTCACTGGAAAAATGGGAGATTTTGGTTGAAGGAGACAGAAGCAAGGGAAAAGATAATAGGACTACTCTGAGCAAAAAAAAAAAAAAAAAAATCTTAGATATGGTGTTATAATGAGAAGTTCAAGGCAGAATCAGTCATTAGTGTAATGGTTAAGAGCTGAGGACAGCAGAATTGCAGGATGAAGAACCAAAAGATATATGATCTTGGGTAAGTTAATTAGACTCTAATTTTTGCTTTTCCTTGGCTACAAAATGGAATAAATTATCTTGAAGTTCTGATGAGTATTAAGTGACCATATAAAGCACTTAACACAGAGCCTGGGACATACTAAGCATTCAATTACTCTCTGTGAATGAATAAAACTCCAGTATTTCTCCTGCAGTGGTTAGTCCTCTGTCCTCAATCTAGTACTATTTAACTACCTGCTTTTGTAGACTGGCCTGAGAATGCTGAAGTTGTCTTCATTATTTGATACTCCCAAATCAACGTACTAAAAAGGTTAAGTTCCCAGATATTTCTGGCAGTTTCTGAAATTAAAAAATTTCAAAATAATATAAGAATCTTAAATGTAACAGCATTGTAAAATATGAGCAGTGCTTAACCCAATATGTGGCAATCAAACTTCTAGCTAAGATGCAAGAGGAAAAAAAGTCTAGTAGGTTTTTACGGAGTGTTCATCTACAGATACAAACTTACCAAAAGCACAATTCATTCCCTAATTGCTGCATCTTTATAAAAAGATACATCAAGGTAAAACTAACAGATTATCAGATAAACTAGCAAAATATTTTATCTATTAAGAAAATAATGCTGGGGGGCTGGGGTTATGGCACAGTGGTAGTGTGCTCGCCTAGCACGCATGACGCACTGGGTTTGATCCTCAGCATCACATAAAAATAAAATAAAGATATTCTGTCTGCCTACAACTAAAAAATAAATATTAAAAAAAAAATAATGCTGGGAATTTAGCTCAGTGGTAGAGCATTTGCCGAGCATGTGCAAGGTTCTGGGTACAATCCTGCGCACTGCAAAAAAAAAATAAAAAAAAAAAATGTAAAATGTAACTACATTCCTATATATACTAGAAATATCAACTTAAAATTGAAAAAAATTTGGTGAAAAAAACCTACACAGTAGTTCAAAACAACTTTAATATCTAGACAGAGTTGTGAAAAGAAACCTAAAATTGTATTTTGAATGCATTTAGTTCTCAGACTGCTAGTATTCCAAGAGTAAAAACAAAAAGCCACGTCAGAAACTGAAAAGTTATGTGAGATGATATGTTACATCGGCTTCACTGTCCTAACCAATTTGCTACCTTTATGTATTCTATTTTAAACGTTATGTTGTAAACCTCAAATACACACAATAAAACAAAACCCAAAACACATCTCATTGAGCACCCCCCCTCCCCAAATGCAACAAAGGCAGGATCGCCTCATCCAATTAATATTCTGAAAACTAAGAATGCGGGGGGGGGGGGGATAAACTACACAGCAAAAAAAATATCCCCAGCTCGATCCCTTCATACTAAAAATGATTGCCTAAATACGTTATTTATCAACTGTTGCTTCATAAAAACTGCCTGCTTGATCGGCAACATGTCAATTACAAGAGTAGCAAGCGATTATAAAGATGTATTAAATCCACTTCCCCTCAGTAGATATATTCCTCCGGGTGAGATTTCCATTTTTAAAAAGCAGTTTCAAAATCCTTGGGTTGTCCGGTTAGGCTTTTTGGTCGAGGGTCGGGGGTGCTATAGAAGAAAAGCCAAAGAGAGGTTAAAGAAAGATATTTGGCTTTTTTCCAGTTGGCAACTGCGAGAATAAAGTTTACCTTGGCCTCAAGTCGGGGGGGGGGTCCTACCAATGAGAAGGAAACGAAAGGAAGTTTCAGGAGAAAAATAAAATTAAAGGGAAGTCTGTAAAGATATAAAGAGGTTAATTATGGGGGAGGGGAGCAAGCAAGCAAGCACGGGACGACAGGAGGGTCCGCCGAGTTCTAAAGAGAGGTTTGAATGAAAAAGTCTTTTCTCCAAGTCTAAGGACCACAGAGGGCGGGCGGCGAGGCCAAAGGCCGCGCGCTGGTGCAGTTAAGGCGAAGGGATTAATTCTGAGGGTCGACCCCCTGGTCCCTCCACTTCGTCCTCTCACAGCCCGGGTCTTGGCTCTAAGCATCCAGGTGTGTGCTAAGGAGAGAGGAACCACGATATCGCGGCGTCCACGGAGAACAATAGGCTGGGGAGCGGCGCAGGGCCGAGGCCTCCCTCCGGGACGACCACCATCCCGCCTCCCTCATCGTTGCTCCAGACTCACAGAGTCTTGGGCATCTCGTCCTCCATGGCTGCTGCTGTCGCGGCGGCGCCTCTGGGTCCAGCTCCCTGCCCTTCACTACCTCCCAAATCGTTTGAGCGGCTATGACTGCGGAATAGCGGCGTTTCACGCCTGACCGGAGGTTACTTCGCCGTTTTCTTCTGCGGTAATTACCCCGAAATGCCCAGCACAGCGCGAACAATGAAGCCCCGATTCAAGATGGCGGCGAGCCGGGCGCCTAGGAGCAGCCAGTGAAGTGACCCAGACCGCGCAGGCGCAGGAGAGCCCTACACCCTCACCCTCGCGGCGCCGGGCTACACCTCAATCCATAGGTTCACTTGTTGCGCAGCCGCTCTTCCACTTGACGATGGTGATGGCTCAGACTGCGCAGGCGCAAAGCTTAACTATTTCAGAACTTTCGTAAACGGTCGGGAAGCTCCAGTTCCGAATGTTTCATCAGTGAGTTATAATTAAATAAAAATCTGCAGGAAAATTAAAAGTTCTAACTATTTTCACAGAAGGAAAGGTTTATTAAGATTTCTTAAAGATATAATTTTGTAATCACAAAAAGGCATGCGCCGCCCGGGAATCGAACCCGGGTCGCAAGAATGGGAATCTTGCATGATACCACTACACCAGCGGCGCTGTTGACGACAAGGTTCGCCACAGTCTCTTAGGAGAAAATGCAAGCACACATTTGCATACGAAGCTGTATTTCATATATTATTCGTTTCTTCATTTGAAAATAAAAATGTATTGATAGTTTGATAGTTCGTATCTGCTATTTTTTCATTGCTAGGAAAAATTATTTACTTCTCATTCCAGTGCAGCTGGATGGATATATTTACTTTTTCCATACAGAAAAAATACTCAATTTTGCTTTTTTTTTTTTAACTTAAAAAAGTAAGGGTTTCAAGCTGGGCGCGGTGGCACAAGCCTGTAATCCCAGCACTTAGGGAGGCTGAGACAGGAGAATCGCGACTTCAAAGCCAGCCTCAGCAACAGTGAGGCGCTAAGCAACTCAGTGAGACCCTGTCTCTACATAAAACACAAAATAGGGCTGGGCATGTGACTCAGTGGTCGAGTGCCCCTGAGTTTAATCCCCAGTACCAAAAAAAAAAAAAAAAAAAAAAGTAAGCGTTTCAGTAAGAAGAATTTGCTTTGTTGGTGTCAACGAATTTCTTAAGACTTGAAAAAATATTTTCAGACACTGGATTTTTCTTTATTTTGCATTTCTTTGGTGTATTCAATGTACATTGAAAAGTATTTAAGAAATAGTTACTATAGCAAATTCGTCACAAGAATCTTAAAGGTAAAATGTCAGAAGATACATAAATTTAAGTTCTCTTTTGGAAGGAAGGGAAATTAAGGCTCTGAAATGTGATTCGATGTATTCATTATGCATTTCATAATACATTTTTTAAGTTATATGAAATATTTTTTAAACATAGGAGAATTTACACATACAAAAACGTGATCCTCTTCAAAATACTTCCTTCAGAACTATGATACATTTTGGATTTCCATTTTTGGAATTGCCTTTAGAGTCCCTGGTGCATTCTTCAGATTATATTAAAAGATATCAAGATTTCTTTCTTTTCTTTTCTTTTTTTTTGTACCGGGGATTGAACTCAGGGGCACTCGACCACTGAGCCACATCCCCAGCCCTATTTTGTATTTTATGTAGAGACAGGGTCTCACTGAGTTGCTTAGTGCCTCGCCATTGCTGAGGCTGGCTTTGAAGTCGCGATTCTCCTGTCTCAGCCTCCCTAAGTCCTGGGTCAAGATTTATTTCTTGAGGATGAGGCAAATGTTATAGTGGATAGCATTTTTAAACACCTTTATGAGACATCCATTTAAAGTAGTTTTTAGTTTATATTCATAGAGCTATTCAACCATCACTGCAATCATTTTTAGAACATTTTCATTCTCCCAAATAAAACTTTTACCAATTAGCAATCACTTTTGGATTGATATCACATCAGACTTCCCAACTCATTAATTTCTATGATCTGGATCTACCTATTCTAGGCATTTCATATAGAAATGGAATTGCACACTATGTGTTCCCTTGAAACTGGTTCACCTCATTTCATATAGAAATGGAATTGCACACTATGTGTTCCCTTGAAACTGGTTTCTTTCACTTAGCATCTATTAGTACCTCATTTCTTTTTTTTTCTCCAAATCTTTTAACATTTTTGTTGTTGTTTGTTTGTTTTGTTTTATTATATTTTTTGCAGTGCTGGAGATTAAATTCAGGGCCTTCCACTGAGCTATATCCCAGGTCTTGTTGCAATTTTTTTTTAGTACAGTAGTTTTGTTTTTGTTTGTTTTGGTACTGGGCATTGAACTCGGGCACTCAACCACTGAAGGACATCCACAGCCCTTTTTAAAATATTTTATTTAGAGACAGGGTCTCACTGAGTTGTTTAGGGCCTTGCTAAATTGCAGAGGCTGGCTTTGAACTTGTGATCCACCTG
The DNA here is from genome assembly GCA_028644305.1 of Xerus rutilus. Lineage (NCBI taxonomy): Eukaryota > Metazoa > Chordata > Mammalia > Rodentia > Sciuridae > Xerus > Xerus rutilus. The sequence goes on along the minus strand of CM053411.1, from coordinate 27,470,710 downwards.
TCTCAGCCTCCCAAGTACTGGGATTACAGGCTTGCCCCACAGTGAAAGGCTAATACAGTAGTTTTTTAAGTTACAAAAGTATTACTTGAGCCGGGCGCAGTGGCTCACGCTTGTAATCCCAGCACTTTGGGAGGCTGAGACAGGAGAATTGTGAGTTCAAAGCCAGCCTCAGCAAAGGCGAGGCGCTAAGCAACTCAGTGACAAAATAGGGCTGGGGATGTGGCTCAGTGGTCGAGTGCCCCTGAGTTCAGTCTCCAGTACCAAAAAAAAAAGTACTACTTGTTCACCATTACAAGTGAAATAATATTGATATATAAGGAAAAGATTAAAAAATTCCTTATTCTCCCCTCTTTGAGAACTAATATTAACAAATTAGTCTATAAACTTCCACATCTTACTCCATATGTATTCAGATACACATGTATGTAAGTACTTAGGATTTTTAGTTATTTCATAATATATGGCATTTGCTTTGCAACTTTTCTCACTAACACTTATATCATAGGTTTTATCCAGTGTGGATGTGTGCATACAGGGGATTGAATCCAAGACCTTGAACATATTAAACAAAATCCCATTGAATTATACTCCCAGCCCCAGCTTTTGTTGTTGCAAAAAAGTCCATAGAATGAATATGCACAACTTATTCAATGGTAAATTGAATAAATTACCATAATTGATATTGCTAGACCTTCAAGTTGCTCTACCTTTTTCTATTACAAATGATGTTGCAATCCAGGTACATATACATAAAGTGACTCTTTTACTTCTGTAGGGTAGATTACCAACATGGGATTGCATAATTAATATATTATATAATATGATATGTAATTTTTTCTGCTGGGGATTGAACTCAGGGGTACTCGACCACTGAGCCACATCCCCAGCCCTATTTTGTGTTTTATGTAGAGACAGAGTCTCACTGAGTTGCTTAGCACCTCATCATTACTGAGGCTGGCCTTTTTCCCTGCGGAGAAAAAAAAATGGGTAAGAAGTAGTAAGAAAAAAGGATTGTGGTCAATATTATAAACATACAAACAGCTCTATAAAGTGATAAGAAGATGTAAACAACTCTATATAAATAGGCTAAGTAAGCCGGGCGCGGTGGCTCAAGCCTGTAATCCCAGCACTTAGGGAGGCTGAGACAGGAGAATCGCGAGTTCAAAGCCAGCCTCAGCAATGGTGAGGCGCTACGCAACTCAGTGAGACCCTGTCTCTACATAAAACACAAAAAAATAGGGCTGGGGATGTGGCTCAGTGGTCGAGTGCCCCTGAGTTCAATCCCCAGTACCAAAAAAAATAAAAAAAATAAAAAAAATAAAAATAAAAAATAAATAGGCTAAGTATATGAATGAGCAACTCATAAAAGAGTAAATGCCAATGGCAAAAAAAATATAGACAGATGTATAAAAAGATGCTCGACTCCAGTAGCAGTTTAGGCAAATGAACTCAGCCTCCCAAAGTGCTGAGATTACAGGCGTGTGCTACCACACTCGGTTTATAATTTAGATAAAGGTTGTAATCATTCACATTCCTACAAACAATTGCTTGAAGTCAGTCCCTGAATGCTTCCCCAGCCTTGCTCCATTTTCTTCTGCATTAAGACATATTTAGTCTTACTAATTTTCGCCAATATGAGAGATTAAAAAATGGTATTGGAGCCGGGCGCAGTGGCTCAAGCCTGTAATCCCAGCACTTAGGGAGGCTGAGACAGGAGAATCGCGAGTTCAAAGCCAGCCTCAGCAACGGGGAGGCACTAAGCAACTCAGTGAGACCCTGTCTCTGCATAAAACACAAAATAGGGCTGGGGATGTGGCTCAGTGGTCGAGTGCCCCTGAGTTCAATCCCCAGTACCAAAAAAAAAAAAAAAATGGTATTGGGGTGGGAGGGGGGAGGGGGCAGGGGGACAGTAAAGATGGTGAAATATGATGGACATCATAGCCCTAGCTTTATGTATGACCGTATGTAGTGATTCTACATCACATACAGCCACAGAAATGAAAAGTAGTGCTCCATCTGTATACAATGAATCTAACTGCATTCTGCTAACATGTATACCTAAGTAGAATAAATAAAAAAAAAAAAGAAACCTAAAAAAAAAGGTATCTCCTTGTTTTAGCTTCATTTGCCTAAACTGCTACTGGAGTCAAGCATCTTTTTATACATCTATCTATATATTTTTTACCATTGGCATTTGCTCTTTTATGAGTTGCTCATTCATATACTTAGTCTATTTATTTATATAGAGTTATTTACCTCTTTTTTTTTTTTTTTTTGGTACTGGGGATTGAACTCAGGGGCACTCGACCACTGAGCCACATCCCCAGCCCTATTTTGTGTTTTATGTAGAGACAGGGTCTCACTGAGTTGCTTAGCGCCTCGCCATTGCTGAGGCTGGCTTTGAACTCGCGATTCTCCTGTCTCAGCCTCCCTAAGTGCTGGGATTACAGGCTTG
>CM053411.1:27412814-27458866 GCA_028644305.1 Xerus rutilus | reverse complement strand
TCAGGGGCACTCGACCACTGAGCCACATCCCCAGCCCTATTTTGTGTTTTATGTAGAGACAGGGTCTCACTGAGTTGCTTAGTGCCTCGCCATTGCTGAGGCTGGCTTTGAACTCGCGATTCTCCTGTCTCAGCCTCCCTAAGTGCTGGGATTACAAGCGTGAGCCACCGTGCCTGGCTCTGTTTTTCATTTTAAAAAGAATTCCCATTTCAGCTGGGCGAGGTAGTGCATGCTTGTCATCCTGTAATCCCAGCAACTCAGGAGGCCAAGGCAGGAGGATCACCAAGTTCAAGACCAGCAATAGCAATTTAGCAAGACCCTGTCTTAAAATAAATAAAAAAGGGCCCGGGAAGACGGGTGCGGTGGCACAAGCCTGTAATCCCAGCACTTAGGGAGGCTGAGACAGGAGAATCGTGAGTTCAAAGCCAGCCTTAGCAGCGGTGAGTCGCTAAACAACTCAGTGAGACCCTGTCTGTACATTAAACACAAATTAGGGCTGGGGATGTGGCTCAGTGGTCGAGCACCCCTGAGTTCAACCTCCAGTAACCCCCCCCCAAAAAAAAAAGGTCTGGGGATGTAGCTCAGTGGTTAAGCACCCCTGGGTTCAATCCCTTGTACTCCTTCCCAAAAAAAGAATTCCCATCTCAGCAACTTGGGGGGCTAAGGCAGGAGGATCTCAAGTTTGCGGTCAACCACAACAACTTAGTGATTCCTTCAGCAACTTAGTGAGACCTTGTCTCAAAAAATAAAAAGGGCTGAGGATGTAGCACAGTGGTTAAGCACCCCTCAGTTCAACCCTAGTACCCTCACTCTACCAAAAAAAGAAAAAATAGAAAAAGAATTCCTAGACTTTATGGTATTATTATACTCCCTCCATCTTTAATTTTATTTTTTTGGTACCAGGATTGAACTCAGGGGCACTCGACCACTGAGCCACATCCCCAGCCCTATTTTGTGTTTTATGTAGAGACAGGGTCTCCCTGAGTTGCTTAGCGCCTCACTGTTGCCGAGGTTGGCTTTGAACTCATGATTCTCCTGTCTCAGCCTCCCTAAGTGCTGGGATTACAGGCTTGCACCACCATGCCCAGCTACCACAGTTTCTTAATCCATTCATCTATTGATAGCATCTGTGCTGATTCCATAATTTAGCTATTGTGAATTGTGTTGCCATAAAAATTGATGTGGCTGTGTTGCTGTAGTATGCCAATTTTAGATCTTTTGGGAAAATACCAAAGAGTGGATAGCTGGGTTTTATGGTGGTTCTATCCCTAGTTTTTTGAGGAATCTGCATACTGCTTTCCAGAGTGGTTGTTCTAGTCTATGGTCCCACTGACAATGTCCAGGTGTTCCTTTCTCCTCACAACCTTGCCATCATTTATTCTTTTTTTTTTTTTGTGGTGCTGGGGATTGAACCCAGGACCCTGTGCATGCGAGGCAAGCACTCTACCAACTAAACTATATCTCCAGCCCTGCCATTATTTATTCTTGCTCCTATTTTTGATCATTACCATTTTGAAAGGAGTCAGATGAAATCTTAGTGTAGTTTTGATTTGCATTTCCCTGGTTGCTAGAGATGTTGAACATTTTGTCATATATTGGCCATTTGTGTTTCTTTTGAGAAGTTTCTGTTTAGTTCTTTTGCCTGTTTATTTATTTTTTTTTGGAGTACTGAGGATTGAACTCAGGGGTGCTCTACTACTAAGCCACATCCCCACCCTATTTTGTGTTTTATGTAGAGACAGGGTCTCACTGAGTTGCTTGGCTCCTCACTGTTGCTGAGGCTGGCTTTGAACTCGTGATTCTCCTGTCTCAGCCTCACTAAGTGCTGGGATTACAGTTGTGCGCCACTGTGCCTGGCTTTGCCCGTTTATTGATTGGGTTATTTGTTTCTTTATGTTAAGTTTTTTAGGTTCTTTGTATATTCTGGATATTAATTCACTATTGGACGAGTAGCTAGTCAAGATTTTCTCCCATTCTGTAGGTTCTCTCCTCATGCTCTTAATTGTTTTCTTTGCTGTGCAGCTTTCTGGTTTGATGGCATCCCACTTATTGATTCTTGGTTTTCTTTCTTGTGCTTTGGGGCTCTTGTTTAGGAAGTTAGTGCCTGTACTTATGTAATGGAATGTTGACTCTATATTTTCTTCTAGCAGTTGTAAAGTTTCTGATCTAATTCCTCAGTCTTTGATCCGTTTAGATTTGAGTTTTGTGCAGGGTAAGAGAGGCGTTTAATTTCATTTTTCTATTATAGCTATCTAGTTTTCCCAGCCTTTTAAAAAGGCTGTCTTTTCTCCAAGATATATTTTTGGTGCCTATGTCAAATATCTGATGGCTCCCATCTTTTTGTTTTATTTTATTGTATTATTTATTTTTTTGGTACTGGGGATTGAACTCAGGGGTACTCAATCACTGAGCCATATACCCAGCCCTATTTTGTGTTTTATGTAGAGACAAGGTCTCACTGAGTTGCTTAGTGCCTGGTCCTTGCTGAGGCTGGCTTTGAACTTGTGATTCTCCTATCTCAGCCTCCCAAAGTGCTGGGATTACAGGTGTGCGCCACCCCGTCTGGCTTCTTATTTTATTATTATTTTTTAAGTATAAAAGAGTAGGATTTAAGCCAGATGCAGTGGCGCACGCCTGTAATCCCAGCACTTTGGGAGGCTGAGACAGGAGAATTGTGAGTTCAAAGCCAGCCTCAGCAACGGTGAGGTGCTAAGCAACTCAGCGAAACCCTGTCTCTATATAAAACACAAAATAGGGCTGGGGATGTGGCTCAGTGGTCGAGTAACCCTGACTTCAATCCCTGGTACCAAAAAAAAAAAAAAGAGTAGGATTTAGCCAGGTGTGGTGGCACACACTTATAATCCCAGCAGCTCTGGAGGCTGAGGCAGGAGGATCTCAGTTTCAAAGCCAGGACAGGAAGTGACCCTATGAGCAAGCTTGGCTAGTTCCTTGACTTTATGCATTAATCTGGGAGGCAGCTGTGACACTGGTTCAGTCATTCTTATAATGGTTGTTACTGAGGATGGGGTGGCCGTTGGCTTGGGGCCTGCTCTTTACTCCTCCCCCAGCTGTCGCCGCCTCTAAGCTCTCAGTTTCTTGCCGGTCACTGCTTTCATCTTGTACCAGCTTTCCAGTTATGAATTTGAGGGCCACGTGCAAAATGAGGTAGGCCCAGAAGATCTGCTGCATGTGTTGCATTCCCATCATGACAATAAAGAAGTTGTAATCAAGGAAGGCAGGATGGAGCTCCAGTGGGTATTCCAGGGTGAAGTGCAGCATTCAAAAGGGCAGGATGACCAGTCTAGTGATGATAAAAAAATGGCCAAAACCATGAAGATGTTGTTGCAGGTGTTTTTCCATCCCACGTAGTTATCTTGGCTGACTGTATCTGAAGAGTCATGCAGAGCCATGATGAGAGTTCCCACTCAGAGGTAATTGGCAGGACAGGAGAAGCTTGCCAGGTGTGGGAGTGCATGCCTGTAATCCCAGTGGCTTGGGAGAGTGAGGTTGGAGGATCACAAGTTTGGGGCCAGCCTCTGCAATTTAGCTAGGACCTGAGCATCTTAGTGAGACCCTGTCTCAAAATAAAAATTGTGGCTCATTGGTTAAATGCCCCTGGGTTCAATCCTCTGCACCCCCCTTAAAACAAACAAACAAGCTTTTGCTTGACATCAGAGGCAATGCTGAAGAGTAGTGACCAGAAGGAAAGTTCAATCATGTGGTACCAATATCGAGAAGGAATAATGCTCTGTATGGAATGTCCCTCCCAAATTTTCCTCATGTTATGCAATGAGGGTTTATCCACAATGATGGCCATCTTAGCAATGAAGGCAATCAGGTAAAATGTGAATCTCCAACTAGGTTCTCAGAACTTCTTGAGGAGACTGGGCTGGTCCTGGTTGCAGTGGTAGCTGAACCAGTGCTCTACCTGGCACCCAAAGAGCCTGCTCTGCCAGGACTAAAGTTCGACCTCCACCTGCTTGGGCTGCTTGATGCTGGTTGGGTAGAAATGCTCCAAGGTAGCACACTGGGAGGTGCCCGCAGCCAAATTTTTTCCTTTACATTCAGGAGGGTGGCCAGTGGTGTACCCACATATCTGCGGAAAGGACATAAGTGAGAGGTGTCCAGTTCTTTTGAAATGCTTCCAGCCCCTAAGCTGGGAGGGGAAGGAACTGCAGGCTCAGGCAATTTTATTTTGTGTCTCAGTTTCCTGGGAACCCTCTTCCCTCTAGCCTCCTGGTCAGCGTGTTTCTTGTAGGGCAGGTCTGTTAGTGTTGAATTTTCTGTTTTTGTTTACTTGGGAATGTCCTCATTTTGCATCATTTTGAAGGATAGTTTTGTTGGATCTAAACTCTTGTTGAGTTTTTCAGCATATCATCCCACTGCCTCTGGCTTCCATGGTTAAGAACAGCAGTCCTCTCCTTATCTTCATGGGATACATTTTTTTTTTTTTGGTATTGGGTATTGAACTCAGGGTTACTCGACCACTGAGTCACATTCCCAGCCCTATTTTGTGTTTTATGTAGAGACAGGGTCTCACTGAGTTGTTTAGTGCCTCGCCTTTGCTGAGGCTGGCTTTAAACTCACGATTCTCCTGTCTCAGCCTCCCAAAGTGCTGGGATTACAGGTGTGAGCCACTGCACCTGGCTGTGAGGATCCTTTTATGGGTAGAGTTTGTTGAACCTCTTGGATGTGTAGATTAATTTTTTAATCACATTTGGGGAGTTTTGGGCCATTACTACTACTACTACTACTACTAGTATTATCATCATCATCATCATTGATAATTAATTTTGGTATTGAGACTGAACTAGGGATACTTTACCATTGAGCTATATCCCCAACCCTTTTTATTTTTTAATTTGAGATAAGGCCTCAGTTGCTTAGGGCCATATTAAGTTGCTGTGGCTGACTTTGAACTTGTGATCCTCTTGCCTCAGCCTCTGGAGGCACTAGAATTAGACACGTGTGCTACTATGCCTGGCTGGGCCATTATTTTTTTTGAATAATTTTCTGTCCTTTTCTTTTTCTTCTCTACTAGGATTATCAGTATTTGCATGTTGGTAAACTTCATGTTGTCCCATAGGTCTTGAGGCTACTCATTTTTTTCCTTAAACTATGTAATCTCAAGTTGATCTGTCTTCACATTTGTTGGTTCTTCTGCCATTTCAAATCTACCGTTCAGTCACTGTAGTTAATTTTTCATTTCAGATACTATACTTTTCAACTCCAGAAATTTTGTTTGGTTCTTTTTTTTGATACTGGGGATTGAACCCGGGGTTGCTTAACCACTGAGCCACATTTCCAGTCCTTTTTTTTTGTATTTTATTAGAGACAGGGTCACACTGAGTTGCTAAGTGCCTCACTAAGTTGCTGATGGCTATGAACTCATGATCCTCCTGCCTCAGTCTCCTGAGCCGCTGAGATGACAGGTGTGCACCACCGCACTTGGCTTGGTTCACTTTTTTAATCATTTTTTTTCTCTATGTTGAGATTCTATATATTGTGAAAGATTATTCTCATACTTGATTTTGTTCTTTAAACGTGGTTTCCTTTAGTTGCTTGAACATATTTATAATAGCTGATTTAAAGACTTTGGACTGGATATGGTGGGCAGCTCTGGAAACTGGATTCTCCCAGACACCAAGGCTGCTTGTTCTTGCTACTATTGGTTTGTTTACTGACTTTCTGGGACCAGTTCTCTATTCTTTGAAGTCTGTATTCTTTGTCATATAAGGCCACTTAAGTATGTTTGCTGGTGTATATTTTCGATGCTCCAGCATATAGTTTGAAACTCTAGTCTTAATTTCCTGCTTGCTCTAAGCCACAAGGTCTGTAAAACCTGACAGATTGAAGCTTTCTCAGGACTTTCCTGGGCACAGGACAGACAGCCTTGCACATGCATGTGACTTTCTAAATTCCTGGAAACATTTTCATTCCCTCGTATCTTTTTATAGTATTTTAGTCAGCCTCTTATTAGCTCCAACTGGTATCACACCCTAAGCAATGATGTTAAACAGTTGCCAATGATTTTTTTTTGACAAATGCTTTGAGATGGGAGCTGTTTGTACAGAGTGAGATCTGAATCAGATCAAATAAAGACAAGCCCTGAAGACAGTGCTTTTCCTTAGCTCCCAGAGAGGTCCAAGAGTGACAATTCTCTGGGGACAAGGCTTTTTAGAGAGCTCCAAATCCATGCTGCACTTTCCAGTGGCTTCTAGCTTGGCGGTTTCACAGCTGTTGTTGCAGGTTTGCTGCTTTTTAAGGCTACAGCAGAGCTGGCAAGAGGGAGTGAGAATAGGCAAATTACAGTTCCTCAGGGATCATTGTTTTTACTGAGATTTAGCCATTTTTTTTGAATAAATACTCCTTGTAGTTTGGTAAGGGTTTGGTTTATTTCCAGAATTCGGAAAAAGAAACATTGACTTTCGAAATGTTGAAATTTGATTTCTGTATTTTGGTGTTTGGTGTTGAATCCAGGGTCTCATGTATGCTAGGCAAGTGCTCTGCCACTGAGCTCTATCCCCAGCCCAGTTTTTGCCATTGTCCTCACTCATTGCTTTCATGGAGGAGCTGATTCTCAAAGGTCCTCATTAACCCTTCTGGAAGTGCTTCAAGCCCTCTGCTCCCTTTTCTGACTGTACCTTTCCTGTCCTACTGGGTCACTCTGCTTCAGCCTCACTGTTTCTTTAAGAAACCAAGTTCTGTCATGTGGACTTTGTACAGCTTTTACCTCTACCTGAAGGTTTTTCTCCTAGGTGTTTGCATGGTTTGCGTCCTCCTCTCCTTCACCTTTGTTCAGCTGTCACCTTGTCAGTAAGGCTTTCCCTAACCACTGGACTTATTTTCTTGGACCATCTTATTTACAATTCCAACCTTGCCAGCTCCATGCATTCCTAGTCTTTCTTTTTGATTTATTTTTCTCTTTAATACTTATCATCCTCTTACCTATTGAATAACTTATTTCCATTTCTTGAATTTTTATTACCTGTTGCCCCAAGTATAACATAAACTGCCTGAAGTTAGTGATTCTTTTTATCTCTGTTGTGTTGACCTCTGTATCCTCATCACCTAGGACAGTGCCTGGTTCAAAGTTCCTACTCCATAAATATCTGTTGACTGAATAAGTAAATAAATGTTAAGGGTTATAAAAATGTCACTTGAGGGAAAAAAAGACCATAAGTAATCCAACCAGCAGAAACTACTACTTACACGTCTGAGTTTTAGTTAGATTTATTCTAATGTACCTACTATTGTATAATAGTTATAATACTCATTGTTCATATTTGAGGTCTTGTGTCACTGTCCAGGAGGACTTATCTCAGGAGGCTTGATTGGGTGGAGGTGTAGCTCATTGGCAGGTTATTTAATTGACTACTACCATCATTTATAAGTTATTTAATTGGCTACTATTTTGTCACACTATTTGCCAAAGATTGCTCTTCATTTTATGCTCTATTAAGTCTGTTATTTTTCTGAAGAACTCAGTGCTTCCTTCCTTCCTTCCTTCCTTCCTTCCTTCCTTCCTTCCTTCCTTCCATTGAACCAAGGGCCTTGCACTTGCTGGTCATGTGCTCTACCAAGAATTCAGTATTTTTTTTTTTTTAATTTTTTTTTTAGTTGTAGATGGACACAATATCTTTATTTTATTTATTTATTTATATGTGGTGCTGAGGATCGAACCCAGTGACTCACGCATGCGAGGCAAGCGCTCTACCACTGAGCTACAGCCCCAGCCCCAAGAATGCAGTATTTTCATATTAGTTTTTTCTGTCTCCTAAAGACTAAAACTCAGTTGATATGGTTGGATGATGATGTTTTAGTATTTCTGTTTTGGCATTGATATCCAATCAATTTTTCCAATAAAAACTTATTTAACGTTTTGCACACTACATTCTTAGTAAGTAAAACTGAAATGCACATAGCCAGGCACAGTGGTGCACACCTGTAATCCCAGCTACTCAGAAGGCTGTGGAGGATTGGAAAGTTTGAGGCTAGTCTCAGCTACTTAGTGAGCTCAGTGTCAAAAAAATATTTGTGGATCGTGTTATGTATGTGGGGATGCAGCTTATTGGTAGAGCACCCTGAATTCCATCTCCAGTACTGAAAGGAAAAAAAAAAGAAATATTTATAATATTGTCCCTTTACTCTCTAAAAATATTTTTTTTTGAGAGAAGAAACGTTATATAAAAGCTTTCCTCCTATCACTGAGAAGGATCTTTCCTTGGCTCTTATTTCTTTGTTTATTTCATATGTTTATCTGTGTATGTGCCTTATTACCTGTATATAACTGTAAGCTTCTTGAGGGAAAGGAACCATGTCTTTCTTCTCTTTATACCACTAGCAAAACCTGAAAAATCATGCATTGAATTATTACATGCATTAACTTATGTAAATGTTCTTTTTAAATCCATAGAGTGTAAAGAAATGTCATGTGATATTTTCTTTTCTTCGTTTTTTTTGGGTACCGGGGATTGAACTCAGGGGTACTCAACCACTGAGCTACACCCCCAGCCCTGTTTTTGTATTTTATTTAGAGACAGAGTCTCATTGAGTTAGTTGCTTAACCTCTCACTAAATTGCTGAGGCTGGCTTTCAACTCATGATCCTTTTGCCTCTGCCTCCCTAGCTGCTGGGATTATAGGCGTGGGCCACCGCTCCCAGCTAGATGATATTTTCTAAAAAATGAATCATATAGAGTGAGTGGCACTGGTGCTAAATTTTATGGACTTTGGGAGATGATAATATCCCTGTGGACTGGGAAGGTGGGCAAGACTTTGCAGAGAAAGCAGGACTCAGGCTCTCTGAAAGAGATGTAGCTGTTCTGTGACTGGAATGGGAAGTCCAGAGGGAGGGAAGAGCTTGTACAGTTGTGAAGAGACTATATACAGAGCATATTTAAGACCAGTGAATGGGTCAAGTGTGCTCAGGTGGAGGGTGTGAGTGTGTGTGATGTAGGGCAGAAATGTCAAGTTGTGCTTTTAACCTTCTGCTTGCATGTCACCTTTAGACAAAGCCTTTGCTTCTACTTTTGTTTCTTTTTCATTCATTCATTTCTTTCTTTTTCTTTTTTGTGGTACTAGGGATTGAAACCAGTGGTGCTGTACCACTGAACTTCATCCCTAGCCTTTTTTATTTTTGAGACAGAGTCTCACTGAGTTGCCCAGGTCAGCCTGAACTTGTGATCCTCCAGCCTCAGACTTCTGGATAGCTGGGATTACAGATGTGTGCTACCACACCTGGTTGCAATTCCTTTTTTTAATATCAGGTTAAATGATCTGGACTTTGTTTAGTAATAAGCAAGAGTTTTTGGGTATATGACAAAATAAAAGAGGCATTTTAGGGCTTTGGGGAGATTCCTAAGTATTTCAAAAGAAACCAGAAGCAGGTAGATCAGCTATTTATTTTACTAGTTGGGGTATAAATCCTGACTTAAGATCAGTGGAGTGAGAATTGTGTAACAAGAGATATGCCAGGAAAATTGATAAGATTTCATGCTTGGGTAGAAGCGAAAGAAATAAAAAAATATTTAAGCTTTGGTACTAAACTGAAGATAACATGCAGGATATTTGGAGTGGCCAGTTATTTTCATTTGGGGTAGGAGGTGGGTGGAGAAGATAAAATATGGTGAAAAGTTTAATCAGAGACATGTCTAAGTGCTGCTGGAAGATATAAAGAATGAAAAGAAGACATACCCATTTTTAAATTTTTATTTATTTTTTTGCTAGCAGTGACTGAACCCAAGGGCGCTTTACCACTGAGCCACATCCCCACCCCTTTTTATTTTTTATTTTGACACAGGGTCTTACTAGTTTGCTTGTAGTTTCGCTAAGTTGCTGAGGCTGGCTTCGAACCTGCGGTCCTCCTGCCTCAGCCTCCCTAAGTCGCTGGAATTATAGGTGTGCGCCACTACACCCAGCCCTATTACTTTCAAGGTGATCCTGGTGCAGAAAAGGAAGAGTGTGTTCAAAGGACCATGGACTTCAGAAGAGGTGGAGGGAGAGGGAGGACCAAGAGCTTCTTGGAGAGCTGGGGAAGGTGGTGACTAAGCTATGACTCATAGGATGGGTAGAAACTCACCAGAAGGAAACATGGAAGTCAATTTGACTTTCATGATATTCTTTCCTTTCTTTATGTATCCCCTTCCCCCATCTTATTTGTTGTTTAATGGCATTTTTCTTCTTTTCACAAGGATCTACCGCTACCAATCTCATGACTATGCCTTCAGTAGTGTAGAAAAATTACTCCATGCTGTAGGAGGGGATGACTTCCTTGGGTTGCTTAACCGAACGCTTCATGAAACCTTGCAGAAAGCAGGCTTCTCTGAGAAATTCCTCAATGAAATGATTGCTCCTGTCATGAGGGTCAATTACGGTCAAAGCACAGACATCAATGCCTTTGTGGGTAAGCCAGGCTTTGGAAAAAATGATGCATGTTTGTTCACAAAAGGACTTAGTGATGTCAGGGTGGCTCCTAACTTTAGGCCATGGGTTGAAGAAGGCTATCTTTTTCAAAATCTCAGACATTGCTGGGCATGGTGGTGCACATCTGTAATTCCAGCAGCTCTGGAGGCTGAGGCAGGAGAATCTCAAGTTGAAAGCCATTCTCAGAAACTTAGAGAGGTCTTGAGCAACTTGGCAAGGTTCTGAGCAACTCAGAGAGACCCTGTAAAATTTAAAAGGCTGGGGATGTGGCTCAATGGTTAAGGGCCCCTGGGTTCAATCCTCAGTACCAAAACAACAACAAAGAAAACAAACCAAAATTCAGACATTGTTAGCAAAATTATGTATTGGAGATCTGCATTTTTAGGAGGAGGTTCTTAGCTTCCAGTAGTTAAGCGGTTATCAACTGAGATTTTGCCCCAAAGGGTCATTTGGCAGTGTCAGAAGACATTTTGAACAGAACATTTAATTGGAAAGGGAGAGTGGTTATAGGGCTTCTTTCAAAGTCAGAATGAAAACACATTTTTTTTTTCCCTTTTGACAACAGGGGCAGTGTCACTGACTGCTGCTGATTCTGGCCTTTGGGCAGTAGAAGGTGGTAATAAACTTGTTTGCTCACGGCTCCTTCAGGCTTCCAAAAGTAATCTTATATCAGGCTCAGTAATGTATATACAGAAAACAAGGACCAAGCAGACAGGTGAGTTTGAATTTTTGTTTCTAATTATCCCTGCAGAAAATGATTCTCCTTTTGCATCTCTTGTTTCAAAAACATCGAATTTTTTTTTTTTAAATTTTTTCTTAGTTGTAGATGGACACAATGTCTTTATTTTATTGCTTTGTATGTGGTGCTGAGGATCGAACCCAGGGCCTCACGCATGCGAGGCAAGCGCTCTACCGCTGAGCCACAATCCCAGCCCCAAAAAAACATCGAATTTTAAATTGTGTATGTTATGCCATGTAAAGATATTCCCAGTGTGCTGAAATACAATGGCATAGCTCTTTGGATTTAAAAAACAATCTCATCAAGAGTAAAAATGGTAGAGCCGGGCGTGGTGGCGCAAGCCTGTAATCCCAGCACTTAGGGAGGCTCAGACAGGAGAATCGCATGTTCAAATCGCATGTTCAAAGCCAAAACCAGCCTTAGCAACTGCGAGGTGCTAAGCAACTCAGTGAGACCTTGTCTCTACATAAAAAACACAAAATAGGGCCGGGGATGCGGCTCAGTGGTCAAGTGCCCCTGAGTTCAATCTCCAGTACAAAAAAAAAAAAAAAAAGAGTAAAAATGGTGTATTTTGTATTTATTAACATTCTGATTAGGAAATTGTCCTCAATGTAATACAATTTCAAGGGACCTTTAGTTAAAGGGCTAAAAGTCTTTTAACTTTTTGGAATTAAAGAGAAACTCTAAGTCTTAGAATTATTTTTAGAGGGTATAGAATATAGTATGTTAGAAACACTAAAGAAATGTGTGCTACCTTATTCCTTCTAGGAAATCCCACAAAGATGTATGAAGTGGTCTACCAAACTGGATCTGAGACCCGCTCAGACTTCTATGACATTGTCTTGGTGGCCACTCCATTGAATCAAAAAATGTCCAATATCACTTTCCTCAACTTTGATCCTCCAATTGAGGAATTCCATCAGTACTACCAACATATAGTGACAACTTTGGTTAAAGGAGAATTGAATTCAACTGTATTTAGCTCTAGAGCCAAAGGTCAATTTGGCCTCTCTACAGTTTTAACCACTGATAGTTCAGGTATGTTTATTAACAACATTGGGATTGTGTCCTCTGTAACAGAAAAGGATGGTCCTCAACCATCAACAGATGGAACATATGTTTGGAAGACTTTTTCCCCAGAAATTCTTACTAAACAGCAAATTTTAAAGCTCTTTTTGTCCTATGATTATGCTGTGAAGAAGTCTTGGCTTGCATATCCTCACTATAAGCCCCCAGAGAAATGCCCCTCTATCATACTCCATGATCAGCTGTATTACCTCAATGGTATAGAGTTTGCAGCAAGTGCCATGGAAATGAGTGCCATTGCAGCCCATAATGCTGCACTCCTTGCCTATCACCGCTGGAATGGGCACACAGACATGATTGACCAAGATGGCCTCTATGAGAAACTTAAAACAGAGCTGTGAAATAACATTCTTTTTTCCTCCTGGTTCCCAGTATCATTGGAAAAAAAAAAAAAAAAAAACCGGAGCAAAATGATTTTGAATCTGATATTTTGCCATTTCCATCATTTAACAAAGTAATCCTGTTGGGTCCTAAGAAAATACAAGGTTAAAGGATAACTCTTGATCTCATGCCACCTCCAAAATTCCTTTCAATATCCATTAGTGGTGTTTTCCAAGCTTGTCTGATCATAAGAATCACCTGGAATTCGTTAAACATGGATTCTCAAGCTTCTCTCTTTGAGATTCAGGTAGATTCAGGGGTGGGACCCTGAAGTTTGATCAAATCTAAGAAATGTGTGCTACTTTCTTTAGTGTTTTAAGATGAGTACTTGAGGAAGAACTTAAAGACATCTTAGTTGGGTACTAGTTCATTTGAGCTTCACAGCTGAATAAAATCTTTAGTTAGATAAAACTACTCTGGAAGTTGGCTCTTGGTAATTTATATGCCTTTCTGATGTAAAAAATATACCAATGCCTAAAGCCTTGACTTTTGATTGTTTTGATTTTATTAGGGGTAAAATTCAGAAGTCATAGATATTCATAAGATTACATGGGCTATTAAATTAACAAATTGGCGTGCTGGGCAAGCACTCTGCCACTCAGCCACAACCCCAGCCCTGGCATTGTAATATTACATCCTCACTTGAGGAGCTTTTAAAAATTACTGATAAACTCTCACAACTACACATTAGGATTTAATGGATTGAGGATACCACCTTGGCATTATAAAGTTCTTAATGTGCAACTGGAGAATCAGATGGGAGGATTAAAATGTCTATAAAGGGTTTTTAAAAAGTGCCTTAAAAGTAGTAAGAAACACAAAACATTAGAGCAGATCCATTGCAAGGAATCTCAATGAGAACTTCAGAATTAATCTTGATAGTAAGAAACACTGAGAGCCTAATAGCAGAGGCAATTTCCATAACTCTAGAGCGGTTGGCATTAAGAGTGGGATATTTAGGAAGCCACTAAGCTTAACCAAGTTCAGAATAGTTTTGGAATGTTAAATGCATCAGTTATTGTAGCATGTGAGGTGAGAAGTTGGTTGCTGAAATCTCAAAAGCAGTAGCTCTCAACTTTGGCTGCATGCTAGAATTAACTATAGGGCTTAATGCTTCCTGTTCACAGCCAAACTTAACCAGTTCTACATCTGCTGTACAGAGATCATGAATGAATGTCATAGTCACCGGTAGAAAAGAACCAGTAAAAAGCTTATGCATTAACAAAACTGAAACCAGGTTAATGTGCCAGATTATGGCGGTAGCTACTTTAGCAAAATGGTATGAGAAAATGCTCTTAGCATTATTTCTTCCCTGTTGTATCTGTGAATAGTAGTATCTGATAAAACTGCCAAGATATATTTGATATAGAGGCGGGGATTAAATTCATGGTTTGTCAAAGGGTTATATTTCTTCAAGGTTTATTCTTAACAAATTTTTAAGAGGCATTTATGTTCTCCTTTTGTGGTTTTAATGAAGACTATTTGTAATACTGTTATATGCTTTGGTAGTCCCCCCCCTTCTGAGGGGAATTATGTTGGAATACTCCTAGTAGATTCCTAAAACCATGGACAGAATATATAGGAATGCCATATATACTGTTTTTTCCTATATATACATCCATACAAAAAGTTTATAAATTAGGCACAGTAAGATTAACAATAATCATAAAACAATAAATTTATTTTAAACTTATTTCTGCCATTTTCCATTTAGTATGTTCAGACTGTGATAAATTAAACTGTGGAAAATGAAACCATAGGTAAGGGAGGACTACTGTAAATATTGGTAAATACTAATGAAATTTTTATCATTTGTAGACATGTTTTACAATGGGACATATTTTTTCTTGTAAGAATACCTATTTAAAATGTTGCGAGTTTTACATCAAACCTACTGATTAAAATTTTCAGTACAGCATCTAAAATTGCTTCCTGAAAACCAAAACAGGTTCTACTAGGAGTATTAGGTAGTTTCAGTGTAATTACAGTATTAAAAATAATAATTTTTACTAGAGGAGGTTACCATTAAAGCCTGCTACCCCAGGCCTAGTACGTAGCTTTAATGTAACTATAGCATTAAAAGAATAATTTTATTAAAAGAAAAATACTATCAGATTTTGCTACTCCAGGAGACCACTTTTTTTACAGAAGAGACTGGGAGAAATGATGTAGGGACAGAATGAAGTCAATTCTGCTCCAGTGGTTCTCCAACTGAATTGAGTATGCATCAGAATTATCTGGAATGCTTATTAAAATATTGCTGGTCCCCACTCTTAGAATTTGTTATTCAACAGGTTTGTAGTGAGACACGAAAACTTTTGTTAATAAGTTCCAAGATGATTGGTATTGTCCTAGGAACCACACTTGGAGAACTAGTTCTACACTTTAGTTCTGTGTGGCTCCAAAAATTATCATCTGTGAAAACAAATGCTGGAAGAATGTATTGGATATCTCGTCAACTCACTTGTGATTTAGTTTGATCCCTTTAGCTGTTCTTTTGTGGTATACAATTTCTGTAAATAGGAAATGCTATATCTATACCCTTCATTGTGTTGTTTTAAGAAAACTTACATATTCCCTTATGTATATACATCATTCTTCACAGTTTTAACTGATTTGCAGGCTTTTTTCAAATCATAAAAAATAGGCCCTAAGCATTTGCTTGGAATGTTTAAGGTTAGGCTTATAATACAACCATCTTTAATAAATCTCTCATTTGAGCTTGTGAGCCATAAATAAAATTTCATGAACTAGATGACTATATTGTTGACAGCATTCTCACTGCTCTTCTCTAAGAGCCACAATACACTGGAGTGTTTTTCTCTGAAATTCTATTTCTACTCTTCAAAATTTCTCCACTTACTGATTGTTTAAAAAATAAACCACTACATTATTACTTCCGTTACACTATTCTTAGAATGTAGATGTACAGGATGAACAGTCCTCCTCTGCAATACTGCAAAATCAAAGTTGGAGCACCCACACCAGACCTCATTGTGACTAGCTGCGGTCAAAATGCAGCAAACACTAGCTTTGGGTCTCATCTCATGACTTCTTATTGTTTGTACAAACAGTCTGAAATCTGAAACATTTCTGGTCCCAAGTATTTGGATAAGGGATACACAACCTGTACTTGGAAAAGTCAGAGCAGACTAAAGTTTCCAGTTAATGTTTCACAATAACCCCACTCATGCATTCAGGTTGGCAGTTTCTTTATCTCTACTCAGTGTTGAAACATGCAGAAAATCCTTGCGATGTTTCACACTCAGTAAGATTCTCCCATTTTAATGCATAAGTGTACTTTTTGGAATCAGTATGAACCACAAAAATTCATGTTAAAAAAGTTAGAAGAGCTAACATTCTATGTCTTTGTTCAAAAGATCCAAGAAAGCCTTTTGCTATTAAAAAGTTTATTTAACAAAAAGTTTTAATATGAAAATGTACATGACCCAATTTTTAAGTAAAACAGCCCTTCTGGAGAAGGGACACAGATTTCTCTGCTGACATTATTTATACTCGTTCCAAAGCTTCTAACATGATGATACTATTTCCTCGTATTACCTGGGAAAGAGAAAAGTAAATTTCATTTAGTAGACATATTAGTGATTATAAAGAGTTTCTACCAAATCATTACACATTACATATTAGTTTGTGACTTTTTTCAAGTCATCAGGAAACCAAATAAATCTTTTTTTTTTTTTGTACCAGGGATTGAACTCAGGGATACACAATCACTGACTCACATCCCCAGCCCTATTTTGTGTTTTATGTAGAGTCAAAGTCTCATTGAGTTGCTTAGCACCTCACCATTGCTGAGACTGGCTTTAAACTTGTGATTCTCCTATCTCAGCCTCCCAAAGTGCTGGGATTACAGGCACCCGGCTCAAATAAATCTTTTAATCATGGCATGAAACTACTAAGTCCTTAGGAAAGATACATTTCTAGATTGATGACTAATGATTACTTTTTTGCGGGGCAAGGTCGGGGGTACCGGGGATTGAACACAGGGGCACCTGACCACTGAGCCAACATCCCCAGCCCTATTTTGTATTTTATTTTATTATTTTTTTTAAACTTTTTTTTTAGTTGTTGATGGACACAATGTCTTTCTTTTATTGCTTTGTATGTGGTGCTAAGGATCGAACCCAGGCCCTCACTCATGCGAGGCAAGCGCTCTACCACTGAGCTACAATCCCAGCCCCTGTATTTTATTTTGAGACAGGGTCTCACTGAGTTGCTTAGTGCCTCACTGAGTTGCTGAGGCTGGCTTTGAACTCATGATCCTCCTGCTTCAGCCTCCTGAGCCACTGGGATTATAGGAGTGCGCCACTGTGCACTGCTTAATAATTACTTTTTGAGATGCCAAGTCTCCAATGATTCACTTCACCTTTTAAACTTATAAGACTCAAAACATGCCCATTCCTGTCCTTTGAATCTAAAAATCAGTGGGAAAAACAGGCAAAGAAGAGTATGTATGTCAGTACATACACATGGAAAATAACTTAGGAGGGAATTTGTGCAATTTCAGCTGGGCCTACCTAGGAAAACAGGTAGAACTTTGACAAGATAAATTCAAGACAGAGCATAAGTGGATAAAGAAAGAATCTAATTTGAATGTCATAAAAAAGTCATGAAGGAAGGTGGAAACCAAGATAGTTGGTATCCAACCTTAAAAGGCCTCCTCAAATGCCAATCTTAAAAGTGGAGGGTATCATGAAACCAAGTTTGCCAGTTAAAATAAAACTTAACATTTAGAGGAAAGACAGTAGCTGTCCTGGCAGCAACATATGTACGTTTAAATGAGGGTGCTTAGAGGGAGGAAGAGAAGTTATAAAGAAAGGGCCTTAGGAGCACAGCACCTGACTTAGTAAATATGCCATAAATGAAGATAAGCAGAGACGTTTATGAAAACACAGGTGAAATGGCTGGTCAGTGAATTCAAGAGGGATAGAAAAACAAGTGAAACTGGAAGGTGCTGGAAACAAGAAGTCTCTGATGGGCCTATAGATCACAAAGATCTATAGATCACAGACCAGTCAAGTAGAACTGAAGAATGAAAGGGCAAGAGTGGTATGATAAAAAATATAATTATTGAAGTGTTTATTAAAATGGAGGCATTCTGGGTAAGATTCAAAGTGGAGCTATGCTTGTAGACTGATACCATAGGTAAAAATAGCTATAAACTTGCTCTTTTCTCCCCTCATTCAAGTAGCTTTATGTATATATACACTATGACTTATTGTCTCTTCCACTGAAATGTAAATTCTAGGACAGCAGGTACTTGGGTGCACTGTCTAACACAGGGCTAAATATATGTGAAATAAACAAATGAGCTCTGCACGAGAGACTGCAAGTGTACACAACAGGTGAGAGTGTCTTAGAGCCTGGGAATTAACAGCAACTAGTGTGGTGAAAGATGACAAAGAATTAAAGAAGATTTAAAAGAGAGCAATGCCCTAAAAATGATAGTAGGGACTGAAGGAATCTGTAGACTCTTCTTACAAGTTAGGGACAGACATCTAGAGAGCTCAACAGTATGTTTATCTAGTTTTAAATTCTTGACTCTGTTTTGATGGTGCTGGGAAAAGAACTCAGGGACTCAAGCATGCTAGGTTAATTGCTCTACCACTGAGCACAGCCCACCCACCTCAGATTTTCTAATCTGAGAACCTCATCACATAGTATTTAGAAATAGGCTAGTTGTTGAACACCTTTGCCTTATAGTGTTCTTCCTCTTCTGCCATTGTGTTCAAGACTCAATTCTGTAAACCAAACCAGAATCATCAATATCCCTCCTTTTTTTTGTTTGGCAATGCTAAGTGCTGCTATGGCTTGCAGCCTCTTGAAAGGGCACAGTTGTCTAGGTAAGATGATCATACAACAGCACAATTCTTTTATGTATAAATATATATATATACACACACACACACACACACACATATATATACATACACATGCACACACATATACACACACCCACAATTCTGGCAAGAGTTCCCAAACCATGCAGCATCAAAACATACAGAATTTTTACTATATTCTTAGAGGGACCAAAGGCAAAGTCATCCTACCTTAACGAAATAAGATAGGTGATGCCACCAGCTCTGGGGGAGGAGGGTGTTTCAGAAGAGGATAGTTGACTCATTAGGTAATTATCCATCTCCCCCTCAGAATGAACACACACACATAGCCACACCCATCTTCCCCTCAGAAAACACTTCAGTGTGGGTCATTGACTTGGCAAGGTAATAATAAAGATAATGTAACTGTCTCTTTTGTTAAGAACTTCTAAGGAAAAAACCAAAATTTGACCTGTTTCCCTTCTTCCTACTTCAGACAAGTCAAAAGTTCACACCTGTTCTTCCATTTTCTTTAAAATGTTTATTAAACATAATTGATGTATTACCATTACTGTATTTTCAAAGTGATGATTCAGCTGAAAGAATTACTGTCTACTGATAAAAAACTTTTTTTGGTCACATAATATCTGAAGTGAAAAGAGCAGACTGCCTAACACAGCAAGTAGGTACTCATTACTTAAATTACTTGAGATAGCATTGCTTTCAACCAATCTCTCTGTAAAGAAAATTAAGTCTCACAAGATTCAGGGGAAAACTGACATAAAGACCCAGGATCCAAGCTCAATTTCTTATATGATAAAATTCTAATGGGCACATGATTATCTAGGAAAAAAATTCACAAATTAGAATCAAAATTGAGATGCCAAAGATATTTCTGAACCATTTTTAGCGTATTTGTTGAGATGAAAAACATAATCTACCCTCTGGGGCCGGAGTGGTGGCTCAGTGGTAGAGCGCTTGCCTAGCATGTGTGAGGCACTGGGTTCGATCCTCAACACCACATAAAAATAAATAAATAAAGGTATTGTGTCCATCTACAACAACAAAATGAACACACTAAAAAAAGTTTAAAGAAATACCCTCTATTAGAATGAAGATTTCCTAACTTTTAAGAAGGGCTAGAAGGAAGCTTGGGGGCATTTTTTAATTTTTGTGGCACTAGGGTACCTTATCACCAAGCTACACACCCAGTCTTTTTGACAGTCTCACTAAATTGCCCAGGTTAGCCTCCAACTTGCTCTCCTACACTTGAGCCTTCAGAGTCACCAGGATGCAAACAAGTGTGCATCACTGAGACAGGCTTTTGGTGGGTATTTAGAAACTTGTTTTTCTAAGAATGTGGTTGTTAATGACTCTGTTACCCAGAGGCTCCAATACTGTCTGGTGGAAAAGAGGCTAGGCTACAACAACTGCTGCTCCACAAATATTAGGAGTCAAATTGGTGGGAAAATAGGTTTTATTCAAAGTCAGCTTTGAAAGAAGATAAATTTTAGGATTTCATCTATTCTGTCTTTGAAATCCTTGAAAATAAGCAGAACTGTTAAAGGAAAGGAGGCAGTGAAGTAAGACAAAAGGCAGGAAATGTACATATGCGTATTTAGTTGGCCCATGCTAGACAGGACTGGGCAGCAGGAGGGGGCTATGGGCAGGTCTCAGCTCTCATGCTTCTTTGGCACCTATCAGGGTCGGGAGAGTTGTAGCCCTTCAGATTTCACTCTCAGCAGGAGGAAGTTCCTACTTTGGGGGTGGTGATCGTGGGGGCAAATTCACTGTTTTAATTCCACCACAGTTTTATTCAACACAAGCTCTAGGGATATGTGCCTGAAAAGCAGAGATCAATTTGCTGAAAACTTTGGGGGTGTGGTGTAATATACAGACCCTAAACTGTTTTTCAGATAAGTCTACTGTACTGATTTGCTTTTCAAAATGCAGTAATAGAAATACATCTGAGATAAGTACTAACATAAACTTTAAAAGCAATGATTAAAAAAAAGTCACAGCCAGGAGAGGTGGTGCACACTTGTAATCCCAGCTATTCAGGAGGCTGAAGCAGGAAGGCCACAAATTTGAGGTTACAAATTGGGCAAACTGGCAAAAAATAAATGTAAAAAAGCACCGGGAATGTAGCTCAGGGGTAAAGCACTTGTCTAGCATGCTCAAGACCCTGGGTTCAACCCCCAGTACCACAAAAAAACTAAACAAAGTACAGGCAAATTGGTCAAAATCGGGTTTATCCTCATCCCGGTAGTGCTCAAACTTTAATGGAAAGACTAAACAAACATTATATATCCACTGAGCTGGAAATATAGCTCAGTGGACCAGAAGCCCTGGGTCCAATCCCCAGCACAACAGGGAAGAAAAAGGGCGAGGGGGAAAAAACCCAACCCACCAAGGCTAACAATTAAGAACCCTTACTATTTCTTGGAGTTTGGTTTTTGTTTTGTTTTTGGGTACTGGGGATTGAACTCAGGCATGCTCTACCACTGAGCCACATCGCCATCCCTTTTTTGTTTTGAGACAGGTCTTGTTAAGTTGCTGAGGTTGGTTTTGAACTTGTGATCCTCCTGCCTCAGCCTCCTGAGCCACTGGGATTACAGGTGTGTGCCAGTGCTCAGCCCTTTTTATGTTTAAGACAGGATCTTGCTAAGTTACTGACACTGGCCTCCAACTTGTGATCCTTCTGCTTCAGTCTTTAGAGTCAATGGGATTACAGGTACATGCAACTGTGCTGAGTTTCTTGGAGGTCTTTATGTTCACATTTTTCAAGAAATTTAGGCTTTTAGATCAGAAACTATGCAACTTCTACAAGAAAACATAGGGGGACTGGGGTTGTGGCCCAGTGGTAGAGCGGTTGCCTAGCATACATAAGGCACTGGGTTCGATTCTCAGCACCACATATAAATAAATGAGAAAATAAAAAGGTCCACCAACTTATTAAAAACAAAATATTAAAAAAAAAAAAGAACGAACGAAAACAGGATCACCATTCCAACATACAGACACAGAAAACAACTTTTCAACACGACCCCTATAGCTCAGGAAGTAATGCCAAGAGTCAGTAAATGGGATGACATCAAGTTAAAAAGCCTCTGCATAGCAAAGGAAACAATAATGTGAAGAGAGAACCTACACAATGAGAAAAATCTTTGCTAGCTACTCTTCTGATGAAAGATTAGTATCTACAATATATAAAGAACTCCTAAAACCCCACATAACTCAATTAATAAATGGATGAATGAATTCTCCTCAAAGAAAAAATACACATGGCCAATAAATACATGAAAAAATGTTCAACACCAGCAATTAGGGAAATGCAAATAAAAACTACACTGAGACTTCATCTCACACCAGTCAGAACATTAGTCTTCAAGAATACAAACAATAATAAATGCTATTGAGGATGTAGAGAAAAAGGAACACTTTTATACCTTTGGTGGGATTGTAAATTAGTACAACCACTATGGAAATCAGTACAGGGTTTCTCAAAAGACTAGGCATGGAACCACCTAATGATCCAGCTACACCACTACTTGGTATTTACCCTAAGAAATTAAAGTCACCATAGAATTACATGCATACTCATGTTTATAACAGCACAATTCACAATAGCCAAACTATGGAACCAGCCTAGGTTTCCATCAACAGATGAATAGATTAAAAAAAAAAAAAGTGGTATATATACACAATGGAGTTTTACTCAGCCGAAGAAAAATGAAGGGCTGGGGTTGTAGCTTAGTGGTAGAGCACTTGCAAGCATGTATAAGGCATTGGGTTCAATTCTCAGCACTGCACATATAAATAAATTAAAAAAAATAAAGGTCCATCAACAACTAATAACAATATTAAAAAAATGAAATTATGTCATTTGCAGGAAAATGGATGGAACCTGAGACCATTAATATTAAGTGAAATAAGCCAGACTCTGAAAGTCAAGGGTTGTGTGGTGTGTTTTCTCTCATATATGGAAGCCAGAGAGGAAAAGAAGAAGGTGGTGGGAGTGGGAATTTCATGTAAGTCAAAAGATCAGTAGAGGAAAGGGGCCATAGGGTAAGAGTGGGAAGTGCTGGGGAGTGATACTGGCTAAAGTACATTGTTATATTGTGTGTCATGTACAAATATGTAATAAATCTCATCATTATATACAACTATAAAGCACCAATAAAAAAGAACATAAACCAAACCAAACCAAATCAAACCTGGGCTTGATATTTATTAGGGACACTGACCTATGCTAGATAAATAAGGATTCAAGTCTGGGTCTTTGTTGACATATCACCAAAACTTTCTTTAGTAGCCACATAATTATGGCTTAATGAACACAGAAATGATTACCCTAAAATAAGAGTTTAACACCCCCCCCACTTTTTTCCTTGTTTTCACTGGAGTGAATGGCTGTCATGATTATCCCTCACAACTTTTATCTTGACTTCTTTTAAATTTTGGATGTGATAAATCAGAAAATTAATGTTAACTACGTACACAAGTAAAATGAAAATCAAGAGGTCTACCCAACACCTACTTAATCAGACTCAGCATTTTAACAAGATGCCTTGGGGTTCATATACATGTTCAAGTATTATTCTATTACTCTAATGAAGAACTGAGTTTATAAGTCTCTCTTATAAAGTTCAAAAGTGATTTTTAACAGCTATTTCAAGCCATAGGACCTTATAAGAGTCTATATACATGAAACCTTACATTCAGGTAATGGCAATATTATTGTAGCTGAGTGACTGCTGCATGATAAACCAAAAAGGAAATAGGAAGTCCAATCTTGCCTGTTATTTGCCTTTTATGGGATTAACTACTCCAACTCCAATTTAATCCAAAATTTGCTATAAAGGAACATAATACATATTCCAATGCAAAAACTGAAACCTCTAACAGAAGTCTTATCTTTACTTACCACCATTCCAATATTGTTCTGTTGCCCACTAGTTGCCATCTCCACACATTCATCTATCACAAGATTCATAAAGGGGTCAAATCCCCGCAATATTCCTTGGACATGTCTGCCACCATTTAATTTCACTATAAAAAGGGAAAAAGTTTTAATAAAACCATCCATTAAGAGCCATTCATTACAAACTAGGTATGATAAGACACAGGCAGTTGAGATGTCTGACCCACTATCATTATTATTATGTCAAACACTGGGCCAAATATTTTATATTTACTTCTACATTTTAATTTGTAAGAACCCCTGATAGTAGCAATATCTTTACTTTATCCAAGGGCACTGGAACTAAAGTTGTAAATTAATAAGGTTCCAAGTTACAGTTTATTTGGTAGAACTGAGATTTAATCAGACTGAAAACTGCTTACCTAAAGTCTAGTGCTTTTTTTTTAATTTAATTTTTTTTTGTGGTGCTGCAGATTGAACCCAGAGTGCCTTGTACATGCGAGGCAAGCACTCTACCAACTGAGCTATATCCCAAGCCCAATACTTTTAATTCCAAGAAACGGAGTAAGTGCTCCTTGTTTAAGTCCTTTGTAGCTTGTTTTTTTTTGGGTACTGGGGATTGAACTCAGGGGTACTCGACCACTGAGCCACATCCCCAGCCCTATTTTGTGTTTTATGTAGAGACAGGGTCTCACTGAGTTGCTTAGCGCCTCGCCATTACTGAGGCTGGCTTTGAACTTGCGATTCTCCTGTCTCAGCCTCCCTAAGTGCTGGGATTACAGGCTTGAGCCACCTCGCCCGGCTCTTTGTAGCTTGTTTTAAGAAGGAAAATAGGTTGATGAATTTTCAAATATTACAGCACAGAAAATTTCTGTCAATTTGTCAAAGTGAGGGAGGGTTTATATGAAATTATCCAAAATCTTAAGTGCTATTAGAAATTAGGTAAATGAAGTTGTCTGGTTAGCATTTTGATTAACCTGCTTAATTAATGGATGTGAATTAGAGGTTCTGTGTGCTTAAATTTTTATCAAGTGGCTCCAAACATTGTACACTGAAGATACATGTAAAAAGCAACCGAATAATTAAAAAAAACAAGACAAAGGCAACAAACTTACATGATAACTTCTTGTCCATAAATCTGAAAAAGCAAAGGGGTAAAAATTATATAACTTTAAAAAATTTTAAGCAAAAGCAAGCACAAAAGCAGGTACAGTTCAAATAATTTGCTAAAATTGACACAACTGGAATAAGAAGTTTAAAACAGTAAAAATCTTATATTGTTGTAAAGGGTGAGGGATCAACAGGCTACCTAAATTAGACATTAAACAAAATAAAGAAATTTGGGATGAAGCAAGACAATAAAAACATTATGTGTGCCGGGCGCGGTGGCTCAAGCCTGTAATCCCAGCACTTAGGGAGGCTGAGACAGGAGAATCGCGAGATCAAAGCCAGCCTCAGCAATAGCGAGGTGGTAAGCAACTCAGTGAGACCCTGTCTCTACGTAAAACACAAAATGGGGCTGGAGATGTGGCTCAGTGGTCGAGTGCCCCTGAGTTCAATCCCCAGTACCAAAAAAACAAAAACAAAACAAAAAAAACATTATGTGTAAACTATATTAATCTACATTAAATTGAATCTTAAATGTGAATTTCAAAAGCATTATTGTTGTTCAATACTACATTGTTGCTTCACTGACCCAATTTTCAATGACTGGATTTTATAATCATAACAGAAAAACAAAAATCTGGTTATGTTCTGGTTATTTCCAAAATTACTATCAAACTATATCCAATTCAATAGGTATTTGATTTTATACCTTAGATAATAAGTAGTATTGTTTTATTTAACCTATTAAATCCCAAGATTTCAATTTTGTAAATATTTCAATGAAATTGATAGAGGTGCATTAAAATAGGTCAGGACTCGGAATCTAGAGCTTATGTTATATTAATTAATATCATATTACAATTATATTTTTATCACAATATAATTATGTACTTAATTATAGGCATGCACCACCATGCTCGGCTATATTTAAGTTTACTTTATTTTCCCCAGTACTGGGGAATGAACCCAGGGCCTTGTGCATGCTAGGCAAGCTCTCTACCACAAAGCTACACTATAGCCCTTATATTTAATTTTTTTGTTTGTTTGTTTTTTCGGTACCGCGAATTGAACTTGGGGGTACTCAACCACTGAGCCACATCCCCAGACCTATTTCTGTTTTATGTAAGGACAAGGTCTCACTGAGTTGCTTAGCACCTCGCCCTTGCTGAGGCTGGCTTTGAATTTGCGATTCTCCTGTCTTGGCCTCCCAAAGTGCTGGGATTACAGGCGTGCACCACTATGCCCGACTTATATTTAAATTTTTATAGGTGTTTCACATCTGGGACTTTGGGACAAAATAGGTTAATATTAAAACATTAAGCTTAAGTGTTAAGGGTGGTTCTAACATACCCACACACACAAAATGCATTCTTTTAAAATTCCAGATAATTTCAATTAAACAAGAAAAATCTCATCTCAGTAGGATAGTATGTGAACATTAAGCCATGCAGCCAAATCAATTTCTACCTTTTCAAGTTATAGGTCAGAAAATATAAAATTTTGTTCAATTTTTTTGGGGCGTGGTACTGGGGATTGAACCCAGGGTTGCCTTATCACTGAGCTACACACCCCTAGCCCTTTTTATTTAAAAAAAATTTTTTTCCAGTTGTAGATGGACACAATACCTTTATTTATTTATTTTTATGTGGTACTGAGGATTAAACCCAGTGCCTTACACATGCTAGGCAAGTGCTCTATCACTGAGCTACAGCCTCAGCCCCCCAGCCCTTTTTACTTGTGATCCTGTTGTATCAGCCTCCTGAGTAGCTAGTATTACAGGCATGGTACCTGGCCCATTCCAAAATGGTACTGGGGATTGAGCCCGGGGCCTTATACATGCTAGACAAGCACCCTGCTACTTACTGTTCCATTCAACTTTAATGTGTAAGACATCATGGAAGAATTCAAAGATAATAAGACATAGGGCCTGCCTGAAGGTGGGAATACATTTACAAATAAAAATATATTTATTAAGTATGATAAATAAAATCATACATTTTAGTAGGACATATGTTAAGCAGCATATTATAACAAGAGCTTATTTGATTCTTATGAAAAATTATATACTTTACCACCATTTTATAGGTGGGGAACTGAGGCTCAGAAATTTAATTGCTTAAAGTCACCTAGCAAGTGAGAAAGTTTGAGTAACAAATGATTCAGCTGACTGAAGAAAGGGTCAATTAGTTTGGCCAAGGTATTTCATCTTCAGCATTACTGACATTTGGGGCCAGATATTTCTTGGTTGTCGAGGGCCATCCAATATCTTGTGGGATGTTTAGCAGCATTCCCAGGCTTGACCCATGAGATGCTGGTAGCACCCAACTCCTTAGCCCTTATTTAAGAATCACTGAGTTATGCTAAGCTAGGAGAGAGTATAAAGATAGAAGAAATTATTAGCAAGAAATTAAAGAAGAAATTTAGTCACCTGCAGGAAGATCTGATAGGATTTCACAATTCATGACATCTAAGGAGAAAACTAGTTTCATTCCAAACTAGCTTCATTCTTTGAAATTCTCAAATATCTGTTAAGAATCAGAAAGGAAATCTAAGCCAGGCGCAGTGGTGCACGCCTGTAATCCCAGCACTTCGGGAGGCTGAACAGGAGAATTTCAGGTTCAAAGCCAGCCTCAGCAATGGCCAAGTGCTAAGCAACTCAGAGAAACCCTGTCTCTACATGAAACACAAAATAGGGCTGGGGATGTGGCTCAGTGGTGGAGTACCCCTGAGTTCAATCCCCAGTACCAAAAGAAAAAAAGAAAGGAAATCTAAAATTACATGTAAGAATAATCCTTTTGCTAAAAAAATAATCATTTTACCAGTCCCTTATGAATCCAGATACTTAAAAGATTTCATTCATCAGCTCACCAACAAAATAACTTTTAAATAAACATTGTCACAAAAATCTCCATTCCTCTTAATGTTGGAACTTATTTATTTTGGTACTGGCGATTGAACTCAGGGGCACTCGACCACTGAGCCACATATCCAGCCCTACTTTGCGTTTTATGTAGAGAGAGGGTCTCACTGAGTTGCTTAGCGCCTCGCCCTTGCTGAGGCTGGCTTTGAACTCATGATTCTCCTGTCTCAGCCTCCCTAAGTGCTGGGATTACAGGCGTGCGCCACCGCGCCCGGCTCTTAATGTTGGAACTTATGGTTCAATAATTTTTCTTTTTTGCTGTACTGGGGATTGAATCCAGGACCTTAGGTAAGCGCTCTACTGCCAATCTCACCCGGAACTAATAATTCCTTAACAAATCCAACTAAAATACACATGAATTTGCACACAGTGGTTGCTTTGATAAAAATGTGTATTTAAATACAAATGCTTCCTTGTGTCTTTTTTCAGGACCACTAAAACACAGGCTATACAAAAGGCAGATTATATATGGCTGTGCAATCCAATTACTATATGCAGATAAAGAACAACTTTGTATAAATTACTTGGTTATAAAGAAGACAAGCACTTCGTAGATAGAACAGACGTTAAGTTCAGGCAAGAAGTTTGAGGAGGCTAAAGCTTTAAACCGGAACCACTTAAAGGTATCTATGGTGATTCTATTAGGTGCAGAACAAAACTGCAAAGAACTAGCCTTCTTTGGTTAGGGAAATTAATGTTCTCACACAACTCTTAACATCAGAATTGTGATATGAATTGTGGTGTGATATCACACCACATTCAAGTTAACTTAATTACTTAACAGGGCAAGAATGTATCGAAATGTTACACGGTACCCTATTAATACGTAGGATTTCCACGTATCAACTGAAAATGAATTTAAATTTAAAAAGGGGGCAAAAAAAAAAAGAATGGAATTTCTTAGTAAAAGCTCAAAGAAACAATTATGCATTCTTTTGTCTTTTTGAGTCTTTATATGCTATCAAACATGTCCATTCATTGTAGAATTACCCCTTCGGTCGCCTTATTCGGAACATGGATCCTATTCAAGACATTCAACAAAAGATGGCATTCGAGGTCTTCAATTAATGAGGTTGCGGGGGAAACCTGGGGCCAGAAACTTGGGACAGGGAGGCAAATCGCACAAATGGAGGCGCCGGGGCTACTTTTGGTGACGAGGCCCACCGAACACAACGCAGCGACTGCTCTGGGTTCTGGCTCGGAAGAGCCAGACCCTGATCTGGATCCTGAGAGCTTCGGGCCCGAATAAGAAATGGGCCGAAGGGGCCCAAGCCGTTCGGCATACACACGCTAGTCACAATGATGGGAAATGGAGAAGATCTAAGGGATTTGGGGCATGCACGGAATCGGCCCTGTCCGCATGGCCCTCACACACACTCACTTTTTCAGCTCGGGAGGGTGAGCTTTGCTCATGTTGTCTACTCCGCAGGTTCAGAGGCTTTGAAACGGAATTGGCGGCCTCCTTCACGCTACCGCGGTAGACTCCACGTTTTACGTCTGACGTCGCCGGCCCACACTAGCCAATCGCTTTTTTGATAATTTTTACATCTCACCTCGCGATACTTAAAGAAAGGCTGAGCCGGTCGGTCAGTCGCCAACTTCCGGTTGCGTCGTCAGCGATTGGCTTTGCCGGAGAGGCGGGGCCTTGGTCTCATTTCCGTTTGTTTAAAAACTGAGGTAAGTCGGGTGTCTAGTTCTGGTTAACAGCAGACACTCTTGTTTGGGATTTCTTCTTTCATTTTCTTTACATATGCCGAATGGAAGTGAGCTCTGGGAGTGGTCCTTTAGTATTTTTTTTTTTGCCGGACTTCCTGCTGCGTTCCTAGGCTTCCTGTAACATAAAAATGACCTAGAAGTAAGTCTACTGGGCCTCTCTCCATGAATTTGAACCTAGAGCCTTGGAATGTATTCCCGATTGATGGCCCAGTTAATTTTTTTTTTTTGGTACTGGAGATTGAACTCAAAGGCACTGGAGCCACATCCTCAGCCCTATTTTGTGTTTTATCTAGAGACAGGGTCTCACCGCTGCTGAGGCTGGCTTTGAACTCACGATTCTCCTGTCTCAGCCTCCCTAAGTGCTGGGGATTATAGGCTCGCGCCACTGCATCCAGCTCCAGTTAATTCTTTTAACACTGCCTCCAGAACTCCATTCAGTGTACCATGGCCCCAGTGTATGAAACGTGAGGCGCAGCACAGGTGTTCTTTAAGGAGGTATTGGTTTTCCCCATCAAGTGTACAAGTGTAAAAAGTGGATTCCAATTTGTTTTCTGCTGTTTTTCCTAAATGGTAAAATCCATGGATTAAAGCTAAATGCATTCCTAATGTTCAGTATTGGCTTTATCCAAATCTCAAATTATAGTAAAGACAAAGTACATTGTATATTTTGTGTATGATGGTGCTCAGAAATCCTAGACACTGAATTTTCTCTACAAGGGTCATAGCTGTGTACCTTTTCCATCACTTGCTGTTACTGTTTAGTTGAAACTAGAAACCTGACATATTTTTTGACTTAATTTCTTTTCTTCATTGATGGACTTCAAGCCATAACGTCCTAGCCTTTCCTCAGTGAACTGGTCCTACATCTGAACACATAACTAATTTCCACTCTTTTGTACACCTTAAAACAATTTCACACATAAGAAAGTGACAGAATCACTGTCATTATAAAGAAACACCATAGCAGGGAGACAATGAAACTATTTATTTTAAAACCAAACCACTAGGAAAATATATTACAGCCTTGAAAGAGCAAACACAGGCTATACTATCATTTCAAGTAATAAACTGGTAAAAAGACAACATGCTCCTTATCCAGAAGATAAGGTGCCATGCTGGGGCAGAAACATTGCATGTTGCAAAGGCCTCAGGCAAAAATGGTATTTGGTAAAGGGTTCTGTGTGGGGTGCCTCTCCTTTGCTTTCAAAGGGTGTGTGTGTGTCACAGCTTGTCATAGCCCAAGCTGTTTACTTTTTAACCTTCCTGTTGCCAGAGGATTATCTCAATAAGGCTCTGTTAATTCAGGGAACTAAGTAAGCAGTGCTGAATTTAGGCTTCAGTTCCGTTCTGTTCTATGAAAACCAGTATTTTTTCTCCTTCCTTACAACTCTCTTAGTGAACAATCACTATTTTACTGTTTATTTCCAGATACTGGTATATGTATCTCAATCAAAATTCCTTTCTCTTCAAGGGGGAAAAATTATCCTGTCACTTTGCTACAGAAAGCCTCAGGGCTCATATGCTGGTGAAGATCTGCTTTCCATACTTAATGTCACACTGCCTCTCATATTTTTGCAGTGGTCACCCAGCTCAGAGATGCAATAAGAATTTCAAGAAATCCATATCTTGATGGCCATAAAGGATATACACAAGGATGCTTTCAAAGTTCTTATCCAAACTACTCTACCTCTCAAATTCCCATCTCAAATCCACTCCATGGCTTATATATAAAAAACTACCAAACAAAATAAAGACCTGAAAAACTTTTCCCCTTTCTAGATTAGTGATCTCCTGGATTTTGTTTTATAGCTTATGGAAAATTGTATGATACTGGTAAATAGAAGGTTGGCAGCAACAGAAACACCTCAAACTCCACCAGGTCACTGGCAGGCTGGAAGAACCTGCCATCCTGTAGGTACCTGTTTTGTAAGAATCTGGTACCTTGGAGGACTCTGGCTTGGTGCAAGGGAGCTCTCTACTGTCAGGACAACCATTTGCCATGTGAAATTTAGGCTCTAAAAGGCTCTCCTGGTTCTTTCACTCAAATTTTAGCACCATTTTTTTTTTCCATTTCACTTTCTTGGAACAAAACATAAAGGAACCAGTGTCTAGAGTCAAGTGATGTATATGCCTTAAACTTGCTGCCATCCTTAATTCCTTCATAAACTTTGCTTAAAAGACTAAAATTCCCATTCCTCTTTTTAAATAGATTCCTGCTCTCAGCCCCAATGGCCACTGGCAAGAACTTTTATTTTCCAATGGATGAGAGAGACTCTTTCATCTTCTTGGTCATAGTTGGAATGAGGTGCATATGGTCATCCACACACTTGGTCACACAACTGTCCAGCTGCCGCTTCACCTGAAGCTCTTTACTCCCAGCATCTATTGAATCTTTGGCTTTGTCGTTGCAATGCATGGTACACCGGGCCAGGCGGTCCTATAGCAAGAAGGAAGAGAAGGCTGAGAGTCTGGGTTCCATTTGCTAAGTGCTCAGCATGTACTATAGTCTTGACATACATATCTCTATCAGTTAAAGGAATACTAAGTTCAGTTAACTAAGATTGTCTTGGGTGAACAGAAGGCGATACTAGGAGGATCCAGACAAACTAGAAAGAAGGGGAATGAGAGGATATATTATGTAGAAGCTTGGTATGACCTTGAAACATCTTGATTCTTTAATGTCTGTCCTTGCTACAGAGGAACACTCACTTCAATATTTATTGAGGGCCAGGCATTCTTCTAATGTTGTGAAATATAGCAATGAGTAAACAGATAAAAGTTCTTGCCCCCATGAAACTTGCATTCAGTGAGGGGAGAGGCCAACAAAATCAGTAAGTGGACTTGTTGAGGAAACCATTGGATATATGAATCGAGTTCAGGGGTGAGGTCTAGTCCTGAGATGTGAATGTAGGAGTTGTCTGATACAGATGGTACTTAAGCAATGAGACCAGACAAGTAATTAGAAGAGACAAGGTTCAAGGATAGCCTGGGCACCCAGTGCTCAAGAGGTTGGAAAGGAGAAGTGCCAGCAAAGGAGACCAAGAAAGAGGGCCAGGGAGAGAGGTGCCTTGATGGCCAAAGAATAAAGTGCTTCAAAGAGGAGAGGGAGTCGCGGTGACAATGATGCAGATAGGTTGATTAAGATGAGGACTACACGAAGATCATTGGATTTAGCCCCAAGGAGGTGCACTCACGACTACAAGAGCAGTTCAGGCACAGTGGAAGGTGGAAGTCTGCCTGAATCAGACTGCAAAGAGAACGGAAGGAGAAAGTTATATAGCAATCCAAGAATCAAGTTTTAGAAGACCTCATCTATAAAATTAGCTGTCAAACGGACCAAGAAACCTTTTGGAGGGTTTTCCATGATCTTGGAGAAATTATTCTTTCACAATGGCAGTAATTTTGAACAGTTTTATATAGCACAATGTGAAAATGTACCACACAAAAGGTGCAATTTTTTTATTTTTTAAAAATTAATTAATTTATTTTGAGAGGTGGGGGGTTTCACTATGTCGGCTCTGGCTGGTCTTAAACTCCTTCCTGGGTTTAAGTGATCCTCCCACCTCCCTCACCTTTCTAAGTAGCTGCAACCATAGGCATGTGCCACCATGCTTGACTAGGTGTGATTCTTTTTATGTGAATGGAATCTCAGGCTATGAGGGACTGATTCAGAAGAGGGCTCTCAATACACATAGAGGAAGGGAGTAAAATGAAATTGTGGATACCCTTTGTTCCAGAGAAGGAAAAAGGCAACTCTTTTAGGAATGTTAGGGGGGTTTCTGAGCCAGGCATCAGTTAGTCAACAACAATGTTTCATATAAATGACTACTCCCAGTGACATGGGAACTGCCCCCTGGGTGAGGCAAGCAGGGGTAGTCTTGTGTAGGTCTTAAGTTCACAAAATAGATGTAGGGTTTTGCTCTAATCTGTACCTTTTCAAGACTCTCTTATCCTACTTTCCTGGGAATTCTGCTATTTTAAAAATGGCTTAACATACATTTTAGGAAATTTTATACTACATAGCATGTATACATACTGTATTTGGTGTCTAACACACTCCAAACAACAAAAAATGTAAGGGCTTTTGCTCATAAACTCCCCTGGTAACACTTTTCTTTTTTTTTGGATCCAGAGATTGAACCCATGGAGCCATAGCCCCAGTCCTTTTTTATTTATTTTGAGACAGTGTCTTGCTAAGTTGCTTAGGGCCGAGCTAAGTTACTGAGGCTCGCTTTGAACTTGCGATCCTCTTGCATCAGCCTCCTGAGCCGCTGGGATTACAGGCATGTGCCACCATAACAGGCTCAGTAACTCCTTTTTCCATTATTGTTTTATGGGAAAAGATAGTTCAACTTAATACTCAGCTTCCAGAATCTTTTCAAAATTTCAAACCCTGTGAAGACTGATTAGCCATAGGACTATTGTAAATGTATACAGAACAAAGACACTAAAACCAAGAGCTCTGAACAAATGTTTGTTATCTCCTGCAAAAGAGCACATCAAGGACTAGTCACCTCTATTTGGGATATTCCTTACCTGGAACTTCTCCAACTCACTGGTCACCAAGGCCTGGGCTTGAGCCAGAGGTGCATGGCAGCGTTCAATGCACTGGTGCACCTGCTGCATGGAAGCCTGGCTGTCCTCACAGCAGCTGGCGCTGCACCGGAACATGAGGCCCTGGGGAGAAAGGACAGAGCCTGGTCAGGTAGGAAAGCTTCCAAGTACAGGATGACCAAGGGGTAATAAAAGTTTTAGGAGGTCTCGTGTGTATTTACATCTCCCTTTCCACCTGCTTTTACCTTCCATTAGAATAGATATCAGGACTTTAAAACCACGACCAAGAAGATTATCCTGTGCTTAGTACAGTGTTTCATGGCATTCTTGCTGCTAGCTCATTGGTAATTGTTGCACCAATGGCTGGATGGACAGGGAAGGAGGAATTGGTCAGATGAGTTCACGTTCTGAAAACCAGGTACTCACGGGTACAGAGATTGGCAATCTAGTAATCTTACTTCCACCAAAGAGCATTTGACCTTTTTTTTTTTTTTTAATATTTTTGTTGATGTTGATAGACCTTTATTTTATTCATTTATTTATATGCGGGGCTGGGAATTGAACCCAGTGCCTCACACATGCTAGGCAAGTGCTCTACCACTGAGCCACAATTCCAGCCCAAGCATTTGACCTTTTAATTAAGGGACAGTATAAAGGAAACCCACAATCCGGTGAGGGAGGCAGGACCAACACCCACAAACCATTTAGGGGGTTTAAGCAGAACAGCATGTAAACCAGTGTTGTGTGACGTCAATTTCGGGGCAACAGAAACAGGAATGACCTGGCTATGGGGGAGACCAGTAGCTTTTTCCTACTTGGCCTTCCATTCTGGCTGTGTCCTTTATGGGCCTCCGACTGTTCACCTGCGTAAGGGGCCCGAGCTAGAGAGGAAGTGGAGGGGCGGGACGAACGCCCCACGCCCAAGCCTTCTAACTCTGGCCCCTGGAACCCTCTCCCCCAGGTCGGACTGAGTGGACAACGGCCTTGCGCGTGGCAGGGCCACGGATTTCGCCCGATAAGCCGAAGGTCTAGAAGCCCTGGCTGAGGGCGAGGCGGGCTTGAGGACGCCAGGGTCACCCCAGGGGCGTCCAGACCCGGTCTGCAGGGATGGGACAGCGGTGCCGCACCTAGCGCAGCGGCTGAGGTAGTCTGGGAATTAGGCCGCCGGAAAGGGGACCTCAGCTCGGTCCCCGCTCGCTACCTGCATCTTCCGGATGTTCTCCCTCTCCACACTCTTCACCATGGAGTCCACTGCCTCCTGCACCCGAAGCTGCTGCACCTCCGCCATGGCGACCCCGCGTTGCGCCGTGTCGGCGCCCACATGGACTCGGCGCACGTTCCGCCCCTCGCCGCCGCGTCCCGGCTCTCCCGCCCTCCCTCCTCGGCCCGTGCCGCCTCCTGGCGTCCGAGCGGACAACTGCACGCCGGCGCCCGCGCACGCCCCGGTCGCCTCCTGCAGGCTCGCGCGCGCAGCCTGCCACCGGCAACTGCGGGTTCGTGTAGCCTAGCCGCAGCTGTGCCCTCCTGGCTCCTCTTTTTCGTCCCCTTTATTACTCTTCCGTCTCATTCTTAAAATTATTAAAAAAAAAAAAAGAATTAACGAACAAATACCCAGATCTTAGGGGCACAACTTGATGAGTTTTAACAAGCCTTGTCCGTTGCCAAACTCCGCCCTTTCTCTCCCTTGCTCTGTCACTATAGATTACATTTTCCCATGCTCAAACTTCACGTATGTCATTTTTCAGCATATTGTGTCTAGATTTTTTTCTCCACTCAGCATAATGCTTGAAGTAGAACCATGGTTTTTGTTCCTTTTTGCTACCGAGTAGTATTCCTTTGAATGGGCAACCATACTTTGTTTATTCATTCCCCTCTTGGAGAGCATTTTTGTCTTGTCCAGTTATTAGATATTATGAATAAAGCCATCACTAGGAACATCCCTGAGCAAGTCTTTTGCAAGACACAGAATTTCTTTAATCTTGAGTAAATATCTAGAAGTGAAATCGAGTAGATGTATATATATGCATGTATTTCTTATAAAAAATTAGCATCAAGGGCGGGGCGGGGGTTCAATCAATTGCGAAGCATAAATATGAAAGCAACACGGAGCTGTTTTTGACCTACAAAGTGGTTCTATCTGGCGTGCCCCAACTCCACATGCATCTTTACTATCCTGTACATTAATTTATCAAACACATTGTGGGCACTGTGCTAAGTAGGGTCTTGGGTGCAAAGGGTAGCATCAGTGGAGAAGGGGAAATTGACAGTTGCAGGCACTATTGGATGAACAGTGTATAGGAGATGGCACCACGGGCAAAAAGCAAGTGAGTGCCCAGATGCCCCAGGAAGGCCTTTACATTGAATCTGATTGAATTGAGGAGCGGGCCTTTGCTGGGCATACAATAGTCGGGAGGCCAGGCTGTCTGTTTTGCCATGAGCAAGACAGAGTAAACCGGCTTGGAGTTTTGAGGGAGTGCCTGGAGTAGGGAAGGAGAGGTCCTATGGGTGGAATTCAGACATTTGCTCCCATTGGGCACTAGATGGCAGGGCAACTCTGGTTTGAGCACAGCGGGCATCTGGACTCAAACAATGATCATTTCAAGAAAGTTATTTTTGCCTGGGGCGGTGGCGCATGCCTGTAATCCCAGCAGCTCCGAAGGCTGAGGCAGGAGGATCACAAGTTCAAAGCCAGCCTCAGCAAAAGTGAAGCCCTAAGCAACTTAGTGAGACACTGTCTCTAAATAAAATACAAAACAGGGTTGGGGATGTGAGTGCCCGATCCCCCCAGAAAAAGAAAGTTATTCTTGGACTGAGGTGTAGCTCAGTGGTAAAGTGCTTACCTCCGGTGGCCAAAGCCTTTGGTTTGATTTTCCAGCACCAATAAAGAAAAGACCGTCTCCTCAAAGTAGTTCTTCCATATCTGACCCAAGTGCCAGTGACCCCCTGGAAATCCCTGCTTCAGGGTCCAAGACATTCTTTCCACTTAAAATCAGGCTACAGGCTGCGCCTAGCAGCAGCTGGAACCCAGATGATGCTAGTGGGACAGATGTTGTTTTAAGTGGATTATCTCATTTAATTTCCACAACAATTCGCTGAGATGGTTACTTTGTTATCCACTTTTTTTCCCTACTCAGGGACAGAAAACCCAGGCCTAAGGAGGTGAAGTCACTTGCCAAAAGTTGCAGGCTAGACAACCAATCCTGATGGATTGACACCCATTTGTTACTGTAGAAGTAAGAAATCTCTTTTGTCCAGACCCGAGAGGCTGTTGTAAACAAAACAGTGCCAACAAGCTTTGAAGCTTTGGGGAAGTGGCTGGAATAGAAAACTCAATGTATACTGTTATACATCCCATGGAAGGTTCTTTCTTCTTTAGGACATGGTCTAAAACTCCTCTCTTGGCCCTCATATTCCTAAAATGTCAGATTAAATATTTCCAGCAACATGAAGGTGTAGGAGCCCAGTTAATTATACTGAAATGAATTTAAAAGTCTTTGAATAATATGGCTTTGTCAGTTTATGCAAGCTAGTGTATGCAAAATGAATGGCTCTTTAGTTTTTTTGAAAAGTGATTTCTGACTTCCAGTTGACTTTGGACACCAATGGGAGGCAGAAGCCGAGTTTAATCTCATGTTAGGAAGCTCAGATACCTGATTGTGTTATTATTCTGGTGCTTTGAGAATAGATAATGAGGTTTCAGGGTTATCTGGCTCTAGCCTTGACTCACTCACTGGAAGCAAGTCTGAGTTCTTTTATGATCTGTGGTGCTTAGCTTTGTAGTCTCAATTCCTTTCTGGTCTCTCCTGCACTCCAGGCTGTGAACTCAGGCCTCTGGGGGAGGCTCAATGGTGGCAAATAATACTCCCAGTCACTCCAGCAGAGACAGACAATGGCACTAGAAGGATCAGTGCTCTCCCCTATTATATTTAGGATGTGGGTGGGACAAATGGGGACCTGAAGACCTGGGGTGAGGGGAGGAGTGAAGTTTGCTCATTGCTGCCACATTTTCTAATCCTCAGGTTAGTACTGGGTAACAGCCAAAGAATTAGCTATAGCCAACTCTGGTTGAAGAGTTCTAGATGAACATTTATGGATCAAAGTGATCATTTAACAAGCATTTTTTAAAAATGTGGTGCTGGGGCCTTGTGCATTCAGGAAAGCACTCTACCAACTGAGCTATATCCCCAGCCCCTAATGAGCAATTCTTATGTTATCATTTCCAAGTTATGATACTCCTTGGTAGATTAGGAAGCCTTACTGGGCAAAATATAACACTCAAGCAAAGGACACTGTCTTCTGCAGAACGAGACACTTTTGGAAGCCTAAAGTATTCAAATACATATGAAACTTTTAATGGTTATTTTATGTTTATTTATTTTATAAAATAAAAATAAAGCAAATGTTTTGTGATTGTAAATATCATGCCATGTAAAGGTGTCTTGAATCTATGCACATCTCTCTAGCCTACCATTTACCACCCTAAAGTTACCATTATTATTATTTGTCTGGGCTGCTGTAATTGGGCCTGTTTAAGTCTTTGTACATCTTCCTATTGAGTCATCTTTTATTTGGTCTGTAGAATATATTTATATTGTCTTGTAATGAGCCCTTTGTCAGTTGTAGGTGTTACAAATGTCTTTTCTACTGTGTGCCTTGCCTTTTCACTTTTTAAATAATGTGAATTGATGAAGAAATCTTAAGTTAAGTGTAGTTCTATTTATAATTTTTCCTTTCATTGGTCATTCTTTTTGCCTTTTGTTAAAAAAGATCTTTATCAATTCCAAGACATGAATATATCTTGAGATGTTAAAAATTATATTTATTTATTTGTATTCAGTCTTTCATCTTTTTAACATATGCATTCTAATGCTATAAATGCATCTCTTAATATTGCTTTAGCTATTGACACATGTTTTGATGGGTAATATTTTTTTAAACATTTTCTAACTTCCATTATAAATTCTTTGGATCATTGATAATTCAGAAATGTATTTTTAAAAATTTATTTATTCTAATTAGGTATACATGACTGCAGAATGCATTTTGATTCATTTTACACAAATGGAGCACTTTTCATTTTTCTGGTTGTACATTATGTAGAGTCACACCATATGTGCAGTCATACATGTACCTAGGGCATTAATGTCCATCTCATTCCACCATCTTTCCTGCCACCATGTCCCCTTCCCTCTTTTCCCTCCCCTTTGACCAAAGTTCCTCCATTCTTCCCATGCCCCATCCCCATTATGGATCAGCATCCACTTATCAGAGAGAACATTCAGCCTTTGGTTTTTTGGTATTGGCTTACTTCACTTAGCATGATATTCTCCAACTCTATTCATTTACCTGCAAATTCCATAATTTTATTCTCTTTTAATGCTGAGTAATATTCCATTGTGTATATATACCACAGTTAGAAATGTATTTTTAAATTTCCAAACACATAGGTAACTTTTAGGTAAGTTTTTGTGATTGGATTATGGTCAGTGAACATACTCTGTATAATTTTTGTCATTTAATTTATTAAAACTTGCTTTATGGCATTAAAGGAGTCTTTGCTGATTTGCTCCCTTCCATCATGTATGCTTCTTTGTCACATATTTTCTTAGCACCTTGTACAGGTCTGTGACAGTGCCCATCACTACTGCTCATTGCTTGTCCTACATTTTTCTTTGATTTAAACGCTCAAAGAGGACAGGGATCATGTCTGTTTTTCATTACTGTTTCCTATTTCTTTGCTTAGTGCCTGGCACATACTAACCCTTCAGTAAAGATTGGTTTAATTTCTGAATAAATTAATTAATTTCATGAAAAAGTAATTAATCATATTACTAATCATACTTAGAAACTAGAGAAAAGCAACAATAAATAGATAATAGTGTAAAAATCCATACTACCCTATTATTTTACTTTTTTTGCAGTGCTGGAGATTGAATCCAGGTTTTTTTTTTTTTTTGTTGTTACTAGGGATTGAACACAGAGGCACACAACCACTGAGCCACATCTCCATCCCTTTTTATTTTTTATTTTGAGACAGAGTCTTGCTAAGTTTCTTAGGACCTTGCTAAGTTGCTGAGGCTGGCTTTAAACTTGCAATTTTCCTATAATAGCTTCCCAAGCCACAGGGATTACAGGCGTGTGGCACCATGCCTGATGAATCCAGGGTTTTATGCATGCTAGGTAAGTGCTCTACCACCGAGCTACATCTCCAGTCTTTTTTAATTTTATTTTTAATTTGCTAAGATTTCTAGGTTGGCCTTATTACTTGTGATCCTCCTGCCTCAGCCTCCTGGGTAGCTGGATTACAGATGTGTATCACTATACCCAGCAGTATTTTGATACTCCTTCCTTCCTTTCTTCTGTTTACAAGTGATAAATGTTTATTTCTTACCTATCATCTGAAGATAAGCAGTCTAGGGTACACATGGCAGCTCCATGACTTCTCAATCTGATGGTTTTTCCATGTCCATCTATGTGGTATATGGTATCAATTTATTTATTTTTTGGTACTGGGGATTGAACTCAGGGATGCTCGACCACTGAGCCACATCCTCAGCCCTATTTTGTGTTTTATGTAGAGACAGGGTCTCATTGAGTTGCTTAGTGCCTCATCATTGCTGAGGCTGGCTTTGATTGATTTATTTAGTATTAATTTACCTATAAACCTATATGATATGGATTTATGTCTTTCTGATCTTTTTTCCTATGTGGGTTTTAAAAAAAATTCAGTAATAAAACATATATACACGAATACCTTGCTTTTATACTTATGAGCGTTTCTATGTCAGTATGCACAAATAAAGGGAAACACAATATGGAGACAGTGGTTAAGGTAAAGTAGAAGAGGACTGAAATTATAATATAAATGTTAAGATTTGAGCAAGTCTTGAGTGTGGAGTTGCTATAACCCCCAGAGAGCTTAAGCACTCTATTAGAAGGGACACTTGTGCCTTTGTGAAGTCCTAGGGAGGGTCCAGATTCCAAAGTGGTGATGGCTATATGATAGGTCTAGGAGCAGAGAGGGTCTTGGGCAGCCCCAGGGGTTCTCCAAGGCTCAATGTGAGTAGGAGCTGCCCCAGAGCAGCCTGGACCAGACAGGCCTCAGATAGCCTGGGAGCATCTCTTTCCCATGGCCCAGTAGGGGAGCTGCCTAATGATCTCCATGCAGCAGAGGCAAGCACAGAGCCCAGAGAGCTGGACCTGGACAGATCCTATGGTGGCTGACATGAGCTTTTCCCTTGCAAAAGCCAATGTGGGCAGGTGATATGACCTGCCCTCCCACCAAGTATCTTGTCACGTAGAAGTAGCTCCGGCCCAGGCTTCCAATTTGACTGAGATTACCTGGTAGAAGGTAGCTCAAATTAGAAACTCCATGGACTTAGAAAAATACAATTATATTGAAATTTGTAGACTGAGATTTGTATTAGCTATGTATGTTCCACAGATGAAGAATCCATTGGAAACACACACACACACACACAGACTCCATGTGCATCTGCAGTGACTAAGAAAACATGAGTTCTAGTTCTTTGCTCAGGATGCCAGAACTAGCCCTTTCTCTTCCAATTTCTAGGCTCTGAGAAGGCATTCCTCTACCTCCTGCCTCTTCTGGTTGCTTTCTGTGTCCAGATGGAGCTCAGAAACCAACTAACTCTTCCTGGAGTGGGACCTGAATGACATTAGCCACTCCCGGGGTCCAGCACCCCCATCCTTCCAAGACTGTTATAATTATAGTCCTTTGTTTAACCCTATGAGTATCTATGCTCCAAAAGTTCATGAGTTTTCTAAACTGTAAATATGGTGTTATTTATAGTTCCTCCACATCCATTGTTCACTCAAAGTCCCCCATTAGCTTTCAGAGGAAAGTTCTGCCTTCTTAGGATGGACCGTTAGGCCCGTTAAGATCTGCCCATAACCTACCTGTTCACACCAGTTCGCTAGATCTTCCTTACCATGTGCCACTTGTGTACAGCCACTTATAGTCCCTTAAATGTGTCATCATCCCTTTCCAAGCTTCTGGGATCCTGTGTATTCATTGCCCTGCCCCACCTCCCTTCTCCTGTGGGATTCTCCTTAAGCCTTGTCTCAGATGCCATTACCCTAGGTATTCAATAGATGAATATGCCTCTCGAAACTTATTTCTGGGTTTGCTTGAGCAAGGATTGAACCCAG
Source organism: Xerus rutilus (assembly GCA_028644305.1). Lineage (NCBI taxonomy): Eukaryota > Metazoa > Chordata > Mammalia > Rodentia > Sciuridae > Xerus > Xerus rutilus. The sequence continues at coordinate 27,417,003 of CM053411.1, read as the reverse complement.
GAGTTCTGTATCATTGAGTGACATACGTCCTCAGCTGTTTTATTTTTAATTTTGAGACAGGGTCTCACAGAAGGAGGGCCTGCCCCTGTGGGCTCCTGCAGTATTGTGTTCTCCGCCATCTTCCATTATGATCTTCTTGTCCTGTCAGAAAACAGGGGTCTCAAACTCATCCATCTTTTGGCCCTGGAGGGAGCATGGGTGGGTGAAGTTGACCTGGTGTAAGACCTGTGTGTGAGGAGTGATGGGGGCTAGGTAGCCTGAAAACCATATTCTCAATTTTTTTCCTCAAATTCTATGGGCTCCCACAAAATGTGGTAACCAGACCTTGTGCTTCTTCAATAAGCTCATTATTTTCTTCATCCCCCTAGATGGTGAGCCTCTGGAGAATGTCGTGCTGTTCTTTGCATTCTCCTTAGCACTGGTTTCAGTACAACACACACATCACTAGGGGATGTTTGCTGAACTCTTTGTGCTTGGGATGGTCCTGGGTAATTAGCCAAGGGACTGTTGACAGAGCAAAATCAAGGCCCTTGTGGAGAAATAACTTTAGCCAGAGTCATAGAGGGAAGAGAGGGGTGGAAGGTGAGGAATACCTGGTTGGGACCTGGCTGGAAATTGTTCTCAACCTTGCTGACCCTCTAGTCTGATGCTTCCAATTGAGATTCTTCCTCTATCTGGGCCTCAGTTTCAAATCCGGAGAAAAGGGGGCAAATCTGTAATCCCTAGCCAGTTTCAGAGAAGCAAAAACAACATTTTTAGGTCCTTGGAAGAAAAACTCTTTCAACACAAAGGATTATTATTATGAGTCAAATCACTGAACATATGAGCCATTGCTCGCTGGAAAGAGCAACAAGTTTCTCCTTGTGGGAAATTTTATGATTCACTTATGACAAGCCCGAGAATACTTGAGAGGTTTCCGCCCAAATCATTTCCTTTTCTTATTTTCACGTGGCAGAGAATAAACCTTCCTTGGAGAGACTGGTGGTCCAGTTCCAAGGGGATTGCGCAGATGGGCAAGCATGTGGCTTTTGAAATGTCCCTTATGATCATTTTCCTCTATTAATTCTATCACATCGTGGTGATGTTCCCTCTTGAAAGGTGGGGCCTGGAGCTGGACCCAGGCTGAAAGCTGAGTGGAGCTCATCTTTCTTAGCTGGGATGTTGTTTTCTTGGATGATACTAACAGTAGCATCTGTTAATTGAGCACATACTGGGTGACAGATATTCTAGGTTCTGTAGGTGGAATCTCTAACTCTTTCTACAGACTGGTGGGTGTTACTGTTATCCTTTTGACAAGGAAATGTCATAAAAACAAATCCAGGCTTAGTAAGGAGATAGTTTAATTCAAAAGATTGTTGCAATAGGGAGGAGGACTATTGCCCTAGGGGAGGATGCTACTATAATAGGGAGCACCCTGTGACCATTAGATTTGCAAACCTCAAAAGCTGAGCAAGAGTTTTCCTGATGAGTAAACAAAGCAAGAAAGAACCAAATGTGGGGAAGTGGGATGAAAGGATGGCATGATAAGCAGAGTAGGCAGTAAATTTTACTCTGAGGCCAGCCTTTTCTGGGAGGGACCTTAAAGGAGGATCATACTCTGGCTCAGGCTGGCAGCAGACCAAAGTTCAGCGGCCTGGAGAAAGGAGAAAATCTCAACCCAACATTTGGTTAATGAGCCCCTGTTCTGATTGATTGATTAAGGAGGACAAAGCAGTTCAGCTTGTAATTTTAAGGCAAACAATGGGAATTTGGAGGGCCTGTGTCTGCCCTGGTACCAGTAAGCAAGGGAGGCATCTGTGGATCTTCTCTAGGCCCCATGGGAAAATGTGGTTCCACCCAGTAGGCTGTTTTTCTGGAACACAAAGGAATTTCTTAACCTTCACTGTTTTCCAGAACCACTGGGCTCAAGTGAAATTCAGCATTGTCGGGAGGAAGTGGTTTTAGAGGTCAAAAAAATTACCTAAAGTCACACATCTAGAACAGTGGAAAAGGGACTCAAACGAGATCTGATGACTCCCAAATTCATACATGCTCCCATTCTCCTATGGACCTCACTGGTCTAAAATTGTGTTAGTGGTTCTTGCTAGCCATCTTGCTAAGTTTCTGAGGCTGGCCTTGAACTTGTGATCCTCTTGCCTCAGCCTCACAAGTTGCTGGAATTATAGGCATGTGCACCATGCCTGACTCTGAAGATGTATTTTTTCAACTGTGAGTCACAACTCATTAATGAACATTGAAGTATATTTAGGTGATTGTAACTAGTACTTTAAAAAACAAAGTAGAATAGACTAGAATGAAATAGAAAATATTGAAATAGTATATTGTGCATAGTAAGGATTAAAGGATTGTTTTGTGAAAAGTTTTATCTCAGATATGTGTGTGAAAAGTGTATGTAAGTATAAATGTAAAATTATTAACTCTTGCAAGCAAATATAACCAAAATGGTTTCAGCACTATAATGAAAGCACAAATAACTGAGACGGAAACAGACTTCATGGATCAGCTATGCCTTTATTCAGCAGTGGAGTTAGGCATCGGAGGGGCTCACTTTCTGTATAGAAAATGGCCCGCCAGTTATAGAAGGGGTCTGGGTTTTTATAGATTACACTGAGAGATGACTTAATCTCTTTAACGGAATGTGTCAGTTTGGGCATTCAGGAAACAGGTTGTGAGAATTTGAAACTTGTTTTTACTTGGCAATGTTTTTACTGGGCAAAGATGGAGGGTCCAGCATTCAGTGCTTATCTCTTTCCCTCCAGGGTCTATTGTGCTGTCACTGGGAAAAGATTTATTGGGAAAGGATCGATGCTTGTCCTCTTCCCAGGGACTGCCATTTTAGAATTGATGGGTATCTCCATCCCAGGGATTGTCTTGTCACTGGGAAAGGATTTATTGTGGAAGGATCAATGTTTTGCCTTCTTCCCAGGGATTGTCATTTCCTTGTTTTGGGTATTATCGTTTCCCATATCCTTCAACTCTTACTATGGATAATGGTCAAAAGAGTGTGGAAAGCCTGAGCTGAGGGATTGCGTAGGACACATATGTAGGTTTTGTTGAAACACTGATCGATAGGTTCAATCTTGGGCTGAGCAACAAACTCTTTTGTGCGTTCTCAGCTTACCACTGACAAGTTGACCTTCGGCTAACTCAATGCCAGAGCCATTCCCCTTTTATCTTCCTTACTTTTCTGTAAATTGTAGACAATGTTGTTAGGTCTCAGAGGTGTAGTCAATGGTTCTGAGGTATGAGGTAAATAATTATTATTGTTGCTGGGAATTCTGTATTTCTCCCTCTCTCCTTCTTATTACTTTGGTTGTCATAGTAAACACAACAATGATGGTAATGATAATGATTCATGGAACCTGCTGTGGGCCAGGCTTTGGGAGCTGAATTGATGAGGAGCCTCCATAAGGAGGGTCTGTTGTGGGGTAGTATTCAGTTTGTCTGGGAGGAGGAGAGCCAAACCTATCACACACACCATTCTTTTGGTACTGGAGATTGAATCAAATCTCCCGGGGTACTTTACTACTAGCTCCATCTCCAGACCTTTTTATTTTTTATTTTGAGATATAGCATTAAGCTGCTGAGAGTCTCACTAAGTTGCCAAGGCTGGCCTGGAACTTGAGATCCTCTGACCTCAGCCTCCTAAGTCACTGGGATTACAGGCATACCCCACCTGACCCTGTCATACACACTCTTAACTCAAAGGGCTCTGCTTCTCATTATAATGAAAGTCCTTTTGGGGAAATTTTGTTGAAGTCTTTGGATCTGTGCTGGTCTTAGTCTTTGTTTTGGCTGGAACTATTTCTTTATTTCTAAAATGGGCAGAATTGGATTAATTCGTATCTATGGTTCTCATCAATTTTACTCCCTTCAACACCTTTTACCAGAGAGACTGAGAGCCCCATACTAATTGAGAAATATACCAGGCAGCCAAATTTTGAAGACTTAGAGGGGAGGAGAGGTCTATTCTAAGGCTGTGTTAGTTAGCTTTCTGTCACTATAACAAATATCTGAGATAATCAAATTTGAAAGGAGAGAAGGTTTATTTTGGCTCACAATTTTGGAGGTTTCAGCCCATGGTTGGTTGGCCCATTGCTTTTGGGCCTGTGGTGAGGCAGAATATCATGGTGGGAGTGCATGGCAGGGGAAGTTGCTTACTTCATGGCATCTGGGAAGCAAAAAGGGA
>CM053411.1:27370738-27412314 GCA_028644305.1 Xerus rutilus | reverse complement strand
TTAAAAAATTTTTTTTGGTACTAGAGATTGAACTCAGGGGCACTTGACCACTGAGCCACATTCCCAGCCCTATTTTGTTTTTTATGTAGAGACAGGGTCTCACTGAGTTGCTTAGCACCTTGCCATTGCTGAGGCTGGCTTTGAACTTGGGATTCTCCTGTCTCAGCTTCCCAAAGTGCTGGGATTACAGGCTTGCGCCACTGCACCTGGCTTTTGAGGCTTATTTTTTAAAAGAATATTTTCCCCTCTTCTGCCCTTTCCCCTTGCCCCCTCCTTAATAAGATTAGGGAGACAATGTTATCTCTTTCTTCCCCTAGTTAATTGCCTTTGAACATACCCACCACAGGAAAGAGATGCCTGCTGAGGATCTGGGAAGCAAATATCTCCCAAATTAACAAGTGAATCCTAACACGCTATCAGGGTGCCCTGGGACCCCCTACCAGAGCACACTTGAAATGTAACCCTTGAAGAGTTTCAGTTTCTTTAAAAGCCCCCTGTCCGTCCTGATGGGGAGAATCACAGCCTTTGGGACAGGAGTCCCCTGTGTTTCTCCTTTGCTAGCAAAGCAATAAACTTTCTTTTTCCTTTTTCTCAAAACTGTGTCCTTGTTATTGGATTGGCATTGGGGACAAGGATGGAGCTTTTGGTTACAGCTCCTGGTTGGGAACCTAAGAGAGGCAGGACCATCAAGTTCCAGCTAAACTCTTAGCAGACTTGCAGGGACAGCTCAATGATACACCAGAGAAGGAGGGAGGGGTGAGATAATGTTGACAATGACCAGAAGGATAATCAGCATGATTTTATCTCTTCCTTACTGGGACCATGGAGAGTACTTACCAGAGGGCTAGGTGAGCACATTTGTAATGGAGGGAAAGCAAATACGCTGGGTTCCCCTGCACCAGGGGGACCCCTACATGGTATGGGAAGACTTCAAGCTACCCAGAGAGGAGCTGTGTGTTCCTCATGGGAGTGAGCTATGGGACATGGCAAAGGCTGGCTTTCTCTATTATTTGTACTTGGGAGTAATAAAGCAAAAATATACTTGACGGGCAGACACAGAAGAGGCAAGATATTATACTGGAGATCCACAGAGGGTGGGACGTCTGTGGGAGGTATGTGGTATCTAAGGAAGAAGGAAGGAACTAGCTGGTAAGTAGCCAAGGAGATGCCTGGAGTACAGGAAGGTTGTAGGTGTGTGAGCCTTGAGCGCATCTTAGCATCAGATTTCTCATACCCATCTGTCCCTGATTACTAAGCCTCCCCTGGAACCTCCATATCCTGATGGCACCTTGGGCCCCCTGTAACCTGGAGATGTGACATTAAGTGGATTGTAGAACTAATTGAAGACCAACTGAGTGAGAAAAGCAAACACTATTTATTTTGAACTTTCTAGAAAAGAGTCAGCCACCATGATTTGCATTTTAGCACAGACTTAAAGTCAGGCAGAGGACTGGGAAAGCATTGTAAGTGGAAAAAGAGGAAAGCATCAGGCCTACTCTGTTGGCCTGAGGAAGCCTAGCCAGGCTAACTAGAAACAAAGTATCCTATGTAATTCATTAGGAGTGCATAGTTGATTTTCTCTGGTTGGTTCTAAATTGGAAGTGGAGACAAAAATTAATGAAGCTGTTGGTTATTAATCAAGTCCTGGTCATTTTGAGATGATTGTTATGGAAGTTATTATTTAGCTTCTGGGATTATCACTGGAGATAGCAATATGGCCCTCCGCAAGTCTGATTTACAGCAGGCTGGCTTCTTAGGTGGTTTATTGTAAATAAGGGTTGGTTTCCTGGGTGGATGGTTGCAGGTTGCAGTAACAATTTTATTCTTATATATGCTCTGGGCATTGCATATTCAGGCTTTTGGATGATTCTGATGGCATAGCATGGATTTGCAAGGCAGACCTACATCCCCTGAGGCAATTTCTCCCTTTGGAGAACAGTGCTTGAGTCTCCTAGGACTGTGGCAGTGGTTTTTTAGCTCATGTGGTTGGAGAAGGAGCCTGGGAAGATTGCTTAGAAGAAAAGAATGTGGAAGATAAAGCTTAGTTGGTCCTGTTCAAACAATTTAAAGGAGGAGGAGTTTGATACATGTTTAGAAATTCACAGGGGTAGTATATTCTTTGTTCTGCTAACCATCAGCAAACTCAAGTGACAATGCTGAGCTCTTGCTCCTTTGAAGGGGCTCTCATAGGCTAACGATGTGCTTATGCTGAGGAGACAGTGGCACAAGTCAATATGGACCATCTATCCTCCTACCCAGACCTACCTGTCCTTCAACACCCAGCTCAAGTCCCATTACTTCAGAGGCCTTCCTGATACTCCCATTTGGGAAGATCTGTCCCATTTCTCTGGTTTTCTGTAGCACTTGTTGGCATAACTCCTCCCCCCCCCAGTTTTTCATCCTTATAAGACCTGATTGTGAACTCTGAGAACATAAATTATATTTTATTGGTCTAAATTCCTTTGGAACCCAGGAAAGTCCTACATAGAACCTGCTAACTGCATAAAGGAGTAATGGAAAGAATATCCCCCTCCCCTTTTTTTTTGGTACTGGAGATTGAACTCAGGGGCACTCGACCACTGAGCCACATCCCCAGCCCTATTTTGTGTTTTATGTAGAGACAGGGTCTCACTGAGTTGCTTAGCCCCTCACCATTGCTGAGGCTGGCTTTGAACTCATGATTCTCCTGTCTCAGCCTCCCTAAGTGCTGGGATTACAGGCTTGGGCCACGGTGCCCGGCTCCTCCTTTTTTTAATTGCTAAGAGGAAGGCGGTCCAGTTTGTGTATGAAGATTTCAGAACATAATAAATGCATTCCAACCCACAGTTGCCAGACACTGTTGCCTGAACTAAGATGAACAGATTCACTAGGCAGAGATTTAAGAGAACACATGAAGGTATCTTTAATTTTCTAATGGGCCCTGTATTAGAGGCCAAGTTCTGTGATTTTTTCCCAATTTGGCAAATGTATCTAAGGTATAAAGTCACTATTGGCCACTGGATGTCTGCAATGGTTTCCTCCTTGCCCATTAAGATTGAAATAAAATGGTCTTGGACCTTTATCCACACATGCCAGGAATTATGGCATCCTTCTCCCAGTTCCTCTGAGGACTCTGAGGGGCTTACATTTCTCTATTTAACCTTGGCTGGAATCTCTGCCTGTGTAGAGTTCTTCCTCCCATTTGTGGGTTATCCCATTTTTTTTTTTTTTTTGTACTGGAGATTGAACTCAGGGGCACTCGACCACTGAGCCACATCCCTGGCCCTATTTTGTGTTTTATGTAGAGACAGGGTCTCACTGAGTGGCTTAGCACCTCGCCATTGCTGAGGCTGGCTTTGAACTTGCGATTCTCCTGTCTCAGCCTCCCTAAGTGCTGGAATTACAGGCGTGCGCCACCGTACCCGGCTGGTTATCCCATTTCTAAACCTTGCCATCCTACACTAAGTACCATCATGGTTCCTACACTCTATCTCAGTACCATGGACACAATGGAGCTTGTGAGAAAGGCAGTTGTTGACTAAAAGGTAGAGGCAACAAGAGAAGTTACATGGCATCACAGCACAGCAAAGAACTTTAACTTGAACAAAGGATAGTAGAGTTTATAGCGTGTTCAACCATTCCTACCTTCAGTGGGGATGTGCAACATTCTACCTGCCATGAGGTTTGGCTCCTCTTTCCTCTACCCCTATTGTGTTTTTCTTTGTGGCTTCAGCTCCTAAGTCTTTGTGTCTTTTCCTCTGGCCCACTCAGCCAAAGGCTTGGAAGCTTTGCTTATTTTCCAAGTTAAGTAAAAAAGAAAAACCATTTCTCCTCATTGCTAATCTCATTTCTAATTCTTAAAATTTACATATTTCTATCTATATATATCTGCTAAACAAATGTTTTAAAAATTAGTCTGACTGATAAGCACATAGCTATTGGCTTTATTAGTCTCTGTATATACTTTCCTGTTTGCCTGAAATATTTCAAATTAAAAAATTAGAAGGAAAACAAATGGAGAAGACTGTGGATCCCATGATCAATGAATGCCAAGCATAGAGGAAGTAGGTCTGGTGATATGGAAGGTCTAATTTATTTATTTACAAATATCTAGCTTACTCTTTGCATGCATTATTCTAGGTACTTTGCAAATAGCTATTCATTTAATCCTCATTATAATCCTATGGGGTGTTTCTGTTAAACCCAGGACACAAAGAACCACTGACTCCAATTTTTAATCAAGTTAAGCAAGCTTATATTATGTACACAAATTAGCTGCACAGTGTGTTCCCTTCAAAAAGTGAGGGCAGCAGATTTGTCCAGGAGCAGGGAGGTTTTTATAACACAGAGAATTATAAAGGTAGGTACCTTAGGAATTTACAACTGACAGGACTCTGGCAAGTGCAATACAGAAGCAGATAGCAAATCAATGATTTACATGGCATAACATCTTTAGATAGGGAGTAAACTCAGGTTCCAGCATGGGGGCACCACTGAGATTTTAAGAAGGGCAGTTACCTAACCAAAGCCAAACATGGTCCAAGCAAGTAAAACAAAAAATAAACCTTTATGACCTTGTGTTGAAATGGCTTTCAATCTTAAGATAGAATTAGGCTGGGTACATCATTTCCATTTTACAAATGAGGAAACAGGAAAGTTAGATACTTTGCACAGGGCCATGTGTTTGCAAGTAACGCCAAGATTCACACCTGGGCCACCTGTAACCAGCATGCCTTCTTGCTTTATGACAGGAATTCCTGTGGCCATTGTGGTCCAGTGGGACCTATGGGCAGTGGTGGCAGTGGGGCAGTGGAGACTCAGGAGGTCTATAACAAGATAGCAAGTATTTAGTGGCTTCTGTGGAGCAGTTTAGAGTGTCAGAAAAGATCTTCACAGATACAAGAGGTGTTGGGCTGGTTTAATGGGGAGGAGGAAGGGAAGATCTGGTGGGCTGCTAGGGGATTGCCTGCCTACCATCAGTTGTGACTGTGGCAAGAGTTATGGAGGTTGATGGTTTGTTCTGGATGTTAAGTAGGGCTAATGAACCACCGGGAGTCACGTAGTATAGTGACTTCACCAAAAATGCAGAAGATACCTACAAAGTTCCTCTCTCTTGATTGTCCCTGGCCCTGGTTCCCCTGAGATACCTAGATCACTGAATAGGCCCAGCACCTTTCAACCTGAGGTCCTTGAGCTCTTGCCTACAAATAGAGAGTATGGGGAGTTAATGTGAGCCCACCCACCCAGTTTCTAGGAGAAAAACAGACTTATACCTTTCTTTTTTTCCCAGTGCTGCGGTCTTGTCCATGCTAGGCAGGTACTCTGAGTGCCCAAACTCTTTTATTTTGGGAATGAGTAAACAGAGAAAAAAATCTCATGTGAATCCTATAAAAAAAAATTCCATGACTTGGGGCTAAGGCTATAGCTCAGTGGTATAGATCATTTGCTTAGCACATGCAAGGCCCTGGGTTTGATCCCTAGCACTGCAAGAAAAAAAATATTCTAGGACCTATAAGAATATTGTAACACAGAACAAACATATTAGAAAGGATTCATTGCAAAAAAAAACAAAAACAAAGGAAAATTTCAGATAATATCTGCACTGATTTTTTTTAGATAAAAGTCAAGAAAATGTAGTTTCCAGGAAAGAGAAAAAAAGATGAGATAATGGGAGAGTAGGAAGAAATAAACAAGAACTGCCCAATAGAGCACAAAAGTAAAAAGGAATACGAAAGAAATTAAAAGGATAGAATGTTGAAATCGCGGGTGTAGAGTTTCCACAGAATTTAAATATATTTTAAAAGTGAGGATCCCATGGGAAAGTCTAGGTTTTAGGTAAGAAAAGGAAGTGAAGAAATATTTCTACTGAAAGCATTTGGTAGAAAGGTTGACAATATGGGAGGATTTAATATACACAAAATTAATTTGAATGAACACAGTAGAAGAGTTTGGGAAAGAGATAGAAACTGAGTCAGGGAATGAAAATCCTAAACAGTTAGAAAGATAAAAACATTAGAGAGAAGCAGGGTAAGTTTTGCTGGTGCTATGGTTTGGATATTGAATGTCCTTCAAAGTCCCGTGTGTTAAAGGCTTGGTGACCACCTTTTGGTGCTACTGGGAAATGGTGGAGATTTTAGGAGTTGAGGCCTAGTTAGTTCATTGGGGGTGTACCCTTGAAGGGACCCTAACCTCTTCTCTCTCTTGTTCTTCCCAGAGGCCAGGAGGTGAGCAGCCTCTTCTGCCTCATGCTCTGGCCATGACATACTGTGCCTCCACAGGCCCAAAACAACAGTGCCAAGCAATAATGGCCAGAAATCTCTGAAACCATGAGCCAAAATAAACTGTTCTCTTATAAATTGATTTTCTCAGGCATTGTGTCAAGTGATGGAAGGCTGAGTAATGTAGCTCGGAACCAAGGGCAAGATACAAACCAACTGAGATCCTGAAGTCTACACTTACCTTTCATTGGGAGTACTTCCTGGTGGTGCACTGGAAGTGAAGTGCAGCCACTATTAAGAGACACCATAAAGCTGGGCGCGGTGACTCACGCTTGTGATACCAGCACTTTGGGAGGATGAGACAGGAGAATCTTGAGTTCAAAGCCAGCCTCAGCAACAGCGAGGCTCTAAGCAACTCAGTGAGACCCTGTCTCTACATAAAACACAAAATAGGGCTGGGGATGTGGCTCAGTGGCTGAGTGCCCCTGAGTTCAATCCCCAGTACCAAAAAAAAAAGAGACACCATGAAAACAAAGCAACCCAGAAAGGCTACAGGTAAGAGGGTAGCCTTGCAAAGGCAGACAAAATTTCTTTCAGGGATTGCCAGACAAAATGAGTCCAAGATAAAAACATGCTAAATTCTTCTAGACCTTCTAGGAAAAGATGAGTCCAGTGTTTAATAAACCCAAAACTGTCAATTCCTGATAAAAAAAGAGAGAGAAAGTGACAAAGGAATTTGTTGGTTTATGTCATCAAACAAAGAAAGAGCAGAGATGGAGCTGGCTTTGCCTCAATCTAAAGACCTCGGAGCAGTCTGAGAGTCTTTTGTTTCTCATTTTTGCATTTCTCTGTGTGTTGGCTCTGTTTTACCTTCCACACGGAGAAGAATGCAGATCTTGGCAACAGGAGAGTCACATCCTTCCAGCTTGTGCTCAGAGACATAAAGGAGGTGTAGTCCAAATAGATTGTAATTAAGTTATGCCCATGCTTAAAACATAACCATGACTTTCTGTTGCTTTGAACATAAATACGAAACTCCTCAGTTCATAAGGGCCTGTGTGTTTGGCCCCTCTTCTCTCTGCAGGCTCATCTCCCCCTGGAGTCCTGCCTGGAGCTCTGTGTTCCAGCCCCACTGGCCTTTTTGGTTCTTCACATACATCATGTTTCCATTATCAGAGGAGCTGTACACATTTGGTTCCCTCCACCTGCAGCCCTCTTCCCTCTCTGTGTAATGCCTCCTCTTCCTCCAGATGTTAAGTTTACTCATTGCGTCTTCAAAGAACCTTTCCTTACTTCTTGAATCAGCAAATCCTCACTACTCCTGTGCTTCTTCAACTTCAGGTGTTCATATGCAGCATCCTGTGCAGGTTCCAATTCAGGAGGTTTAGGGGAACTGGAGATTCTGTGTTTCCAACAAGCTCACAGGTGAAGTCCGTGGTGCTGATCCGTGGGGCATGCATGTTGTTTGGGGAGGTTAGGGCCACACAAAAAGATATGTTGAAGTCCCAACAGCTTCCAGTGTCTCAGAATGTGACTTATTTGGGAAAAGAGTCTGGACAAAAATAATAAAGTTAAGTTGAGGTTACTAGGTTGGGCCCTAATTCAATGTAACTGGGATATTTTATTACAAAAAGGGAAAACATGGACATGAAGGCAGACATGGACAGAGAAGATAAAATGAAGAGACAGGGAGAACATAGCCATCTACCAGAGGCTACCTGAAGTTAGGAGAGAGGCCTGGGACAGATTGTCCCTGATGACTCTGGAGGGAACCTGGCCCATGGCCCTGCTGATACCTTGACTTCAGATTTGTGTCCTATAGAACTGTGAGATAATCAATTTCTGTTTTTTTAAGGTCCCCACCTTTTCTTACTTTGTTACAGTAGCCCTAGGGAACTAGTATGCATGTGAACTAACACCCAGTTTCACTAAAAATTGAAGTGATCAAAAATAAAGCAAATCACTGTGCAACTTGTTAGATGGCAGGACAAAATCATTTATAGGTGAGGATAAGAAAAAAGGAGCATTTGCACACTGGTGGCAGAGTTGTAAATAGGATGACTAGTCTGCAAGGCAAGCTCATTTAGCAGTAAATATCATAAGCCATACATACTTGAAAACCCCTTGATTGAACAATTTATCCTAAAGGAGGAATATAGGGAGATAATCAGACAACGTTTGGAAAGACGTGAGCCACGATGTATAATACAGTTTTTGTAATATTCTATATTGGGAAACAACTGGCTATGGAATAATAGGAAACAGATTAATTAATGAAAGCACCATGTAATGGAGTATCCTGCAGACATAACATCAATGTTTATAGCAGCTCAAATCACAATAGCTGAACTATGGAACCAACCTAGGTGTCCTTCAACAGATGAATGGATAAAAAAAATGTGGTATATATACACAATAGAACATCACTCAGCCTTAAAGAGGAATGAAATGATGGCATTTGCTGGTAAATGGACGGAGCTGGAGAATATCATGCTAAGTGAAATAAGCCAATCCCAAAAAACCAAAGGCCAAATGTTTTCTCTGACATGCAGATGCTAATTCACAATAAGGGTGGGGGGGGGTTAGGGAAGAACAGAGTTACTTTGGATTAGGTAGAGGGGAGTGAAAGAAGGGGAGGGGTATGGGGCTAGGAAGGATAGTGGAGTGAATCTGACATTATTACCCTATGTGCCTATATGATGACCCAATTGGTGTGATTCTACATTATGTACAACCAGAAGAATGAAAAATTATACTCCACTTATGTATGATGGGCCAATGTGCATTCTACTGTCATGTATACCTAATTAGAAGGAAGAAAAAAAAGAATGATTCAATAGGAATGTTTTTTTTTTGACGTGGAAAGATGTATGTTACATTGACTGATTGAAAAAAAATCAAGAAACAATCTGCACATGATGATTTTATTTTTCATAAGAAATAAATGTGTATTATATCTGCTTAGAAGAAAAGTGTGAAGAGTTACTCTATAACATGTTCAGGGTCATTGTATATGGGCCACAAAATTAGAAATGATTATAATTTCTTTCTTTTTTTTTTTTTTGGTGCTGGGGACTGAACCCAGTGGCACCTAACAACTGAACCACACCCCCAGCCCTTTTTTGGGGGAGTACTAGGGATTGAACTCAGGGGCACTTGGCCACTGAGCTACATCCTCAGCCCTATTTTGTATTTTATTTAGAAACAGGGTGTTGCTGAGTTGCTTAGTGCCTTGCTAAGTTGCTGAGGCTGGCTTTGAACTGGCTTTGATCCTCCTGCCTCAACCTCCTGAGCTGCTGGGATTACAAGCGCGCCACTACACCTGGCCCCAGCCTTTTTTTGTATTTTATTTAGAGACAGGGTCTGGCTGAGTTGCTTAGGCCCTTGCTAAATTGCTGAGGCTGACCTTGAACCCACAACCCTTCTGCCTCAGCTTGCTAAGCCACTGGGATTACAAGTGTGCACCACCGCCCAGTTTATAATTTTTTTTCTTAATGTTTAGATGGGGGTTTTAAATGTTTCTGTGTTGGTTAAGTAAAAATTACCTTAAGGCAGCCTATAGAGCTTGGTGGTAGAGTTCTTCTCTAGCATGTGTGGGGCTCTGGGTTCAATCTCTAGCACCATAAAAACAAAGCAAAACAAAACAAAAAGCAAAAATAACAACAACAATAACAGCAAAAACAACACCCATCTCAATTTAGAACATTCATCTTAATTCATGAGCAAGAGAGTGAGTATCGATTGGTTCATATACAACAACAGTTCACTCATTAACACATTTAAATTACTATTATTTTTGCTAAGTATCAGGTGCTTTATCCACAAATACTTAAGGCCATGTCACTGCCCAGATATACCAGGTGGACCAAAGAACAGCATGGAGAAGCCTGGCCATGCGATAGGCAGCAGGCGCTGTGGATTCTGGTTTTCATCCAGACAGGCTGGGCCATCTGTAATCATAGCTCTGCCCAGATTGCCTTAATGACAGGCTCACCTCACCTGGTTTCCTGAGTGGATGCATTCCTTCCCACTGGGATCACAGAATGCTGTTCTGACTACTGGGTGTGGGCCCATCCCAGCTCGGTGCCTGCTTGCCAAGGACCTGCCCTGCGTCACTGTGTCCTTGGTACTGACAATATGATTGCTACAACTACTTTTTTCTTCTCACTTCCTTCAGCTTGAAGAAAACACCCTCCTACTCACTTCTCCAGCTGCCCTGCCCATGTAAATCACTTTAAAGTTGAACAGAGTTGTCTTTCCTTTGTCTGGAACTTTGGGAAAGCAGGTGAGCTGGTCTGTGGCAGGCAAGCTGGAGTTCAGATTGCACAGAGATGGGGGCAACTGGGGTTTTGGCTGCTCTGATGGGCTTGATGTGGCACACCAAGTAGTTTTCAAAGTAGAAGAGGCATTCTGGCAACTTGTGTACAGTAGTTAGTCTTGAGGATCTGCTGTCAACCTTCCCAGTATGCGTGCATGTGTGCTTGTCCATGCGCACACATGGATTTAAAAATATGTTAAAATCTATAAAATTCTCTAGAGTTGTTCAATATTTTATTATTAGAGATGCTCTTGGCTGACTGTCTGTCTGATTCTTCTGAGCATACCAGTGAAGTGGAGATGGGAAAAGATTAAGGACAGACAGTGGAGTAGTTTATCTTCTCAAGGAGGAATCTATGACCAGAACTTAAGCCTCTCAATGGGAGCTTATGAACACTGTATTCTTTATTCCTTAAAGACCATTGACATTCTGGGGAGAGAAGTGACATTTCTGGAGCACAAGGCATGTGCCAGGTACCTGAACAGTCACTCTGGTTCCCAAAGAGCATGTTCAAAGACTTTGGATTACCTGTTTCATTTCTCCAAAATGTTGCCTTGCAGGATTTTTCTTAGGAATAAATGAAATAACCACATAATTAGGACTAGCATGCATTTGGTAGTCAATAAATGCTAGTTCATTCACTATATTGATTGAGAGCTTCCTTTGTGCCAGTTGCTGTGCTATTATCGCTGCTAGTGACAATGCTGCCCTCATGAAGTGCTCGTGATTCAGACAGGCCATGGTTATAGACATTTCTATGTGCATTAACTCAGTCAGTCCTCAGGATCACCACATGAGGTAGGTGCTTTCATTACATCCCCATTTTCAGACGAGAGACTTGAAATACAGAGTGGTGGTGTGACTTGCCTAAGATTGCACAGCTCATAAGTGGCAGAGCTGGCATTTGAATCCAAGGCATTCAGGGTCCTAGAAAGAGTCTGTGTTTTCAACTATAGTGTATTTCCCCTCAGCTATCATAGCTATGCCCATTTCATGGGTGAGGAATGTGGGGGCCATGTGGTGTTTAGAGAAGTTAAGTAATTTGCTCAAGATCCCACGGCTAGAAAGAAAGTTTGACTCCAAACTGTGTCTTGTATTTGTAAGGTGTTCTGCCCTGTGGACATTTATTGTATAATGAATTAATCAATTTATAAACATTTTAAAAAACTGATCTCAGCTATATGTGTCCCTTGTAGGGCCAGAGGAACCCACAGTGGACAGTGCCCGGATGGAGGGTCCCAGACACTGGGTCACATGGACTGCCTGGGCACTTGGTTGGCTTTAATTTTAGCTGGTTTTTTTTTCCTTTGTCTTCTCCCCCACCAAAGCCATTGAATGAACACTCTTCCTGAGAGAGCCCTGACCAAGAAGGACTATTTTATACCTGGGCCAGCCTATTTTCAGCTCCAACCATTACACAGAAGGAGCTGTTCTTTCTTAACTGTGATTGGGTTACACTGTTCATTCTCCAATTTAAGAGTACCTTTTATTTTTATTTTATTTTTTTTGGTACTGGAGATTGAACTCAGGGGCATTCGACCACTGAGCCACATCCCCAGCCCTATTTTGTATTTTATGTAGAGACAGGGTCTCACTGAGTTGCTTAGCCCCTCACCATTGCTGAGGCTGGCTTTGAACTTGCAATTCTCCTGTCTCAGCCTCCCAAAGTGCTAGGATTACAGGCGTGTGCCACCATGCCCAGCTTAAGAGTACCTTTTAAAGCTCCCCAAATTAAAAAAGACTTGTTAAACATCAATTTCAACATACACAGAGAACTAGAAAGAACATGGGAAGAGACTTCCTTTCTGCTTATACTGCTAAGTCTCATACAGATAAAGAGATTGAGTTCTACATGTCACAATGGCCACACATTTAGGGTTGCCAGATTTAGCAATTACATATACAGGGCACTAGACAAACTTGAATTTAAATAAACAATGAGTAATATTTTTTAGTATGTTTCATGTAAATAAAATTTGATTTTTACTTATCTGAACTTCAAACTTCACTGCACATTCCCGATTTTATCTGACCCCCCCACAAGTATTTATTAACAGCTCTCTATATACATGGAGAGAGCTTTCATAATAATTATGGCTTCTCTACTGCCTGTCCTGTACTTAATCTGCCAGTTAATCTTCCAGAGGAACTCTTGGCTATCCAGATTTACACAGTTTGGCCTGCAAAGGAATATCATAAAACCTTTGCAACAAGCTTTGTTGGAGACAAGATTTTACTCTCATCCTAGACCATTCTGATCAGACAACTCCACCCTGCACTTGGGATTGGTTTTTGGGTCCTCCCTGCCATGGGCCTTGTGGACTCTGTTCATTTCCGCCTCCAGTTTTCCTATTGTCTTATTTGACCCCCACCAAACCCAGTGTGCTTAGAGCCTGTTAAAGCTGAAACTCAAGCTGCCTGAACACGATGTGTCCAAAGGAGAGTCCGAGTGATGTTAGTGGGAAATTTAGGTTATGGGAAAAAAAGAAGCATTTTTGAGGGTGGTCCTGAAGGGAAGGTGAAGTGGCAAATAGATATATTCAAAATCCGAAGCCAAGAGGATCTGGAGCTGGTAGTCTCTGAGAACACCATAGAGTCAAGGTGAGAGGCCAGGACTAAGGCAGTGGATGATGGGAGGGTAGTAGGTATACCCTGTGATGACGCAGGGTGGTGCAGAGGCATATGGGGACTATGTTGGGTCTGTGTTCATGTATGATAGTTTTATGTGTTAACTTGACTGGGCAATGGTGTCCAGTTGTTTGGGCAAACACTAGTTTCGAGGTTGCTATGAGGGTTTTTTAAAAAAATATTTTGTTTAGTTGTAGATGAACACAATATCTTTATTTATGTTATGTGGTGCTGAGGATCGAACCCAGTGCCTCACGTATGCGAGGCAAGCGCTCAACCGCTGAGCCATAGCCTCAGCCCCTTTTTTGTTTTTTGTTTTTAACACAAATTTAACATTTAATCGGTAGTCAGAGTAAAGCAGATAACTCTCCATATGTGTGTGGGCCTCATTCAATCCATTCTCTCTCTCGCTCTGTTTTTGTTTTTGTTTTGGTACTAGGGATTGATCCTAGGGGCACTTTACCACTGAGCTACATTCCTAGCCCTTTTTTTTTTTTTAAATATTTTTTTAGTTGTAGATGGACACAATGTCTTTATTTTATTGCTTTGTACGTGGTGCTGAGGATCGAACCCAGGGCCTCATGCATGCAAGGCAAGCACTCTACCGCTGAGCTACAATCCCAGCCCCTAGACCTTTTTATATTTTATTTTGACACAGGGTCTCACTAAGTTACTTAGGGCCTTGCTAAGTTGCTGAGTCTAGCTTTGAACTTGCCTGGGCCTCCAGAATCACTGGTATTACAGGCATGTGCCACTAAGTCTGGCTCATTCAATCAATTTTAAAGGCCTTCAAAGACTGAGCTTCCTGGGGAGGAAGGAATTCTGTCTCTAGAGTGTCTTTGGACTCAAGGCTGCAATATTGGCTCTTGCTGGAATTTCCAGCTGTTGGTCTGCTCCATAGATCCCAGACTTACCAGCCCTCAAAACAGCAGGAGCCAGTTCATTTCTCTCATTTTCTCCGCCCTGGGGTTCTGTTTCTCTGAAGAATCCTGACTAATGCTAGCATATGCTCTGGAACATTTGTGAAGGGGACGGAGGTGTCTGTGAGCACCACTCTGGTCCCCTGCCTTCCCACTGCAGCAGGCAGAGCACCTGCAGCACAGCTTGGCCATCCTGCCTGGCAAAAGGATCATGTGATCTGTTCCTTGTCAGCCCAGGGTTATATGATACCATAAAAGCACTGGACCAGTGGCTTAAATTGGTTGCTTTCTGGTTGGTTGGCCTTGGTGGTCTGGCCAAGGTTGTGAGTAGCCTGCTGGTAGCCCCTGCCTGGAGCTGCTGTGCACCACAGGGTAGTTCTGAAGAGGATCACTCTGCACCCCCTATGAGCTAAGATAAAAATGTTACATACAGTTGATTCCATATATTTGAATTAGAGTATTTGCTAATTTTTTTTACTACCAAATCAGAACTTTTGGTGCTTTTGTGGTTCATGAAACACACAGAGCAGCAGAACTTGAGTTGCTCACTGCACACATTCCCAGCTGAGGTGGAATCAGGTGCCATTCTTATTTCAGCTTTCAGACTGAAAACAAGTGTTCTTTTTGCAGTCTATTCAGTGCAACTTTGATTTGCATTTTTGTCCTTTTTATTGAAAATTTCATTGTTAAAATGGCAGAGTGCTGAAGTGCTAGTTATTGTTTCCTAAGCATGGGAAGGCTCTGATGCCCCCAACGGAGAAAGCATAGGTCACGTAAGTTAGAGTGCTGGTGCCCAAGAGTTTAATGTTAATGAAGCAATAATATGTATTGAATAAGAAGCTCCTAAACAGAAGTACACATAAATGGAGATATATATTGATTGCTTGATGAAAATGTGACCAGAGGCTCGTGGGAACCTAACTTGTATTTTTCTTAGGAGCTTCTCTTCAGTATTTGCTAATTCGGTATTCCAGCCAACTTTACAGAACATGACTCCTGTGAATAAGCAGTAAAGGTTAGATTCTAGGCTAATGTTTTCTAGTTATGACTGCCTCTGTTCCCAGTGTTCCTTACATCCAGCTACCTACATGAGGCCCCACAGGCATTTGCTTTGCACCTAGGGAGACAGAGCATGGTAGGGAGGCTGCAGGGTCTCACTCTCAGTAATTCTCTCTACTTCACCTCAGGGGATAGACAGCTGGGTCTCATTTGTCTCCTCTTCATCCTGAATTTTCATCAGGGCAAAGGGCAGTTGGAGAAGATTGTTCCAGGTAGGTGCACACTTTTCTAGTGGACATCAAAAAGCTTTCTCTGCTCTCTTGCTGTGATGTCACCCTTTTTTTCTGTCTTAGCAATGCTTCCTTGACTACGGATTGACCTGCAAGCTTTCCTATTATTCTTTCACCCCAGCTTCTTGTTGTTCTGTGTGTGATATCTCAGTCTCCTAACAGTCCTGCCAGTGGAAGGTGGGTCCTTCTGCTGAAGAGCACTGGTTTGGAGCTCTTATTTGGTCCAGTTCCATGTGGGGATTGTGTGTGGCCAGGCCCCGGTGGCACCATCTGTGGGAGCAACTCCTTTCTTTTCAGGCTGACTTCAGCCCATGATCTGAGGGATCCCCATACAATCCTGGCTGTCAGCCACCAGCACCTGGGAAAATGTGCCATATAGCCCAAGTTGGGAAGGCCAGTGACCCTGTTCAGTTCAGGGTAGGTTGAAGAATGCCAGAATCCAAGCCTGCATTGCCATCTGGCAAATGAAAGTTTCTTTCTTCTGGTGATTCTCATTCCTGCCTGACTTAGTGCTCCTTGATTTTTATTTTTATTTTTTTAAATATTTATTATTTTTTTAGTTGTAGGTGGACAGAATATCTTTATTTTATTTTTATGTGGTGCTGAAGATTGAACCCAGTGCCTCACACGTGCTAGGCGAGCACGCTACCACTGCGCCATAACCCCAGCCCCTCCTTGATTTTCAAACAAATATTTTATAATGCCCTCTGTAACTTACTGAAATGAAGTCATGAATAATATAACTCATATGTACACACATAATTAAAAAATCAAAATCATGATCCATCATATAAAATAAAATGAAAAGAATTTGTAATAAAATAGTATTGTTGGTGCATCACTGAAAAAAGACAACCAGAATCATACTGGCAGAAAAAAAAGATGGGTTACTTAGCTTGCTGCAGGTGGGGAGAACACACCCCAGATGAGGCATAGAAAGAATGAAGTGGAAGGGGCCTCTTATGGGTTTATGGTGAGTGGTTCTAAGGAGAGATTGAGAAAGGAGGGGCTGGGCCAGGATGGGAGATTGTCAAGAAATAGTGGGTATTTGAGGATTGACTATCTGGAACAAATTTTATTTAGGATTCTAGTGAAGATCTGGGGAGGATTCAATTTAGAGTGATGGTTGGTAAGGAAGTAATCACTCCTGTTAGTCAGAAAAGGAGGACACTTAGTCATTTTTGTGGTTGTAGTGTGGCTTTGCCTCCTAATTTGGTCACAATATGGCCTTGTCTCAGAATTGTTTATGGAGTTAAGAGCATCATAATCTGGCTGTCACAGTGAATGTCTTTCATTATCTTAGTATATACTTCAGGTCTGTCTGTCTGTCTGTCTCTCTCCTTCAGTTGAAACTGGGGCCTCATGCGTGGACTCCACCACATATACCTCTGACCCATCAGGTATATTTCTCAGCATATATTCCAGTGCTTAGGCATGACTAATTAGAACATGAGGAAATAGGTGCTTCTACCCATGTGTACAACCACATGAATGTAATAGCTGCAAATGCTGCATTGTCTCTCTGCTCTGTTAGGGGATTCAAGAGTGATGGTGTTTTCCAAAATGGCAGACAACTCTGAACAAAGTTTTGAAAACACAAAACATAAGTTTGTTTTGATTTATTCAGTAGTTATACATATGGGAAATTTGGATTACATTCTAACAGTTCCAAGTTAAATTTTATTTATATATGGGATAGAATTTGGTTCCAGGCTCAAATACTTGGAAGTCAGCTTTTTCAGGTACGTAAATGTCTGACTTGATGGTCAAACCTCATTCAGGACGCAGGACAATTCTTCACCATAGGGCACTGTCCTACATTTTGTAGGATGCCCAGTACCTCTGGCCCTCAACCGTCAAATGCCAGTAGTGCACCCAATGATTGTAACAATCAAAACAGTACCATGAACACCACCATCATTACCACAGTGGCATGACAGACCCACATATTTTTAAGGTGCCCTAAAGGTGGTATAACCGTACCACTCCACTGAGAATCATTTCATTTATCTATTTAGTGAGGCCCTACAGAGGTGAAGTTTATTGTATTGGTAGGCATAGTTCATTGGGCTTTCCCGGATGCTGGTAAATGTCCTTTAAAACTATCCAAATTACACTGTTTGGATTCCATTTTTCATAGCAATCCGATGACTAATTCAGTTTTTTGAGAACTTTGGTTTGGGAAAGGGGGTGCCAGAATTCACCTATTTGAATATCAATTGGCTTTCCTTTTTCCCCACTCTCTCTTGAAAATTTCAAGAAACGCAATTTGCAAACTTAAAAGGATTTGGTGGGAGAGGCCATTAAATAATTTTTAGAATTTGTTTTTAATTGTGCAAGTAATAGAAATATCATATTTTAAAAAGTGCAAATATAGGGAACAATATCTTTCTCAAACCTCACCCAGTTACCCTTGCGTTCACAGAGAATCTTATATTTTCAGTCTGGTGTTTATTATGCTGTAAACTTTTAATGATGCATTTATATGCAAATATTTCCATAAAAATATGGAGTGTTGTAGTTTTTTATTTATCCAAATTTGATTATACTGTATGCAATATTTAAAAAATATTAACATTTTTAATTTTTTCGAATTAGTTATATATAACAGCAGAATGCATTTCATTTAATTGTACACAAATGGAGCACAACTTTTCATTTCTCTGGTTGTATATGATATGATTTGTACAATCATATATGTACCTAGGGTAATAATATCCTTGCATTCCACCATCTTACGTACCCTCATTCCCTCCCTTGCCCAATCCTAATTTCCTCCATTCTTCCCATGCCCCCTCCCCCATTATGGATCACATCCCTTATCAGAGAGAACATTTGGCCTTTGGTTTTTGGAGACTGGCTTACTTCGCTTAGCATAATAGTCTCCTGCTCCATCCATTTACCTGAAAATGCCATGATTTTATTCTCTTTTAATGCTAAGTAATATTCCATTGTGTATATATACCACAGTTTCTCTATCCATTCATTTGTTGAAGGGCATCTAGGTTGGTTCCACAGTTTAGCTTTTGTGAATTGAGCTGCTATAAACATTGATGTGGCTATATTACTGTAGTATGCTGATTTTGAGTCCTTTGGGTATCAATGGAAGAGTGAGATAGCTGGGTCAAATGGTGGTTCCATTCCAAGTTTTCTAAGGAATCTCCATACTGCTTTCCAGAGTGGCTGTACCAAATTGCAGTCCCACCAGCAATGTATGAGTGTGCCTTTTTCCCCCACATCCTTGTCAACACTTATTGCCACTTGTATTCTTGATAATTGCCATTCTGACTGGCCTGAGATGAAATCTTAGAGTAATTTTAATTTGCATTTCTCTAATTACTAGAGAAGTTGAACATTTTTTCATATATTTGTTGATTGATTGTATATCTTCTAAGAAGTGTCTTTTCAGTTCCTTAGCCCATTTATTGATTGTTTTTGTGTGTGTGTGTGTTTTTTTTTTTTGAAATTGATGTAAGGTGTATATGTTGACAATTATAATCTTTATAAATTTTTGATGTGTTTTTGACTTTTTTCCACTTTTTTCTTTCTTTTTTTAAAATTTCATTTGTTTATTTATTCTACTTAGGTATACATGAGAGCAGCATGCATTTTGATTCATTGTACACAGATGGAGCACAACTTTTCATTTCTCTGGTTGTATGTGATGTAGAATCACAACATCCATGCAGTTATACATAAAGCTAGGGCTATGATGTCCATCATATTCCACCATCTTTACTGACCCCCTGCCCCCTCCCCCTTCCCACCCCTGTGACCAAATTTCCTCCATTCTTCCTGAGTCCTCCCCTACATATGGATCAGCATCCACTTATCAAAGAGAACATTTGGCATTTGGTTTTCTGAGATTGGCTTACTTCACTTAGTATGATATTCTCCAACTCCATCCATTTACCTGCAAATGCCATAATTTTATTCTCTTTTACTGCTGAGTAATATTCCATTGTGTATATATATCCCAGTTTCTTTATCCATTCATCTATTGAAGGGCATCTAGGTTGGTTCCACATTTTAGCTATTGTGAATTGAGCTGCTGTAAACATCGAAGTGGCTACGTCACTGTATGGTGTTGAGTTTTTTGTGTTCTTTATATATATTGGAAATTAGTGCTTTATCTAATTTGCGTGTGGTAAAGATGTTCTCCCACTCTAGGCTCTCTCTTCACATTATTGATTGTTTCCTTTGCTGAGAAGAAGCTTTTCAGTTTGGGTCCATCTCATTTATTGATTTTTGAAAAAATATTTTCTTAGTAGTAGATGGACACAATATCTTTATTTGTTTATTTTTATGTGATGCTGAGGCTCAAACCCAGTGCCTCACACATGTGAGGCAAGCACTCTACCATGGAGCTACAGCCCCAGCCTCCATTTATTGATTCTTGATTTTATTTCTTGTACTTCAGGAGTCTGGTTAAGGAAGTCAAGACCTAATCTAGTATGATGAAGATTTGGACCTACTTGTTCTTCTATTAGGTGCAGGGATTCCGGTCTAATTTCTAGGTCTTTGATCCACTTTGAATTGAGTTTTGAGCATGGTGAGAAATAGTGGTTTAATTTCATTTTGCTGCATATGGATTTCCAGTTTTCCCAGCACCATATGTTGAAGTGGCTATCTTTTCACCAACATATGTTTTTGGTGCCTTTGTCTAGTATGAGATAGCTGTATTTATGTGGGTTTGTCTCTGTGTCTTCTATTCTGTATCATTGGTCTTCATATCTATTTTGGTGCCAATACCATGATGTTTTTATTACTATAGCTTTGTAGTATAGTTTAAGATCTGGTATTGTGATGCCTCCTGCTTCACTCTTCTTGCTAAGGATTGCTTTGGCTATCCTGGGTGTCTTATTTTTCCAAATGAATTTCATGATTGCTTTTTATATCTATGAGGAATGTTGTTGAAATTTTAATTGGAATTGCATTAAATCTGTATACTGCTTTTGGTGGTGTGGCCATATTAATTCTTCTTATTCAAGAACATGGGAGATCTTTCCATCTTCTAAGGTCTTCCTCAATGTCTTTCTTTAGTGTTATGTAGTTTTCCTGTACAGATCTTTTACCTCTTTTGTTAGATTGATTCCCAAGTATTTTATTTTATTTTATTTTTGAGGTTATTGTTAACGGGGTAGTTTTCCTAATTTCTCTTTCTAAGGGTTCATCAATGATGTATAGAAATGCTTTTGATTTATGGGTGTTGATTTTATATCCTGCAACTTTGCTGAATTCATTTATTAATTCTAGAAGTTTTCTGGTGGAGCTTCTTGGATCCTCTAAGTATAGAATCATGTCGTTGGCAAATAGTGATAGTTAGAGTTCTTCTTTTCCTATTCATATCCCTTTAAATTCTTTTGTCTGTCTAGTTGCTCTGGCTAGAGTTTCAAGGACAATGTTGGATAGGAGTGGTGAGAGAGGGCATCTGTGTCTTGTTCCAGTTCTTAGAATGCTTCCAATTTTTCTCCATTTAGGATGATGTTAGCCTTTGAGCTTAGCATAGATAGCTTTTACAGTGTTGAGGAATATTCCTACTATCCCTAGTTTTTCTAGTGTTCTGAGCATGAAAAAGTGTTGTATTTTATCAATTGCTTTTCTTCATCTATTGAGATGATCATATGATTTTTATCTTTAAGTCTATTGATGTGATGGATTACATTTCCACATGTTGATGGATTATTGATTTCCATATGTTGAACTAACCTTGCATCTCTGGGATGAACCTCACTTGATCATGGTGCACTATGTTTTTAATGTTTTTGTATGCCATTTGCCAGAATTTTATTGAGAATTTTTGCATCTATGTTCATTAGAGATATTGGTCTGAAGTTTTCTTTGCTTGATGTGTCTTGGTCTGGCTTAGGTATCAGGGGGATACTAGCCTCAGAGAATGAGTTTGGAAGGGTTCCTTACTTTTCTATTTCATGGAATATTTTTTTTTTTTTTGGTACTGGGGATTGAACTCAGGGGCATTCAACCACTTAGCCACATCCACAGCCCTATTTCGTGTTTTATGTAGAGACAGGGTCTTACTGAGTTTCTTAGCACCTCGCCATTGCTGAGGCTGGCTCTGAACTCGTGATTCTCCAGTCTCAGCCTCCCAAAGTGCTGGGATTACAGGCATGCGCCACCATGCCCGGCTTATTTCATGGAATAATTTGAAGGGTATTGGTATTAATTATTTTTTGAAGGTCTTGTAGAACTCAGCTGAGAATCCATCTGGTCCTGAGCTTTTCTTGGTTGGTAGGCTTTTGATGGTGTCCTTTAATTCATTGCTTGAAATTGATTTGTTTAAATTGTGAGTCTTCCCAATTCAGTTTGGGTAGATCATATTTCTCTATAAATTTGTTGATGTCATTGATATTTTCTATTTTATTGGAGTACACATTTTCAAAATAGTTTCTAATTATCTTCTGTATTTCAGTAGTATCTGTCATGATATTTCCTTTTTCATCACAAATTTTAGTAATTTGAGTTTTCTCTCTCCTTTTTCTTAGGGTGGCTAAGGGTTTATCAATTTTATGTTTTTCAAAGAACCAGCTTTTTGTTTTGTAAATTTTTTCAATTTTTTCTTTTGTTTCAACTTCATTGATTTCAGCCCTGATTTTAATTATTTCCTGTCTTCTACTACTACTTTTAGTTGTTGATTTGTTCTTCTTTTTCTAAGGTTTTGAGATGTAATGTCAGGTCATTTATTTGTTGAATTTTTCTTCTTTTAATGAATGAGCTCAATGCAATGAACTTTCCTCTTAGCACTGCCTTTATAGTGTCCTGGAGATTTTGGTATGTTGTATCAGAATTCTCATGTACCTCTAAGAATTTTTTTTATCTTCTCTCTGATGTCTTCTGTTATCCATGCATCATTCAATAGTATATTATTTAGTCTCTAGATGTTGGAGTAGCTTCTATATTTTATTTTATCATTGATTTCTAATTTCATTCCATTATGGTCTGATAGAATGCAGGGTAGTATCTCTATTTTTTTGTATTTGCTAAGAGTTGCTTTGTGGCATAACATATGGTCTATTTTAGAGAAGGATCCATGTGCTGCTGAGAAAAAAGTGTATTTGCTTGTTGATGGATGAAATATTCTATGTCTGTTAAGTCTAAGTTATTTATTGTATTATTGAGTTCTATAGTTTCTTTGCTTAGTTTTTGTTTGCAAGATCTATCCAGTGGTGAGAGAGGTGTGTTCAAGTCACCCCGTATTATTATGGTGTGGTATATTTGATTCTTGAAATTGAAAAGTGTTTGTTTGATGTATGTAGATGCTCCATTGTTTGGGGCATAAATATTTACAATTATTATGTCTTGTTGATGTATGATTCCCTTAAGTGGTATAAAATGTCCTTTTTTATCCCTTCTCACTAACTTTGGTTTGAAGTTCACTTTGTCTGATATGCGGATGGAAGCCCCTGCCATCTTTCCATATTAGATGTAATATAGGTCTCCCTTACTTAAATAACAACAACAAAAAAACGTAACTTTCCCTTTGACTTTATTTAAGATATCTTTGGGTATGTGAACTATTTTCTTTTAAAATGGTCATAATTATTGTTTCCTCCCTGGTATAGGCTGAATGTGTATACATCAAAATTCCTATGCTAAACCTAACTCCCAATATGGTAGTCCTTGAAGGTATGATCTTTGGGCAGTGATTAGGTTGTCGGATTAGTGTCTTTATAAGAAACCATAGAGAGTTCCTTGTTCCTTTCACCAGGTGAAGACATGGGGAGAAACTGGTGTTTCTGAACCAGAAAGTGAGCCCTCACCAGATATCAAATCTGCTAGCACTTTGACCTTGGATTTCCCAGCTTCCAGAACTGTGAGAAACAAATTTCTATGTGTGAACAGCCCAAACAGACCAAGACACTGCCATTATGACTTGTGTATTTGTGTTTGGCTTGAGAGGATCTTCCCCTCCTTAAGGACATAAACATATTTTCACTTTCTTTTTTAGAGAAAAAGGAAAAAGAAGTTTTATTGCTTTGTTAGTAAAGGAGAAACACAGGGACTCCAGTCCTAGAGGCTTGATTCTCAAGGGGAACAGGGGACTTTTAAAAGAGGTGACCCAAAGAAATCCTGCTTCCCCTGAGAGTCACATACTTTCTTTTAATACTTTCGTAGTTTAAAAAATGTTTACCTTAGAGGGTATCATTTCAGGTAAGAATGTAGCTTTACTTTATTTTTCAAATAGTCTAACATAATTTCTTTTTTATAACATTTTGAGATGTTCCTTGATCATATACTAAATTTCTATTGTACCTTAATCTGTTCTTTCATATAACTAAGACCACTAATATCATACAGTTTTATAGAATGATTTGATAGTTAAGAGAAAAAGTCTGCCTATATTGTTGCTGTCTTTGAAAAATTTCATGACTATTATACATTTCTTTTCTGTATGCTTTTAAAATCAGTTTATGAAGTTTCATAAAAAATTTTTGATTTTTATCAGAATTACATTGAATTATGGATAATAATTTAAGGATAATTAAAATCTTCATGATACTGAATATTTTCTGTATTAGTTTCCTATTGCTGCTGTAACAAATGACAACAAACACAGATTTTTGGTCTTACAATTTTAGAGGCCAGAGTCTGGCATGGGTCTCACTGGGCTGAAGTCAAAGTATCAAGAGGGCTCTGGTCATTTTGGGAGGTATAGGGGAGAATCTGGTGTTGGTATATAGCAAATCTATAGATTTCCATTTATTGATTTTGTGTCAGGTTATCTTAGTGAACTCCTTGGATGGTCTTAATAGGTGGGTTTCTGTGAATCATGAAAATAATGAGTGTCATTTTTTTTTTTTTTTTGGTACTGGGGATTGAACTCAGGGGTGCTCGACCACTGAGCCCCATCCCCAGCCCCATTTTGTGTTTTGTGTAGAGACAGGGTCTCACTGAGTTGCTTAGCACCTCACCGTTGCTGAGGCTGGCTTTGAACTCGCGATTCTCCTGTCTCAGCCTCCCTAAGTGCTGGGATTACAGGCTTGCGCCACCGCGCCCGGCTCGAGTGTCATTTTTTATGTATTTTTTTGTGTTAATGCTCTGGTCAGGACCCCCATATGTCACTAATAATAGAGGGCATCTTTGTCGTCTCTCTGTCTTTAGTGAATGCTTCTGGTGTTCAGTTAATGAAATGTTTGGCAAATAAACTTTATCTAGTTAGGACACTTTCTTTCTTTTTTTGCTTGTTTGCTAAAATGTTCTCTCTCTTTCCTAAGAATGGGCAGTGAATTTTACCAAATTCTATTTTTGCTTCAGTTAAAATGCTCATTGGGCTTTTCTTCCTTGGTCTGTTTATTAAATTATGTAGTATTTGTAATGTAGAACTGTCTTTATATTCTTCAATTAAATCATATTTGGTCATAACATAAAATTCTTTTTAATACTGTTATGTTCAATTTGCTGATGTTTTATTTAGGGTTTAAAAAAACATTCTTGAGAATGGCCTATATAATTTTTCTTTGTACTTATCTTGACTTGGTTTTGGATTCCATATTATGCAAGACTATGGAATCTTTCCATTTCCTATGGTCTACATTTCCAGTGTAGAGTTTTGAGGAGGAAGGTACTATACTCACTTTTCCCTACTTAGCAGTTGCTGTATTAATGGGTTGACTGATCGAATTATCAGAAACGTTCTAACCTTTTTTCTCCCTGTTGTGACATGGGGACTTTGTGTACTGTTGTTTCAGCATGTGTCCTGACCCTAAGAACCCAATCCCATTCCTCCCAAGAGCCAGCCCAGCCTTGATCATAGTCCTCCTGAGTCCATTCAAGGATGAGAATCTGCTCTTTTGCCCTTCTGGTTCCCAATACATATAAATTAACTGACCTTTGAGCACCCTTCTCCTTGGTTCTGGTCCACATCCTTGTGGCTGATAGAGTCAGCAGGGCAGTCTGGTAAAACTTCGAAATCTCAGTTGTTCAGAGAGGAGGCTCAGCAACCCTTATTTTACTTATCCATCCCAAACTGCTAATACTTCAAGCAGAGGAGACACTTTTTTTTCCCTTACCAGGGTCGCACTTGAGCCCTGCATACCCACCTTGATTTTCCAGATCAAACCATCTGTACAAGTCCAAACTCTGTCTACCTCATGTTTCTCCAGCAAGGACTCATGAACCACTAGGGACCTCAGGTGTATTCTTAAGAGTTTGTATGTTCTATATAGATTTTTAATGTTGTATAATCATGTACCACATAATGATGTTTTGGTCAATGGTAGGCTGCAGATATGACAGTGACTATACCATATAACTTATGTAAGTATACTCTATAATGTTTGCACACTGACAAAGTTGACTAATGACACATTTCTCAGATTGTATTCCCATATGGCTGTATTTTCATTTTGTTAACAATCTAAAAAAAAAAAAGTTAATACAAGCAAGTTTTAAATTATCCAGGTGACCAAATGATGCCTTCAAGTGATGTTATTTAGCTTAGAAGTTGAGGTGTTTCTCCAGTTGTGGCCTTAGGCAGTAGAAATTTCTTGGTCTTGGGCCTGTAACTTTCCTTTCCTTAAAAGAAGCGTATGCATTTATCAGTTTGAATATAACTGCTGTAGATTGCTCTGAGGCTACTCCCTCTGTCAGGGGGCTCCCTTCAGTGTTTGTGCTCACCTTGATGCCTTTACTGCCATCCCTCACTTCCTCAGCTTCTCTGTAGGGCCACCTTCTAACCCACAATTGGACTCTGCACAAACAGTGCTAATCCGTGGGTTGGGGGTGGGGCACAGGCTTTGGGCAAGTCATTTGGCACAGGGAGAATGGAGAGGCCAGAGCCTCTCCTCAGGTTGGCACCGTGGTTTTCACGTGTGTCTCCAGGACTCAGCAGCAGGGGTCACTGTACATAAGGTTATTATCAGGGTGTCAGCTTTTCATCAGCTTCCCAGTGTTAGGCTCAAGGGAAACCAAGGTGGCTTTATTCCAGCTGTTTATCCCAGAGGGTCTGTATAATTGTGCCAAAGTGCATAGTGGAGCTGAGTGGATGTGACTTCATTGTGGCTCCTGCCAGCATCATCACAGCAAATGGGAGTGAGTCCACTCCCTGAATTTATTGCTGGCACTAAGGGTATACATAGACAAGTGAGACTCACCCAATTAGACTGGAAGTTAGTTGTAAACTCTTTAGACAGAATGAATATTAAGAAAATAATCATATCACATCACTAAATAAGACCTAAGAACAACATCTCTGTTTTAAATACTTAACACCTTGAAAATTGTAGCAATAGCTCTAATTCTTTTAGAATCCCAGCAGCTCATTGGCCCCTCATGGGCCCTAGAGTTCTCTCAAGATCAGAGACAATAGCTGGTGTGGTGGTGTGTGCCTGTTATCCCAGTGACATCAGAGGAGGACCTCAAGTTTAAAGCCAGCCTCAGCAATATAGCAAGACCCTAAGCAACTTGGTGAGATCCTGTCTCAAAATAAAAAATAAAAAGGGCTGGGGATGTAGCTCAGTGGTTAAGCAGCCCAGAGTTCAATCCCCAGTACCATAAAAAAGAAAATAAGGCTGGGGGAGATCAGAGACAAGGAGATCCTTAGCATGCCATCAAATCTTCTCCAAGTCATTTTTCCTTCTGAAAGTCCCATGAGGAAAAAAAAAAAAAAACAACTTGCCATCTTGGATAGGTCATTTTTTTCCAACTGAAAAGGAGGTTAAATCGTTGTTTCTAAATTTCTCTTTTGTGAGATGATCCTAAATGGTCCTAAAACCAACCAAAACTAACTCTCAGAATAATGAAGACAATATTTTTTCTTAAATGTATTTAAGAATATGAAATAAAATAGAAGCTCACATGTTGTGGTTATCATTATGTAATAAATCATCTTTAAGTGCTAGTGACACAGGCCTGGGAACATGGGGTTGAGACTGTGCTTCAACAGCTAATGGTGGCATTGAGCCCTGTCTTTGATTTAATGACATTGCTCTATATTACATCTCGTCTTGCAACTAGTACACATTTTTGTCACAGATTATACTTTTCATTCTTCATACAAAAAAAATTTAATTTATCTAGTATTTTCACTGCATTACGAGTTAAAGCAACATGAATAAACTTTTGATTATTTCGTCGAGCATTTAATTTTCCTGTAAGACCATTTTGGTAGAAACCAAGTGAACTACTGGCATTATGTTCTGGTAGTGTCATTATTAAATTTCTTAAGAAAGTGTTGGATGTTAGGATCTCTAAAGTTCCTTTTGGGTCAGTGAATCTATGCTAAAGGGGATGTAAGTCTGGGAAAGAAAGAAGAAAAAAAAGAGAGAGAAACCCCATCCAGTAGGATCTTAGGGATCTTCCAGTTGAAGTGTGTGTGTGTGTGTCTCTCTGTGTGCACAGTGGGTGAATGAAGAAAGCAACCAAGTCAAAGCTTAAAGTCACCTGAACAGTTAGGACTGTTCTTGGAGTTTATCAGGGAACACTAGTCTAACAGGCCTTCCCAGGACTCCTGCCATGGCCACACACATACACAGACAGGCACACAGCCACCCACTCAGACAGACAGACCAACATACACAGACCCAGACACACTCATACAGCCACAAAGATGCATACACCCAGGCACACATAGAGACACATCCAGACACAGACACTCTCACTCAGATACAGATATACACACAGACACACAGCCATATACATACACACACACACAAACACATAGGACACACACACACACTACTTTTCAGAAAAGTGTTAAAAACAAAGGCATCTCCTTCCTTGATTCTTATTTTATAGGATCCCTGAATGAGCATCCTTGATAATCTGGGCCTTTTCCAGTGGTATCCATGGTACACTGGTGACCTCTCAGTATTCTGTTCACCTTAAAGGCCTTTGCATAACTGAGTTAATCTTCATTTTCTAGGGGAATTTGAATTTCAGATATTCTGACAGTCTTCCCTGGGACTCAGTAGATCTCAAACTTCTGTGTGCTTATGATTCCCTGGGGGCTGGGCTAAGATGAGGTCTCGGGCCCCAGACTCTGATTCTATAATTTTGAAAAGTGGCCAGGGATCTTCGGTTTTACAAGTCCCCAAATGATTCTGATGCAGGAGTTTCAAGGAGAAACATGCCATCAATCTGTTTAAGAAATTACATAAATGCAACAGTATTTACTGAGTGAATCAAGGTACCTAAGTATTATAGTAAAAATGTACAAGAACTGCCTGGAATACCCCAGTCCTAGGAGTCCCCTTTGTACTTGCTTTTACAAGCAGACAGCTTTTCTGCCTTTCTGTCTAGTCTGGATGATAAAGCTAAATATTTCCATGTGTAATGTGCTATTAGAGTCCTAGGATTGCCAGCTTCCTTGATTCACAAGATAATACTGACTTCAGTGGGGTTGGTTCCTTCTCCTTCTTCTTTCCATACTGGGAGTTGAATCCAGGGCCTCACATATGCTAGGCAAGCATTTCACCACTGAGCTACATCCCCATCCCTTTTTATTTTGTTTTGAGATAGAGTCTTAGTAAGTTTTCCAGGCTGACCTTGAACTTGTGATCCACCTGCCTCAGCCTCCTGAGTAGCTAGGATTACAGGTGCATACCACTGCATTTCACTTCTTGATCCAGGATACACATATGTAAACATATTTATTGAAAAAACTTCTCAACAATGTCTTACCTTTATTATTACATCTTCTATTCTATCCTGTTATGCTTCATTTTTGAAAACATGCTGGTCATAATACACTAGATTGATTTCATGACCTACAGTCTGATTATCTTTTGATGCAAAAAAAAATCATCCTAAAAGTGGCTTAAAGCACAGTAATCATTTTATTGTGTCACACTTTCTGTGGGGCAGAAATTTAAAATGGGTTCAGTAGGGCTGTCCTGACTTAGGTGTTTTGCATGATTATAGTTAGTATATTTGGGGCTGGAACAGGGCAGCTGAATCAGCTCTCTCCATGTAGTCTCTCTATGTGGTCTCTCTATGTCTGCATGGGCTGATTTGGACTTCCTCATATTATGGCAGCCTTGGGGCAGTCAAATTGATTAAGGCACCTCAGAGTGCCAAAGGTAAAGACCAGGCAGAAGATAGCCTAGCCTTGGAAGTCACATAGCATTGCTTCTTCCACATTCACAATCCCATTGCAATTCAAAGAAGGAAGTACAGACCCCATCGCCATGATGGATGGAGCTTCAAAATCTCATTGTAAGGGCTGGTGTTGTGGCTCTGCAGTTGAACGCTTGCCTCGCATGTGCGGGTTCGATCCTCAGCACCACATAAAATAAATAAAGGTATTTGTTCATCTCCAACTAAAAAAAATCAAAAAAAAATCTCATTGTAAAAAGAGCAGAAATGATGAGAGATACTGGGTCAGTCATCTTTGGAAAACGCCATCAGCCACACCCACTGAGGGCATCATTGCAATTTGAAAAAATTCCCCTAGAGGGCACTGTTGTCATGAGACATCAGATACACGGGTGAAGGGATGGGGAGAGTGTTGGGGAGAGTGTTGGGAAGAGAGAAAAAGGATTTGGATGTTGGCAAAGGTAGAGCAGCTCATCCTTCAGAACTGATTGTTCTTTCTGTTGCAGAGAGCTTGTGGTGGCTGTGATGGGATATGTGGCTATGCAGATGTCCTAAGGGAAGGGAACCCAGCAAAGAAGGAGCAGGACTGTCGATCAGCTTGCAGGGTTTTAAGTCTTTGTGCATTTCCCCCAGTGCCTAGCAGAAAACCTTACACAAACATCCACTTTTCAAAATTTTTAAAATTTTAATTAGGTTTACATGACAGCAGAATGCATTTTGATTCATTGTACACAAACGGAGCCCAACTTTTCACTTCTCTGGTTGTACACAATATAGAGTTACACCATATGTGCTGTCATACATGAACCAGGGCATTGTTGTCCATCACATTCCACCATCTTTCCTGCTCGCATGTCCCCTCCTCTCTCATCCCTTCCCTTTGACCAAAGTTTCTCCATTCTTCCCATACCCCCTCCCACATTATGGATCAGCATCCACTTATCAGAGAACGTTTGGCCTTTGGTGGTTTGGGATTGGCTTACTTCACTTAGCATGGTGACAAACATCTACTTTGAAAGCTAAGCATAAAGTGCCTATGAGTCACCAGGCAGAAAAGCAGTTTGGGTAGGACAATGCTGTCTCTAGTACCCTTCATAGACTCATAGTCTGTTATACAGTATGAATGGCTCTACATTTTCTGTGCTTGGGCACTGGAAGTGATAATTTGGAAGACTGCCGAAAATGTATTCGTAGGTAAGGTCGCCCAAGGAAAATGCATAAAGTCAGAAGAAAAAGGTGCCAAGGAGAGAAAACTGGGGGCCTTCAACATTTGAAATAAGAGATAGAGACTAAAGAGAAAGGAGACTAGGAAGGTATGGCCTGAGATATAGGAGGAGAACCCAGTGAGAATGGTGGCACGTGCTGGCACAGTTTCCAGGAAGAGGGAGTGGTCCTCAGGGTCAAGTGTGGCAGCAAAATCAAGACTAAAAAGACACCATTGGATTTGGCAATGAGGAGGTGACTGATGACTTTTATAATGTCACTTGCTAGAAGCTAGGTTAGGAGGGCATTATGGGAGTCTGGTAGTGATGGGAGGGAGTAAAGGGTGGTAATTTGAGATGGTCAAGAGATTATTGATTTTTAAAACCTTGGGTAAGGCTGGGCGCGATGGCATACACCTGTAATCCCAGCGCTTAGGGAGGCTGAGACAGGAGAATCGCGAGTTCAAAGCCAGCCTCAGCAACGGCGAGGTGCTAAGCAACTCAGTGAGACCCTGTCTCTACATAAAACACAAAATAGGGCTGGGGATGTGGCTCAGTGGTGGAGTGCCCCTGAGTTCAATCTCCAGTACCAAAAACCAAAAAACAAATCTTGGGTAAGACTAAGCACATGCATAGGCACAGGAAAGGATGAGAAATCAAAGACTAAAGAAGAATAATTGATATAGCCTGGTCTGGGGAGGAATGGGATCCAACATCCAGACTGAGGGGTGAGCCTTGGAAGAGGAAGGTAGCTGCTTCTGAGAGGAGAACTGGTAAAACAGGGAAGAGATCAAGATTTGGGGAGGAGAGGCGTTCACTGAACTAGTTCAAGTGACTCTGTTTCCAGAGAGAGCAGTGAGGAGGGTGTCGATGCTTGAGAAGAATTTGTCAGTCAGTCAGTGATGAGTGGAAAACTTGTTTAAGTTCAGCTCATACCCATCTAGTGCCCATTCTGTAAAGTATTGTCACTTATAACAAAATGTGAAACAGAACGCATACCTAGCTACAGTTTCCTACCTCTCCCTGGAGGAGTTCATTACTTCACCTAAGCATGGAAAGGTGTTTGTCAGGGAAAGAGAGGCATGGCATTCCAGGCCAGTCCTGAACTCAGAACAGTGTGGGCATCACCCAGTCCAGAGACCCTCGGTGAGGCAAGTTGTCTACTGGAGACAAGAAAGAGGAAACATGATTCTGTATTAAATCATGAAAGAAAGCATCCTTAGGACCTTAGGACCAAGGCCTAAGCAAAAGGAGGAGAGAGATATGGTGACTTTGGGATCCAGGAGTGAACATGGAGGGTAGAGGTTCACTGGGGTCAGATGGTGCAATAGCAATGGTATGGCCTTGGCCTTCGGTTCTTATTAGCTTTGCACTCTTGGACAGGCCACTTCATACCAAGCTTCTGTTCTCCATCTGTAAAAAGGAAATCATCTTACTGAACTAGTGTTCTCTTTGGAATTCAAAGCACCTAGAAACCCAATACCTGCTGCTATTATTATCATTATTTCATTTGCTATCTATTTCAGAGAAAATCAGGCACTTCTGACTTAACACCAGGACTGTAAGAATATGTTAAGATTTTGGAATCTTTGTAAGAAGTATAGACTCATTTTATCATTTCCCTATATTCCTATTATTCTATAGGAATTATCATATTATCTATCATAATATCAATTATTCTATAGTAATTAAACCTAAGATTGCTTGGCACTTCATTTTTTTGGGAGTAATTCACAAAGGGAGCTGAGGAGATCCTGTTTCACTTCACTGCTTGAATAGGGCATGGGGAAAGGAGGGGAGGAGAATCCAGAGGTCAGAGTGACTGTAGCTGTGATGGCAAGGAACTTGCTGCTTGGAGGAAAGTGAGCTGTAGCTAGGATGGGTTTTGGAGCCCAGATAAAAGGAAGGCCTTTTGGACTCAGGTGATGCTAGCCACAGCCAAGTCACGTCCAAAGGGAGGGCTTCATTGCTGTGTGCACTACCCAGAGGCTGGACAGTTGCCGAGATGGCTGGGTCTTCTACTTCCTTTTCCCTAGGTGCTCATCTGACCATAGCACGGTCTTTCGTGCTCATCCTGTTGGAACCATTCATCACTCAGGAGCGCCTTGAGGGCAGGGACAGGTGACTTGTTCACTGCTGAATCCCTCAGTGGTTGGTGTTCCGAGCCTTCCATGTGGCCAGTTCCCTGTAAATGTGATTCATTGGCTGCCTGTATGCCCAAGTGAATGAGTGACTAATAGTTGAATAACAGAATAAAGTGAATGCAAGAGCCTGTTTGAATCTACTGAAATGTGGCCCAAGTGGCAATCAGGGTTACCTAATTCCCTAAAAACTAGATAAGACTCCTATGAGTGATATATTTCATATCTGGGAAATTCTTGGGGCTGTGGGCTAGGTTGGGGATGGAGAAACAGAAGCAGAGAGATTGTGGTCTCCACTGGCTCTAAACTCCTGCTTGCTTGGTTTAAGGATGGTCTCCATTTGACTCTGCCTCATGTACGTGCACAATGCAATCCTTCCTTTATTTCCACACAGTCCACACACTCCCACTGATCAAGGCAATTTGTGTGTGAAGCAGATTTTACCGAGAACTTGGGGTCGGGGGCAGAGGAGGAGTTGACATCATGGCAACTTGAGCAACTTCAAATGGAATGTTATTCTTAAAATCCTTTTGCCACCCACCACTGATGATTTCTTGTTGGTCTTATTGACAGTGAAGCCCAGTCTTTTATAATTTCCTCTTTCCTTTCTTTCTCTCCCTTTCTTTTTTCCTCACCTGTCACACTTCAGATTGCTTTTGAGAAGTTCAGAATTCTGTATTTTAAAGAAAAATTTATCCTGTCAGGAGCATCTCTAGTAACAAAATAACTGACAATTGTACTTTATAGCTCTCTCTCTATATATATTAGGTGCACTTCCATGTTCAATTCAACATTATTCATAATAGTCAAGATTTGGAATCACCTTAAGTGTCCATCTACAGATGAATGAATTAAAAAAAAAACCCCCCATGATATATATGTACACAATGGAATACTATTTGGCCATAAAAAAGAACAAAAATCTTTTCATTTTTGACAACATGGATGAACCTGGAGGATATTATGTTAAGTGAACTAAGCCAGGCACAGAAAAGACAAATACTACATGCTCTTGCTCATATTAGGAACCTATAAAATTTGATTTTATAGAAGTAGAGATTATAATAGTGGTTACATGAGGCTGGGAACATAGTAAAGATGAGGTTAACACTCAATAAGTAGACTTTGAGAACAGCAGATTTCTCTCCACAATGTAGGTGAGTCTCATCCAATCAGTTGATGTCCTTAAGAGAAAAGACCGAAGTCACTTAAAGAGGATGAATTATGCCTCCAGACCGCTTTTGGACTCAAGACCACAACATCAGCTCCTATTAGAATTTTCAGATTGCTGGCTGGTCCTACAGATTTTTCAATTGTCAGCTCCCACAACTGTGGGAGCCAGTTCCTTCAACTTTCTCCACCCTCAACCCTAGATCTGGAGAGAGTCCAAGGACTAGGACCAATGTGAACAGGAAGCCCAAGAAGTATGAGTAGGACAAACACCTCTGTAAGGAATGTATAGATGAGCCTCTGAGGCTGGTCCTGAAAGTGGGAGGAAATGAGGCCACTGGCAGGTCAGGATCCATCATTGTTTTAAAGATCACAGCCTCATTGAGATACAATTGACCTATCACAGTTCACCTATTTAAAGTGTACAAGTCACAGAGTTGTGCAGCCATTATCATAGTCCATACCTGTTCATTTTTTCTCTTTTGTGGTGCTTACTTAAGATAAGGGTTCTGGAGGCCAGGAGTCAGACATCAAGATGAGGTTAAGGTTGGCCTTCTGGAGGTCCTGGGGGAGAATCTGACTCATCTCTGTCTCTTTGCTTCTGGTTGTGACAGTCTTTGGCATCCTTGGCTAGTGGCTGCATCACTCCTGTCCCTACCTCTGTCTTCACATGGCACTCTCCTCTGGGTGTGTGTCTCTGGTCCTCATCCTTATAGGATGCTAGTCATTGGATTTAGGGTCTATCCTACTTCAGTATGCAAGTCAGGACACAACTTAGGACTCTCTAAGGACAAAAATGATCAGGACAAGCTATAATGGAAAACGTATTTCCCAGATAATGAGTAAGGGAAAAATAAAGATGAGTAAAGGAGGGTAAGAAGTGGCAAGATCAAGACCTTTTGGAGAATGAAGCAGAATGCTTAAGAGATCAGGTATGTATTAGCTTGGGATTTTTTAATCTCTGAGTAGCCTCCTAAAAGTTCTTTAGATAAGCATGAAAGACAACAGGCATCCCTTCCAGAAGATTTGAATCAACCAATGAGGCAATTGCAGAGAATGGACCCAAGTGCTTTCTGTTCATCCCTTCCTCACTAACTTGTAATGATTGAACATTTGTGATTTTAATATTTAAAGGGAATATCTAGATTAATGACTGACAGTCTATAGAGTCACTGAAGGATGATTTGGAAGTAACATGTACCAATTCTATGCTTTACAGCAAACAGCGTTATTATAAGGTTGCAAAGAGGCAACTGCACGGAGGCAGGCAAACTCTTTGCTTGGACCAAACTCAGAGCCTGAATCAGTGGATGATCTTCATGACAGACTTACAAAAAACTGGAGAGCAGAAAGATGGATTGGACACTTGGCAGATATGGAGAACCATGGCTGTAGGCCAAAGAAGAATGAGGACCATATAGGTACTGATACCAAAGTCTTCAAAATTCTCAATAAGGAAAGTAAAATGGAAGTCAGAGATGTGCTCTAAGATAAATGACAAGCAAGACTTTAGAAAGAGCACAGGGTCAGTCTGGCTCTGATTTATGGGATCTGGAGGAAAACTGACCAGCAGGTTGTATGGTCAGTTGAATTTGAAAGAAGATCAGATGGTCAATGACACTGAGACTTCTCCTTTCTGGGCATCCTGTGGTGGGAGAACCAGGTCACTGTTCTGTAAGACTGGGGACAACTACTCAATTGTTTCAGGCTACAGTGAATATCTTGGAGAGGTTCTAAGAAGATCAAAGTAATCCTGTTACAGTGTGCTGTTTGAATTTCAGACCCTACAATTCTTACACAGTGTGCAATGATGCCACATTAACAACTATCAGCCAAGATGGTTCAAGTTTAATTAATTGAACTTAATGGGGAAGGCTCTGCCCTTCTTAGTACTTACAACATCCAGGTTTTCTCTCTGTTTTTGTTTTGTGACATGCCACACTTACCTGTATATTATGGCAGATCGTTTATTGGATATTCTGATGAAAGGAAGGCATTCTGGAATACTGTAAGAATTGGAAATGTTACCTCGCAATGAAGAAGGTCAGAATAGAACCCTCACACATCAAAAGACAGGCTATAGAAATACAGCAGGCCAATTGCAGTCCTATAACTAAAATAGTAACATATTTTGGTGCCCTGGTTAAACTTTTTTTTACTCTGAAGAGGCTGAAGACTTCCAGAAAAAACAGCAAAGACACCAACTTGCTCAAGGAGTTCTAGAAACCCAGAATAAGCTCCTGAGCCCAGGACTTCTCTTATGACATGTCTCCTTCAATTCTCTGACAGAGAGATGCATTAAAAAAAATTTTTTTTAAGTTGTAGATGAACACAATACCTTTATTTTATTCATTTATTTTTATGTGGTTCTGAGGATTGAACCCAGTGCCTCCCACATGTTAGGCAAATGCTCTACCATTGAGCTACAACTGCAGTCCCAGAGAGATGCATTTTAATGAACAAGTGATCTATGACTTAAAAAAAATTGCACACGTAGCTCTAGCATGTATCACAAGCACACACAGAGGGGAAAAGCAATGGGGATTTTTATTCCTTCCCCATTGTAGAAAACAGAGAACATTTGTAGATTTAACAGAAAAATTAAAGAACTTTTTAAAGTTAAGAGGACTGATTTTTCTTATTGATGACTGTGGACCTGATGGAATTAGAAAGTAACTGATATTTAATAATATATAATATACTTTTTTCATTCTTATCTTGAAGATGACTTTTTTCTAAGAATACTACAGATAAGCATTACATTAGATATTACATATTAGTAAATTTTTAATTAGTTTAAATTTAGAGCAATTAGTCTTCCAACGATTGGAAATGTGTTGAGTAATAAAGCTGAACCTTGAATGTGGGGAAAAAGAAAGGAAATATAATATCCTTAGATGCTGCCAATGAGGCATCTGATAATGTTAGTATCTCTTACCAATCTGTAATGTTCCTCTTTGGTAACTGCACATCACCCCTTCTCCTTGGTGTAACTGACCAACCCTCACTCTGTGTGGTTCTGTTGGGAAGAACACTCTGACTAAAGACTGGAATAGCCTAAGCTTGGCTAATCAGGACACTGCATTCATTTGGCCAAGGCGATTGGTCCAGAAATGGGCATATGATCAAAAGAAGGCCAATTAGAATTTTCCCCTGGCTTAAAGATCTTTTTTCTTTCTTTCTTCCTTTTGCTGCCTAGAGGAAGTCATCTGTAAAAAGTACTCATGAGACTAATCCACAGAGAGAATCAGAATGGAGGGAAGGAGTCAGTCTTAATAAATGGGGATTTTTAAAGCTGGTCGTGGTCAAGTGTAACTCCAACTCTGCCATAGGGCTAACAATCCCCCTTTCATTAAAATTAGTGAAAATTGAGTTGAACATCTGTCACTTGTAATTTGAGGAGCCCTGGTTAATCCACTGCCGGCTATATCAACTTTGACAGCCTTCCCCAGCCTGACACTTCTCCAGGGAATGTGTGATCTTATTGTAGATGCATCTAATGATTCTGTCCTCTAGCAGTGTACTCACAGTGTTCCTAGAATAACCACCAACATAAGAATAGCTAAGATCTTATCAGAATCAAAGTCTTATCAAAAGCACTGTGCTAAGGGCATTATATGCACCTTTTCCTTTGGCATTAATATCTCCAATTCTCCACATTTAATTGGAAAGTACTAGGGTTTGGAGCACTTGAGAAGTTGTTCATCATTCGGCCACCAGTAGGTGGAGGAAAGAATATGTAAATCCAGTCGAATTCTCTGGAACCTGTGCTGTTACATTATATTGCCCCTTCCTGGGCTTGGCCTCCCAAAGAACAGCACAGTCACGGAGAGCTCAAACAGAATCCTGTGGCACCACTTATTTATGAGTTGGGCGGCCACTATTTTCAGATAGTGAGTAATGCAGAAGGGCATTTTGTACTAGGATGACAAAGTTAACACTTTTAGCAATGCAAAAGGAGAGGAAATAATGTGCCCAGCTTATAGGTTGAGAAACCCAAACTCAGAGTGGCTAAGTGATTTGCACATGGTTACACTGTACCAAAGTTGTTGAAGTTGGGAAAAGCCCCCAGAAATGTGTGACTTCAGATGCAAGAGGGCTGAAAAGAAAATGTGACTTTGGAAGGCTTATAGAAATCAAAGTCTTTAGGTGGTTGGTGTGAAGCACTTGTTCCAGTAAGAACAAAATGTCTTTCCTTGTTCAATGAATTATTTCATTCTGGGGAGGAGGCCTCAGTCTACTTTTCCTTTTTCTGGAAAGGTCGGCCAGTGGGTCAGGCAGCTGGGGATTTTCATGAGGTTAGGTCTCCTGATTCATGGGGTGAGATTTATCTTTCTCATTGTCTCTCAGAGAAGGATGAGCTCATTGGTGGTGACTAGAGCAGCTCTCTGTCCCTTCTCTTCTCCAAATGCTGGAAGAAGTGGGATGTGAGCTCTCAAATGTCACAGAAGCCTACAAAATGCTGACTCCCGGATGCCGTGCATAACTGAGGTTGGCTCAGAACGAGGAGACAGGGCAACACCATCATCTGCTAAGAATTTATTGTTCTGCAGCTTGCCCTGGACACAATGGTAAGACTGAGACAGGAGGAATAGATGTGGGGTGGGTGGGGGCAGCAAACTGGGTGTGTCTTTGCAAACAAATCTTCTTGGGGGTTGGGGAAAGGAGCAGTGCAGGATTAATCAAGAAGCAGACTGTGTGTGGGTTAGGGCACTGAGAAGCAGGGACATAAAAAACTCCAGACAGAACAAAGCAAAGCAAAGCAAAGCAAAGCAAAGCAAAGCAAAGCAAAGCAAAGCAAAGCAAAGCAA
This sequence comes from Xerus rutilus, assembly GCA_028644305.1. Taxonomy (NCBI): domain Eukaryota; kingdom Metazoa; phylum Chordata; class Mammalia; order Rodentia; family Sciuridae; genus Xerus; species Xerus rutilus. Next base: position 27,373,586 of record CM053411.1, on the reverse strand, counting down.
AGTGAAGCAAGGCAAAGCAAAGCAAAACAAATACTCAAACTAAGAAGGGAGGCGGGAAGCATTTGTTTGGAAAGATTTTGATATTCATTGCTTAAAAAGAAGCATTGAAGTTGTCATGGGAAAATTCGGAACTTTGTGTAGTGTTTTGTATTCTGAATCACATATGGTGGGTGGGCTCCATGACCTTTGCAGAGTCAAGGTGCTATGTGGATTAGGAGTTCTGTTGGATTGAATGGTGCCAGAATCCCTCGTGGGCAGAAAGGCAGCTGATGGCCATGTTTTGAGTGGCCCTGAGCAGTGGCCTTGATTATTTCAAAAAACAACCTCAAGGAAGAGCTCTGGAGGAGGAGCTCTGGCGGGCTAGCAGAGGTGAGATTGGAGGTTATTTCTTTTGCTTCTTTGTGTATTTTCCAAGAATTTTTTTTGTGTCTGTATATGCATTTTATTAATGTCAAATTACATAATTAATATGTTGCTGCAATCTTCTTATGCAAAATTTTAATTTTATGCAAGAGTAAACTATGTCCCTATTGACCATCCATCCACTTGGGGCTTTTCCTGTGCATTAACATGTGTATAATGAATCAGATGAGAATTACTGTTTTGGGTGAGTGGCATTTTAAAAAGCATAAATGATATTGGACTATTCGTTTCTTTCTTCAACTGGCATTTTTCTCTTAACATGTCCTGTTATGACACCTAGATCTACTTCATTCTCTTAGCTACAGCATGATAGTCCATAGTGCGACTTTAATATATGTACATATAACATTTACAATAATAAAATTATTGTAGCAGATTTTACAATTACAGTAAATATTAAAATTATAATAAATATTCTAACTCATAGTTATATATTTATATAGTTATATATTCCACTCTGCTTTATATTTATTTATTAATTTATCTATTTATTTATTTATACATTTATTCCTTTTCTCATGGACATTTGGATACTTGCCACTTGCAACCTGTTAGGGTAGCGGCCAGCCAGACACGGACACCTCTGTGCAGTCAGGAAATCCTTTATTCAGGGGAGTGGGCGCCCAGGTGAAGGAAAGAAGAAAGAGAGAGAGAGGGGACGCGCGGGAGGGATTTTATAGAACCCACTACAAACCGCGTGGCGAGCCAGGGATTGGTCACTTCAAAATTGGGGGCAGATAAGCAGTAGCGGTCTTCTTTTGATGTGCTAACCTGAGCGGTTAGGCTTTGGTAGGAGGAACTGCCTTGGGCTTTTAGAGAGGGGATGTGAAAATTAATTACAAAAGGGCTGTTTTTTACCTTACATTCCCCCATTTTTGATTTTATAAGGATGGGCACATGGATGACATTGGCTCTTCTGGCTGCTTCGAGCAGAATTGGGGCAACGTCTGTGGAAGAAAGGGGGAGGGGGAAGGAGGTAAAGGACCCAGGCTCCGAAGATCAGAATCTCCCGAGAGGAGAAGTCTGAAAGGTGCCTTGCAGCCATAGCATTGCCAGCTGGTGGGGCCAGTTCTCTGAGTGTAGATGTGAAGGCAGGAGCCAAGAATGTCAGAGTAGAGTCTCAGGAAACAGTTGCAAGTGAGTGACTGTCCTCCTTGAGAATCCGAAGATCCCTGAGGAGAAGCTGATTAAATTTCTGATTAGAAACCTGCTGGATTTAAGATTGAATAAATTTGAACAGACATGGCAGGGGGAGGCAAATCAGGAAAAGTATACTATACAAGGGAATTTTGAAAAGAAAACCCATGAGCTTATCTCTTTGGGGTTATTGACATCTGATCAGTCAGATCCTAAAGGAGTTTGATGTTTTTTATCAAACCTGACTTGTTTTTCATTAAATGATGAAGGGTGTTGTTATCTTTCTTGACCATTCCAGTTTTGTTGATATAGCAGCAGAATTCTTCTTTCAGGAATAGGCATGTTCCTCCTTGTCTGCTGTTAGGAGGTGTATGGCTTGATGGTCCTGCAATGAAACTTGGGCAATAGATGTTATCTGCCGTTGTAGGGAGGCAAAAGAGGTGGCCAATGCCTCTGGCTTCTTGAAGTTGTTGTTTAAGCCTTTGAATAGCGGTTACCACATAAGCAAGTTCTTTTGCCTTCACCCTGAAGGCAGCGAGTAAGGAGTGAGGAGACCAGAGTGAGTTTAAGTACTAGTGGTTGGAAGACAGTTTGTCTTGCCCTGAGAGGGAGGTGGTAATAAACCATATTAATTTAGCCTGGCTGTGTAGAGTTAATTGAGGAATCAAGGTGGAGGGAACATAAAAGATGAAGGGTATATTGAGGCTTAGATTTTTGTTAGGACATCATTGCACTAGAAAGGAACTGTGACAGAGCAAAGGTTGGGAAAAGACTTTAATGATGTGGTCACAGGGAACCAGACTAGAGGAAGTGTATGAAAAGAGATACTTCCTCCAAGGCTGGAGGGAGGGGCCCTTGGGGTCAGTTTGAGGTATTGAGAGGAACACCAGTGGGAACCAGTTATTGTTTAAACCTGCACAGAGGGAGCAGTCTAAAATGTTATTAACTTTGGATAAATTGAGAAGCTGAACTGAAGGCCCTGACATATTAGGACCATCCATGAAGAGGTCTGTTTTAGGAGGGGCAACTGCACCTTAGGATAGGTGATTGTATCTAGCTGGTGTTAGAGTTCTTTTTTTTACTCCTGGATGGTTATGTGAATGAGGGAATAATTATATATAAGTTCTCTAGATTCTGATCAATAAATATCTCTCATTAGGAAGTATAGGGGCTGAGGATTTGTCCCCATAAGAAGGCTGGAGAGGACAAGACATGTAAACACAGTATTTAATTTTAATGTCATAGATGTTTATCTTTAACATGTGGTTAAGCCAGTTTAATATCATCT
>CM053411.1:27328088-27370238 GCA_028644305.1 Xerus rutilus | reverse complement strand
GGCTGGGTTAGAGAATTACATTCATTTACCATTTATGAAAACACAATGTTTAAGTATATAGAATTATGCCTGTTGGGCTTTAAATTAAGTAATTTTGTTTCTAATGATGACAAAGCAATTTATATCCCCTTGATAAAATTTACCATTTATGAAAACATTAAAATGTTGTCCTATGGAATTTAAAGGAATTAAAAGTATTTGGTATTGGATTTAACAGTTAATATTTTATCTAATAAACACATTTGAGTACTCAATATCAGATCTGATTTGCTTATTTTCATTAAAAAAAATCAAGACATTAGACAAGCATATTTAACAGTAACATTTTCCCTTGAAGAAATTTTTGACAATGAGATATATATTAGACATTTTATAGACATTAACAAGTTATTAGTCCTTTGACCACGTGGAAAGACTTGTGAGTTGAGTAATTCTAAAGACGTCTTTATGTTTACCCAATTCAAATTGAACCTTTTAAATCATGTGAATTAAAGGTGTTTGGATCCATTTTTTAATTTTAGTTTATGAGCACTTGGTTTACATAAACACAAAAAAATAGAGCATGCAGAAGGCCTTTTGAATTAAAGGTAGGTATACCTAGTCTCAGTAGAGTGTAAAAAAACTTTTATAGTTGGATAAAATACATCTGATCAGAAGTTTCAACTTTAGCACGCAGAATTAAAGTTTTAAAAATGTAAGAGTGAAGAGTCCTAGAGAGAGATAAAAAATTATGGCCATTGTTTCAGTAAAGCAACAAGAGAGAATGGAGGAAGAAGAAATGGGTGGGGCAGTTTAGGTAGATGTAAATTAACCTCCTTTTCCCTTTTTTTTCCCTTGAGCTGAGGTCTGAAAAACGAGGCCTAGGCAGCTGTGAAAAGCTGCAAGCCTAGTGGTTTGTGGGGGAGGGGCTGCCGCAGCAGGCCAGGTAGCAGGCCAGGCTGTGAAGAGCTTTGGCTGTTTTGTCTGAGTGAAAAGTCAGAATCCTCATTCCAATCATTTTGTGCTTAGGAGCCAAGGATTGGATGGGGGTACCCGGGGTGTTCCATATTTAAAAAAAAAAAGGGGGTAAAGTTTGTCAAGATGTTTTAGAAGACAGCTTGTAAGGGGAAGAGAAAGCTGGAGGTGGAGGGGAGGTGTAAATAAGCCAGAAGAGGGCAGATGGCTGAGAAGCTTGTGATTGGAGTCTGTTGTATCCAGGGAAGAAAGCGATGTGAGGCAAATTTCGGAGTCGACAGAAACTTGGATGAATTTGGTTTGTAAGTTAGGAGGACATGGTGAGACTTAGAGAGAGTGCAGAGGGAGGGGTTGGCTTGGAGAAGGGAGAAGGCCTGAATAAAGGGATCTCCGCCTGTTCTTTCGATTGCTTGCAATAGTTATGTAGATTTCTAAGGAGACTGTGATCTAAGGAACCCATAGGTGGCTAAGAGTTATCCAATCGGTAGGCAGGCCAATCCTGAGTGCAAAGTTTTATAAGTTTCTTTGGTTCAATATCAGGAAGAAGATTAAGAGTGGAAGGATTTTTAAGAAGGCAATGTAATGGGGAGTCTGCTGGGAGGGAAGAGTTTGATCCCATCCTGTTACCTGGAAGCGTCTGTTTAGCACACCTTCGAAGGCGTCCCTAGGAAGCTATGAACAGACAAGGATAAGACCGAAACAGGTGAGACAGGTCATCACCCGAGTCATCCTGGGTCTAACCTCTCCCGGAGAGGCAGGGCCTCGGATCAACCTGGCGCCAGGATTTTCGGAGACTCCTCCCGGAGGAGTCGGAAAATTTGATCTGGGGCGGAGGGAGGTAAACAGGGAGGGATCGAGCTACTCCCAGCTAGCAGAATTTGAGCTAAAAGGAAAGGAGGGAGAGAGAAGGAGTAAAGGATCTGAGGGATGAAGAATTTAGGAAAGTGGGGTGGAGATTCTGGAAGTCCACCATAACCGTGAAGATCGTGGTGGGGTGCGGTCTTCCCTTTGAGGCAGTCAGAGGGACCACCGGACGATCCACGGCTGGTCACCTCTGATTTTCTCTGCCTGCAAAGTTGCAATCTTTTTGAAAGGGAAACTCACCAAATGAAGTTCCTGGTGGGCGTGGAAAGTAGCAATCGAAAGAATGAGCAAGTCTGTGAGGTGTGGTCGGTGGTTCAGAATGAAGGGTCTCAATAGAGAATTACTCCCTCATCCGAGTCATGGCACCAAATGTTAGGGTAGTGGCCAGCCAGACACGGACACCTCTGTGCAGTCAGGAAATCCTTTATTCAGGGGAGTGGGCGCCCGGGCGAAGGAAAGAGGAAAGAGAGAGAGAGGGGACGCGCGGGAGGGATTTTATAGAACCCACTACAAACCGTGTGGCGAGCTAGGGATTGGTCACTTCAAAACTGGGGGCAGATAAGCAGTAGCAGTCTTCTTTTGATGTGCTAACCTGAGCGGTTAGGCTTTGTTTCCCAGGTGGAAGATTCGGGAGAGGAACCCCCTGGGGCAGGAACTGCCTTGGGCTTTTAGAGAGGGGATGTGAAAATTAATTACAAAAGGGCTGTTTTTTACCTTACACAACCCATTGCAAATCTTCAGTGATCAGCCCTGAGGGCTGGGGATGTAGCTCAGTGGCCCTGGGTTCAATCCTCAGCATCACAAAAACAAAACAACTCTTTGGGCATGTATACAGGAGGTTTCTCAAGACTGATATGGAGGAACCACTGGGTCCTAAGGTTTTCATTTTCAGTAGATGCTATCAACTAGTGCTCCATAGGAGCTGCAATGATTGGTAGCTGATGAACCCAGCCTAATTCTATCTTAAGATTAAAAGCCATTTCCACATGAAGTCATAAAAGTTTTATTTTTGTTTTACTTGCTTGGACCATGTTTGGCTTTGATTAGGTAACTGCTCTCCTTAAAATCTCGGTGGTGCCCCCATGCTGGAACCTGAGTTTACTCCCTACCTAAAGATGTTCAGCCATGTAAATCATTGATTTGCTATCTGCTTCTGTATTGCACTTGCCAGAGTCCTGTCAGTTGTAAATTCCTAAGGTACCTACCTTTATAATTCTCTGTGTTATAAAAACTTCCCTGCTCCTGGACAAAGCTGCTGCCCTCACTTTTTGAAGGGGACAGCCACTGTGCAGCTAATTTGTGTGCACAATATAAGCTTGCTTAATTTGATTTAAAATTGGAGTTGGTGGTCTTTTCTTTGCATCCTGGGTTCAACATAGTCCCAATTGCATTATTAAAATATTGCTTTCCTACAACTTTATGAACACTCAATTATGAGGAAAAAAATTAGCAATCCAATAAATGAAAAATGTCACCTCATTGATTTTCTTTGCTATTTCCATCATTCCCAATGAGACTATTTTAATTTATTTTTCATCCTTTCCTTATTTAAAAAATTTCTTCAGAACACATGTACTCCTTTTATAGTATTGAAGGGAGTTCTTTCCTCTTTGTTTCCTCTTCCTGGTTGCTGCTGTTAAAAGTATTCAGATGAAGATTATTTGCTCTGATTGGGCCATATTAGGTCTAATGCCTATTCTTGAACCCATTTCGGTTAGGAGGTAGGACCTGTCACTGGAGCAAGACGAGTGGATACTCATGATTGGCTGTGGGAACCTCTCTTGGAACTGGGCTGGGTCAACTCTGCAGTTCCCTATAGCTGCTGCTGCTGAGCAGGGAACAGAACCCATGACTTTCCAGTTCTAATATTCTTTTTTTTGTTTTGTTTTGGTACCGGGGATTGAACTCAGGGATACTCGACCACTGAGCCACATCCTCAGCCCTATTTTGTGTTTTATGTAGAGACAGGGTCTCACTGAGTTGCTTCTTGCCCTTGCTGAGGCTGGCTTTGAACTCACGATTCTCCTGTCTCAGCCTCCCAAAGTGCTGGGATTACAGGCGTGCACCACTGCACCTGACTCAGTTCTAATATTCTTCAACTCCAAGAAGTACTGAGATTCCACTTGTTTAATCAAGGATTTTTAAAAAAAATATTTATTTATTTATCAGGGATCTTTGGATTAAAGAGAACAGACACCTACTCAAGCTGGATCTAGTGTAAAGTGGGATTTATCTGGTGGACAGAAGCATGGCAGGAAACAGCTGTGCTGGAGTAGGAGCCAGAATGCTGGTAGAAACAAAGGCCTCTTTCTGTTTTCCTAGGCACATGTCCTCTTTTCTTTTTCCTCCTGGTCAACATCTTCTGCTCACATATCTTCTGCATGACTAGGCTGACCATCTTAACTTTGATTTACTACCTTTTTTTCCTTAAGTTTACCCGCCACCTATTTCCTATGATCTCTGAATCTCTTGTTCAATTATTGATAAAATAAAAATACGATTGGTTTCTAGCCAGCTAAAAGATTGACTGATTTTTGGGTCATGTGTTCAAACTTGATCCAGTTGACTTGTCCATCTACATGAAGGCCCTCTAGAGCTAGTGGCATAGAGGCCTGCCCCTTCCATTCAGTGGGTGTGGCAGTTCCTCCAGAAACTCTAGGCCGGGCAGGCAGTGGAACGTGCCCACTACAAAGGTGTGGTCCTCTTAAATGTGAGGAGTCGTGTTGTATTCTAAAGTATGTTGGCATGAGTAAGAATAGCATGAGTTTCCCCCAAATATTTCCTTTTCTCTTCTTCCTCCTTTTGTAACCAAAAGCTTGGTCCCTACCCCCAATGCCAATCAATGCCAATTTAATAATGAGGACACGGTTTTGAGAAAAAAGAAAAAGAAGTTTTATTGCTTTGCTAGTAAAGGAGAAACACAGGGGAATTCCTGTCCAAAGTCTGTGAATCTCTCCATCAGGAGGGACAGGGGGGTTTTAAAGGGACTTCAAGGGTTACATTCCAGATGTGCTCTGGTAGGGGGCCCAAGGGCACCCTGATGGCATGTTAGGATTCACTTGTTAATTTGGGAGATATTAATTTTCCAGATCCTCAGCAGGCATCTCCTTCCTGTAGTAGATGTGTTCAAGGGCAATTAACTAGGGGAAGAAAAGATAACACTGTCTCCCTAATCTTATTCGGGACAGGGAGAGGGGAGAAAAGAGAAAAAAACATGAAAAACAAAACAAAACAACAAAAAACCTTAGAGCAATGAGGGCTATATTCAGAAGGTGAAGGGACCACTGTTACACTTTGACCCTCAAATTCAAATTCTGGATCAAGCATTCGGTGGAACATGCTTAGCAAGTGCTCTGCTACTAAGCCACACCCCAACCCTTATGCTAGATTTCATGTATAAAGAGGTACTGTAAGTACCATGTATAACATTGACAAATGGAAATTAATGAAATGTTATACTCAAAGCATGGCTAAATAAAATACATCCATTCTATGTAATATTGTGTGTCATTAAATTGATGTTCTTAAACATTTAAAATAAGGGAAATGCATACAATGATATGATAGTGAAAAAAAGACCATTTTTGTATATGTAGTATGATTATAGTCCATAAATACATATATATGCATATATGTCCGTAAATACATATATATGTATATATATGTATACAATAGGCATGTCTTTCTACTTTTCTGTATTTTTATTTTTTAAATTTTTTTATTTTTCCACATCTTTTATTGGTGAATTTTAGTTATAAAGAATGGTGGAATTTGTTGTTACATATTCAGACATGCACACTTCTGTATTTTTAGATGCAATAAATACACATTGCTTTCAAAAAAGGAAAAACTTAAGGAAATTTATTTTAAAGAAGGTAGTTTGGGCCTCTTGAACTCTAGGCTATGTGACCCATGGCTCTTCTCAGTAATGTCTAAAGCCATTTCCACTGGGCTCTGAGTTCTGGGACAACAGAGAATATTCTTTATTTCATCAGAGCATCGCAGCTTAGCACAGCACCTGGGTGCATTAGACACTGAGGAAATAGTTGCCAAATGAATGAACGAATAATGTATAGGGGCTGGGATTGTGGCGCAGTGGTAGCGTGCTCGTCTAGCATGCGTGAGGCACTGGGTTTGATCCTCAGCATCACATAAAAATAAAAAATATTCTGTCCACTTATAACTAAAAAATAAATATTAAAAAAAAATGTATGGATCCTGTTAGGGTAGAGGCCAGCCAGACACGGACACCTCTGAGCAGCCAGGAAAATCCTTTATTCAGGGGAGTGGGTACCCGGGTGAAGGGAAGAGGAAACAGAAGAGAGAGGGGACGCGCGGGAGGGATTTTATAGAGCCCACTACAAACCGTGTGGCGAGCCAGGGATTGGTCACTTTAAAATCTGCGGGACAGATAAGCAGTAGCAGTCTTCTTTTGATGTGCTAACCTGAGCTGTTAGGCTTTGTTTCCCAGGTGGAAGATTCTTGGGAGAGGAACCCCCTGGGGCAGGAACTGCCTTGGGCTTTTAGAGAAGGGATGTGAAAATTACAAAAGGCTGTTTTTTACCTTACAGATCCTTGTGCTGGGTGTGTTTGAGAGGAGAGGCAAGGTTCCTGGCCACTGTGTGGTGAGATTCCAGCCTCTTTAATTAGCAATTTAAGTGGGCAAATCCCTCAGTGTTTCCCAATTAATAATCCTCACTGAAAAAGAGACGTTCACTGGGAGTTCCCTTATCACCTTCTCAGGGCCACCACTGATTTACCCTGGCCAGGACTTGGGGGACCTTTTTGGCTCAGCCCCTGCACAAACCACTTGGCTTTTATTCACAGATTTGGGGACCTCAGGCTGAGGAGCTCAGTCCTGTGATCAGCAGCAACTCCATTCCAGTTTTCCATTATAAAAAGTGCGTTCCCTATCTTGAGGTATTGCACGGGATTGGGGGTCTTACTAAAACCAGAGCTTTCTATTCTGAGAGACATATGTGGGAATAAAATTTTGAAATCAATAGATCTGCTGAGAGTGAGCACGCGGCATTCGCTGGGACCTGCCCATGCTGCCTTCTCTTTTGACCACTGAGCATCCATGAACTTCCCCATTCTAGATTTCATCTCTTTTCTCCTTTAAAAAATTTTACCCTGCCAGAGCCACCCTCACCCAGATGGCGCATTATATCCCACACAACTCCCATGCCCTTCAGGCTCCAGTACCACCTGTTTATTGTTGAGATCAACTTCCAGGGGCTGCCAAACTGCTTTTTACCCCTCCCTGCAGAAGCCCCTTTTCACAGCAAGTAAGCTTTTCTTCTATTACCCCTTCTCCTTCTCTGTGGTGCCAGTACTTGGTAGAGCCCTGTGCCACCCAGAAGTAACTTTAACACTTACTAAGGTCCTACCATGTGTCAGGCACCTTTCATGGTACTGAGGGTCAATAATGGACAAGGCAGAACTGATTCTTGCCCCAGTGGAGCTCATCTTCTACTGGGTGGTCAGACATTAATAGAAACAACAGAAAATTGGAGCACAGTTTTCATAATAGCCATGAAGAATTGCAGAATGCCACCAGAGCACAATGGTGACAAGGTCCAGGGTGGCTGAGGGGCAGATGAAGATGTCAAGGAACTGTGAAGCCAAGGTTTTAGATGGGTTAACTTTGTGGATAGACGTCTAACTCATCCAAGAAGCAGAGAAAGTATGATCCAGGTGGTGAATTTTATAATCAATAAGGAATTTGGAAGAGGGAAATGAAGCTGAAAGGAAAAGGGTTGTGTATTTGGGTGGGAACATTCTTAAAGGAGAAGGGTCAATGAGAAGATAGAGAAATCTGGAAAGGGGTAGTGTCAGTCAAGTGTTCCACTTAGAGCTTTGACCAGTGGGGGACAGGATTAAAATGCTCGAGGAGTTTAGACCTGAGAGTCTCTGGAAGGAGGGAGGGTACCCATCAAGTGGATCAAAGTCCCTGAACATGAAGACCAGAGGCATATTGGCTTGTCTTATTTCAACCTGAGTGATGTAAGAGTTCAGTAATAGCTCACCCAAAATACTCATCCCTCTGTCAAAATCTTGAATAGTGGCTGGCACTGTGTCCTGGAGGAGGTCATTTTGGTGGGAAATGCTCTTTTCTAGACCCAAACAGGCCTACATCTCCTCCTTCCCCTCTTTTCTGCTGAGAGCCGAGAGTTCTTTTGAGTGTGGTTGAAATCCTAGTTCTGCCATCTCTTAGCTGTATAACTCCAGGCAAAGTACTTAACTTCTCTGTGTCTCAGTTTCCTTATTCATAAAGTGGAGATTAATGTTAGTACCTACCCAATATGGAGATTAATAATCTACTTTAAGCAAGTTAGCCTGAAGTGCTTAGAGAAGAGTTAGGTACCTAGCAGGTACTAATAAGCTTTACATAGATTACTTGGATCCCTACAAATTTACAAATTTGTAAAAATAAAATTATATATATATATTTTTTTATTTTGCAAGAGTGAAAAGAGTAGGACTTTTTCAAGTGTGAAGAATAGAAACAACTCTTGCAGGGGCAAGTGGGGTACCCCTGATGGGGTTTGCTCTAAATTTTAAATTTTGATTCCTACAAATCTCTGGGCTACAAATTTAGCAGCTTGGTGCTTCTTTGTTGGTTTGTCTCTCAGTGCCTATGACAGGGGCCATGGTGACTAGGATGGGAACTTGTCTCTCTCTGAAATTGTTGACTGTGTTAGGCCCTCCTACTAGACTTACCCAAGAAAAGTGCTATTTGGCTCAGCCTGTGGGGTGAGGCAGATGGTGCTCATAGGATCTGGGGAGAAGGTAGGGGATGGGACAGCAGTGTGTGAGAACCAGTTCCTATGGACCTGCCAGAGTCAACTGCTAACTTTTCTGGCAAATTTTAAGTCATTAAACTTAGCTATTATTAAAAATTACTTTACATCAATTTACAACTAAATACATTTACTAAATACATTATAGGTACCAAAATTATCTTAATTATTTGACTACATTTTTAACAATTATCTATGTTTGAGAGGTTATTTAGTTATTAGTAGAAATATTATGTGATGGCTTGCTACTAAACATTTTTCCAACTCTGTATGTAGCAATTTTATGTCAGTAGCTTGAAAAAATGGTTGTGTGGGAGTATTTACGTCATAGAAATTGGCAAAATCTACAGATCAGGTTTCAGTTTGTCGTTTTATTGACTATCTAGACTTAAAGGGATGGATAAAATGATACTATTGAAGACCAAACTTGCAAATGTATCATATCTGTTGCTGTTGCATTGTGAATAACACAAACATTTGAAGAAATATTCTTCCAGCATTATAATGAGCAAGTCACTTGTTACTAAGCATGAAATATCAGCCAGCATTCATGTTGGAACTATATTTGTTTATCATTTGCAACATTAGGTTAGTTATCCATATAAAAGTTTGACAAAAATCAATGGAAGTTTGGTTTACTGATTAATTGACTTGATGGAATTTGATGAACTTTATCATTAAGGACATTATGCGTTGTTATTTCCATCTTTTAAATCCAAAAATTTATATGCAAACATGCCACCTCACCCATGCAGGTTTTTAAACATTTACCAGTGCAACTCTGCTGGGGAAAGAAAGCAAGCTGGGGAAAAGAGCCAGGTCCTGATGGTGCCTTTATGGATTCTAGGCCACAGGAAACACGAGGCCTTTAGCACCCAATAAAACAGAGCTGCAGACTTCCTTTTGGGTTGTTGAGTTTTCTCAATCTCCTCCCACTCTCATCTGGTCCCCATGGTGTCACTCCAGCTGCCTCAAACTTAGAGTCTCCCTCTGCCTGCCTTCCACTTGCTGAATCTCTTGGAGAGGCTGCCTGGCAGTGCATTCCTTGGGGGGGACATAAGGCTACAACTTTGTTCAGCACTCCAGACTCTGGCTTTTCTGCAAGAAAGGATTAGATAATTAATCCTTCTCAAGAATTTAACTTCCTCGTATGTGATATTGTGATTACTAATAACTAATATTTATTGTGTTTTTATTACTAGTAGAAGCAGTTCTTTGGGCAGTTACTCTGGACCAAGTGTTCTGTTGGGAAATTTACATATTTATCCCTGATGCCCACTACCACCTGAGGTCGTTTTTACAGATGGAAAAATTGGAGCCTAGTAGTTTATGGTAGTTTATGGTCACATGACCAGTTAAAGCAGAGCTTGGGTTTGAACCTAAAGAGAATTGAACAAAATGGTTATTTTATACTGTGTATGGACTCTACTCTACCCTTGCTTAATATGTAGAAAAGTTCGTTAGCTAAGGTTTTATTTTTAAAAAATATTTCTTTAGTTGTAGGCAGACACAATACTTTTATTTTTTTTTTTCGGTACCTGGGATGGAACTCAGGGACACTCAACCACTGAGCCACATCTCCAGCCCTATTTTGTGTTTTATGTAGAGACAGGGTCTCACTGAGTTGCTTAGCACCTCGCCGTTGCTGAGGCTGGCTTTGAACTCGTGATTCTCCTGTCTCAGCCTCCCTAAGTGCTGGGATTACAGGCTTGCGCCACCGCGCCCGGCTAATACTTTTATTTTTATTTATTTTACTTTTATGTGGTGCTAAGGATTGAACCCAGTGCCTCACGCGTGCTAGGCAAGTGCTCTACCACTGAGCCACAACCCCAGCCCAGTTAGCTAACATTTTAGCATTACAATCTAACAAAATTATTTTCATGTACAGTACTTTAACAAGAGAGAAGCTGTGCTATCTGAATATGTCTTAGAAAGTTCATTAAATGTATAATTAGACTATGTTTTGTGAAATAATCTGTGTGAGTCAGGTTTTTGTCTCTGACCAAAACACCTGACAAGAACAATGGAGAGAAGAAAAGTTTATTTTGGCTCATGGTTTCAGAGGTCTTAGTCTGTGGGAAGCTGATTCCGTTGCTCTGGATATGATGTGAGGCAGAACATCAAGACAGAAGGGAGTGGTGGAGGAAAGCTCCTCAGCTCACGGTAGCCAGGAGGCAGAAAGAGGGCCAGGCTCCAGGGAAAAACATAAACCCAAAGCCACACTCTACCTGCATACAGTTATCACTCAGTATGGTAGTCCTTTCAAATAATTAATCCATAAAATGAATGAATCCACCGATTAGGTAGCAGCTCTTAATCTAATCATGAGCTTTTTTTTTATTAATATTTTTAGTTGTGGATGAACATAATACCTTTATTTATTTATTTTATGTGGTGCTGAGGATGGAATCCAGTTCCTCACACAGTGAGGCAAGCGCTTTACCACTGAGCCACAACCCCAGCCCCTAATCATGAGCTTTTTGGGGACACCTCATATCCAAATCAGAGCAGAATTATTTTTGATTGGGCAGCGATTTGATGAAACAAAGCCAACTTCACTCATCTTTTCCTGTGAGATTGATTGTCAGGAATAAACCAACAGTTATAGAGACTGACAGCTTTGGGGTCTCTCTGAATTTCCCCATCAGTTCTGTTCTACTCCTGGCCTCAGTTAGACACCCCTGGGAAATGTACAAATATTCTGTCCTGTTGCCAAGTTACTTTGCACTCAGCTTTGCCTATGTGCATCGAGGCATTGTGAGACCAGGATTGAATAGAAGGATAACAAAACCCTTAATCTATCGTGACTTACAATTATTTAGGGAAGTGAGCAGGGGTGAAGATAATGGAAAGCCACTGTCCTGCTGAATCCTTCCTTCCTACATTAATTCTCCTATGCTCTGAGAAGCTTGAAGTTTCAAATATATATGACCCATTTCCTGTTCTTCAGAAACCCATAGCTGTGAAGACAATTAATGTATAATTAAATTACAATTATTTTATCTTCAAGATAGAGCCCCAAACCATCTGGATAGGCAGAATGAAACTGAAAGAATTTGGGGATGTGACCTGAGGAGGGCCTTGTAATGGGGCAGACACTGGAGGCCAGCTCATGGGCCGATGTATAAATTCAGGCAGCAGGTGAGGTGGGTGATGGGCTCCAACGTAGTTCTAATTCCCAGGTAGAAGGCAGTCAACCCGTAGCAGGGAGTCTGGGATAGGTGGTCTTGCCACTCCTGGTGCTTAATGGATGGTGGCAGGCTTGCCAAGGGATGGGTTAATGGGACTGGCTCCAGGCTTTGAAGTGGGGGTATACTGGGGCAAGGTAGAAGCCCAGGGATGAGCATTTGAGCTTGCATATTGGCTCCAAGTAACACTATAGGAAATCATCTCAATTACTTACTGCTACATAGTAAATCATCCCAAGACTGAGCATTTTAAGGCAAAAAGAGTTTATAATTTCTTAGGATTTTGTGAGTAGCCATGCAGTTCTGTGATCTTGCCCTGACTCACTAATGCTATAAACAGACAGTGGTGGCTGGAACAGTTGGAAGGGCCAAGGTGGTCTGTGGTTCTGGCTGTTAGCTGGGTGTCTTGGTTCTCCATGTAGCCTCTTATCTAAGAGTAAGCTACACTGACTGGAGGGCATGAGAAGGAAGATGGAATCTGCATGGCTTTGTAAGCCCCAGGCTCTGGAACTCATATAGAACATTTCCTTCATATCTTTTGATTAAAGCTAGTCACCATCAGGTCTAGGATCACTCAGATTCAAGAGGCTGAAGACATAGACTCCACCTCTTAAAGGGAGGAGAGGCAACACCATGTTGCAAAAAAGGGGCTGGGTCTTTAGTATACTTACCATATAGCCTCAAGGAGCTACATAAGACCTTGTGGTCAGAAAATGGAACCTCTGGGTTGGGAACAGAATCCCTTACTCATCTTCATGAACTAGAGCCTGAGAGTGGCCTCAGGTTGCCTGACTGACATCTAAATATCCTACTTCAGTGTTTTTCCTGGTGATCTGAGAGGCAGAGGACCAGAATGAGAGGATGGATACTTCCACAAGCCCTGTGCTGCTTCATACTTGCCTGTTCCCATGGTGGCAGACTGGATCTTATTGCATTGCAGCCTTGAGGGGCCCTTTGCACACCCAACTTAGATCCGGGGGACAGTTTAGACTCCATAGACTTTGTGTTCTCTTCACGGTAGGCAGCTGCCTTCCAGGTGGGACTGGAAGGAAGAAGAGAGGCCCCCCAACCCCTCCATGCTGTCTCCTCTTCCCAACAGAAAATCTGCTACTGTTAGGGTGTGGTCTGAGCTTTCCAGCTCGTAGCAGGGAGTTCCAGGCCTTTGGGTGAAAGTCTGGTGGCATAAAAGGAAGGGAGAGTAGGGATGGGGATGTGGGGGCCAAAGACAAGCCTGGAATTTCACCAAGTACCCTGGTTGGCTCCATCCTACCTGGAGGGGAAACCAGGCAAAGTTTTCTCCAGCCAGGGCTGTGGTTCTGGCAGCTGGGTGGTGCCCGGGGCGTGGAGACTGAAGGATGAGGGGAGTCTCCACCAGCTGTGGCTACCATGAATTATAAACTTCCACTGTCACTAAGGCAAAGGGAAGGGATCGTCCCTCCTGCATCCAGCCCCACCACAAATCTTACTTCCCTCCCCCAGCACTAGTCATGAGAAACCCACGCCACTTGTTCAGTTTTCCTTGCAGAGGACATTTCATCTATTTGAAACCAAACACTCAGGTCTTTCCCCAGCAAACTCGGCCCAGTTCTAACTACAAGCTCTAACTACAGAGAAGCTTTCAGTAAGCTGCGTCCCCTGCTTCCTCCAGGGTCTGCCTGATCCCACCCCACAGCCCCCTCTGCCCAAAGGAGGAGCAGAGGAGGGCGCCAGGGCCAACCCTCAGTGGTGCTCCTCCAGGGATTCCAATAGCACTTTTAAGCCTGGGCCAAATGGCACTTCCTGTTTCAGAGAAAGGAGGCTTATTGTGGAGGGGGCTCTAGCAGCTTGGCACAGCCAGCGGAAGAGGTAAGCGCGCGTAAATCACGCAGGGCGACTTGACTTTCTCTTGTAATGCTAACTGGGTTTTAAAATCCCAGGGAATGTGCTTCTGGGCACAACTAGTTTTCTGAATGCCAAGGCACTGGGGGTGGGTGAGAAGGGGGTGGGCTTGGTGTGGGTGGGCCCTGGGGTACAGTGGTGCTGGGAGAATAGATACACAAGAAGCTAAAAGGGTTTCTAAACCTGAGATGGTCGCTCATGGTCTTCTGCTCCTGGGCTCCATATCTCCCAACCAAACCTCCCACTGCGGCTCACAGAGCTATCCTGACCTTTTTGGGGGCAAATCATCAGGAACTGAATTCCTAAACTTTTCTAAGTCTGTATTCACTTTGCTATGCTCCTAGCTTTGGGTAGGACAGCCCAGGATGGGGTTCAGTTGTAAGCTTCTATTTGAGAAGACTGGTCTTCCCAGCCCCAGTTGAACACATGTCTGGGTTCCTACTGGGATATCCACTCGTGCAATTTCCCATTCCTAGCAATGCTGATTTAGGCCTTTCCCTTCAGCCCAGGTGACCACAGTGCCAACAGCCTAGATGAGGTGAAGGGTGAATGGGTGAAGGGAGAGGGTGGAAATCCCAGTGAGTGGCCAGTGATGGACTAATGGATATGGTCTGATCAAGGTCAGAAGGAGTTGGCATCTAGATATGTCCTTGAAGTCACCGTCACAGGAGGAAATGCCAGGCCTGGGGGGTGGGGTAGAGCAACCAAAGGAGCCCAGGCCTGTCAACCTCAATTCTGTGACTTGGAACTTAAGGAGTCCCTGGGAGAGAATGAATATGAGGCAGGACTTGAGGGAAGAGGGAATGATTAAGCAAAACCACGCAGAGATGCAAGAAGGTGCCAGGGCCCAGCTGGGATGGAATCTTGGAATCTTATTGGCATTAATGATGATGCGATTTTCCCCAGCAGTGCTTGGGAACCCAGGCCACAGGGACTGGGCTGGGAAAAGAACAACATGGGCAGAAGACTGGGCACCTTATTTCTATAAGATTGCCGACCCTGAGGTAAGGGTTCAGAGTGCCCAGGGTCTAAGAAGATTTTTTTTTAATGGCATATACAGGTCAATTTTTAATGCTGCCTAGGAATGCTTCACAATTACAATGTTTAGACTTTAATAAATCAAAATGATACTTTGGCATAGTGGCTGAGCAGTGGCCTCACATGACTGCTCTTGGCTAATGTAATCAGCAAGGTAATAAAAGGCACTTGAGGGCCTGCATGTGCCCAGTCTCTGCAGCCTTTATGATGTCTATGATGCAGTTATCTGGCCCCTTCCTGCCTTTCCAGGCACATCTGTGGCCCTTTGGCTATTTGCCTCCTACACATCAGCCATGCATTGCCACAGGGTCCACAGAATTGGTCTTTCCTCTTCTATGCCAAGTGCTGTGCCCTTGTCCTAGAAGATCCTCTCCCCTTTTCTGAGTGGAAGAACCTCTTATCCTCAGGCAATTTGACTGTTTATTGTCTGCAACCCAGAAAGGATTTTGCTGAGCCAAGTTCTGTGTTTCTTCCTCTGCACTCCCCAAGCCCTCTAATACAGCTCAGTTATGGCATTTATCTTTTTTTTTTTTTTTTTTTTTTGGTACCAGGGATTGAACTCAGGGCACTCAACCATTGAGCCACATCCTCAGCCCTATTTTGTGTTTTATGTACAGACAGGGTCTCACTGATTTGCTTAGCGCCTTGCTGTTGCTGAGACTGGCTTTGAACTTGCAATTTTCCTGTCTCAGCTTCCCAAAGTGCTGAGATTACAGGTATGCAACACCGTGCCTGGCTGGCATTTATCATTTTTGTAATAAAATTTTATGCACATGCAGTTTTCTCCCTAGATAACAGCGTGATCTCCCTGTGTCTTATTTATCTTTATACCTCCAGAACTGAGTATAGTGTATCTTGTACATACTTAAGTGCTTAATAAAGTATCTTAGTTTATTTGGTTTTGTGAGATCAAATGATTCAAAACTGTTTTTTTAAGGATACATATAAATGTATGTTTTAAATGAAATAAGGTAAGTGTATATGTTTTTTTGGAAAAAGTTACAAGTTTTTCAGGAACTTAAGGTGTGAGATTTTCATCAGTTCAGGCTGCCACAACACCATTGACTATATGGCTTAAACAACAGAAATCTATTTTCTCACAGTTCTAGAGGCTGGAATCTCCAAAGTCAAGGTTCTGGAAGGGTTGAGTTTCTGGTAAGGGCTCTCTACCTGGCTTGACGACCCTGCCCAATGGCACCTTTATAACCTCATTTGACCTCAATTATTTCCTAAAACCCTATTCCAAATGTAAAGACTAGATTACCAGAAGGAGATGAATTAAGGCCGCTGGGCAATGCTTTATTGGAATATACGCTCTCCAGCAGAATTCTCCCTTCCATCAGAGTGTGTCCGGGAGAAATGGCGCTGGGGCTCCGGTGTAGAGAGAATTTCAAAACGCCTGGTCAGGAAGGGGAGGGCTTGGGGGCAGGAAGGGAAGGCCAGAGTCCTTCCTGGATAGGTCAGGAAAAACCCACTGATTGACAGGAGGCATGTCTACTGGTGACATCAGTGTCTGGCTGGCAGCTCCGTTTTGTAGTTGCCCTGATCCTGGACCCTGATCCACCTAACACCAAATATAGCATGTTGGGGTTTAAAGTTCAACATATAATTTTTTTTTGGTGGACACAATTTAGCCCATAGCAAATGTCATAAATAATAAACATGAATATCTTAGGTGGTGTCCCTAATGAAATTCAGTGCTGCCAGTTCTCCCAGATATCTTCCTCCCAAGCCTCATTACTGCCCACTTTGAATTTTCTCTATCTTTCTGTGAATTTTTACCTAGGCAAAAGTAGCAGGTCACTTTAATTGACCAAAAATGGATCACTCTTTTTTTTTTTTTTAATATTTATTTTTTAGTTATAGGTGGACAGAATATCTTCACTTTGTTTTTATGTGGTGCTGAGGATCGAACCCAGTGCCTCCCGCATGCTAGGCGAGCATGCTACCACTGCGCCATAACCCCAGCCCCAATGGATCACTCTTGATTCCATCGCTGACTCTTCTTGTCCAGAAGTAGAAGGACTTGGGGTGAATGAAGGAGCTTAGTAATCATTTAACTCTATAGGTCACCTTATCAGCTGCCGTCTCTCCTTCTTCCTTTATATTGTGGTGACAATTGGGAGAGGGCAGCCTTATATCAGATCCAGAAGTGGGAGGGAGCTGAGCATTGGCCTAACAGAAGCAACTGACAAACACATATATGTATACTTTTATTATAAAAGAAGATCTGAAAATGAGTATGAACATTTTATTACCTTGTTTGAGCTTTAAACATCATCTTTTATATGGCATGTGTCTTTTTGTACCAGTGCCTGACATCTGTTAAACACAAGGTTTTGGAATGTTGTTCTAGTTTGTGTAATTCTGGAAGGTTCTAGAATGTTCTTGGAGGAAAAAAAGGCACTGGTCCTATCTCTGACAGGGAGAGTTAATAAGCATTCACTAAGTGGCCTAATGAGCATCTCTGTGGCGATTAAATGCTATGTAGGTGTTTTCCAGGCTGTACATATAATTTAAATTTAATCTTTATTTATTTTATACTGATTAGTCTAGAAGTTGTTTTCTTAGGAACAAACACTGAGCCATGCATATTTCCATCATAAAGAGGAAAAATAAAATGTTTCTGAACTATTAGGGGCCCTTCAGTGTCCTGGCAGACTGCCAGTTCCATCTCCCCTGTGGAGGCATTTGGTCATTTATTATCTTGCAGGTGCTGTTTGTTTCCTAGGCCCAGCTTTACCTGTTTCTCAGTGTCTTAGTTCTTTCTCTTAGTAGAGAACATATATTATTCTTTCCTCTTCAATTTCTTTTTTTTGTGTGTATGGCTATAAAAGCAATTTATGTTCATTGTAAAAATGTGCCAAGTACAGAATGGTATAAAGAAGAAAGAAAAAAATAAAAGCACTCATAAGTCTTACTACCTATTGGCAACCCCTATTAATTTTTTGTTTTATTTCTTTCCCTTAGATTGTCTTTGTGTTTTCGACATTGTTGGACACTATATTTTTCAATATTATGCCTTGTTTTCTGCACTTGACATTCATTTCTGAAGCTTACTATTATTCAAGCAAAAAAACTCTATAAACGTAATTTTTGATGACTGACTGATACTCTGTTGTACAGATTGTTAAAGGATAATTTTTCAAAGGTAAAATTATGACTCTTATACAAATATAAAATGAGCATGTCAAAGGTTTTATTTGTCATCAATTAATGAAGGAACAAGTAAGATGTTCACTGGTTCAAAGAGGGAACTTAAAGAACTACATATATAAAGACAATTAGGAGTGATGAAATGAATTCACAAGTTGGTGCCAAATTGGACTATGCAGAGGGCAACAATCAATTGCATTTCACTGAATACAATTCATTTGTATTTCTATGGATACAGGGAATTTGCATTATTATAAGTTATTTGCATAGTGGTAAAAGAGCTCAAAGACAATGAAAAGCAGTTATAACCCAGTCATCTTTTTAATCATTTGCAAGTCTTTTACAACCTGTCTTTGCAAGACATAATATGATTTACTTAGCTGTCAGCACGGTGTGTGCAGTATCCCTACATGTGTGCTGCTGAATGACTGGCTTTCCTTTTGAGTGAGATTGCAGTATGTTGCTGAACCTCACTTGACCTCGCAGATCCTTATCTGGATAGGGAGAACAGGTTGAGTGGTCTCAAAAGTCTTTCTGAAGCTCTGATATCCCCACTCCATAATGACCTCACAGCAAAGGTCCATTTGGGACACATCACCCTTTCTTTTTCTCTTATCCTTCCTTTTAGCAAAATTATACTAGTAGTATAATTTTAGTAAAATTATAGAATCAAATAGGGCATACCTGTATCCAATGTGAATGTAAGCCCAAAAGTAATATAAGATAAAACTATTAGTCTTCAGAATTTTTTTTTGCAAGAAGTTTAAATAGAAAACTATAAGAGGAGAAAAGCATTGTGTCATGGTTTAAATGCCAGAGGTTTTGCTTTCTTGTTGGTAAATAAGATAATGGTGTGTCTTAGCATTGATGGTGGCTTTCACTTGATGAAATTAAGCAATAGCTTTACAGGAAGGAAAAAGAAGCACCACTGTGAAAGTAAACAGGTTACCTGATGCACTCACATTTCAGAAATAGTTTTTAGAAAATCCTAAACCAAGAAACAAACAAAAACTGAGTCAGAATTGAGAAAATATATTTGCTTTTGGTCAGTGGATGAAGAAAGAACTAGACAATAAATTTCCTGTCTTATGGATAGTAGGGATTTGGTAACCCAAATAAAACACTCCCCCCCATTCCAAATGTAATGCTGTTGGAAGAAGCCCAAACATCTTTCAACTGATGAACAAAGAAACAATTGTGTATAAATGTGGAATATTATTAAGCAATAAAAAGGATTGAAGTACTGATACACACTATGACACGAACCAACCTCAAAAACATTATACTAAAAGAAGCTAGACACAAAAGGCAACATACTGTATGATTTCATTTATATGAAAATTAAATCCAGAATAGTTAGATACAGAGAGAAAGAAAGCAAATCAATGGCTGCTAGGGGTTGGGGGAGGAGTGAATGAGGAATGCCAGTTAATAGCTGTGAGATTTCCTTTTGGGGAAATGGAAATATTTTGGAACTAGATGGTGGTGACTGGATGTACCACACTGTGAATGTCCAAATGCTGCTGAGTTGTGTCATATAAAATGGTTAAAGTGGCAAATTATGTTATTTGTGTTTTACCACAATGAAAATAAATACATAATCCAAGTAAAACTTATTGAAAAAAATTTAAAATTCCTGATTGTAAAAAAGAGAAAGTAAATGCAATATTATCAATAGAGTGTGAAGTTCCTTAGTGGTTGGAACGTGCCACTTACTATCTGTTGCTTTTTGCCTCACTGAATTGAGGCTTAAAAGTAAGGTCTGCAGTCAACCAGATACCCAAAGGTTCTTTCCTTTGTACACTCCCATCCTTTGTACCACTTTAGTAGACCCACTAGAATCAATAGGCTGGGCGACGTCATTCAGAGTCTTTATGAATGTTTCTTCTGCAGCTTCCAGAAGTCTTGGGAGTGGAGGGCTCACTGATCTCTCTAGTTTGAGCAGACATTTCAAACCCTCTTGCATCTCCTTAGACACCACATAAGGACTTGGGACTCAGAAAGACAAGGGTATGTACAACTTCCCCTGTGAAGCTTCAGGGGCAGCAGGAGGAGCTCTTTTCTTGGCATGAACAAGTTGACAGGAGACACCCCAGAGAAGGCATGCTGGGGGGTGGGGGTGGGCAGCAGAGGACAGAGAAAAGCTTCCTCGTGGCTGAAGATGGAAAGGTGTGAAGTTAGACATGCAAACTTCTATTTTCTGAGAACCATCATTTTCTTAGACTTTCTTTACACTCCACCACAGAAGCAGCCGTTCATCTTTGCCTCTAGATGGTTTTGAAAGAGTAGGGGCTAAGGGTGAAGAGACAGACGGAGGCCAGGAGACAGGAGTGTGTGGGAGGAACTAGAGGATCTCAGCCTGGCTGGTGTTGGAGACTGTGAGGGCTTCAAGGATTAGAGGTGGACTAAGGGGGTCAGGCCACAGAGGGGCTTTATCCTAAGAACAAGGTGAACCATTTGGATGCCCCATTTCCCATCCTGCATCCTGGAATATTTAAGAAGAATATTTAATATTAGCTGCAGGTAAAGGCCGGTTGTATCTGCTTGACAGTTTTTCCAACAGATGAATCTTCTCCTCTTCAAGTTTGTTCAACTGGAGTTGAAGTGGCTCTGAAGCTAGCAGTCAGTGGAGGTCTCCTCTCCTGTCACCTTCAAATCATGTCGGAGAACAAGTTCATTCTTCTGTCTTGGAGCTTCATGGAGGTAGATGAACAAATGCTTGTTCTCCTGAATTACAGTTCCATCACCGAGAGCGTGCGTCTCACACCTTCAATGCTCCACGTTAGACACTTTGTCAATCACTCAGACCCCTGCCTGGGGTTATGAGGCAGGCTGTTGGCAGGGCTGAGGATCTCACTCTGGTTCAGTGTGTGGACTTTTATTCAGCCCCCTGGTTTGGGGTCTGCATTTCACTCACTCCATTTTGAGGGTGCTTGGGTTTAGAGACTAAACTTCTGGAGGTGGAGGAAGGATTGCTATCTATTTGTCTGCCTGAAGAAGGGGTCAGTTTCAGTGTAAAGAATTCCATTTACAGACTTTGAATCAACCTCCCTGTTTTAGCTTCACACCTGTTCCCCCTTTGAGATAAACTTTTTTTTTTTTTGGAACCAAGGATTGAACCCAAGGGCACGTAACCACTGAACCACATCCCCAGCCCTTTTGAATATTTTATTTGGACACAAGATCTCACTGAATTGCTTAGGGCCTTGCTACGTTGCTGAGACTGGCTTTGAACTCATGATCCGCCTGCCTCAGCCTTCCCAGTTGCTGAGATTACAGGCGTGCACCACGGCACCTGGCTTGTCATGATAATCTTTTGTCTCCAGTCCCTGAGCATTTTTGGAGTTCTGCTTAGAAAATATCTTGCTTCTCATTGGTGCTCTTCTTTTCAGGTACTTATGTTTCTCCTCTGACTATCAGTTGTCTTCCGCCACCTGCTCTGTTCTGATTTGGATTTCTGATGGTTCTTTTTAATGAGCCTCTTCAAAAAAATTTTAAATAAATTCTTTATTGATGTAATAATCGTACATATTGTGGAGTACAATGTATGTTTTTTTTCTTTTTTTTATTCTACAATGTATGTTTTGACACATGTATACATTGTGTAATGATAAAATCAGGGCCATTAGCATATCCATCCACCTTAAACATTTGCTATTTCTATGTTGTGAGAATGTTCGCAACCCTCTCTTCTAGCTATTTGAAATATACAGTGCATTATTGTTAGCTTTAGACACCCTACTGTGCCATAGAAAGCTTGGTCCTCTAACTATAACATTGCACTTGTTGACCAACATGTCCTCAATCTCCTCATCTCCCTTATTCTCCCCAGCTCTGGTAAACACTATTTTACTATTAACTTCTATGGGATCAACTTTTTCAGATTCCTTTTTGTTTTTTTGGTACCAGGGATTGAACTCAGGGGTACTCGACCACTAAGCCACATCCCAGCCCTATTTTGTGTTTTATGTAGAGACAGGGTCTCACTGAGTTGCTTAGCACCTCGCCATTGCTGAGGCTGGCTTTGAACTCACGATTCTCCTGTCTCAGCCTCCCAAAGTGCGGGGATTACAGGTGTGTGCCACGGTGCCCAGCTAGATTCCATATGGAAGTGAGCCCTTGTGGTACTTGTCTTTCTATGTCTGGCTTATTTCACTGAACATAACGTTCTCCATGTTGTCACAAATGATGGGATTTCATCCTTTTTTTATGAATGAACAATAAGAGCCCACTGTGTAATATGTAATAATCGTACATATTGTACCACATTTTAAAAATCTAGTCATCTGCTGATGGGGATTTAGGTTGATTCTGTATCTTTGCTATGGTGCTGTGATAAACATGGGAGTGCAGATGTTCCTTTGATACACCGATTTCATTTCCTTTGGGTATATACCGAGGAGTGAGATTGCTAGGTCTTATGGTAGGTAGTTCTATTTTTTTTTTTTTTTGTACTGGGGATTGAACTCAGTGTCACTCTACCACTAAGCAACATCCTTGACCCTTTTAATTTTGAGACAAGTTCTCCCTAAGTTGCCCAGGCTGGCTTTGAACTTGCAGTCCTCCTGCCTTGGCCACCCTCATAACTGGGATTATAGGCATGCACCACTATGCCCAGTTTACTTTTAATTTTTTGTGGAAACTCCATACTGTTTTCCATAATGACTATACAAATTTAAGCTATTTTATCTCATCATGGCCAATATCTTGAGAAAATTGATAATTATCCTTCCATAGAAAGGTAAAAAAAAAAACTCCCAAAACAAAACAAAACAAAACAAAAAACCACCAAAATCAAAACAAACAAACAAAAAACCCCTAAAATTTAATATCTGACAGGTCACCATACCACTCTGGCAGGGCATTCCATCTTCATGAAAACAATGAGAGAATCTGATACAATATAATTAGTGTTTTGATTTTGTATGTTCCAGAAAAGTAAGAAGCAGGATGACCAGGCATGGTGGCACATGCCTATAATCCCGGTGGCTCAGGAGGCTGAGGCAGATGGATCACGAGTTCAAAGCCAGCCTCAGCAAAAGTGAGGTGGTAAGCCACTCAGTGAGACCCTGTCTCTAAATAAAATACAAAATAGGGCTAGGGATGTGGCTCAGTGGTTGAGTGCCCTGAGTTCAATCCTCGGTACCAAAAAAAAAAAAAAAAAGGAATCAGGATGGGCTGTGTTTTGGTGGCCATATCATGGAGAAAGAGGGTTGGATAGAAGTAATGATTGGCTTAGAAAAGCAAACACTAGTGTGGGAATGGAGAAGTCTAGGAGGGGCATTCAAAGAAAGGTGGGAGGTAAACTTGATGGTGAAAGTTGTAGCTCATAAACTTGTTTTGGGGTCAGGAAAGTTATCAGGTTCCTTGCTGACTCCATTTCTGGATCTGTGAAATGGGTTTCACAAGAGGAGAGTCACATGGAGGACAAAGCACATTTGCTACATATTTTTAAAGAAAAACCAAAGAGGACTACAAGGCATTTATTCACTGAATATGAAAACTTTCATCCGTCACTCCATCCCAGCCTGGAGACCTTGGTTATAAAGAACTAATGTAATAACTGTGTTGCAATGTGTTTTTCCTCTGGTCTGTTTCTTATTCCTCTGGACATTTAGACCTCAACTGAAGGCATTGATTGGAGAGATTTCTCCTAGAGTTGGCCCACTTGGAAACCAGGTAATCTGAGCTGGAGGAAAGAGGCACCCCCCTGCCCCCCTACTTGTTAGCACACACAACACAAAGCTTTTAACTCCAATCAGAAGGGCCAGTTGTCTTTGTGTGTGAGCTGGGGCTGCAGGCAGTTGGGCTGGGTGGAAAGTAGATGGCTGGCATAAGCTCTTTTTCTTCAGAGTTAAGAGTCCGTTGGGGTGGGGTAGGGGGGAGGAAGGAAATTTGCCAGAATGGGAAAGGAGAAGCTAGAAACGGGTGGAGTGTACTAGAAATGTGCTTGAGATGATCAGAAGCTGAGGTCTGCTTTCATGGGAACCTGGCTGTTGGGTGGTTGATGTGTTTTTCCAAACTCCAAACTTCCCGTGATTCAGTACTGTGGCTTTAGCAATTACCAAAGTACTAGTTTGCTCTGTGTGTAAATGGCCAATTACCTCAAGTTGTCAAAAGGGCCCAGAAGTCTCAAATAGGGACCAGTTCTCCAAGGTCAGAGAATGGGCTGACCCAATTTTAAGAAGTTTCAGGTGTTGATCTGAAGACAGCATAGCTTTATGTGGATGTATGGAATGTGGGGGAGGAATGGAGTCTTTTTTTTTTTTTTTGGTAAAACAGCTTTAGTGAGATATAATTCATGAACCATACAATTTACCTATTTAAAGTATACAATTCACTGGTTTTCAGTATATACCCAGAGTTGTGCAATCATCATCAGTCAATCTGATAACATTTAATTACATCAAAAAGAAACTCCGTATCCTTTAGCTATCACCCCCTCTGCCTACCCTTACCTTAGCCCCAAACAACCATGAATGTACTTTCTATGATTTCCCTATTCTGGATTGTCACATGAATGGCATCATAATATGTGGCCTTTGTGCCTGGCTTCTTTCACTTGGCGTGTTTTCAACGATTGCCCATTTGCAAAATGTATCAGTCTTTCATTTCTTATTCCATTGTATGTATATGCTACATTTTGTTTATCCACTTATTGGCCATTCAGGTTGTTTCTACCTTTTGGCTACTATGAATAATGTTGCATTAATTCTTTGTGAGATTTTTGTGAGGAAGTATATTTTCATTTCTCTTGGGCATATACCTAGTAGAATTTTTGAGTCATATGAAATTCCATGTTTAATCATTTGGAAAACTGCCAAACTGTTTTCCATAGCACATGTACCATTTTGCATTTTCACTATCAATGTATTAGGATTTTAGTTGCTGCACATTTTCTGGCTAATGCTTGCTCTTTTCTGTCTGTTGAGTTGTAAGAGTTCTTTATATAGTCTAGGCACTATTCCTGTACCAAGTATATGATTTGCAAGTTTTTTTTTTCATTCTATGGGTTATCTTGTCATTTTCTTGATGTTGAACTTGGAAGCACAAAAGTTTTTAATTTTGATGAAGTCCAATTTGTGTATTTGTTGGGTTGCTCATTCTTTTGGTGCCATACCCAGAAATTTTTTGCCAAATCACAGTTTCATAAAGATTTGCCCCTATTTTTTCCTAAGAATTTATAGTTTCAGTTCTTAAATTTAGGTCTCTGATCTATTTTTAATTAACTTTAAGAAAATTGAGGTAACTTTCACGTAACATGCAATTTGATGTGTATAATTCAGCGACATTTAGTACATTTATAAAGTTGTGAAACCATCACCTCTCTTTGGTTTTAAGACTTTTTCACCACCCAAGAACAACCCATTCCATTAAATAACTACCCTCCATTAGCCCCCGCTCCTGAATAACTACTAGCTGATTTCTATCTCTATGGATTTTCTTTTTCTGGATATTTCATATAAAGGAGTTTTACAATGTGTTACCTTTTGCATTTAGTTTTTTCAGTTAGAATAATGTTTTTGAGGATCATCCAAATTAGAGCATATATTAGTACATCTTTTTTGTGGCTGAATTATATTAATTGTATATTAGCTTTCTGTCACTGTGATGAAATACCTGAGCTAATCAACTTATAGATAGGAAAATTTTATTTTGGCTCAAGGTTTTGGAAGATTTAGTTCATAGTCATTTGCCTCTGTTGCTTTTGGGCCTGTGGCAAGGCAGTGCATCATGGTAATTCTGTTTAACATTTTGAGGAACTGTCAGACTATTTTTCCTAGCAGTTGCATCATTTTCCATTCTTACTATCCATGCATGAGAGCTCTAATTTCTCTACATCTTCATCAAAATTTATTATTTTCTGTTTTTAAAAATATAGTATAGCTGGGCCTGTAATACCCTCTACTCTGGAAGCTGAGGCAAGAGGATAGGAAGTTTGAAGCCAACCATGGCAACTTAGTGAGACAGTCTATCAAAATAAAAACTAAAAAGGGCTGGGGATGTTGCTTAGTGGTAGAATGCCTCTGGATTCTGGGTTCAATCTCTAGTCCTAGAAAAACAATTACAGGCATCCTCATGGGTGTTAAGTAGTATCTCACTGTCATTTTGATTTGCATTTCCTTAATGACCAGTGGAGCTAATTTTTGCATATGGTGCGAGAGTAAGGATTCAACTTTGTTCTTTTGCCTGTGCCTACCCAGAACCATTTGTCCAAAAGACTATTCTTTCCTCATCTGATGTCTTGGTACCTCTGTAGAAAGTTAATTGGCCATGGATGCATGGGTTTGTTTATGGACTCTTAATTTTAATTTTATTTCATTGATCTACATGTCTGTCTTTGTGCTAGTTATCACACTGTCTTGATCACTGCAGCTTTGTATAAGTTTTGAAATCAGGGAATGGAACTCCTCGCATATTGGTCTTTTCCAGGATTGTTTTGACTATTTGGGGTCCCTTGAAACTCCATATGAATTTTACAATCATCTTGTCAATTTCTACGAAGAAGTCAGAAAGGATTCTGATTAGTTTTTTGTTGAATCTGTAGGTCAGTTTGGGGAGTTTTGCCATCTTACCAGTGTTGTCTACAAATTCATAAACAGTGGATGTTTTTCCATTGATTTAGATCTTTAATTTCTTTCAACACTACTTTTGTAGTTTTCAGAGTAGAATAAAATTTTTGCAGTTCTTTTGTTAATTTTATTCCTAAGTATCTTATTCTTTTTGATGCCATCATGAATGGAATTCTTTTCTGAATTTAATTTTCAGGTTATTTATCACACATATGTAGAAATAGAATTGATTTCTGTATATTGATCTTGTATCCTATAACCTTGCTGAACTTATTAATTATTTCTAATAGTTTTTAAATTTGATTTCTTTGGATTTTCTTTATAAAAGATCATAACATGATAAAATCATGTTATTTAAGAATAAAGACAGTTTTACTTCTTCCTTCCAATTTGGATATGTTTTTTTATT
This sequence comes from Xerus rutilus, assembly GCA_028644305.1. Taxonomy (NCBI): domain Eukaryota; kingdom Metazoa; phylum Chordata; class Mammalia; order Rodentia; family Sciuridae; genus Xerus; species Xerus rutilus. Next base: position 27,343,375 of record CM053411.1, on the reverse strand, counting down.
TGTCTCGCCCAGTTGTTCTGAGGAACGGAGTCTTAAAGGGCTGGGAAGAACAAAATGTACTGGACCAATCTCTGGAGAGAAATTCAAAAAATGTATCCATTGTGTGTTCAGCATCCTACTGGGTGATCATGCCTACATCCATCCATTTATCCCCAAAATGTATATGGGGTATTCTCTGTGTCCTAAAAATCTGATAAGAATACCGTTATCTGCCTCTTGAACTAATGCTCTTCCTTTTCAATGAACACTTGGCTTATTTTTGACATGTTCTTTTAATAGGCACCAGGGACAGGAGTGGCTGACACTGAGCTTAAGGTCTAACCAGGGATATAGACAAGCCAAACTGATAATTATATGCTCATGAGAACATCACAGTCTATGGGAGCAATATCCAGAGTGATGGAGGGAGATAAAAGAGAGAGTGGGGAAGAAAAGTGGGGGAAAGATTTCCAGAGGAAGTAGACTGGATTGAGACATCTTGAAAAAATAGGCAATGGGCCCAAATGTGTTTCAGGCACACATTGAAGCTCCAGCTGGCCTTCTATCATGACTGGCTTTCCAGGAAATTCTTCTTCCCTATTCAACCAGTGTGCAAATACAATTGCATAGACCCTAGAAAGTGTGGGTGGTGGTGGTCTTCAGAGGACTCTGGAAGGTCAAGTGAGAAACAGAAAAAGTTCCAACGGGACCAACCAGAAAGCATATATATGACTTCTACTTGGCCTCTTGAGATAAATTACCCACCCCTCTTTCCAATATGCATGTCCCCTGGGTTTATTCTGTAATGTTTCTTTGCTCTCCTGAGCTCTGCTCAATTCAGGGCATGGGACCTCAGTTCAAATCCTAATTTAGGCAGTCACTGGTGTTTTCTTTATTGTGTTTAGTTGAACAAGTCCTAAGCATGTTATAAAAATATCTGATGGTAGGGTGACCAATCATCTGGTTTGCCTGGGACTCCAGATCTCATCACTGAAAGATCTCATCTCCAGATCTCATCTCCCTGCATCTTGGGAGAATCCTCAGTTCAAGGCAAAATGGGATTCTTTTTGGTTTCAGGGATTGAACTCAGGAGCACTCAACCAGTGAGCCACATCCCTAGCTCTATTTATGTATATTATTTAAAGACAGGGTCTCACTGAGTTTTGCTTAGCACCTCGCTGTTGCTGAGGCTGGCTTTGAAATTGTGATCCTCTTGCTTTGGCCTCCTGATCTGCTGGGATTACAGATGTGCATCACTGCATTTGGCTCAAATTGGGATTCTTGAACACTCTCTCAGTATGTCTCGATAAGAGCAGTCTTCAAAGGAAGTTCATTAAACATTCAAAACCAAAACCCAAACCAGAAAGATTTCAGTGCATCTGGGAGATATCACAGTCTATTGTTGACTAGTCTAGAATTGAAATTATTAAGATCTAAATTAGACTTATAGTCCTACCAGTTACCAGCTTCCTGAGATAGTTGTGGATAATGCTGAGTCTCAGCTTTTATGTCTGTGGAGCTGTGGGAAAATGCTCATCTTATAATATTGTTTAGAATTAAATGAGAAAATGCCTTCAAAGTGCCTGGGAACAGTCATACCCATTTGTTCACATGTCATCTATGGCTGCTTTAAAGCTACAAAGGCCTAGTTAAATGGGTGCAGTAGAGAACATATGGACTGCAAAGCCTAAAATATTTATTTTCTGGCTCTTCACAGAAATGGTTTGGCCACCTCTTCTCTTGTTAACATTACCAGGTGTGGTTGAGGGAGCCCTGACTCAGATCCAGGAAGCTTGGGCTCCAGTCTGATAAGCATGCTATCTGATAGAACTGTCTCTGTGACCTTGAGTAGATCATTCAACGCCTTTGGATTTATGTCCTTGTCTGTGACACAAACAGGCAATTTATAAGGCCCATTAATGTAGTCAACTTTCTGAGACATTTTGAACATATGAGACCTTTCAGGAAAGAGGTTCTATAGAAGGTGGGTGGAGGGTGTAATGAATTCTGGCTTCAATCCTCATTCTCAAATTCCCCAGAGTTGACAAGTCAACTTCCTCCTCAGCTGGGCCTTCTGTAGTAAGTCCTAGCAGCCTTCAGATAGAACAAGCTCATCAAACCCACCAGAAGAGATCAACTTCCGGAGAAGTCAGGAGCCATGTCCTGCCATGCCAGGGAACCCAGGTTTTTAGTATGAGGAAGAATGAATCATGATTCTCTTGTACCCAATCTTCCTTCCTACCGGAGGTTGTGGTGAGTCACCCAAATTTGCCAGTGATAAGTTCTGAATGACTATGGGCCACCTCAAACATGCTGATTTGCAAGGTGATTCCCTTTGGTTTTATAGTTGGATAAAATGCACATCAACAGGAGAGAGAGAAAGAGAGAGGGAGGGAGAGAGGGAAGGAGGGAGAGAAAGAAAGAATATGAAAAAGTGCAAAAGAAAAAGCATGCAGGGGCTGGGATTGTAGCTCAGCGGTAGAGCGCTTGCCTCGCATGCGTGAGGCCCTGGGTTCGATCCTCAGCACCACATACAAAGCAATAAAATAAAGACATTGTGTCCATCTACAACTAAAAAAAAAAAATTTAAAAAAAAAAAAGAAAAAGCATGCAAACACACCAGGCCCTCAAGAGCTTTCTGTAATGAATAACTCATGACAAAACAGAAAACTCCCACTAACTCTTTCAATGACTCTTTAGAGGTGGCTTTATTTTATAAAGAAATCTTCTTTCTTCCTTTTTTCCCTTCTCCTATTCTGGATGTTCTTCCCTGTTGCAGGATGTCCTCTTCTAAGGTCCCCAAGCACCGGGTGAAGTCCTCCCTCTTTATGAGCTCTGGCTAACCCAGCCCACCCCATCACTGCCCTTTCTGCATTTCTGTCCTGTCTGGTCAGAATTTTCCCAGCACTCCTTCACACGCAGTCTGGATTACTTTCTGATAGTTCCATGGGCATTAATCAACTCTTCTGAGCTGAAGCCCCGTCATCTGTACAAGGGTAGGGCAGAGGCTGGGTTGTCTCTCTCATCAGCATGCCCTGGGGGCTGGGGCTGGGTGCTGGGTGCAGCAGGAAGTGTGGCCCAGGTAGAATGTTCTCGACCTGTTCCGGCACAGGGCTGGGGCTTCCTGTCCTCATCCAGGCTGTGGAAGTTCCATTTAAACTTCTCCCATATCTGAGTCTCTGCTTCAATTCATTATCCTAGCAGGTTGGGTTGGTTCCTCCTACCCTGATTATTCCTTAAGTCTATTGTGTGTCAGTTCTGGGCCTTTATCCTGATTAGGATAATAATATCCTAAGTTTGGCCAGTGGGCAGCCTTTCTTTACCAACTGAAAAATGAACTGGAATTTTCTGCCAATGAGTGTTTATAGACCTTGTTTCTCTGAGGAACAATTAGCCAGTTGTGACACAGGATGTCTGATTGCATGGATATTACTGAAACTCTTTGGATTTGCTTTATCCTGGTGTCAAGTTTCATTTTGAATATATGGGGAAAAACTAACCCTTTTTATTAAACCAAGGTGGATATTAAGTATCATCACTGACATTCTAGCAGAGAAACCTCACATTCAAGATATAAGACAAGATCTGCGCTCCCCTGTGTGATGTGTGGAATGGCCTCTGGGCCTCTGGGAAGGCCCCTGGGAGGGGATGAAGGGCCCACTGAGGCTGGGGACCAGCATGGAACATGCTCCTCAGGAGCATTCATTCACTCATATTTTATTATGTATCTGCTAAGTCATTACAAAAAAAAACACAATATACATATATATATTTATTTGATGTGTTTATTGAGGAATGCTCTGTTTTCCTCACATGAACTTCAGGATTTTTTTTTTCTTTCCATTTTTCAAATTTCTATATAGCATGTGCTTGGTTAACTTGGACCTATTTTGTGTTTATGTGTATTTGGACATCAAGAAGAAAATTTCACCTTATGTAAAGCAAACTGTTCCCTAGGTGAAATAGCCACAGGGAGCTACTTCCTATCCTGAATAGCTATGCTTTCCATAAGGATAGTGCTCGGTGGCTCTTGAAAGGCCCTGGGGACTGGCTTGTGCTGAATAATCCACCAGAAGCAAAGGAGCCCTCAAGCTACCCCCACCTTGTTAAGGAAAGCTGGTAGCTGCAAAGGGGAGTGAAGACAAAAGGCATGGGTGCTTCTTGATTTTTAGCTTTGTGCCCAAGGATGTCTAGTCCCTCTGACAAACAGGACCACAAAGTCAACAGAGTAACCAGTTTCATCCTTTTCATAGAAAGCTGAACATTTGTCGGCAGACAAGGCTCATTTGCAAACCGTCAAGTAGGATAGGCCAGGTTCGAGAAGTGTTTTTGATGTGCCCCTGATGTTTGTTGTCCCAGCAGGAGCCAGGCAAACCTGTCCATGTCGCAAGTCCCTTAACAGGAGGTAAGATGAGTTTTTATTTGTTTTGCTTCTGCTTAGTCGGCCTCTTGTATGCATGGGTTCTTCTTCCCCCAGTTGTGGAACATAATTCATAGTCTAGCTCCCATTCCTTGCATTTTAAAAATGCACAATTTCCTCTGAGTAATATGATTTCTATGTTATCTTTATGCCCTTATTTTATTTTTTAACAGAATTGAAGACTATTTTCCAGATTTGAAACAGCTTTCCTGCAAACTTGGATGCTGTTTTTGCTTTGGTGGCTTTCCAAACAAAGGCAGGCACCAACAGATTTTTGTCTGCAGGAAGCTGCTGCAGATGTGTGAAGGATCTGAAGAGAGTGTGAAGCCAGAAGGAGGGGCCACCCCACCCCAGCTCGCCCCCTCAGTGCAGCCAGGTGCCTGTGTTGGCAGCAGCCTGACCAGCCTGAGGACCTGAGGCTGCTGCTTATATGAGACCAGGTCAGACAGCAGCAGAACCTTCATTTCCTTCACAGTTGCCTCTCATTCTTTAACTCTAGAGTTCTGTTCCTCATGAATGGAGTAATGTTGAAAGCCCATTTCTTCTAGAAAGTCCTTCATTTATTCTGAACTTGAGCATGGAGATCCTGGAGAATCTGACAAGAGTGAATGGAATGATCTAGAGCAGCAGCTCCTGAATGGCTGGCTGTGACTCTTCAGGGGGTCCTGTGTCCTACCCTGGTTGTTGGACTGAGGGACCCCAATCCCACTGTAGTTCTAGGTCAAAGTCTTCCTAGACTTGTCCAAGTCTCCCTTCAGAGAGGAGACTTTGGACAACTTCTCATTTTATAGTCAGAAGAAAATGGTATTGGCTATTATGGGCTGAACTGGGTCTTCTCCAAATTCATTTGTTAAAGTCCTAACCTGTAGAAGCTCACAATGGATTTGGAGGCAGAGATTTTAAAGAGGTACTGAAAAATGAGCTCATCAGCATAAGTGTTCTTATTAGAAGAGGAGAATAGGATACGGATGTAGACAAGGAAGACTGTGGAGACCCAGGAGGAAAACATCATGTGTGAGCCAGGAGAGAGGCCTCAGAAGAAACCCTGCCCACACCTCAGTCTCTGACTTCTAGCGTTAAGCCTATGAGAACAGGAATTTCTGTTGTCTAAGCTTCCCTGTCCATAGTTATAGAAGCCCTAGTAAGCAGATATGCTGGGTCCAGTGGACACTGTATGGACTTCTGGCAACTATGAGTACTCAACAGACCTCAGCTGTCCTGTGGGATGTTTCTTTTGGAGTTCACTGCGAGCTCTCCAAGGATGTCCTGCTCCCCCAAGTTTAACCACCGAGTTTATACTTTGCTTTTTTATTCTTTGCATTCTTTTCTTGGATCCTGGGGGACTGGGAACAGGAGTCTGAAGCCTCAGCTCCAGAAACAGTTATCAAACTGTGTGACATTGGGGAGGTCATGCAACCTCTTGAGGCCTTGGGATTCTGGCCTGTCACATCAGCAATTGAGTGGAGTGGTCTCTGGAATTCCTCCTATCTCAGACATGGACTCTAGACACTTCCACCATTAGCCTCACACTGTACACTCTTTGAACTCAGTCTTTTCTCAGGTTGCTGATTTCTCCCATTCATAATGGAGCCAGGAAATTCCTTCTTGTTAACATCTGCATTCCCATGACCATTCATCAGAAAAAATGGTCCTCTTGGAGTTCACATGTGTATGTGAGAGGACAGGGAAGCCTAGTTCCAATTCCAGGGAGCAGACCTGGAACTGCAGGCTGTCAGTTCACCTCCCAGTGCTTCATCTGACTGACTTTATTGGATCAGACAAGCTGGGGATTTATTTTTTGCTTTAACAAAGGTGGTGGTTGAAGTAAGATTAGGTGTCATTTGAAAAATGAATGATCATGGAGATGTAAAATAGTGCAAAAGTGGACTAATGAATAGCAAGTCATGTGAACCTGCTCCCTGATCTTAGGAATCTTTGTCATTTTGTAGCTTGGCTTGGCCTGTGGTTTGGTATTGAATCTTGGTCCAAATAATGGACTTTCCTTCCTTTTCTTTCCACATTCAGACTGTTCAGTTCAGAGCTTTGCACTACCATCAGGCTACCTGTTATAACAGGTACTGGCTCCTGTGTCATTCTGGCACACACCTTGGGCCCATCCTAGGCATTACTCATCTGAAATTGGAGGCCACTAACCATTTTCCTGATGAGTGCCCAGTGGTTTCATGTTTTGCTGTAGCCTCCCTTTAATTTTGTTCAGCTCAGTGCAACTCCAGAAATTTGAACATTTCCTGTATATTCAGAACCATGAGGGGTACACCATATCACAGACCAAAGAACTACATGGCCGGGGCTTAGACTCCAGGGAGCTCACTGTTTTCCTAGGAGGACAGGATGCTTGCAGGAAATAAGCTGAGAGTAGTCAAGTTGAAAAAGCCATAACCTCAGTTGGGTAGAACACAGGTGCAGGTGCTCTTGATACATTCCAAGATTGGCGAGGAAGCAGAGTTTAGGAACAACTGAAAATGTCCGGAAAGATTGAAGAGGACAGGTGGGCCTTGACCTATCCTTGGTATTGGAAAATGGGGCAGGTGACACTAGGTTTCTGCAGGCAACTTAAGCTGTGGAAGATCTGCAAGAATTTCATAGACTGTCATAGAAATGGGACATTGGGGAGAGGGAGAAAGCTCTTAGGAGAGGTAAGAATTAGGATATATATGTATATATATGGGAGGGGGGAGAGCGCATTAGTGGTGGAAATTGGACTTAAGCAAACAGACTGTTTAATTTGGACTATGTGAGAGGGTTTCCAAACAAACCTCCCTCTCCTTTCTCCATCCCGTGCCTTCTTCAGTTTCCAGACTCGGACGTCATGACATGGTGCAGCTGTAGTTAGGTATCTTTTCCTTTCCGTTTGACCTCCCCAGCTAAAGTACCACTTTCTTGGCACCGCAAGTGGAATCACTGCCAGTGGGACAGAGGAGAGATTGATTTTGGAGGTCAGCCCTGCTGGAAAGCTGAGGGATATTGCATGTCCTTCCTTGAGGTGGTCACTAGAAATGATGTGGGATGTGTCTTCTGGAAGGGAGTAGAATCTGGGATGTCTACAAAGCCCATCTCTAGAAAACAGACACTGGTAGACCTCCATACTTCCTGAATTAAGCTCTTTCCCCTTTCTTCCTTTAGATGGAGACCCTGGTCTCCTTCTAGGAGGATAGATGTGGTGTTGTCTTGGGAATTAATGTGATGGTTGACCAAGTGAGGTTGAGGGCTCAAGGGAAGACAAGCATGCTGAATGAGGCCATAGCCCATGTAAAACTACTATGAGACACACATCTAATAGGAAATAACATTTTTTCTTTTTGTAGTCCTTTTGGAGAACCACCTCCTTGGAGGATGTTAGGAACCTGTATTATTCTATTTTCAGTTGCTATCACAAAAGCACCCAATCTGGGTTCTTTATAAAGAAAAGAAGTTTATTTTTTATTTTTGGTACTGGGGATTGAACTCAGGGGCACTTGACCACTGAGCCACATCCCCAGCCCAATTTCATGTTTTATGTAGAGACAGGGTCTCACTGAGTTGCTTAGTGCCTCGCCGTTGCTGAGGCTGGTTTTGAACTCGCGATTCTCCTGTCTCAGCCTCCCTAAGTGCTGGGATTACAAGCGTGAGCCACCGCGCCCGGCTAAGAAGTTTATTTAGCTCACAGTTTTGGAGGCTGAAAGTCCAAGATTGGGTGACCTCATCTGTTTGGAATCTGGTGAGGATCCCCTTAGCCGCATGACTTTGTGGCATCATGGTGAGAGCACCTGTGAGACAGAGAGATCACAGGGTGAGAGGAAGTGGTCCCAGTTTTATTCCTCAACCTTGACCTGTACCTCTTAAAGGTTTTACCCTCTTAACATTGTCAAAGTGGGAACAAAGCTTCTAACACATGAAGAGTAAGGGAACATACTCCAGCTGTACTCAGACTATAGCAGAGTCCATGGCACCTTCATTATTTAATTTTACTCAGCCATGAAAAGGAATGAAATTATGCCATTTGCTGGTATTTGGATGGACCTGGAGAACATCATGCTAAGTGAAATAAGCCAGACTCAGAAAGTCAAGGGCCAGTCGTTTCCTCTCATATGCAGAAGCTAGTGCAGAATAAGGGGAAAAGACGGGAGGGGTGATGCCATGGAAACAGAAGGAAGATCTGTGGAGTAAAGGAAGGAGGAGGAAGGATAGGAAAAGGGAGGGGATGCGGAAGGGATTTGACTAAATTATGCTATGTACCTATATCAGTATACCACAGTGAATTCCACCTTTGTGTATATCTACAAAGCACCAATTTTAAAACAAAATAACTAAATAGAAGGAAGCCCAGGAGAGCAGAGGAAAGGAAACAGGGGGAGGGAGGAAGGGAGGGAAAGAGAAAGCACTAGGGACTGAAATGGAGCAAATTATATATAATAATGCACAAATAAAAACATTTTAAAAAATAAGATATCATCAAGAATAATTCTGGATGGGCCTTGATCTTCTCTAGGTAGAGGGATGGGCACATGACCTAATGAAGTTTTCATTAAGATGATTGTCTCAGGGCACATGGTGCTCAGAGCTCTGAACACTCCTGTAAATTAGTTTCCCTGTGCCCATTCCTTCCCAAGACAGGTGAAAGGAGCTTCTAACTGGGGCCTCAGCTCCTCTGAGATAAAAGGTACCACCAATTTTGGGAGAATCTTGGAAAATCTTGTTTCCTTCCTCTTGGGATCATGCTAACAGCACTTACATTCCTTTTTTTTTTTTTTTTTTTTAACAGCACTTATATCCTAAAGGGGCTTTTTGCAATAAAATTCAGATGTTTCCACCCAACTCAATACTTCCCTGTCTCTCCCACATGGGCAGGTCTCTCTGCTATTTGTATACATAAAACATTGTAGAGTCCTAGGGATCACATGGTTATTAGTCAAACAGAAATATGCTACCTCTTTTTTTTCTTCCATGCAGAAAAGTATCTCTGGAAACATACACCAATCAGTGCCAAATGCCTGGGAGTCAGGAACAGCACTACCTGCCAAGTCTTTAAAGTTTGATTCACTGCCATTCAGAGTGAAAATTAGGGAGCTGGCTCTCCTGAACTTTGGCTCTGTGACAGAGGAAGCTAAGTGGACCCTGAATTAGAGGTTAGAGGAGCCCAAGTTCTCTGGAAGTCACTAGTCACATGATACTGGGCAAATCGCAGAATATCTTGGTTCCCCCTCTGTGAAATGGGACAATTGGAGAGTTGTGGAGATAAAACAAGGTAATAGGAACTCTCCAGTGCCTCAGCTATGAAGCAAGCAGGAAATTAGCAGAGCAGGAGGCAGCTAGACAGTGTGGGCCAGGGACAGAGCAACTGAGAGGTGGATGGTATTTGGGATGCCAGAATCTTAGAGGTCACAGTGATCTCCAATTTGAGCCAGACTGTGCCAGCATCCATGGGCCATTCATACCTGGTGACTGAGGTGAGCCTTATGGGGTTTGAGCAAGGCCTTATTTAGCTCTAGAGAGGGGTGTGGAGGTGAGGTGAAGGTAGAATGCTCCAGGCTTGAGAGTGGCTAATGCCGGCGAGGCCAGGAGTCAGGGCTAGTGCGTGCTAAGCATGGGGGGTGGGGCTCCACTTTAGCCTCATCAAGGGCATACTCAGAAACCCTAGGCAGGAGAGTCAGTGGTCTAGGGCTCCTGCTCAGAGTTAGAGGCAAGATTGCAGATGGCAGTTTGGGTCTACATTAATTTAAGGCAGTAAGAACAATTTAGGAACCCGCTGTGCAGCGGAGGAGGGAGGGTGCGAACAGGGGTTTGGCCCCTAACCAAATTATTGGTCTGGTTAAAGTTATTGCAGGATCTGGGACTGAGCTTGCTGGACCTAAGCAACTGTGGTTAACATGGACCAACACATGTTAATAGGTATGATGTGCAGTTCTAAAATAATGATAACAATATTATTAAATTCATTCAATGTTCTGAGCACTATCCTAAGTACCTCATATACATCTTCTAATTTAATTTTATTTCGTTTTAATCTTCATGATCTATGAGACTTTTACCCATTTTGCAGACAGGGAGATTGAGGCACAGAGAGGTACAGTGGTAGAGCTGATGTTTGAAACCAACTTTCTTTCACTGCAGAGATTGTGCGATCATTATGATTTCACTGAGTAACAGTAACAGATAACAACAAAACCATTGCAGTGATAACAGAGGTGAGGGTTGTAGTGGTCCCAGCTCTGCATGTTCTGTGTAGGTGCACGACTCACACAACTCATGACATGGATATGGTCTCAGCTTCACAGATGAGAAGAGACCTAGAGGGTTAACTTGCCCAAGGTCTCAGAGTTGGTGAGAAATACAGCCAAAACAAAACCCATGTCTGGCCTGGTGTGGTAGTCACCTGTAATCCTAGTGACTTGGGAGGCTGAGGCAAGAGGATCGCAAGTTCAAAGCCAACCTCAGCAACTTAGCGACGACCTGAGCACCTTAGTGAGACTCTGTCTTTAAATAAAAAATAAAAAGAGCTGGGGATGTGACTTAGTAGTTATGTGCCACTGGGTTCAGTCTCTGGTATCAAAAAGAAACACCCAGGTCTGTCCCATATCAAAGGTTGGAGACTTAACGTCTAGAGACTGGGCTGTGATCTCCATCTTCTTTGAGAAATATATCCTTGCCCAGAGTAGCTTGTTCATGGTAAACTAATGACACTTGAAGGAAATTACAGGCATGTGTATCTAGTACTGAGAGAAGGGCCTTTTCCTTTCACCCTTCCTCGAGTACCACTGCCTTCTGAACCCTCATTGTTTGCAGCCCAAGTTGGGCATTAAAACTTTTTGAAAACACATATACTTTCTCTATCTCTGGAAGGCTTAAAGTTGAAATTAAAGCAGAAAAGACGTCTGCAAACAAGGAAAAACTTGTCTGTAAGGAACATAAAATTCTTTTGAGTGAGAACTTCCTAGAGGTGTGAAGTGACTTTCCCTTGAGGCATTTCTGAAGAAAATAGCCTGTAGCTACCGTGCTTGCTGAGTCCAGGATGAGTGGACTACCAGGGGCATCAACCAAGACAAGACTCACTCTTTATTCTTAAATATAAATTCCTTGTTGCTATGGTCTAAACATTTGTCCCCCACCAAAATTCATATATTGAAACCTAATCTCCAATGCAGTGGAATAAAGTGAAGCTTTAAGATGTGATGAGTTGCCCAGGTCGGTGGTGCACACCTGTATTCCCAGTGGCTTGGGAGGCTGAGGCAGGAGGATCACAAGTTCAAAGCCAGCCTCAGCAATTTAGTGAGGTCCTAAGCAACTTAGTGAGACTTTGTCTCAAAATAAATAAACAAATAAATAAACAAACAAACAAATAAGTAAAAAGGCTGGAGGATGTGACTCAGTGGTTATGTACCCATGTTCAATCTCCAGTACCAAAAAACAAATCAAAACAAAACAAAAAGATGCGATTAGTGCCCTCATAAAAGAATCTTCAGGGAGCCTAATGTCCTCATGTGTTCACATAGCAGTTACCATCTGCAGAAACTGTGTGCTCAGCAGACATGGAATCTTCTGGCACCTTAATCTTGGACTTCCCAGCCTCCAGAACTGTAAGCAATAAAATCTGTGCTGTTTTAAAATTATTCAATCTAAGGCATTTTGTGATAGCATCATGAATAGACTAAGACATTTGCTAACTTATTGAGAACTAATAAAAATCTTACAGATATTTACTTATTTATTCATTTGGACACGAAATCTAAAATTAACCCTCCATATTTGGGAATTTACTTCCTCAGATTTGACCAACTGCTGATCAAAAATATTAAAAAAATACATTTGTATTGAACACGTATAAACTTTCTTCTTATCATATTTACTAAATAATATAGTGTAACAATTATTTACATAACATTTACGTTGTATTAATGATTGCAAGTCATCTAGAGATGATTTAAAACATATGGCACAATGTGTGCAAGTTATATGCAATTACTGTCACTTTATTTGGGAGACTTGAGCATCTGTGGACATTGTGATTCATGGGCACTCCGGAAACCACTCCTTTGTAGATACTGAGAGAGGCCTGTATTTTATATGTCCAAGTGACTAACATCTTCTTTTGCAGTGCTGCTTTAGTGGTAAATTTATTACTCTACAACTATTTCAAAGTTTGTACACCCCTGTCTTCAGGCCACAGTCACAGGGATGGACCAGCTCACTTTCCAAATTTCTACCCAGTTCTTAGTACCTTTTTGTGTGTCCTGCCAGAGGCACCTATAGATGTATGCATGATATGCACAAGGAAAGACATCTATCTATCTTTAAAAAGAATGTGGAGAACAAAATAAAGTAGCATTGGGTAATAACTCAAAGTATAAAATAAATACTTGAGTCCATATTGATGTAAATAAATGATTGAATAAATAAATTGGAGCAAAGAGAAAAAGATGCCATGCAGAAGGATTTCAAATAATTTGTGTAGATGTCCCACCCTCTGGGGGGTGGAATAGAAGTTTACATTAGTTTCCTGTGGCTGTTGTAACAAATGAACACAAACTTGGTGACTTGAAACAATGATGAATTCTTTTACAGTTGCAGAAACTTGAAGTCTGAAGTCAATATCTCTGAACCAAAATCAAGGTGTTGGCAGGTCTGAGCTTCCTCTGGAGGCTCTAGAGAAGAATCTGCATCTTGCCTCTTCCAGGTTCTGGAAGTGATGTTGGCCACATCATTCCAATCTCTGTCTCTGTCTCCTCTCCTGTGTCAACCTCCCTCTGCTCCTGTCTTACAAGAATCCTAGTGACTGCAGTTAAGGCTCATTCAGATAATCCAGGTTCATCTCCACGTGCCAAGATCCTTAATTTAATCACAACTGCACAATCACTTTTGACACATATACACATGGAAATGGCTAATATTCAAGGTTCTGGTGGTTAGGATGTGGGCACAGTCAGGGGCCATTGTTCAGTCCAGCACATTCTCTACTCCTTAAGAATGGGCCGACACACTGACTTCCACCCAAGGACAGTACAGAAGAGAGCGAAACATAAGTAACGTTATTCATATAGAGAAACCTGATGAACACCACCTCAGCCAGATGATCAAGTTCAACATCAATTAGTGATAAGTCATGTTGATAGTATGTTCTCTTGATATGATGTGACAAGAATGGCATGTTACCTCTGTGATCATCCTCCCCAAACCACACAACCATAGCCTAATTATGAGAAAACATCAGACAAATCCCAACTGAGCACCTATAAGACACCTGACCATCACCTCCCCAAATGGTCAAGATCATTAAAAACAATGGAAGCCTGAGAAACTGTCACAGCCAAGAGTATCTCAAGGAGACACAACTAATAAATGCAACATGGAGTTCTGGATGGGATTCTGGAACAGAAAGAGGACATTTGGAAAAAACAAATGAACAAACAAAAATAAATGAAATGGACTTCAGTTAATAATAATAGATCAACATTGCTGACTTAATTGTAATATATGAACCATAAGGTGTTAATAAAAGAGGAAACTGGGTGGTGAGTATATTGGAACTCTGTACTGTCTTTGTAATTTTTCTGTAAGCCCAAAACTGTTCTACAAATAAAGTTTATTTAGGAAAAAAAGAATGTGGAAGGTCAACATCTGAAGAGATGAACAGATACTTCATAGGAGAGGAAATACTCATGATTAAGTACACAAATAGATGTTTGCCCTCACCAAGAATTGGGAGAATGCTTATCCACTGCACTATGGCATTGTCCGTCTACTAGCTGTGTGAAAATTAGGAAGTGAGATAATGCCCAGTATTAAAAAGCAATTATTTGAGATTCTCTAAAGCTAAATATTGCATGTCTCACCAACTTCCCTCCCAGACATATCCAAAAGAACTTCTTGAACATGAGTATTGGAGATAGGTACAAGAATCTTCACAGCAACACTATATGCAGTAGCAGAAACTGAAAACAACCTAAACAATTATCAAGGGGAAAATGGACATATAAATTGTAGAGTGTCCACATAATGGCATATTACACAGCAGTGAACATGTATCACTATGGATAAATATTAGCAAAGCAAGGTCAAGTGGAAAAGCAATCCTAGAAGAATATAACATAGTACTTTTTTCTAAAGGTGAAAACTATGCAAAACTTAGTTAATACATTGTATACATTGTGATCTAAATATATCTATATGTCTATATCTACATCCACCTATTTAAATATCTTTGAATATATAAACAAAGGAACATGTGTGTATGTATCACATCATATATATATATTATATATATATATATATACACACACACACACATTCTTAGAATACATGTACATTCTAAGAAAGGATTATGGCAGTCACAGGATTATAGGATGCTGTGTCAAAACCACAGGCAGAGAGAGAGAAATGCAGAGTCAAAGAGGCACTGTAGGTGGTGAAAGATTTAAAAATTTTTGAACTTGATTAGCCTTTTTATTTTTGTTTTTTTTCCACATTTTATTGGTGCATTATAATCATACATAATGGTGGGATTCTTTGTTTTATATGCATACATGCATACAACATAACAGTAGAATTTGGCCAGATAAGGATTTTAATGATTTGTCAAGGGTTGTCAAGGCATGGGCTGGGGTTGTGGCTCAGTGGCAGAGTGCTTGGCTCACACATGTGAGGCACTGGGTTCGATCCTCAGCACCACATACAAAAAATAAACAAAATAAAGATATTGCATCCATCTATAACTAAAAAGTATTTTAAAAAAAAGAGTTGTCAAGGCAGAGAGTTCAGTGGGACAAGAGTTTCAGTTTCAGAGTGCCAGCTTGAGGTGCCAGCTTGAAGTGGGCTGTGCATCATCAGCACAGGCAGGAGAAACCACAGTGTGCTGAAGCCCAAAGGGACAAGAAATTGGAGGTTTATCACTGTG
>CM053411.1:27305590-27327588 GCA_028644305.1 Xerus rutilus | reverse complement strand
CAAGATAGGAATGCTGCCATGGTGGTGCGAGCCTGTAATCCTAGCATCTCAAGAAGCTGAGGTAGGAGGATTATAAGTTTGAGGCTTGCCTAAGCAAAGGGGTGAGACTCTGTCTCAAAATAAAATAAAAAAGGGCTAGGGATGTAGTTTAGTGATAAAGAATGTGTGCTAGACAATCAGTATCATGCCAAAAAAAAAAAAAAAAAAGGTGGGGGATACTATTATTTGTCATCTTCATCCTGAACAAAAGGTGCTCCAGTACACCCAGGCAAGTGATTGTTAGACAAAGTAAGTCTTGGTTTTTTAGCTCTTTGAGGTGCATATTTTCTCCAAAGAACTAAGGACACTGTAGCAAGAACTGTGATCAGACATTATATCTAGAGCTGCCTTAGGATGAGGAAGTGAGAGAAACAGTGACTGAAAAGCAGTGAGACAATTCTTACCATGAGAGATCATTCTCTTTCCTAACTAGGTTTAGAGAATAGCAGCGATGCTCCCTCAAGAATGGTGAGGGGTCACTGGGAGGTGACCACTGAGAGCTCCCCAGAGAACGTTGTTTCAAGAGACATATTTAATACCTCATAAAGACTGTGAATGAGAAAGAAAGCTAATGAAGGTCAAGTGAATGTCTAGGTGGAGGTGTCCTAATTATTGTCATCCAAGCTTATTAAAATCTTTGAGCTGGAATGGCTTACAATGAATTAAGTTGTATGCACATATTATTCATTACTTTGCATAAATGCAGACATAGCTACTGATTTGCTTAATTCTATGTAATTCCCCCCCCCCCCTTTTTTTTTTGATGCTGGGGATAGAGCCCAGGGCTTCATGCATGTCAAGCAGGTGCACTAATACTGAGCTGCATACTCAGCCTGTAATTTCCTTCTGAGCACAGGGGAAACTTGGAGCAACAGTCTGTTAGCAAGACACTGCCTCATCTGCAGAGTGAGAAGATGGGAGGCATGCGTGCCTGTACAACCTATTAGAAAGTTTCAGGTTTAGTCCTATTTGAAGAAACTCCATATTCACATGGAAAAATCCAAGGTTTCTAAGTTTCTTTAAAGACCTCTGCTATGAAATTAAGCAACTGTTCAGAGTTGAATAAGTCTTCCCCCTTATATATTCTAATTTTTTTTATTTGAGTCTTTCTAATTGCCTTTCTATTTCTCATTCACATTCACTTTTTAAATGCGAAGATGTTTGATGGCTGAGAAACTTCTTAAATTCTATTCTCAAGGAATACTCTAGAAAGGGCATCAGTGAATGTAAAGAAACACCAGTGGGTGAGTTTTTATTTAGCTTGGATCCAGTGGGAAAAGTAAACTGTCTATAGCAAGTAGCCTTGGGTTCTGGGCCAGGTGCCAGGAACGCGAGGACGAACGAAATGTCCCGTCCACTGGTGTTGGCCAGTGCCGGGCTCTGGGCCATCTGGGATGATTCTCAACAGCTTGTCCTGAAGGCTGTGAACAATAAAGTCATCGTGTCACTGGGGAGAGTTGAGAGAGGTTATAAGGACCAGCAGTAGCAGAGGAACTATTAGTGGGTTTCTCCATGGTCAAGGGTAGGGATACTCTTTTTTTTATTTCTTCTGTTCTTAAACATTTCATAAGTTCCCAGGAAAAGATAATACCCAGTTAAATCTGTAAGTTGGTTTCTGTAGGATCCAAACAAGATTAAAAAGTAATGGAGTCTTACTACGTCCCTGTCATTTTCCTCCGGGCATCACACATGTTAACTTTCCACCACTTATGAGCTATGTGAACTTGGGCAAGTTATTTCATCTTTTCTCTCAGGTTCTACATCTGAAATTGGAGGTAATGATAGTATACCTCCCTTACAGGGTGAAGTGACAACTAAAAAATAATGGCTATCAGGATTCTACCAGCAAGAAGGCCATCACTAGATGTGGCCCCTTGACCTTAGACCTAGAACCATGAGCCAAAATTAAACTTTTTTTGTGCCAGAAACATACATTGGAGGAAAAAATAGCCATTTTTTTTTTTTTTTTTTTTTTGGTACCAGGGATTGAACTCAGGAGTACTCGACCACTGAGCCACATCCCTAGCCCTATTTTGTGTTTTATGTAGAGACAGGGTCTCACTGAGTTGCTTAGCACCTCGCCATTGCTGAGGCTGGCTTTGAACTCGCGATTCTCCTGTCTCAGCCTCCCTAAGTGCTGGGATTATAGGCTTGAGCCACCGCGCCCGGCTAAAAAAATAGCCATTTTAACAAATGGTGCTGGGAAAACTGGAAATCCATATGAAATTAAACCCCTCTCTCTCACTCTGCACAAAAATCAACTCCAGTGGATCAAAGACTTAGGCACTAGAACACAGACCTTGCACCTAATAGAAGAAAAAGTAGGCCCAAGCCTTCACCATGTGGGCTTAGGAACTGACTTCCTTAATAAGACCCTTAAAGTGAAAGAAGTAAAAGCAAGAATCAATAAATGGGATGGATTCAAGCTAAAAAACTTCACAGCAAAGGAAACAACCAAGAACCTGAAGAGAGAGCCTACAGAATGGGAGAAAATCTTTACCACATGCACCTCAGTTAGAGCATTAATCTCCAGGACATATAAAGAACGCAAAAAACTTAACACCAAACAAGCAAACAAACAAACAAAACCAAACAATCAATAAATGGGCTAAGGAACTAAACAGACACTTCACAGATGAAGAAATACAATCAATCAACCAATAAATACATGAAAAAATGTTCAACTTCTCTAGTAATTAGAAAAATGCAAATCAAAACTACTCTAAGATTTCATCTCACTCCAGTCAGAATGACAATTATCAAGAATACAAGCAACAATAAATGTTGGTGAGAATGTGGGGAAAAAGGCACACTCATACATTGCTGGTGGGACCAAATTGGTGCAACCACTCTGGAAAGCAGTATGGAGATTCCTTAGAAAACTTGGAATGGAACCACCATTTGACTCAGCTATCCCACTCCTCAGTTTATATCCAAAGGACTTAAAATCAGCATACTATAGTGATGCAGCCACATAAGTGTTTATAGCAGCTCAACTCAAAACAGCTAAACTATGGAACCAACCTAGATGTCCTTCAACAGATGAATGGATAAAGAAAATGTGGCACATATACACAATAGAATACTACTCAGCCTTAAAGAAGAATGAAATTATGGCATTTGCAGGTAAATGAATGGAGCTGAAGAATATCATGCTAAGTGAAACAAGCCAATCCCCCCAAACCAAATGTTAAATGTTTTCTCTGATATATGGATGGTAACCCACAATAAAGTGGGGGGAGTGTGTGGGGGAAGAATAGAAATTAGACAGAGAGGAGTGAAGGGAAGGGAGGGGGTACAGGGGTAGGAAAATAAATTGTCCTTTTTAACTCATATGAGCTATGTTCTTCAGATAGTAGAATGAATGGGACATTATTACCCTATGTGCATATATGATTACATGACTGGTGTGACTCTACATCATGTACAACCAGAAGAAAGAGAAGTTATACTTCATTTATGTTCAATGTATCAAAATGCGTTCTACTGGGCCAGGGCTGTGGCTCAGTGGTAGAGTACTTGCCTTGCAAGTGTGAGGCACTGGGTTTGATCCTCAGCACTACATAAAAATAAATAAATAAAACTATCGTGTCCATCTACAACTAAAAAAAAAATTTTAAAAATGCATTCTACTGTCAAGTATAACTAATTAGAACAAAATTTTAAAAAGAAAAAATAAACCTCTTTTTATTAAAGCTTAAAAAATGGCTACCATTTGAAAATTCTTGCCACATGCCAGTTATTATTTGAAGTTCTTCACATGAATAATCTCATTAAAAAATCTGTATTCTGGGGCTGGGGTTGTGGCTCAGTGGTAGAGCGTCTGCCTAGCATGTGTGAGGCACTGGGTTCGATTCTCAACACTGCATATAAATAAATAAAATAAAGGTCCATTGGCAACTAAAAAATATTTAAAAAAATCTGTATTCATATGTGTAAACAAATATTTATTTTATAAAAGTAGAACTGTACACTATTTTGTTATCTGCTTATTCATTTAATAAATAACTGAAACATTTTGTCTGTGGTATTAAATATTATCTCTGACAATTTTAATGACTTCATAGAATGCCACTACTGTGCTATAACTTATTCAACCAAGCCCTTATTATTGGACATGTAGGTAGTTTCCAGTTTTCTTCTGCTGTAAACATTTTGGTGAATAATCTTGTAGGTAAAAATTTTACCACATTCATCATGATTTACTTGAGATTCTAGTTGCAATTGTACTTTTTAACTCATATGAGCTATGTTCTTCAGGAAATTGTGTCCATTCACACTTCTAGGAATTTAAAGTAGCGTCTCCTTGTCATACTAACAAACATTTCTTCAGTTTTTGGAGACAAACATTTCTTCAGTTTCGGAGAGGCTGATCACCTCCTGGGAGGATTCTCACCTTGCATTTGTCTCTTCATGTTCATCCTATACTGTTCTCTCAGGATAAATTCCTGGAAGTGAAATTGCTGAGTCAAAGGAAATACCTTTTTTTTTTTTTTTTTGGTACTGGGGATTGAACTCAGGGGCACTCGACCCCTGAGCCACATCCCCAGCCCTATTTTGTGTTTTATGTAGAGACAGGGGTCTCACTGAGTTGCTTAGCGCCTCGCTGTTGCTGAGGCTGGCTTTGAACACGTGATTCTCCTGTCTCAGCCTCCCAAAGTGCTGGGATTATAGGCGTGCGCCATCACACCCGGCTAGGAAATACCTATTTTATGGTTTTTATTTTGGCACCAAATTTCCCTCTAGGGAAGTTGCACCGAATTATACTTTTTTGGTTAGTATTCACAAAAACCAGGAACAGATGCCAGACATAAGAGAGATGCAGGGTCCTGGGGAGTCTCTGCTGGTAAGGCAAAAGCCCTTTAGTGACTGGATCATAGGAGTAGTCCAAAGAGCTGCAGGGGTACAGCAGGGTACCAGGGCAGCCTGTAGGGTGAAGGCCTGAGAGAACTTTGGGTAGCAGCTCTGTTCTAGTCAGTTGGGGGTGTTAAGCACTTTCATGAGGAATGTGGGCAACATTAATACCTATCAATCCTGGTCATGGCTCTAAAATGCATCTTTCATCATTTATGAGGTTGAATTTTTATCATTGACTATTTGCACATTTTTCTTCTGTCAGTTACAAGTTCATTTTCTTTGTTCTTTTCTATTTTTCTCTTATCAACTGTAACAAAATTCTATATATCAATCGCCATATATATTAAGAGCATTTTCTTCACCTTATTATGTAACTTTCAATTCTTCCGAATAATTTGAGGGAATTAACATTTTTCCAAAATGCATCCTCTCCCTCTGAGCAGCACCTCTAGTATGCTGTTTCCTTGATTCTGCATCATCAATTTCACAACAGATTTGTGAAAACCAAACCAAAACATGACATTCGAAATTCGATTATTCTTTTTTTTTTTTGGTACTGGAGATTGAACTCAGGGGCACTCGACCACTAAGCCACATCCCCAGCCCTATTTTGTGTTTTATGTAGAGACAGGGTCTCACTGAGTTGCATAGCACCTCGCCGTTGCTGAGGCTGGCTTTGAACTCATGATTCTCCTGTCTCAGCCTCCCTAAGTGCTGGGATTACAGGCTTGCACCACCATGCCTGGCTAAAATTCGATTATTCTTTTAAGACACTTTTAGCCATTGATAATAACTGCAGTGATAGACTGGCCTCTGAACTCCCCCAGGCTGAAGCAATCAGGAAAGCTATTATCTAACATACTTAAAAGTTTTGAGATCAAATGGGTTTTAGGGCTGGTTAATTCAGCCTTTCAACTTGTCATCAAAGTCCCAGATTGTGTTCATCACTCTTCTCTTCAGTATAAGTTCTGGCAGGGAGATGGACCAGTTATGACTTTGCATCTATAGCACATCTAGAGATCAAGAAGGGCCATTTCTCCATCTTTTTCTTAGAAAGGAAAAACCCTCCTAGAAGCTCAATGGAAGAAGGGAGTCATTACCAATCTCTGACATGGGATGGGGCTACCATATTGTTTAAGGCCAAAGAGAATGTATCCCTAGGTCGTGTTGGCTGTCCTTCATAAATGGAGATCTTGGACTTTGAAGACTAAGAAGATAAATGTGAGGCACAACAAAGAATACATGCCTATTAGTTAAACTGATTAACTTACACTTTCAGTTTTGTTGAGTTATTATTATTGGAAATTGAAAGTGTCTTTTGAAAGTCAGCTTTTGACACATGAAGGTTCAGTTTCTCAAATTCTTCACAAGGGAATGAATTGGTCACTCCAATCTCTTCTAGCTTTGAAGATTCTAGAATCTATTCTTGAGGATTATTTAACTGAGCTGCTTTGTATGTGACAGAAACCCTTTTATGTAATAAAGCTTTCTGTTTTAGTTTTTAATCATAATGTAATCCTTTTCAAAGGAATTTTAATTGGTAATTAGAGATGCAGACTTAAGTTTAAAAACTGAATATAAATATTCAATGGAAACAAGAGTTAAATGAACAGATATATCTATGCATACATAATCTCTCACATGCATGGCTAGTAACAATAGCATTTTAGTTTATTTGTTTGCCTGATGGCTGGTTAAGTTTCTTTGGACATGTGAGATATATTTCAATTTCCATAGCATTAAAATGTTAAAAATCCTACATTTTAGAATAGAGATAGTAGAATGGTAGTTTTTATATTATGTTGGGTCATGGAGTCAAGCTTACAATCCATTCACGTAGTAATTTAAAGAAACTAACAGAATACAATTTCATAGGGTAAAATGTTAAGTCATGGACTTCATTAAATAGCAGTACACTTTAAAAGTATTGGAGGGATTTTGATGACACAGAGTTCAATACAAGCTCTGGTTGATAGTAGCTGGCTATTTTCAGATATTAACTTTTTCACTCTGGGTATTTCTCTTTCCTTGTTCTACATCTAAGCAGGTATTTCAGAAAGCCTAATCCTTTAGGAAAACTCAGTGAGGAGGAGCTGGAAGAGAGAAGAGGAATTTAGGGCAGAGTCAGGGGAGATTGGGATCTTCCCCCAAACTTGAGATGTTTCCAAACTGATAGAGAAGAAAGGGGAGAGCAGTTGGAGTTGGCCCCGCCTCATAGAGTATAACTGGGAGATAGATGGTCAGACCCCACAGAATGGCTGGGTGGGGACTCGAGGCACATGAGCCTTTTGGTGGCTGCAAAAAAATTCTTTGCTCTGTGTATGACACAGTCGCAACAGAGAGTCCCTAGGTCCAAAGAACCATGGAAGCCTTTCAGAGAAAGCCTGTGGGGACACATGGCTGATGCCTGATGCGTCCCTCTAAACTACACTCCCCTACAGGCACTAATGGCATAAAATCCTGACAGTCTTATATAACCCTCGGGGGTGGAAGCATCAAGGATAATCAAGTTCCTTTTTTTTTTTTTTGTCGAGGGGACCTAGAGCCAGAAACTGAGTTTTTAAAAATAAAAGGATGAATATTTCTCGCCTGCTTGAGTCACCTACTACTGAGATACCTGCAGCTTACAGTCTAAGGCTGAACTGATGCAGCAGAGCAGCTGTGATTTAACCCACTGTCCTCTGCCCTGGGATGCTGTGCTTTGTACCAGGGGCTTGGATTTTAAGTGAGCAGAATAAGAGGACTTCTTTCATCCCCTGTGGATGGGATGTGCAAGATTCCCTCCCTCAGACATCTCTTCTAGCATGGGGACCGTGCACAAGGACATTTCCTGGGCCTTCCTACCAAGGCCTGGTGCTGTCTTTGCATGAAGCTTGGTCTTCTCCTGTTGGTTCTGTGTGGTAAGATGCTCCAGCAGCTGCTGCCAACCTGGGAACTTGGGAAGACTGGAAGGGGATCAGTTCCATTTGGACTTAAGAGAGAGTTCTCTCTTTACCTTTGAGCTGGTGTCTCCTCAAGGCCATAAAAGGTAAGCGCCAAAGAAACTGGAGATGTAGACCCTGGGGAGAAAGGACCCAGAGGCAGATCCACTGAATTTGAGAATTAGACCTTCAGCCAAGGGAGGCTGATAGCTATACACAGTCAAGTTCACCAAGAGATCAGGTAGAGCCTGGGGCAAAAGTGTTATTGAATAAAATGATCTGAGGGAGGTCAACTGAGTTTGATGTGCTTCTGCTAAGTGGGAAAACCACTATTTCCTGCTGCTCAACAAGCCTGCTTCACTATTACAAAGTTTGTTAAAAGACCAGTCCTGAGATAGAGGCTCACCTTCCCTCAGAGATAATCAGACCCATCCCATGAGCTTTGCATTTCTGTTTAGACGCTTGGGGTATCATCCAGAAAACTCTTCTTTTTATTTTGGTACTGGAGATTGAACCCAGGGGTGCTTAACCACATCCCCATCCCTTTTAAAAAATGTTTTTGAGACAGGGTCTCACCAAGTTGCTTAGGGCCTTGCTAAAGTTGTTGAGGCTGGCTTTGAACCTGGGATCCTCCTGCCTCAGCCTCCCGAGTTGCTGGAATTACAGGTGTGTGCCACCACACAAGGCAAAACTCTTTAAGGCAGCTCTGTGCATTCCCCAGTCTGACTAATCTCCCACCTCTTTCTGCCCCTAGTCCTCCTACCATGCCTTATGGAACTCTTGATCACCAGAAAAATTGATTATGTCCTTAACCTCTTCCTTCAGAGGAACTGGACTTGCTTAATGAAAGCTTTGCTGTCTTGTCTGCATAGTGTTCCTTTTGATCCTTTCTTAAGTCAAATGACACAGAGCAGACACTGGGTAGATATCCTTCTTGTTCCTCGTACCACTCCAGCCAGTTTCTCGTTCTTTCTTCCAAATACCCTCAGCTTCTGTGCCACATGAACCATCAGGTTCTACTCACAGGCTAGTCCCTACCTTCTTAAAATCACCTATATACCCTCAGTCATTCACTCTTCTTTATTAAGATTTTTATCAGCTAGCTCCTTATCTTTCTCTACCACTGCTCTTGTAGCATTCTCAGTGATTTCAGTGTCAACACAGTTAATTCATCCTACCTCTGGCCTCTCAGACCCTTGACCTAGACCTCCTCACTGCCCCACATCAGCCATGCTACATCTTGTTAAAATAGCTGGGCCACTCCCCAAATCGTCTCCAGCATTCTATTCTCTGGCTATCACCACTGCCACCACCACTACCACTACTTCTCTTTCCAGATACTTTACTTAATAATTCGAAGTATTGCAACTCAATTGCAATCTCCAAAACACTGACATGTCTTTTACATTGTCTACTCTCATCATGACTGTAATGACTTTTTTTTTTTTTTTTTTTTTGGTACTAGGGATTGAACTCAGGGGCACTCGACCACTGAGCCACATCCTCAGCTCCATTTTGTGTTTTATTTAGAGACAGGGTCTCACTGAGTTGCTTAGTGCCTCGCCCTTGCTGAGGCTGGCTTTGAACTCGCGATTTTCCTGTCTCAGCTTCCCAAAGTGCTGGGATTACAGGCGTGCGCCACTGCACCCGGCTTGTAATGACTTTTTACTTTCTTATTGAACATATCTTCCAAGGTGCATCATTATAGTCATTTCCCTTGCAAACGCGATTTACTTGTTCTTCAGTTACTCCCTTTTACTCCGCGAGTAATACTGCAATCCTGGATAAACTCATTTCTCCAGCTACTCTTCTCCTAAGAAGCACACGTACCTGAAGGAAAACCCCACAGCCGTGCCGACTGTCCTGTAATACTGTAAAAACATGTACGACTACAGTCTTCAAGAGATCTCTTAGGGGGCTGGGGTTATGGCTCAGTGGTAGCGTGCTCGTCTAGCATGCGTGAGGCACTGGGTTCGATCCTCAGCACCACATATAAATAAAATAAAGATATTCTGTCCACCTATGACTAAAAAAATAAATATTTAAAAAAAAAAAAAAAAAAAAAAAAGAGATCTCTTAGATCTCATTGTCCGGAAGTATTGCAACAATTTTCTTTTAAATTCATTCACCTGATTGCCAAGAGGACTTTTGCACAAATCGCTGTCTCCTTAAACTCTGCATACTCTCTTATTTGCAAACAGCCACTTCGTGTCTTATTTTGGTTAAGGAAAAAGAACAACAGCCCATCTTTCCACCATCACATTGACTAGGCTACATGCATCTGTTTCTATATACTGTTTTTGCTTCCAGGACAGTAGAGGAATTACTCCCTCCTCCTGTCTAAGGTCAATGTCACTCACACTCTGGATCACATCCCCTGTGGCCTACCATAATTGTTCCATCTCCTGTGTCATTAAAGTGCTACCCTCTCTACAGGATTACTCTTATTAGCAAATAAGTGTACCAGAAAATCTTCCATAATGAAAATCTCCCTCACTTTTACCCTTTCTAATCACCTTTTTTTGTGTGTGTGTTGTGCCAAGGATTGAACCCAGGGCCTTATGCATGCAAGGCAAGCACTCTATCAGCTGAGCTACATTCCCAGCCCTCCATTCACCTTTTTCATGCAATGTCTCAAAGAGTTGTTTTTACCATCTCTACTTTCTCACTTTGCATTTTCACCTCAGTTCACTCTAACCAGACTTTCATCTCTAGACTTCATTGAAAGGACTCCTCCCAAGGTCACCAATGATTTCCACCTTGCCAAATCCTAAGTTTAAATTTAAGTTACGTTTATCTTATCTTCCTGGTTTCTTGGACAAAGTCAACCGTTCTCCTCTTCTTGAAACAGTTTCTGTTCTTGGCAATACCCTCTTCTGGCTTTCCTCCTTTCTTGCTGGAAGCTCTTTCTCTGCTTCCTTTGCTGGCTCACCCTCTTTCAGACTTCTAGGTGTTGGAAAGCCTGGGGTTCTGTTCTTGACCTGTTTCTCCATTTATTCCCAGGGTGACCGAACTATTCCCAGGGTCTTAAATGCCATCTTTGTGTTGACAACTTCCAAATTTATACTTTCATCCTAACCTCTGTCCTGAACAACAGACTCATGTATATAATTATCCACTCAACAGCTGAAGACAGCTCAAACTTAACATCTAAAGCTGCTCCCCTAACCCATTCATTCCTTGGTTGTTCCCATATTCAGAAATGGCTACATCATTCACACAGTTGCTCATGCCAGTTAATCATCTTGATTCCTTTCTTTTCCTCATACTTCTCATTCAAACCATTAGCAAGTTTTGCTGATTGTAGCTTAATAATATTTTCCCTCATCCTGACCACTTCTTACCACTTCCACCAATACTATCTTGGTTCCATACACAATTCTTTGCTAGACAATGCAAGAGCCTCCAAACTGGCCTCTTTTCTAAGATTCTTGCTCCACTGTGGTCAATTCTCCACATATTAACTAAGAATTTCCTTTTAAAATGTAAAATCTACTTTAAAATGCATGTTCTTCCTCTGATCACAACTCTCCAGTGGTTTTCCATCACATTTGGAATAAGATCTAATGTCCTCACCACATTTCACTGGCCCTACTTGATCCTACTCCACTGGGTTTCGGAACTCATCTCCTTCCTCTCTAGGTGCTCTAACCAATTGATCTTACTTTCTTCAAACCCACATTTGTTTCTGCCTTAGGGTCTTTGCACATGCTGTTTTTTTTTCCTATGTGGATTATACTTCCTTACTTTACTTTATTCAGGTCTTAAGGGTTTGTTAATAAACTTCCCTGACCATCCTATTTAAGATAACCATACACTGCTTTTGCTGTCTACCCTTGTATCCTACTTTGTTTTTCTCACAGAATTTACAACTTAGAAGCAAAAGCGCTAATAACCTGATTTAAAAATGGGCTAACAACTTAAATATACATTTCTTCGAAGAAGACATAGAAATGGCCAATAGGTTTATGAAAAGATGTTTAGTGTCACTAATCATTAGAGAAACACAAATCAAAATCACATGAATGATTACTTCATACCTGTGAGGATGGTTATTATTTTTTTTAAAAAAGCAACAAAAGATAACAAATGGAGACATCGAAACTCTTGCACACTGCTAGTGGGAAAGAAAAATGGTACAGCCATGATGGAGAACAGGAAGGATGTTGATTCTGGCTTTACTGAATGTTCCATGAAGCTCTAAGTGCCTGTTGTGTCTACAGCCTTCTTCTCAGGGAAGGAATTTATTTCACTTCTAACTCCAGGAATTAATTTTTTCCACATGGTTATACTTAGGGTTGTGTGACCTCTGCCACTTAACTAGACCAAGGCTGGTGCCCAAGCCAAAGCAAGCATGGATATAGAAGATGAACAGAAAGGAAGCCATTGCACATCAGGTGTGAGAGATGGGCTCTTCAGGAAGCAGACACCAAGATGGAATTAGAAACACAACAGATGCTTTGGGGGAAACAGGTATAGCTGTGAAGATCCTTCCGCCCATGAAGTTGGTTTGACACTAGGGAAAGGAGAATGGGAAAGAGGAATTTTGCAGGAAGAGCCTCCAATTTCAGTGCATGTCTGAGAAAATCTCAGCAAGGTGGATAGGGAGTCTCCATACAAGGTTGTCTGCCCAAAGAGTCCTTCGTCAGTCAAAAATGGCCTAGCTCTAATTTTCTTGCTGTGCTCAGTCACTGACTGGGAGTAGTCCTCATAGCATGTGATGTGTGAATGCTGCAGAGGATCCCCAAGGTGCAGAAGCTGGAGGTGGTGTACTGACTACATCCTTGCAGTGGGGAGGTCTGTGGGCTCTGGGCTGATCAATTAGGGATTCGAGTTGTGTGATGATGGATTGACCCAAGCAGATTTGCTCTCTCTTGGGAAGAATGTAGATCTGCTTCTGAGGGTAGACAGCTAGGTTACTGGGTCTCAGGGAATGCTTTTTTGAAGTAAATAACAATTGGCCCTTAATTGAGTTCTCCATGGGTGACCCTGCAATCCAGGCATGGATTCCTGCTGTAGAAGCCCTGCCTCCTCCCTTCTGCATGTGGCCTGACACTACACTGTCATCACTAGGGTCCTTTGAGCCATGTCTCCCTGGGATCAAGAAGAATCTCCCTGAAACTCTGTTTAATGTAAGGAAGAACTTTCTAACAGTAAGAGCTAACCAGCATATGCTGAACTCTCAGGAAGTCCGTATTGTTCTTGCACAGTGCTTGCTTGGGCTCAGGTGGCATGAATTCCTGGAAATTTGGTTGGCAATTTGAACTAGATCAATGTTTCTCAAAGAGTGTACCATCTACATCAGATTGTGTGGAAGGCAGATCTCTGGACCTTACTGAGTACTTAGAACCAGCATATCTTGGCTAAAGATCCCGTTAGCAGCAAACTTATGTTGAAGTCTGGCTGGAAAGTCCATTACCACTCGAAGTGTCCATGATTCAACTTCTAATGCCTTTGTTAACTGGGTCTAGCTGAAAACTCTTGGGAAAGCTAATTAACCTTTTGGGCCTCAGTTTTGTCACTTTAAAACAGAAATAAAAGTACAGCCTCCCCTACTTGTGGAGGCCTCTGTCTCTGTTTTCTACCTTGTCTCTATTTGAAGCTTTGCTGGTATCTGGGTCTAAGTAAGCACATTAAAAACCTGTTGCAATGAAATGAAATAGTAAGTGCTCAATAAATTTTTGTTGCTTGATAGCTTGGTTTAGAGTTAATCAAAGGAGAACATTGAAAACAGGAGGAAAGCCACATCTTAGAATCCAGGAGCTTCCAGACCTTGGCTCACTTTAGAGCGTGACATGAAAGCCGTTATTTAAGTTGCGCTTCTGAAGTAGGCTGAAGGGAGGAGCCAGTAACTTCCCATCACAGGATGGCTACAGGCCTATAAATGCTCTGCTAGTGATGTTTGTTGCCTGAAAGAGGTTTTCCCTGTGTGGCTTTATCAGAGGATGTGGGCCAGCAGCAGGACACACAGAGCTTTCCTGTGCAGACACAGAGACTCTCTGTCAGGCTGCCCCTCAGAGGAACCACAGGGGTGGGTTCCATGCCTCTGTAGGGAGGAGGCTGGAGAAGGAGGAGGCAGCCCATGGAGTTTGTCCAGATCCCAGAAGTAGCAAGCAAGATAAGCAAAATTCACTGGCATGTGTTGGGATGCTCAGGCTCCTGGATGGTGGCTTTGGCTGCAGTGTATCCATCTTAGTTTTTAAGAGAACACTTAGATCAGTGGGTAAGGGATGCTGTATGTTGCTGGTAAGCTGAGAGATGCCCCTGCTTGTATGAGACACGATGGATCCCGTTGACTGAAGCAGCTGCTTTTCAGGTCAGATTGCTTGGGTGGAAGCCTGGGCTCGCATCAGGGTCCTCTGCTCTCCTTTTCTGGAGAGTCTGCCTTTGAAAATGTCTACCTGAGCTGTCTCTGTGATGACCATCCCTGGTTTATGGCCTTGTGAGGAGCCCAATGCAGTGACTCACTGACACATCTCTTGAGCCTTAGCCCTGGTCTAACACAGCCTCATCCAGTCTCAGGAAGTCTCCAGTGTCTCCCTGACTTGGTCCCTTTCCTTGTTCTTTCCCGTGTCTCAAGTCTATGGAGATAAACTCTGGGATTCACTGGGGAACTGAGGACTGGATCACATCCAAAGAATTTTTGTTCAAACATTTTTTTCTCTCTCTCCCCAAGGAAAGAGAATTTACATTAATAAAGGACTCACTATGTGTGAAACACTCACACTAATACTCCGCAAAGTGGGATAGGCAATTTCCCATGGGTGACCCATTGGAAGCAGGAATCACATCCTAAGACTTCTATTTATGTTTATTTTCCAGTTCGAGAAATAAGAAAGAGATGGCTTACATGTATTAAATGGAAACTGGCGCCTTCATGCCTGGTATGTGAGGTATCCTAAAGGGCAGAATGGGGGTTCCAACCACATGGGAAGCTAACAGAGGCATCCTCAGGCTTTAGTTTGTTAACTTTTAGCATTTGAAAAAAACTACAATAAATTTAGTGGGTTTATGGATTATAAGATAATTCTCAAAGTGAATAAATGGCTTAAAAGAGTTGAAAACAATACTAAAATGTGAATGCAAGAAAACCACAAAAATTGGCAGATACTTCCATGTCCAGAATGAGCTGCACAGAAAAACCAAAGACAACCCAATCAGGTATGAAGAGCAGTGGGTGAAACAGGGAGAAAATTGGTAAGGAAGATTATTTGTGTGTGTGTGGTGCTGAGAATTGAATCCAAGGGGCTTTATCCCTGAGCTACATCTCCAGCACTCACCCCCCACTTTTTTTTTTTAAATTAAAAAAATTTTTTTTAGTACCAGGGATTGAACTGAACCCAGGGGTGCTTCATCGTTGAGTCATGTCCTCAGCCCTTTTTATTTTTTATTTTGAGAAAGGTCTTGCTAAGTTGCTTAGGGCCTTGCAAAATTTCTGAGGCTGGTCTCCAATTTGCCATCCTCCTGCCTCAGCCTCCCAAGTAGCTGTGATTACAGGTGTGTGCCACCACACCTGGCTACCCCTAACAATCTTTAAGGTGAACGCCCCTCTAAATTTATGTCATGCAGAGAGACTAGGTAAGGGCTAAACAGGAAGACAGGCCTCCATAATTTTTCAATAATGTTTGAAGTCATGAAAAATCAATCCTATTTATTAGGAAATTTTATTAAACTTAAGACATGCTTAGAGTCTCTTTTTATGTTTCTTATGTAATAGCAAAAGAAGAAAAGCCATAGGTTATTGGTCAGATACTTACTGATTGTTTCAGTCAGCTTCCTTGCTGCTGTGACTAAAAGACCGACCAGAACAATTGTAGGGGAAGAAAAGTTTATTTGAGGGCTCATGATTTCAAGGGCTCAGTCCATAGAAGGCCAGCTCCATTCCTTGGGGCTCATGGTGGGTCTGAACATCATGGTGGAAGAGTGTGTGGCAGAGGGAAGCAGCTCACATGATGATCAGCAAGGAGAGGGAGAGAGAAAAGAAAGGGAGAAGAGAGGGAGAAGGGAGGGAGGGAAGGGGGAGGGGGAGAGGGCGGGGGAGAGGGAGAGATCTCCACTTGCTAGATACAAATATATACCCCAAAGCCAAGCCCCCAATATCCCACCTCCTCCAGCCACACTCCACCTGCCTTCAGTTACCATTCAATTAATCCCATCAGGTGATTAATTCACTGATTGGGTAAGGCTCTCATAACCCAATCATTTCTTCTCTGAACCTTTTGGCATTGTCTCACAGGAGAGCTTTTGGGGGACAGACACCTCACATCCAAACCATAACACTGATGCTAGCAAGTATTTCCTGACTCCTTGGCTGCCACAAACAGAAAACTGTGGCAAAAACTAAGACGCATTCGTTTGTCAGAAAAAGAATACTGTGGCTCAGGAGGCTGAGGTAGGAAGATTGCAAGTTCAAAGCCAGCCTCAGCAACTCAGTGGGGCCCTAAGCAACTTAGTGAGAGCCTGTCTAAAAATAAAAAATAAAAAGGCCCCGGGGATGTGGCTTAATGATTCAGTGTTCCTGGGTACAATCCTTGGTACCCCCCAAACAAAACAAAATAAAACACAAACAAAAAAATTGAGAATTGTTCAATGGTGCTTCGAAAACCTTGCTTCAGATTTGAAGTAAGAACTTTTAGCATGAATTGCTCAGTGTGAGAGGTATTTTGTGTAGTTTTATACAGTTGGATGGAAGTGTAGATGAGGCTAACAGGTTTCAGCTTGTGGTAACTACTAACACCTATTTCAGTAGAGAAATACTATGAAAAATTTCCTTATTTTTAGAATACAGAAAACTGTAAGAGCTCATTGTTACCCCTCTCCCCAGGTAATCAGAAAAAAACTGGGGGTGGGGATAAAGGTTTAAAAAACAGTGTTTTTAAGCCTGTTAGAGAGATGAAATCTCAAACCACTCAGGTTAACTAATTCCAGGGAATGAGAAGCCCTTCCAGGGAAAGACTGGACAAGGACTAAAATGTCAAACAGAAGAGGTATAAACCAGTAGTGGAGATAAAATAGAATTATAAAAAGTACTCATTAATCAAAAAAATCAGGAAAAGAGAAAAAAAGAACAAAGAACAGATGGAACAAATTATCAGTGGTGGATTTAAATCCAAACATACTTATATTAAATGTGGATATCTATTCCAAATAAAAGGCAGAGATTATCAGATTGGAAAGAAAAGCAGGCCTCAAAATATACTGTCTACAAAAAATTGCTTTAAATATAAAGGACATAGATAGGTGAAAATTAAAAAGATGGGCAGAGATATGCCTTGCAAATAGTGAAAAAGATAGAGTGGCTGTATCAGTATCAGACAAAGTAGACTTTAATACAAGGAGCATTACCAGCTGTAAAGGCGGACATCACATAATGATAAAGAGGCTGAATTCACTAAGAGGATATAATAAATTGGGTGTGGTGGCACACGCCTGTAATCCCAGCACTTAGGGAGGCTGAGACAGGAGAATCTTGAGTTAAAAGTTGCTTCAAATGGCAAGGCGCTAAGCAACTCAGTGAGACCTTGTCTCTAAATAAAGCACAAAAAAGGGCTGGGGATGTGGCTCAGTGGCCGAGTACCCCTGAGTTAAATCCCTGGTACCAAAAAAAAAAAAAAAGAAAAAGAAGATATAATAATTCTAGATGTATATACACCTAATAAGTTTCAAAATGATGGAACCCAAAGTAGAACCAGACAAATACATAATTATAGTTGGAAACTTCAAACAACAAACACTTAAAGAAATAAGAACATATGAAAGAAAAAATGTTCAACATCTCTAGCAATTAAAGAAATGCAAGTTAAAACTACACTGAGATTTCATCTCACTCCAGTCAGAATGGCAATTATCAAGAATACAAGCAACAATAAATGTTGGTGAAGATGTGGGGGAAAAGGTACACTCATACAATGCTGGTCGGACTGCACATTGGTTCAACCACTCTGTTAAAGAGTATGGAGATTTCTCAAAAAACTTCGAATGGAACCACCATTTGACCCTCTTATCCTACTCCTTGGATTTAAAACCAGCATACTACAGTGATGCAGCCACATCAATGTTTATAGCAGCTCAATTCACAATAGCTAAGCTAAGTGTCCTTCAACAGATGAATGCATAAAGAAAATGTGGTATATATACACATTGGAATTTTACTCAGCCTTAAAGAAGAATGAAATTGTGACATTTGCCAGCAAGTATTTGGAACTGGAGACTATCATGATAAGAAAAATAAGCCAGTATCAAAAAGCCAAAGGCTGAATGTTTTCTCTGATATGTGGATGCTAACACCCAATAAGGAGTCGGGGCTGGGAGGAATAGAAGTTCATTGGGTTAGACAAAGAGGGATGAAGGGAAGAGATGGGGGGGTGGATGGGAATAGGAAAGACAATAGAATGAATCAGACATAAATTTCTAACGTTCATATATGAATATATGACCAGTGTAACTCCGCATCATGTACAACCACAGAATGGGATCCTAATTAGAATAAGTTATACTCCATGTATGTATGTCAAAATACACTCTACTGTCATGTATCTAAAAAAATAAAAAGCATAGAAAAGTAGTATATATATATATAAAAGAAACACGTAAAGAGACAATTTTGGGGTTACTAAAGAAAGACCACACAAACCAGATATATTTTCAACAGTGAGAATATTTTAAACTCAATAACTTTAGGAAAAATTGCATAAGCATTATCACCAATGGAGTAGTTGCTTTGAAGTAAATGCAAGCGTGCTCAGAGGTAAGGTTACAGAGGTGACCTTAGGTAAAATCAGCCCTCCCCATACCGTTTGGGCCCCTCCCCTCTCTAAAGGCGAAGCAGCTCCAGCAGAAATAAAGCCTGGCTGCTCCTGGCTGCTCAGGTTACCTTCTCAGCCACATCAAAGAAGTCCTCCGCCGCTTATCTGCCCCGCGGATTTTAAAGTGACCAATCCCTAGTTTGCCACGTGGTTTGTAGTGGGCTCTATAAAATCCCTCCCAAGCGTTCCCTCTCTCTCTTCTTTCCTCTTTCCTTCGCCTGGGCGCCCACTCCCCTGAATAAAGGATCTCCTGCCTGCACAGAGGTGTCTGTGTCTGGCTGGCCGCTACCCTAACAGGCGACACCTTGGATAAAATTAATTTTATCGGACTGGGGTTGTGGCTCAGTGGTAGAGCACTCATCTTGAATGTTTGAGGTGCTGGGTTTGATCCTTAGCACCATATAAAAATAAGTAAATAGGGCTGGGGCTGTAGTTCAGTGGCAGAGCGCTTGCCTAGCATGCGTGAGGCACTGGGTTCGATCCTCAAGCACCACATATAAATAATAAATGAATAAAATAAAGATCCATCAACAACT
Organism: Xerus rutilus; assembly: GCA_028644305.1. NCBI lineage: Eukaryota > Metazoa > Chordata > Mammalia > Rodentia > Sciuridae > Xerus > Xerus rutilus. Next base: position 27,308,430 of record CM053411.1, on the reverse strand, counting down.
AAAAAAATTTAAAAAATAAGTAAATATAAGTATTATGTCCATCTACAACTACAAAATATTTTAAAAAATTAATTTGATCACTAAATTCACTATATTATTTAAAAAAACAAGCTTTTCATCAATACTGTTGAAGCCACAATTACCTTAGGAGCCATAAAGTATCACCAATTTGGTAACTTTTATAAAAATGAAGCTATATAGTAGAATCTTATTAATATTCTGAATGAGTTGGGTAGTGGCTACAAACATTGTTTATACCACACAGAAATTTGTTGTCTTCTGGCAGGATACTTAGGAACAAATTAAAGAAATTTATTTGATAAAAGGAAGGGCTCTGGATATGCTGGCCTTTTACCAGTGACGACACGTGGCCTTTAAATGTGCTCCCTAAAAGGTATTTTTAAAACAATAAACATGTGCTTTTGTTCCTGCACAGTTGTAGTCAACTTCTAGCCATGAGGGAGACTGGCTATTTTGTGACAGGAAGCTGTGCTATGGAAAGAGCACAGACCGAGTGTGTGTTAGTGCCATAACATAATTCTACAGTAAAAATGAAGTCAGAGGGCACTTTAGAAATGCCCAGATCTGGGCTAGGTGTGTAGCTCAGTGTAGACACTTGCCTAAGCATGGGTCAGGTCCTGGATTCACTCAAACCAACCAACCAACCAACCAACCAACCAACCAACCAGCGAGCAAAGCCCAGATCAGTTCTGGTAGAAAACGTAGGAATGTGCTTTTCTTACTATTTCAAAACCTTGGAACGAAAAAATTCAAAATTTGTCAATAATGTAAAATGTAACACCTAAATAGTTTGTTGGAACAACTGGAATGAGGAATAAATTCACCAGCTGCATTTCAACAAAAATCTTTGCAAAACTGGTCTATCAGCTTGAAAACTGAATAGCACCCTTCACTTCTCTCATGTGGGGCCTTCTCCTTTTCCGGCAATGACAGCCAATCAAGCCAAGTACTTACCAAAGCTCAGTTTAGGACTGATCCTGGAAATGCTGTATCAAAACAAATTAAACAAAATGCCCGAATGTAATGAAGCATATCCAAGCACATTTCTTTTATTAAAAATATGAATAGATATTTTTAGTGAAAATTAAAAGAATTTTTAGATAACCTTAACAAAACAAAAATTATTTTATAGATTTTATTAGACTGTGGTAACTTATCAGTTCCTCCACACACAGCACCCTCCCACCTCCACAGCCCAGGACAGATATCCCTAGAGGAACTCTTGAACTGCGGAGACACTTGGTCACCACAGATTCCTCCAGTCCAAGCTGCACACCCAGGCCCATGGCCCTGAGTGCTGGGTCTTCCGTCTCCCCTCTCTCCTTGCATTCAGAGGAACAGCTGATGTAAACTAAGGCTGCTGGTCACTGTGGTGTCTCCAAAGGTCAGTAGCCAATCTGAGGACCACCTGGGAAGGCGCTCTGAACCAAGGCCTGAGAATAACAGTCACAGCAGCTTCAGCTGAAGTTTTACCCGTGCCTCATGTTCTCCCACACCAGATCCCCATCAACACAGTTATTATTACTTCTATTTAACAGCTGAGGTAAGAGGCTCAAATACTCGTCAGTTTCCCAGGTACGTGGGCTGGTAGGTGTTAAAGCTTACAGTTGGACCCAGTTGTGACTTCTGTGTCCCTCCTTTTTTTTTTTTTTTTGGTACCAGGGATTGAACTCAGGGTACTAGACAACTGAGCCACATCCCCAGCCCTATTTTGTGTTTTATGTAGAGACAGGGTCTCACTGAGTTGCTTAGCGCCTCACCATTGCTGAGGCTGGCTTTGAGCTTGCGATTCTCTTGTCTCAGCCTCCCACAGTGCTGGGATTACAGGCATGTGCCTATGCACCTGGCTTTCTGTTCCCTTTTGTGGGAAGAGAGAGGTGTCTCAAGAGAGCACAGTAGTGCCCCCCACCCCATCTGTGGTTTCATTTTTCCGGCTGTCATTTACCCTTGGTGAACCTGCCTAGTTGGCTGTATGGTCTTCCTTCTGATGTATCGTCAAATGCGATGTCACTGTGCCAGCAACGTTCACCTCCTTTCATCTTCTGAGGTTGGCAGCGTATCGTCTCACACCCTCACAAGAAGCGTGAGTACAGCACCTAAGACGTTTCAAGAGAAAGACCACATATCACTTTTATTACAGTAAATTCCTATTGTTAATCTCTTAATTTATAAACTTTATCATGTATGTTAGGAAAAAAAGCACAGTATGTATAGGGTTTGGTACTCTCCATGGTTTCAGGCGTGCCCTGGGTCTTAAAACACATCTGTCATGAATACTGCTATAATGGGTTTCATGTTGGTATGGGCTACCTTAGAGTTTCTGTGCAAAACACAGAAAAACTCAAAGATGGATGGTGAGATCAGCTCTGCCTAGGAATGTAAGGGTTTCAAAGAAGAGAAATGTTTTAGGTATTTCTAAAACAGTTTCCTAAATTTGCTGCCTATCAGAATCATGGGGGGCAGGAAAATTTCTTGGGGCTCCTTTTCATACCTATCAAATTAGTATTGCAGTGGGGAAAACAATCCATCTGTATTTTCCTCAGTAGCTTCCCTGCACCCAGGTAGAGACTCTCCAACGGCTGGAGGGATAGGCTGGGGCTGACTCCAGCATCTGAGCACTTCACCCCTCAAGGTGGATTTGAGTACTGAATGGAAGGCCAGGATCCTGCTGGCTACTCTGGTCACTCAGTTGGGTCCAGAGACCAGGGTCGTTGCAGCAGAGGAAGAATCTCCCCACCCATGATATGAGCCGCATGGGCTTGTTTATTGCCATCTGCCCTGGGACTGTGCTTACAGAAACGATTTCTTTGTCAAAACAT
>CM053411.1:27277562-27305090 GCA_028644305.1 Xerus rutilus | reverse complement strand
CTTTCTTCCCTTGTTTTTTCATGTTGATTGTGTATCTTCCTTTCTTGAAATACCAATCTGAAGTATTGCAGCTTCTATCCTATAATCTTGTATTGACACTCCAGATTACCTGTGTCTCACCTTGGAGCTACTTCTGTTCCCCCAGTGTCCCCAGATGGGCACTACTGCCACTAAAGTTGGTGGCGGAGGTAGTGGATGTACCTCTAGAGGGCAGTGGGAATGGCCTTGGCTGGGCTCCTGAGGTGGCCCCTGAGGGCTGTTTTGGCCCGCTCTTGCACTCCTGCTGGTGAACAGGAACTCTGGAGTGGAACTGGAGGCGGGCTCAGGTCTCACTTAGGCAGGGTCACAAGCAGGAGAGTCTGTGTGCAACCCTTACAGTCAGTGTAAGCTCCCCTGGGGCTGGAGGCTAGCAGGCTCTGGTCTGCCTTCAACTGGGCACCCCTGGCATTCCCTGAGGGCGGTTTTGGGTCTCCTGCCTCGCCTGACCACATGAACTCTGGAGTGAAACTGAGGCGGGCCCAGAGTGCACTTGGGTGGGGCCTCTTCATGCTGGGATCTCTGCAGGCCACTCTTACCCTGGATGTGCCTTCCTCTGTGGCTAGCGGCTAGCAGCCCCTGGTCTTCCATTGGCTGGACACCCGTGGAGTTTCCTGAGGGCAGATCTGGGCCCTCTGTGGCTCCTGCTGGTCCACAGAACTCTGGAGTGGAACTGAGGCAGGCCCAGGCTGCTCTTGGGCAGGGCTACCTCTGCTGGGGTCTCTGGAGCAGCTCTTACCCTGAATTTGTGCTCCCCAGTGGCTAGCAGGTAGTAGTCCCTGGTCTCCCGTTGGCTGGACACCCGTTGAGTTACCTGAGGGCAGATCTGGTCCCTCTGTGGCTCCTGTCAGTCCACAGGAACTCTGGAGCAGAATTGGGGCAGACCCAGGCCACCCTTGGGCGGGGTTGGCTCGAGCTGGTGTCTCTGGAGCGACTCTTGCCCTGAATTTGGGCTCCCCAGTGGCTAGAGGTAGCAGTCCCTGGTCTCCCTTTGGCTGGACAACCATGGAGGTTCCTGAGGGCGGATCAGGGCCCTCTGTGGCTCCTGCCCGTCCACCGATAATTGCCATTCTGACTGGAGTGAGATGAAATCTCAGTGTAGTTCTAATTTGCATTTCTTTAAATTGCTAGGGATGTTGAACATTTTCAGATATGACTGATCATATTTCTTCTTAGAAGTGTCTGTTCAGTTCCTTTGCCCATTTATTGATTGGGTAATTTGTTTTTTGGGTGTTTTGAATTTGATTTTTTGAGTTCTTTATATGTCCTGAAGATTAATTCTCTGAGGTGCATGTGGTAAATATTTTCTCCCATTCTGTAGGTTCTCTCTTCACATTGTTGTTTCCTTTGCTGTGAAGAAGCTTTTTAGTTTGATACCATCCAATTTATTGATTCTTGATTTTACTTCTTGTGCTTTAGGAACTTTGTTGAGGAATTTGTAATGGAGATTTGGGCCTACTTTTTCTTCTAGTAGGCACAAGGTCTCTGGTCTAATGCCAAGATTCTTTATCCACTTTGAGTTTTGTGCAGGGTGAGATATAGGGGTTTAATTTCATTTACTGCGTATGGATTTCCAGTTTTCCCAGTGCCATTCATTGAAGAGGCTATCTGTTATCCAATGTATGTTTATGGTGCCTTTGTCTAGTATAAAATCACTACATTTATGTGGGTTTGTCTCTGTGTCTTCTATTCTGTACCATTGGTCTACATGTCTGTTTTGGTGCCATGCTGTTTTTGTTACTGTAGCTCTGTAGTATAACTTAAGGTCTGGTATTGTGATGCCTCTTGTTTCAGTTTTCTCACTGAGAATTGCTTTGGCTATTCTAGGTCTCTTATTTTTCCAAATGAGACTATTTTTTCTATTTCTATGAAGAATGTCATTGGAATTTTAATGAGAATTATATTAAATCAATGTAGTGCTTTTGGTAGTATGAACATTTTGACAATATTCTGCCTATACTAGAACATGGGAGATCTTTCCATCTTCTAAGGTCATCTTCAATTTTTCTTTACTATTCTGTAGTTTTCATTGTAGAGGTCTTTCACCTCTTTTGTTAGACTGATTCACAAATATTTTATTTTTTTGGAGGATATTGTGAATGGGATAGTTTTCCTAATTTCTCGTTTGGTTGATTCATCACTGATGTATAGGAATACAATGATTTGTGTGTATTAATTTTATATCCTGCTACTTTGCTACATTTATGTGTTCTAGAAGTTTTCTGGTGGAGTTTTTTGAGTCTTCTAAATATAGAATCATGTTGTCAGCAAATAGTGATAGTTTGAATTCTTGTTTTCCTATTTGTATCCCTTTAATTTCTTTCTTCTAATTGCTCTGCCTAGAGTTTCAAGGACTAAGTTGAATAGAAGTGGTGAAAGAGGGCATCCTTGTCTTGTTCCAGTTTTTTGGGGGAATGCTTTCAATTTTTCTCCATTTAGAATGATGTTGGCCTTGGTTTTGACATATATAGCTTTTAAAATGTTGAGCCATGTTCCTGCTATTCCTAGTTTTTTCCAGTGTTTTGGACATGAAGTGGTGCTGTATTTTGTCAAATGCTTTTTCTGCATCTATTGAGATAATCATGTTCTTTAAGTCTATTGATGTGATGAATTACATTTATTGATTTCTTTATGTTGAACCAACCTTTTATCCCTGGGTTGAACTCCACTTTGTCATGGTGCACTATCTTTTTAATATGTCTTTGTACATGATTTGCCAAAATTTTATTAAGAATTTTTGCATCTGTGTTCATCAGGGATATTGATCTGAAGTTTTCTTTCCTTGGTGTGTCTTTGGTTTTGGTATCAGGATGATACTAGCTTCATAGAATGAGTTTGGAAGGATTCCCTCTTCTTCTATTTCATGGAATAATTTGAGAAACATTGGTGTTAGTTCTTCTTTGAATGTATGGTAGAATTTGGCTGAGAACCCATCTGGTCCTGGACTTTTCTTTGTTGGTAGGTTGTTGATGGCATCTGCAGTTTTATTACTTGAAACTGATGTGTTTAAATTTTTGTGTTTTTTTTTGTACCAGGGATTGAACTCAGGGGTACTTGACCACTATACCACATCCCCAGCCCTATTTTGTGTTTTATGTAGAGACAGGGTCTCACTGAGTTGCTTAGTGCTTTGCCATTGCTGAGGCTGGCTTTGAACTTGGGATTCTCCTGTCTCAGCTTCCCAAAGTGCTGGAATTACAGGCATGCACCACTGCACCTGGCTTGATGTGTTTAAATGTTCTATAGTTGCATGATTCAATTTTGGTAGGTCATATGTCTCTAGAAATTGGTTGACATCTTCAAAATTTTCTATTTTATTAGAGTATAAATTTTCAGAATAGTTTATCTGTATTTCTATAGTATCTGTCACAGAGGAATCATAATTGGTGTATAGAAAAGCTGTTTTGTATATTAATTTTGTATTCTGCTACTTTGCTGAATTTGCTTGTTAGCTCTAGAAGTCTTTTGGTGGAACTTTTATGATCTTTGAAGTATAGTATCATATCCTGTGCAAGTAGGGATAATTTGAGTTCATTTCATATTCATATCCCTTTTCTTTATCTTGTCTAATTGCTGTGCCTAAAGTATCAAGTACTATGTTGAAAAGTAGTGGTGAGAGTAGGCATCCTTGTACTTGATTTTAGAAATTTTGGAAAATGCTTTCAGATTTTCCACATTCAGTGTGAAGTTGTATGTGGGTTTGTCATATATAACTTTTATTTTGTTGAGGTAGTTCCTTATATTCCTGTTTTCCTCAAATTTTAATTTTTAAAAATTTGGACACAATGCCTTTATTTTTATGTGGTGCTGAGGATTGAACCCAGTGCCTCACATCGTCTAGGCAAGCACTCCAGCACTGAGCCACAACCCTAGCCCCTCCTCAGGTTTTTTTTTTTTTTTAATCTATCATAAAAGGGTTTTGAATTTTATCAAGGGCTTTTTCTGCATTTATTGAAATGATAATGTGATATCTGTATATCACATTATTATATATAATATGTATGTATTTTGGTCCTTAGTTCTACTCATGTGGTGTATTACATTTACTGATTCACATGCATTGAACCATCCTGGAATCCTGGGAATGAAATCAACTTGGTCATGGTGTATGATCTTTTCAATGTTTGTTGTTGAATTTGATTTGCTAACACTTTATGGAGGATTTTTGCATCTATGGATTATCAAGGATGTTGGTTTGTAGTTTACTTTTTGTAAATATTTTATCTATTCTAATTATACATGAGACAGAATGCATTTTGATTCATTGTACACAAATGCAACACAACTTTTCACTTCTCTGGTTGTACACAATATAGGTTACACCATATGTGCAGTCATACATGAACCAAGGGCATTGTTGTCCATCGCATTCCACCATCTTTCCTGCTCCCATGTCCCATCCCTTCTCTTCCCTCCTCTTTGACCAGAGTTTCTCCATTCTTCCTATGCCCCCTCCCCCATTATGGATCAGCATCCATTTAGAACATTCAGCCTTTGGTTTTTTGGGATTGGCTTACTTTGATTAGCATGGTGTTCTCCAACTCCATCCATTTATCTGCAAATGCCATAATTTTATTCTCTTTTAATGCTGTGTAATATTCAATTGTGTACATACACCACAGTTTCTTTATCCATTCATCTATTGGAGAGTATCTAGTTGGTTGTAGTTTTCTTTATCTAGTTTTGGTAGAAGAGAAATATAGGCTTTGTAAATGAATTTGGAAACATTCTCTCCTTTTCAACTTCATGGACTAATTTAAGGAGTATTGGCATTAGTTTTTATTTAGAAATCTGGTAGAATTCAGCTGTGAATCTATCTGGTCCTGTGCTTTTCTTTGTAGGGAGGCTTTTTGTTACTGTTTCAATCTCACTTTGATTGGTCTGATTAGGTTTTCTATGTCCTCTTGGTTTGACTTCAGTAGGTGTGTCCACATATTTATCAATTTTCCTAAGTCATTTAATTTATTTGAATATAAATTTTCAAAATAGTCTAAAAGTCCTCTGGATTTCAGTTATGCTGATTATAATATCCTCATTTAAAAGATAATATTTTTAGTTGTAGATGAACACAATACCTTTATTTTATTTTGATATGCTGAGGATCAAACCCAGTGCCTCACATGTGTTAGGCAAGTGCTCTACCACTGAGCCACAACCCCAGCCTGTAATATTCACATTTATGTCTCTAGTTTCAGTAATTCTGGTCTTCTTCCTCTCTCTTTTATTTTGGCCAGGGGTTTATCAATCTTGTTTATATTTTCAAAGAATCAACTCTTCATTTCATTGATCTTTTGTCTTGTTCTTTTAGTTTCTACTTAATTTCAGCTCTAATTTTAATTTCTTTCCTTCTACTAGTTTTGGACTGGCTTTTTTGTTGTTTTTATAAGAACTTAAGATTTATCATCATTAAGTTGTTAAGATCATTTTTAAAAAAAATATAGACACTCATAAACTTCCCTCTGATAACTGCTTTTGATGTATTCCAGATATTTTGGTATGTTGAGTTTCTATCTTCATTTGATTCTAAGAATTTTTAATTTTCCCTCTTAATTTCTTCAGTGACCCCACTCATCATGTAAAAGTATATTATTCAAACATGTATTTGTACATTTTCTATAGCTTTTCTTGTAATTTCTAGTTTCATTCCATTGTTGTCTATAAAAGTGCAAAAGATTATTTCAATTTTTTTTTTTTTGTATTTACTAAGACTTGTTTTATGGCCTAACATATGGTCAGTTTTGGAGAAATTTCCATGACTGGCTGGGTATTCAGTTCAGTTGTTGGATAAACTATTCTGTAGAAGTTTGTTAGGTCCAATTGATTTATAGTAAAGTTTAAATCTGATGTATCTATTGGTTTTTTTTCTTCCTGTCTAGATGACCTGTTAATGAGAGGGGTGTGTTGAAGTCTAAACTATTTTTGTATTGAAGTCAATCAGTTCCTTTGTATTGAGTAATTTATCTAATTGAGTACACTGACATTTGAAGCATAAATATTTATAATTGTTTTATATTCTTATTGGGTTGTTTTCTTTACTAGTGTATAACGATCTTTGTCTCATCTGACTGATTTTGTTTTGCAGCCTGTTTTGTCTGATATGGGAGTGGCTACATCTGCTTGTTTTCAGGTTCCATATACCTAGATATCATTTTTCCATCCTTTAACTTTCAGTCTCTGGATGTCTTTGCCTATGAAATGTTTCTTGGAGACAAAATACAACTGGGTCATGTTTTTAAATCCAATCTGCTAGGCTCTATCTTTTTAATTGGAGTAGTAAGACCATTTATATTCAGCATAATAGAAAGGTATGCATTACCTTTACCTATCCTGTCTTCTTCTTTTATTTCCAATGTTTTAATCAATCCTAATTCTTATGTGCTTATTTATTTTTCTAATGTGATTCGTTCTTTTCCATGCTCTTTGGTTATTTTTTTCTTGTCTATGTAGGATTCTTTTAAGTGTCTTCTACAGTGCTAGCTTAGTGGTCATGAATTCCTTTTAATTTATACTTGGAAGATTTTTTTTGCTTCTTTGGTTCTGAAGAATAACTTTGCTAGATATAGTAATCTAGGTTGATACTATAGGTGTTTGTAATATTTTGAGTTCAAGTATTGTGATGCCTTCAGAGTTTTGTATTTGTTGTTCAATAATGCTTTGGGCCTTTGATTTGGGAATTTTTGTGGTTCCATGTGAAAGTTTGGGATTCCCCCCACCCATTTCTGTAAAGAATGCCATTGATATTTTGATGGGAATTATATTGGATCTGCAAATCAGTTTGGGTAGTATGCACATTTTAACAACAATTCCTCCAATCCATGAGCAAGGGATATCTTTCCATTTTCTTCATGTCCTTTTAAATTTATTTTCAGTGTTGTGTAATTTTCATTGGTGAGGATAATTTATTTTGTGGTTATATTAATTCCTAGTATTTTTGTAATGATTGTGAATGAAATTGTTTTCTCAGAAGTTTATGGGTATATAAAAATGCCATTGGTTTTTATGTTGATTTTGTTATCTTGCAACTTTACTAAATTTGTTTAGCTTTTACTATATATATTTTTTGGTGAAGTCTTTAGGTTTTTCTATATTTAAAATTATGTCATCTGCAAACAGATAATTTGTCTTCTTCCTTTTCTATTTGGATGCTCTTTATTTTTTGCCTTATTGCACTGGTTAAGACGTCTAATACTATATTGAATAAGATTAGTGAAAATAGATATTCTTGTATTATTCAGGATCCTTGGGGGAAATTATTTCAGATTTTCCTCAGCATGATTTTTATGTATCAGTTTGTCAAATGTGAATTTATCATATTGAGGTACATTGCTACTACACCTATTTTGTTGAGGGTTTTCATTGTGAAGGGAAGTAGAATTTTGTCAAATGATTTTCAGTATCAATTGAGATGACCATATGAATTTTGTCATGCATTCTGTGGATGTGATGTATTACATTTATTGACTTGCATATGTCAAGCCATCCTTAAATCCTTGAGATAAATCCTACTTGATCATTGTATTTAATCCTTTTATATGCTGTTGGGTTTTGTTTGCTAGAATTTTTTTTTTTTGATACTGGGGATTGAACTCGGGGGCACTTGACCACTGAGCCACATCTCCAGCCCTATTTTGTATTGTATTTAGAGACAGAGTCTCACTGAGTTGCTTAGCACCTCATTGTTGCTGAGGTTGACTGAACTCGCGATTCTCCTGTCTCAGCCTCCCAAAGTGCTGGGATTACAGGTGTGCGCCACCATGCCCAGCTTGTTTGCTAGAATTTTGTTGAGACTTCTTGCATCTATGTTCATCTGGAATGGTTTATATTTTTCTTGTTTGTCATTGTATAGTTTTTGTATCAGCAATTCTAGGCTCATAGAAAAGAGTTTGGAAGTGTTCCTTCCCTCCTTCCAACATTTTGTAATCATTTGAGAAGAATTGGTGTTGGTTCTTTAAAAGTTTGGTAAAAATTTAGCAGTGAAGCCATCTGGTACTGGTCTTGGGCTTTTCTTTGTTGGGAGACTTCATTACTGATTTAATACAGTTACTTTTTATAGACTATAACTCTCCCCCTGATCTCCCCCGAAATTGAACCCAGGGCCTTGCACATGCTAAGCAAGCACTCTACCATTGAGATACATTCCCAACCCTGTTCAGGTTTTCTGTTATCCTCAATTTTGGTAGGTTTTACTTGCTTAGAAATTCACCCATTTCTTCTAGGTTTCCTACTTTTTTGGCATGCAGTTGCTAACAGTCTGCAATTATCCTTTGTATTTTTATAGTATCAGTTGTAATGTCTTTTTCATCTAATATTATTGGTTCTTCTTTCTTTTTGGGGTAGCCTAGCTAAAGTTTTGTTTTTTAAAATATTTTCCAAAAGCCAACTCTTCCTTTCATTGATCTTTTTAAATTTTACGTCTCAATTTTATTTTTGCTCTGATCTTTCTTTCTTTGTTTCTACTAATTTTGGACTTTAGTTGTTCTTTTCTAGGCATTTATTGTTGTATGCTCACCTTTTTGTACTTCTGTTTCTGTATCCCATAGGTTTTGGTATGTTGTGTTTACATTTTCCTTTGTTTCAAAAATTTAAAAAATTTCCTTTTGATTCTTCATTGGCCCATTGGCCATTCAAGGGCATGCTGTTTAGTTACCAGGTAATTGCACAATTTCTAAAGTTCCTTTTGTTGAGTTCTAGTTTTATTCCACTGTAGTCAGAGAAGATACATTTTTTCTTGGTGCATTATAATTATGAATGATAGTGGGATTCATTATGCCATATTTGTATTCACATATAACAATTTGATTACTTATTCTCTAGTACCTTCTCTTTCCCATCCCTGATCTACTTGCTCTACTATATTGATCTCCCTTCTATTATTTAGTTCATTATAATTATATATGTGCATATGTGACCATATATACACATACCTATATATACATGCATACATATGTGTATACACACATAGGTATGATTCCTCATGGTATATTCATACACAGGCATAGCATAATTTGGTAGATTTAATTCTCCAGGACTTACCCATACCCTGCCCTCTTCCCTCCCTTCTTGATATCCTGCCTCTACTCTATGGATCTTCCTTCTATTTTCATATTCCTGTCTCTCACTTCTGCATATGAGAGAAAAATTTGACCTTTGACTCTCTGAGTCTGAATTTTTTCACTTAACATGGTGTTCTACAATTCCATCCATTTTCCCCCACATGACATAATTTCATTCTTCCTTATGGCTTAGTAAAATGCTGTATGTGTGTATGAGTGTATGTGCATGAGAGGGAGAGGGAGAGGGATGATGCTTCTTTATCCATTCATCTTTTGATGGACACTTAGGCTTTTCCTTAACTTGTGTGTGAATTGCACTGCTGTAAACATTGATATGCATGTATCACTATAATAGCTGATTGTAGTTCTTTTGGGTAAATACCAAGGAGTGGGATAGCTAATTCTATTCCTATTCTTTTGAAGAAAATCTATACCACTTTCCAAAGTGGTTATGCTAATTTGCATTCCCACCAACAGTGTATAAGTGTAACTGTTCCCCATGTTCTTATCAGCAAATATTTTTCTTTGTATTCTTGATGATTGTCGCTCTAATTGGAGCGAGATAAAATCTCAGTACAGTTTTGAGATGTTGAACATTAAAATTTATTCACCATTTGCATTTCTTCTTTTGAGAAGTGTCTTTTGCTCATATATTAGGTTATTAGGTGTTGTTTTTTACTAAGTTTTTGAGTGTATTATGTATTGTAAATATTAATCCCCTATCAGAAGAGTGGCTGGCAAAGATTTTCTTTCATTCTGTAGGCTCTTGTTTCCTTTGCTGTAAAGGAGCTTTTTAATTTGATGCCATCTCAGTTGATCTATTTTGTTTTATTTTTTGACCTTTAGAGATATTAATAAGGAAGTCAGTTCCTGCTCTTATGTTAGAGTATTGCCCCTATTTTCTTCTAGCAGTTGCAGTGTTTCTGGTCTAATTTCTACAGCTTTGATTTACTTAGAGTTGATTTCTATAGAGGATGAGAGATACAGGTCTAGTTTCATTCTTCTACACATATGTATATCCAGTTTCCCCAGTACCATTTGTTAAAAAACTTGTCTTTTCTCCAACATGTTTTTGGTGCCTTTGTTAAGGATGAGATGACTGTATCTATGTGGATTTGACTCTGTATCTTCCATTGGCCTTTATATATGTTTTTAATGCCAATACCATGCTGTTTTTGTTAGGATAGCTTTGTGGATAATTTGAGGTTGTGTATTGTAATGCCTCCAGGATCATTCTTATTGCTGAGAACTGCTTTGGCTATTCTGGGTCTTTTGTTCTTCCATATGAGTATTTCTTTTTTTTTCTTTTTTCTTTTCCAGAGTAAAAGGCATAAGTTTACTAGAAGGAAAGGGAAAAGAAGGTGCTCTCAAGGGAGTTAGTGAGTCCTCTCAGAAGAGACAGTGCAACCCTCTTGCCCTCCAATTCTATTAGGAGTCCCAGGGAAGTTTCCAGAGAGTTCCACCCAGGTACTTCCTCGAACAGAGGCTGGCATGGTGCTCACAGAGCTGGAGTTTCAGGAAATTGAGTCCCCCTATTTTCTCCTCAATATCCTGCTTCCTTAACCAGGATATTATCCTTTGAATAGCCCTCAGCAAGCTTTCTTTGTATCTTGATATTTTGGTTGCTAGGGTGATTTGGGATTGTGACATAGTTTTGGTGATAAAGGAGAGTCCAGGCCACCTGGTAGGCTGTGACCTGATCTTGAAAGAATAGTTTTTCTTGGGGGCATAATTATGGCTGGGGGAGGTTTTGACATACTAGGCCCTCATTTTCCAGGTACTTATCTGTGAGATAAAGTTCCCTGTGGTTTTCAGTCATCTTTCATTGTCCTTCCCTGCTCACTCATTCATGGCTGACTAGCTGTCTAACATTTCTCCCCTTACAGACTTGGGTCTCTGAATTCTTTTAGAGTATCTGGGTATCAATTAGATCTGGCTTCTTCCTGCTGAGTAGGTGAAGTTGGGGGAATGACCTGAAGGTCTTACTTTTTTTTTTTTTTATCAGGTGGGACATGGATCGATAAGTGTATTTAGTATCAGGAAAGACCAGAGGTCCATGGTGGCAGTTGGTGGGTGACTAGACAAGGCATATATAGGGCAGAGATTATTCTAAGACAATAATAAGACAGCAAAACATTTTTGTAAACAATTAGCACAAAACCAATTAGTAGTATCAGTTAGTCTCTGAAAACCCCAAATATAGTAACTCATTGAACTTAAGGTAAGGTCCACCATGGCATTGATATGAGTGGAGGCCATTTAAGGATTTAGAAACATAGGAGATTGTTAGAAATATATAAGCAACATTTAGTTTTTATAATGGCACAGGTGTCCCCTTGAGCTATAGCTAAGATATGTTATGCTGATTTCTGTAAAATAGCCTTTCATATGAATTTTAGGACTTTTCCCCTAGTTTTGTGAAGAATGTCACTGGTATTTTGATGGGGAGTGCATTCAATCTGTAGACTGCTTTTGGTAATATAGTCATTTTGACAATATTCTGCTGACCCATGAACCTGGCAGATCTTTCCATCTTCTAAGATTTTCTTCAGTTTTTTAGGTGTTCTATAATTTTCATTGCAGTGATCCTTTACTTCCTTAGTTAAATTCATTCCTAAACTTTTTAAGGTTATTGTGAATGGAACAATTTTCTTTAATTCCTTTTTGGTGGATTCATTATTGGAATATAGGAAAGCTACTAATTTTTGTGTATTGCTCTTGTATCCTGCAACTTTGCTGAATTTATCAGACATAGAAGTCTTCTGATGGGGTTTTGGGGATCTTCTAAGTATAGGATCATGTCACCAGCAAACAGTTGAACATCTTTTGTTCCTATTCATATACATTTAATTTTCTTTCCTTGCCTGATAGCTTTGGCGAAAGTTTTAAGAACTACATTGAATGGGAGTGGTGAGTGGGCATCCTTGTCTTGTTCCTGATTTTTGAGGAAATGCTTTGTTTTTCTCCATTCAGTATAATGTTAGCTTTGGGCTTGTGGTATATAGCCTTTCTGATGTTGAAGTAAGTTTTTTCTATCACTAACCTCCCACCCCCCCCTACCATGTTTTAATGCAATGAATGTTTTTTGGATTTTGTTGAAGGTTTTCTATGTATCTATTGAGATAGTAATGTGATTTATGCCCTGAATTGTATTTATTTATATATTTTTACTAGAGGATTATAGTTTTATCTAGTAGTAGGGTCATTTTGAAAAAATCACACATGCATGGAATTTGATTTAAATACCTGTTCCCATTCTTTTCTGCCCCTGCTCCCTCTCCCTATTCTTCTTCCTCTATTTGACTGATCTTCCTTTTGCTTGTTTGTGATTGGTAATTTCTACATATACATAAAAGTCAAATTCCCTGTAATACATTTTCATATGCATATAATGTGAATTTGTTAAATTTATTCCACATTTCCTTCCCTTCACCCCCAGTTTGATCTCATCCTTCTACTTCACTGATCTTCCCTATATGATTTGCTTTCTCTCCCCACTGCCATCTTTCTCTTATTTTTCTCTAGCTTCCACATAGGAGAGAAAACATTTGACCCTTAATTTTTCTGAGTCTGGCTTATTTAATTTATGATGTGCTCCATTTCCATCAATTTACCAGCAAGTACCATAGCTGTTTTATTTTTTATAGTTGAGTAAAACTCCATTGTGTATATACACCATTTTCTTGATTCATTAATCTATTGATGGGGATTTGGACTTATTCCATAATTTGACTATTGTGAATTTTGCTATAAACAGTGAAGTGACTGTATAGCTATAGTATGCTGATTTTAGTTCTTTTGGATAAGTACCAAAGAGTAGGATAGCTGGGGCATATGGTGGTTCCATTTCTAGTTTTTTGAGGAATCTCCATACAGCATTGCAGAGTTATTTGCTCATTTGCAGTCTCACCAACAATGTGGGAGTGTACCTTCTCTCCCATATCCTCACCAGCATTTATTATTTGTGATTTTTGATAATTGACATTCTGATTGAAGTGAGATGAAAAGATAGTTTTGATTTGCATTTCCTGGATTGCTAGAGATGTTGAACATCTTTAAAAATCTATTTCTTGGCCATTTGTGCTTCTTATTTTGAGAAATGTATTTAGTTCTCTGGCCAATTTATTGATTGGATGATGATTATTTTTGATATCAAGTTTGAGTTCTTTATATATTCTGGATATTAACCTGTCAGAGGAGTATTTGGCACAGATTTCCCCCCATTCTGTAGACTCTCTTCATTTTCTTAATCACTTTCTTTTCTATGCATAAGGTTTTTAGTTTTATGGCATTTCATTCATTGATTACTGGTTTAAGTTCTTAAGCTTTAGGGGATCTTATTGAGGAAGTTGGTACCTGCACCTATACAATGTTGTTAACCCTGTTTTCTTCTAGCAGTTGCAAGGTTTCTAGTCTAAGTCTTTGATCCCTTTTGATTAGACTTTTGTGCAGGATGAGAGACAGGAATCTAATTTCATTTTTCTACATATGATTATCCAGGTTTTTGGCACCTTTGTAAAGTATCAGATGACTGAGAATATGTGGGTTTATCTCCGTGTCTTATATTCCATTCGTCTTTGTGGGTATTTTGATGTCAATACTGTGCTGTTTTTGTTACTATAGGTTTGTAGTAAAAATTGAGATGGAGTATTGGGAGGTCTTCTGCATGGTTCTTCTTGCACAGAATTGCTTTGGCTAGTCTGAGTCTCTTATTCTTCCAAATGAATTTATGGACCTTTTTTTTATTCTAGTTCTGTATAGAATGTCATTTGTATTTTGATGGGGTTGCATTGAATCTGTATATTGCAGTATTGTCATTTTGAGAATATTAATCCTACCTATCCAAAAACATGGGAGATCTATCTTCTAACATTGTCTTTGACCAATGGAATAGGATAGAAAACACAGAGACATATATACCCACATAAAAAATCTCTTACTAGACAAAGGCACCATAAACATACATTGGAGAAAAGATAGCCTCTTTGACAAAAGGTACTGGGAAAACTGGAAATCCATATGTAGTAGAATAAAGTTGAACCCCTATGTCTCACCCTGCACAAAACTCAACTCAAAGTGGATCAAGGATCTAAGCATTAGACCAGAGACCCTGCGCCTACTAGAAGAAAAAGTAATCCCAACTCTCCATCATGTTGGCTTAGGAACCAATTTTCTCAACAAGACTCCTAAAGTGCAAGAAGTAAAATCAATAAATAAATGGGATGATATCAAACTAAAAAGCTTCACAGCAAAGGAAAAAATCAAGAATGTGAACAGAGGGCCTATAAGATGGGAGAAAATCTTTGCCAATTATACTTCAGATACAACAATAATCTCTAGGATATACAAAGAACTAAAAAAAAAAAAAAAAAAAAAAAACAGAAAAAGAACCCAATCAACAAATGGGCAAAGGAACTGAACAAACACTTCACAGAAGAAGAAATACAAATGGTCAAAAAATACATGAAAAAATATTCAACATCTCTAGCAATTAAATAAAAGCAAATTAAAACTACACTGAGAGTTCATCTCACTCCAATCAGATAGCAATTAAGAATACAAGTAACAATAAATTTTGGTGACGATGTGGGGGAAAAGGTGCACATATATTGTGGGTGGGACTGAAAATTGGTGCAACCACTCTGGGAAGCAGTACAGAGATTCCTCAGAAAACTTGACATGGAACCACCATTTAAACCAGCTATCCCACTCCTCAGCATATACTTAAAGGACTTAAAATCAGCATACTGTAGTGATGTGGCCACATCAATGTTTGTAGTTGCTCAACTTTTTGAGATGTAATTTTAGATTATCTAGTGACTTTTAATGAATGAACTCAGTAATGAATTTTCCTCCTTGAAATGCCTTCATAGTGTCCCAGAGATTTTAAGTTGCACTGCTATTCTCATTTACCTCAAAGTATTTTTTATTTCATTCCTAATTTCTTTTGCTATCCTTCAAAACAGCATATTATTTAGTATGCAGGTGTTAGAGTAGCTTCTATTTTTATTTTATCATTGATATATAATTTCATTTCATTATGATCTGACAGAATGTAAGGTATGATTTCTATTTTTTATATTTGCTGAGAGTTTCTTTGTGGCCTAATATCTGGTCTATTTTAGAGAAGGATTGTGCTACTGAGAAGAAAGTGTATTCAGTTATTAATGGAGGAAATATTATATATATATCTGGTAAGTCTAATTGTTAATTATTAATTGCATTTTTTATTTCTGTAGCTTCTTTAGTTTTTGTTTGGAGGATCTATTTAGTGGTGAGAGTCATGTTAAAGTCACCTGGTATTTTTTGTGGTCTATTTGATTCTTGAAATTAAAAAGGGTTTGTTTGTGTATAGATTCTCCATTGTTTGGGGCATAAATATTTATGATTATTATGTTTTGTTAATGTATGATTTCCTTAAGCATTATGAAATGACCTTTTTGGTCCCTTCTGATTTGGCTTGAAGTCTACTTTATCTGATAGGAAGACAGAAACCACTGCTTGTTTACGAGATGCACGTGAATGATGTGTTTTTTCCCCATTCTTTACCTTCAGTCTGTGAATGTCTTTGGCTATGAGGTGAGTCTTTTGGAGAAAGCATATTGTTTGGCTTTGTTTTTAAATCTCATCTGCTAGTCTGTCTTTTGATTAAGTTTATGCCATTTACAATCAATATTATTGAAAAATGATTTTTATTCCCTGTCATTTTGATTTATTTCTGGTTTTTAATTTGACTTAGTTTCTCTCCTGATTGAATATTCTTCTAGTATAGTTCCTTCCTTTACTGGTTTTCACTTTTATTTTTCATTTCCTGTTCATCAAATATTGTGTATGTTTTGTAGTGCTGGCTTTCTAGTTGTGAATTTTTTAGTTTGTTTATCATGAAAGTTTTTATTTCATCATCAATTTGGAAGCTTAATTTTGCTGGGAATAGTGTTCTTGGCTGGCATCCATTTTCTTTCAGATCCTAGCTTTGAGAGTCTGGGTTGAGAAATTAGCTGAAATACAGATTGGTTTCCATCTAAATGTGACCTGATAGTTTTCTCTTTCAGCCTTTAAAATTCTATTCTATTCTGTATGTTGGGCATTTTCATAATAATGTACCTTGGTGTGGGTATTTTATAATTTTGTGTATTTGGGGGTCTTATAAGCCTCCTTTTCATTTACATTTTATTCCTAAGGTTTGGGAAATTTTCTGATATTTCACTGAAAAGATTGTGCATTCCTTGGGTTTGTATCTGAGGCTTCATCTATCCCAGTACATCTTAAATTTGATCTTTCATGTTATCTCATATTCCTTGGAAGTTCTATTCATGGTTTCTTAACATCTTCTCTCCATTGTCAACTTTATTTTCAAGACTATATATTTTGTCTTCATTGGCTGAAACTGTCTTCCACATGGTCTAGTCTGCTGTTGATTGTTTCCATTGAATTTTTAATTTGTTTTATTCCTTAATTTTGAGGATTTCTACTTGATTTTTTTTCAGAATATCTTTATTGAAGTGATCTTTTACTTCCTGTATTTTCTCTTATTTCACTCCTTACATCATCCTTTCCCTCAGAGATCAGTTTAACTATGAAAATTCAAAACTCCTTTTCCGACATTTCTTCCACTGTGGTGTCAGTAGGTTCTGTTATTAAAGTGTTTTTGTTTGGGGTGATCTGTTCCCTTGCTTTTTCATGTTGTTTGCATGTCTACCTATCTGACAGTATGGATCTGAGGTAGCAGAGTTTCTACCCTGTGGATTTCTAATGTCCCTGAAGGTTTCCAGTACCTCACCATTTAGGGAGAGACAAATAATAACAGCAACCAATGCAAACAATACACAGCATTAACCCAAATAATTCCTGGTATGACATCTGCAATGTTAATTGTCACAACAAACAAAAATGATGTGATCAATATGGCCCACAGAAATAACAGTAAAATTACAAAAGGGTTTGCAATTTTGAATGGTGGATGGGAGAGAACAAAAGTGATATAGGATGTGATGATTGAGGGAGGAGATGAGAAGATAGAACTAAAAAAGGAAGAGTGAAAGAGAACAATAGAGATTGGCTGTTAACAGAAGAAAAGGAAACATAAGTGAGAGAAAAAATATATATAGTGAAAGTTTTTTTAAATAAACATAAAAATAAAAGAATTGAAAACACAATAGAAATATACTAATCCAACTTTGTAGTCCTCAAACACACTGATACATGAAAAATAACCTGTTTCAAAAATACTAGAAATGATATTTTAAAAAAATATATGAATGTGTGTCTATGAACCACTCATATCATAGTTAAACAGAGAAAACATTTAAAAATAAAATTTAAAAAAAAGTTGATGAAAAGTTAAATTGTTTCCATTGGAGTTCAAATGATTCTCAGCTCCCCATCTCAGCGGGGTTAGGTAGTGTGGTCTGGAGTGTGATGCCTGTTCCACCCTCAGGGTGGAGTTGCTGGAGTACAAGAGGAAATCTCATAGACAGAACTCCTGGAGGCAGGGTTTAGGTAGTCTCTAGGTCCTTTGTTGATTGGCATTTTTTCTGAAGATTTTAAATCAGCACACCTTCAGGGCCCAGCAGTTGGAAGACTATCTTAGGGATCTTCCCTGGGTTCTACTTGTGTGATAGAGGAACCAATTCTTAGTCACCTCCATCACCTGTGAACCCCATTTTTCCTAGTCTCGAGTTCTATTTCCAAACTGAATCTCTCCTGCTCCTGCCCTTTCAAATTCCCAACTAGGCACATCTGTCCAAGAAAATCTTGTAAGCAGCTGGATTGGAAGAAGGAGGTAAGCTAGGTGGGTTTCCACAATGACTAGTCCCCTTTGTGAAACCCTTTCCATATTTGATTTTCTCCTGGTCACTTGGGTGACCACAATTTCATGCAGAGTGGGTTTGCCAGGCCTGTATTTTAGGCTGATCTTGGGTTTGCATTAATTGGCTCCGTAAGCTGCTGGTCCCTGTGCTTTAGCTGAAAAAATGGTTCCTTCCTCTGTCCTCTGCTGGCCGCCAGGAGAGATTTAGTTTTTTTCCCCACACAAGGATATTGTGCAGAACGCCTTTCAGTTCAATTAGACAATGCCTTTGTTCTCTGATCCCTCTGTAACCAGATATATCTCAGGCCTCCTAAAAATGTGGGTTCCTTTAATTCCTTTATCCCTCCACTTTGCTTGCAGAGGGACTACTTTGGCTGGTGCTTCAGCTGTGCCATGGGTGGTGGCAATAGGGATCTCTCTCTCTCTCTCTCTTTTAATCTAACTTCCTGAGTTCCTGATCTGCTCTGAATGTCCAGGTTTAAATCCCAGTAAAGTGACCCTCCCCTTTTCACTCACCTTGCTGAGAAGCTGCCTATCTGCTTTTTTGGTTTTATACCATGGAGCAGCCAGGATGGCAGCTTTTCTTTCAACTTCCCAAGCAGTTTCCAACATCTCCTTTTTCATCTCTAGTTTTATTAATTTGTTCTCTCTCTGTTTTTACTAAAATTTTATCAATCTTATTCATTTTTTTCAGAGAACCAACTCTTTGTTGCACTGATCTTGTGTATTTTTTTTTAATTCTTAATTTTGGCTCTGATCTTTATTTCATGTCTTCTATTTTTGGAATTAGTAAGGCCTTGAGGTGCAATATAAGCTTGTCTGTGATCTATTTTTTTTAAATGTATGCACTCAATGCTGTAAGTTTTCTTTCATATTACTCCAGAGATTTTGATATGTTGTGTAACTGTTCTTATTTTTTCCTAATTTCTTCTATCATCTTCTATGATATGTTCTTCACTTAAGAGTATTGTTCAATCTTTATGCATTTATGTGGTTTTTATTATTTACTGTTGTTTCCCCCTTTAATTCCATTATGATCTGATAGGATATACGGGGTTTATCAAAAAAAATTTTTTTTGTATTTTCTAAGACTGACATTGTGTCCTAGAGTATAATCTATTTTGGAAAAGATTCCACAGCTACTGAGAAGATAAATTTAGCTGTTTATGGGTGAAATATTCTATAGATGTCTGTTTGGTCTGTAGGTATATTTGATTTGTAATATTATTTAGGTTGGTAATACCTTGATTTTTATGTTTAGATGACCTGTTTATTGATGGTAAGGGTGTGTTGAAATCACTTAGCATTATTTTATTGGGGTTTAGCTCATATTTCATAAAGTGTTTTTTTTTTAAATTAGATGCACTGACAGTTGTGGTGTATATATTTACTATTACTATATCTTCTTGTTAAATTATTTCCTTTACCAGGACTCAGTGGACTTCTTTGTCTCTTATTAATTTTTGCTTGAAATCTGCTTTTTCATGTGAGAATAGCTACTCCTCCTTGCTTTTGAATTCCATTTGCATGGATTTTTTTATTCCTTTACCTTCATTTTGTGGGTGCCTTTGCCTATGAGATATGTCTCTTACAGTATATAGATGTATCTTGTCTTTTGATCAATTCTGCTATCTTTGTCTTTTAAGGAATTGAGACCATTTACGTTGTGTTATGTGCTTGTGGTTTCTTGCCATTTTGATTTGTTTGCTATATGTAATTCTGTCTTGATATTCATCTCGTGATCTCCCTCTGTTTTGAGGGTTTGGAGTTTTTAAGTTACTCTGTGTGTAGTACATCCTTGAGTATTTTTTTTTTAGGGCTGGCCTGGTGGTCTTCAATTTTTTTATCCTCATCATAGAAAGCTTTATTTTCTCATTGATTTTGAAAAAGGACTTGACTGCAATTGTTTTCTTTTAAAGCTTAAAGTATCACATTCCATCCCCCATCCCCCTTGATTTTAAGGTCTGAGTTGAAAATTTGGAAATGAATCTTATTGGTTTGCCTCTAATTGTGACCTGATGCTTTTCTCTTGCAGATTTTTTTAAACATTCAAATGTATTTTTTTTTTAGTTGTTGATGGATCTTTATTTTATTCATTTATTATTTATATGTGGATCTTTATTTTATTCATTTATTATTTATATATTATTTATATTTAAACCCAGTGCCTCACACATGCTAGGCAAGCGCTCTACCACTGAGCTACAGTCCCAGCCCCATCTCTTGCAGATTTTAATATTTCCTTTTTTTCCCTGTTAAGCATTGTGATTATGAAGTGTCTTCAAAAATTTATTTTCTTATCTTGTCTCTTTTGGGATTTGTATGTTAATGTCTATTGCATTTATAATATGGAGAAAGTGTTCTGTTACTATTTCAATGAAAATATTCTTTATGCCTTTAGCCTTTATCTCTGTGTTCTCTTCTATTCCAATGATTCTCATATTTGTTCTCTTTACATTGTCCCAGAGTTCTTACATATTCTGGTCATGGTTTTAAATTTTTTCCCTTTATTGCATACTGAGTATTCAAGTTCATGTAGCCTGTCTTCAAGGCCTGCAACTCTGTCTTCAAGGTCTGAAGTTCTATTTTGTATACAATCTAATCTTTTGGTGATTTCAAGCAAATTTTTAATGATTCATTGTGTCTTTCATTTTCAGGAGTTGTGATTGGTTTTTTCTTTTATTGAAACAGTTTTTCATCTCTTGTATTTGCTCTTAATTCATTCTTTAGATCTTCTTTCAGTTAGTTGAATAATTTAATAATCAATTTTTAATGTTCCTCTGGAATTTTTCATGAACTTTAATACCTGTGATATCCTTTGGGAAATTGTGAGTTTTGGGGGGAGATTTGTTTGCCTATTTACTCATGTTTTTGGAGACCTTGGACTTATGCATCAGTTGAGATGGATTTTCCTTCCTCTTTTATGTTCATCTTTTTGTGTGTAGTTATTTTGTTGTTGTTGTTGTTCTGAGACTTCTCTGTTTTAGATATGTAAGTAGGTGTCCAGGCTTGTGACCTGAGGCCTCCCTCTGGTTGTTCCTCCTTGGAGCTTGATTGTTGGTGGGGGGTTTTTGTATGTGGTAAAGTTATGTTGAGGCTCAGGTGGGGCCTCAAGTGGGGATAAGATTCACTCTTGTTTGGTTTAGTTGTATTGTTCTGTAGTAGGATATCTACTCTGTAAACTTGAAATGTCCTTATAACTTTCCAGCATTTCTTGGTGTGTGTGTGTGGGTGGGTTATTCAGGAATAGCATTAATGTTAGCAACAGATGTACAGCCTTAAGATAAATTTCTGGTTTCTACTTTGACATTTATAACATTATAGGATAGATGAGATCAGCATTTAATGACAGTATCAATAATAAATATAAACTAGATCTGGCATTAGATAGTAAGCAGGTGTCTACTATGTCATCCATTGTATTAATAATTACAGTGACATGAATGAGGTATGAATTGTATAAACTTTAATTCTATTTAGCAGGATTATAGTCCCTTATATGAAGAAAAATTAGATAGGAAGGCAAGATAAAGTTTGAATTATCTAAAAAAGTGAATATAGGAGAGGCATAAGATAGGTAGCAGATGTTATCTATAAAGGAGGAATAAAAAATTAAAAGTATTAAAAACTGAAAGAGGGAACAGAAAAATTTGACTTAGTGGGGCAAGAGATTGAAGAAGGGGCAAGAAGGGGAATAAAAACCAAAGTGTGAACAAATGACAAATATAAGATCAAAACAACTCAAATTCATGTATAATTTTACCCCACCTTTGTCAACCAACACTAAATAATGAACAGGTGCAGAGGAAAGTAGTTAAAGTGAAGGTATATAACCTACTCACACAGTGAGAACACCTACATACCTAGACACAAAATCTCAGAGAATGGAAAAAAGTAAAAAATACAGTGAAATGATACTTGAAAAAACATTTAAAACTTAATAAAAATAAGAATATATTTTAAAATGGCATGAATACAGAGAAAAGATAAAAAGAAATTCTTTTTAAATTAATTTATTAATTAATATGCATTTCAAGTCATAGTACATATATAGAGCTCAATTTTTCCATCTCTCTGGTTGCAAACAAGATAGAGTCACACCATTTGTGTTTTCATACATGCACCAAGGGTAGTAATGTCATCTCATTCAACCATTTTTGATACTCCCATTCCCCATCCTCTCCCCATACTTCCTCCCTGCCCCATCCAAAGTTCCTCCATTTCTCCCATGTTCCCCACCCCCACCACCCTTATGTATCAGCATCCACTAATCAGAGAACATTCGGCATTTGTTTTTTTGGGAAGAAGATGAAGATTTTGGGCTACTTTCTCCTCAATTAGATGCAGGGTCTCTGGTCTGATTCCTAGGTCTTTGACCCACTTTGAGTTGAGTTTTGTGCATGGTGAGAGATAGGGGTTTAGTTTCATTTGGTGCATATGGATTTCCAGTTTTCACAGCACCATTTATTTGTTGAAGAGGCTATCTTTTCTCCAATGTATGTTTTTGGCACCTTTGTCTAGTATGAGATAGCTATATTTATGTGGGTTAGTCTCTGTGTCTTTTATTCTGTACCATTGGTCTACATGTCTATTTTTGTGCCAGTACCATGCCATTTTTGTTACTATAGCTTTGTAGTATATTTTAAGGTCTGGTATTGTGGTGCCTCCTGCTTCACTCTTCTTGTTAAGGATTGCTTTGGATATTCTGGGTCTCTTATTTTTCCAAATGAATTTCATGATTGGTTTTTCTATTTCTATAAGAAAGGACTTTGGGATTTTAAGTGGGATTGCATTGAATCTCTATAGCACTGTAGGTAGTATGGCCATTTTAATAATATTGATTCTGCCTATCCAAGAGCATAGGAGATTTTTTTCCACCTTCTAAGATCTTCTTCAATTTTTCTTTAGTGTCTTGTAGTTTTCATTATAGAGGTCTTTCACCACTCTTGTTAGATTGATTCCCAAGTATTTTTTTTTTTTTTTGAGGCTATTGTGAATGGAGTAGTTTTCCTAATTTCTCTTTCAGAGGACTCATTGCTGATGTATAGAAATGCATTTGATTTATGGGTATTGATTTTATATCCTGCAACTTTGCTGAATTCATTTATTAATTCTAGAAGTTTTCTGGTGGAAATTTTTGGATCCTCCAAGTATAATATCATGTCGTCTGCAAATAATGATAGTTTGAGTTCTTCTTTTCCTATTCATAACCCTTTAATTTTTTTCATCTGTCTAATTGCTCTGGCTAGAGTTTCAAGGACTATATTGAATAAGAGTGGTGAAAGAGGGCCTCCCTGTCTTGTTCCAGTTTTTAGGTTTAGCATATATTGCTTTAACAATGTTGAGGTATGTTCCTACTATCCCTAGTTTTTCTAATGAGAAAAAGAAATTCTTATGAGAAATAGAGGATTTGTTTTTGTTGAGGTAGTCAAAACTTGGCAGGTGTGGATTTTTGTTCTTTATTTTTGATGTTGTAAAGCTTGGCTCAAAGGTTGGGGGTTGTTAAAACCCATGCCTTTGTGTTCCTCACTTAGCTGTCAGCCATTGTGGCTAGGAGGCAAAGCTAATTGTAGTATATCTAATATCAGCTTCCAGTCCTTTAGTATAGAATGGGATAGACTTGGATGATGCTGACAAATAGTGTATTTTTAAAAACATTTTAAAATTTTTAGTTATACATGATAGTAGAATGTATTTTGGCAGAATATACATACATAAAGTATAACTTATTCTATTAGGTTCCCACTTTTGTGGTCATACATGATGTGGAGTTACCCTGGTTGTATATACAAATAAAAGGCTAGAAAAATTATGAAATAGTGTATTTTTGTAGTGGAGGTGGTTCAGAGTTCTAAATTGGAAGTTCTTGTCATTGGAGTTTAGTAGTGACTGAATTTTGGAATGCTGTTGGTGGGCATATGAGATTTGATCCACATCCCTTATTGCCTACAAGATGCCAGTCCCTGCAGGATGTCTGGATCTCTGGATCTCTAGGGCCTCTGCTAAAATCTACTTTTAGGGCATAGGAACTAAATCTCCACAGGTTTCACCTTAACCCCTATGAATGTGAAATACTGAGTATCTTCCTGGAGTGCAGATGTTCCCGTGTGGCTGCTATAGTATCTTCCCAATAGCTCTTATGGAGTGCCTGCCACAAAATAAGCTTTTTTCTTGGTATATGGAACCTGTCTGTTCCAGGTATAATTTTGTGTGGATTTCAGGGTACCTGTTTCAGGTACCCTCTAGGAATTATAATAGGCAACTGCAAGTAACTTCCTTTATAAACTCCTGATCTTCTGTCTCTGCTCACTGCTGCACAGCACTTGTGGATGTTTACCATGTGTCACAGCAATGATTTTTGCATCAAGGATGTTTTCCACACCCATGGAATGCTTTCCATGCCAGTGATCCTTCTTCAAAATGCCTCTGGGGTGCAATATTTTTGGGTTTGCTTTCACTAACCTATTTCCCCTGCCAACTCTATGTCCATTAAAATTAGTCTTCCTCTCTAATCCACAGGCTTTCCCAAGGCAATTTTTCTTTTTTCTTTATCTGCCCTCCATGAAGTCGTCTTTGTGTTTCCCTTCCTCTTAGCAGCCACCACGATTACTGCTTGCAGCAATGCTGGTGCATCTCTAATGTATTATTTCTTATATTATGTTCAATTTCCTGACTTTCTGTCTCTATGGTTTATTTTACAATCCAGTATGAAGTTTCAGTGAGTTTCCTTAGTTAACCATCTCACTGAGGAGCAGCCTTCCTACTTTGTATATCTGGTGCTAAGAAACTGTCATCTTCTCCCCCCATTTTAAGAACATTTATTTGGTGAATTACTTTTATTGATTTGCATGTTGAACCAAGCTTGGATTTCTAGGATGAAACCAACTTGATCGTGGTATATAATCCTTTTTTGTTTTTAAATTCAGATTGTTAATATTTTATCTAGAATTTTTGCATCCATTTTCATCCTGGCTATTTGTAGCTTTCTTTTCTTGATGTGTGCTTATCTGGTTTTAGTATTAGGGTGATACTGTCTTTTTAGAATAAATTTGAGAGTGTTCCCTCCCTTTATATTTCATGAATTTGAGGAAGATTGACAGTAGTTCCTTTAAATATCTGGTAGAACCCCACTGAGAATTCATCTCGTTTTCAGGCTTGTTGGAAGATTTTTATTGCTGCTTCAATCTCATTGATTGATATTGGTATGTTCAGGTGTTTCATATTCTCTTTGGATAAGTCATGTATGTCTAGAAAATTGTTAATATCTTCTAGATTTTCCAATTTATTGGGATGTTTTCTTAATAGTTCCTAATCCTTTGGATTTCATCAATGTCTGGTGAGATCTCCTTTTTCATCTCTAACTTTGTTGATTTGGGTCTTTTTCTTTCTTTTGGTTAAGGATTTGTTAACTTTATCTTGTGAAGGATTCAACTCTTTGTTATATAGATCCTTTATATTGTCTTTTTACGATTGCCATTAATTTTGGTTCTGATCAATGCCGTCTTTTACTGTTTTGGAATTACTTTGTTCTTGCTTTTTCCAGGGCCTTAGATGTAGCATTGGATTGCTTATTTGGGGTCTTTGTCTTCTTTTTTAAATGTAGGCACTTCAGCTTTCCTCTTAGAACTGCCTTCATAGGGTCCCAGAGATTTAATTCTATTCTTGTTTGAGTCTAGGAATTTATCTCTTCTCTCATTTTTTCTATGATCCATTTCTTGTTCAAGAGAGTATTGTTCAATCTCCATGTGTGTGGTTTCTATAATTTTTGATATGTATTTCTAGTTTCATTCCACTATGATATTGTAAAATGCAAGGGATATATTGATTTTATTTTTGTATTTGCTTTATGACAAAATGTGGTCTATTTTTGGAAAAGCTTCCATGCATTGCTAAGAATGTAAATTCAGCTGTTGTGGGATGAAATATTCTATGGATATTAGGCCCTCTTGATTCATAGTATTATTTAACTTATAAACATCTTTATTGATTTTATGTTTGAATGACCTGTCTATTGATGGGAGAGGTGTGCTGAAATCACATGATATGATTGTATTGAGGTTTATCTGGGACTTGGTGTCAAGGTGTGTTTCTTTTATGTAATTAGGTGCACTGACATTTAGGGCATAAATATTTTAAGATATAATGTTATATCTTGTTGGATTGAACCCTTTAGTATGTAGTGACCTTCCTTACATCTTATTATTTTTTTCTTGAAATCTGCTTTATTGGACATGAAAATAGCTACTCCTGCTTGTTTTTAAAGACTATTTGCACGGAATATCTTTTCCTATCCTTTGACTTTTGGCTTGTGGATATCTTTGCCTATGAGAAGAGTTTCTTGCAAACAGCATATATTTGGTTCTTGATATTTTAAATCCAATCTGCCAGTTTGTATCTTTTGAGAGTTGAGATCATTTTCATTCAGAGTTATTATGGAGAGATGTTTATCCTTTCCTGCCATTTTGTTTTGTTTCATATGTATTAATTTGGTCTTAATTTTCATTTTCTTAACTACTCTTCTAGTGAGCTTTATCCAGTTGAAGATTCTGGGGTTTGTTTTTGAGTTCCTTTTTATGCAGTATTTCTTTAAGTTTTTTCTGTAGCACTGGCTTAGTAGTCATGAATTATTTTATTCTTATTGTGAAAAGTTTTTACTTTGGTTTGGAATGATAGCTTTGCTGGATTTAACAGTCTTGCTTAGTGATTATTTTCTTTCAGAGCTTGAACTCTCTCATTCTAGATGCTCCTGGATTTTATGGTCTGAGCTGAGAAGTCAGAAGTGAGCCTCATTGGTTTATTTCTAAATGTGACCTGACATTTTACTCTTGTGGCTTTTAATACATATTCTTACCCTCTGTTAGGCATTTTGATGAAGGTGTGTCTTGAAGTTCTCTTTTGATCTTATCTATTTGGAGTTCTATGTGATTCCTATATGAGGATGTTCATCTCATTCCTAAGGTTTGGAAAATTTTCTAGTTCACTGAAAGTGTTCTTAATATCATTAGGCTGTACTTGCATGCTCTCTTCTATCTAAATGATTCTTAGGTTTGATATCTTAATGTTTTCCCAGAGTTTCTGTATGTTCTGATAGTTATCTTTTTAAATTTTTTCATCATACTGAGCATTCAAGTTCACTGTCTTCAAGGCCTGACATTGTTTAATATGTAATCTAGATCTATTGGTAATACTTTCAAGTTAATTTTTTGTTTTATTGAATCTTTCATTTCTAAGAGTTCTATTTGTGTGGGTTTTTGTTTGTTTGTTTTTGTACCAGGGATTGAACTTGGTACTCAGGGATGATTTTTTTTTTTTTGGTACTCAGGGATTGAACCCCTGGATTCAACCAGTGAGCCACATCCCTAGCCCTATTTTGTGTTTTATTTAGAGATGGGGTCTCACTGAGTTGCTTAGCACCTTGCCTTTGCTGAGGCTGGCTTTGAACTCGCAATTCTCCGGTCTCAGCCTCCCAAAGTGCTGGGATTATAGGCGTGCACCACCGCGCTAGGCTCTATTTTGTTTGTTTGTTTGTTTCTTTTTTTTTTTTTGGTACTGGAGATTGAACTCAGGGGCACTCGACCACTGAGCCATATCCCCAGCCCTATTTTATGTTTTATGTAGAGACAGAGTCTC
>CM053411.1:27153531-27277062 GCA_028644305.1 Xerus rutilus | reverse complement strand
AGGGTCTCACTGAGTTGCTTAGCACCTCGCCGTTGCTGAGGCTGGCTTTGAACTGGTGATTCTCCTGTCTCAGCCTCCCTAAGTGCTGGGATTGCAGGCTTGAGCCACCGCGCCGGCTAATGTTTTGTCATTTTAAGTATTGGGGCTCTAACTCTCTCTTTCTCTTTGTGCTTTTTTTTTTTCCCTGTGGATTGAACCCAGGGCCTTGCATATGCCAGGCAAGCACTCTGCCACTGAGCTCCATCCCCAGCTTATTCCTTTTATATTTATTATTTTCTTCCACTTTCTTTAGGCATTTTATTCTTTTTATATATTAAGTTAAACATCTATTTTGTGCTTTAGTTAAATAACAGATGATTTTACTTCTGAGTATCAATTGACTACTGTGCAGAAAGTTTGATACATAACCTTTATTTGTGCAGTTTGTGATTATAGATGGATTGCTTATTTGCCCTGGCTAGAACCTCCAGTACATGCTGAATAGATGTGGTAAGAGTGGACATCCACCACTCTTGGTCAATGTTAAAGCTTTTGTTGTTATTGTTGTAGCTGAACTCAGATAATCCACTTGTTTTGGTATACCATTTTTAAAGGATATAAATTTTTCATTTGGGAGGATCATCTTTAAGGTTTTCTGTTTCAAAGTTCATGGTTTTATGAAAAAAAAAGTTGTGTCCATATTTTGAGATATGCCTTTTATCCTATGTCAATATTTTAAATAGCCATTCAAGGAAAACACCCTAGTTATGGATCAAAAGCTTTTGAGGGTGTTTATGACCTCATGAAGCTCAGCTCAGCACTATAGCATTGGAATTGGATGCTTAATATGCCAGTTTGTGCCAGAGTTATACCATTTGCAGTTTCTTTCCAGGATGGGAATAATCCAGGATACACCTGAATATATATTGAGGCAGGAAGGCGTGGATGTGGCCATAATTAAACCCTGTATAGTGCTGCCAATCATATTCAGTTGAAAGGTCTTTACATCCATGGATCCTCAATTGGGTGGAAGAAGGTCACAGAATATTTGGGATGTATTTATGATCTAGTTTAGATAGCAGTACATCAAAATGTGGAGGATGGGGAGAGGAAAATAAAAATCCATTTTCATTGTCAGTAAGTATCACACATCAGGTCCCCAAGATCAGAGTGTTTGCTTGTGTATATGTAGTTGACCCCAGGGAAACTTCCAGTTATTTTTTGTGATGGGAGTTGATGGTTAATGCCCCAGCTTTCTGATCAACACAGGCTCAATTTGGTCAATTTGCAAATAGTTTTTTAAATATTTCCTCAGTGCGAACCTAGCAGGATTGAGCTCTCATTTTGCAGTGATAATCAGTTCAGTAAGATACTTATCATTGGCTTTCCCTTATTCTCTGTCTCACTCTTCTTGGGCCTCACTTCTGCTTTTTGTGATTGCCTCCAAAATAAATGATCTGTCCCCAAATTCTCAGACCCTGCCTTTGGAGAAACTCAAATTTTACAATAGACACATTTTAAAGTTTTTCATTATGGAAATGACATAATTTTGAAGCAAGGTCACTTGCTGGGTCACTTGTATACTTGCTGTACTGCTTATTTCCAACCATAAATAGATGTCATGTTTCAGTTGCTATAGGATTGTAATTCACATCAGTTCCTGTTTTCATCTGTGGCCTTCCAAGAGAACAGATTAGAATTCTTATAAGCCAACCACAAGAAGGGAATCATGTAGACTAAAGGCTTAGGAGAAAACCCTCTAATCTTTTCCCTCTATCTCTGTACAAATTTCTCATCTCATGAGCAACTAATTAGGGCTCAGAAGAAAGTTTTTTCTGGTCATTTCCAGAAGAAAGTTTTTTGGGGTGTGGACTCTCTATTTCATAAATAGGGATATGAAAACAGTCAACATTCTCCAATGTGTTAACCACCTCCTTTTTAAAAAATGAAACTAACACAGAATGGAATGGTAAAGGGGTTAGTATTTCCTGACAGATATACCTAGGCAGTCACAATTCTTAGGAAGTCACTCACTAGTCAGAATTTATAATGTATTTTGTTAGAAGCAGAGCTCCCGATGAACTGGGGAGGATTGAAAAGACCCATGCGACCTCTGAGGTGTCCAACTGTAGCAGCCAACACCAAGTCCCAATAATGTGACCCCACAACACCCAGAGATCCCTTTGACATGGCTCCCCTGCCTCTAGAGACCTGTGTTGGCTCAAAGCCCAATATATCCACTTTTTTCCCCCAACAAAATGTTATTGGCTTACCTACCATGCCTCAGGCGTAGGAATCGATTTTTGGGCTACAAGGGTGCTCAGGGAAGATTCTCAACCTTGAGCTCATTATGTGGGCACAGGATGGCTGTGGCACAAGACTGCTCAGAGGGACAAGCAGTCCAGCACAGCGAGATGAGGTTCTAACAGGTGTGTGCACGAAGCGCTCCGGGTACCTGGGGAAAGGAGAGGTTATCTTCTCGTGGAGGCTGTGGGAAGGCCTCAGAGTGAGTCATGAGCTGTGAAGGGAGCTGTGAGCTTGGGCAAAGAAGTACGAAAAAAAAAACATTCCTGGAAAAAGAATGGAAGGAACAGAGATATGAGAGGGCCTGGCAGAGCCCGAGAGCCAACAGCTTGGGAGTGGAGGTTGCTAGTGGATGGTGACTTGCGGACAGATTTTTCTGGGGCTATAGAGCAGTTTATAAATTTGAGTCACATTTAGAAATGAAGATATTTCATGAAAAATTTCAGACTTCCAACTTCTTCTGGGGGATTTTGTGTGTGTGTGTGCACGCGCGTGCACAAATTTGGCGCCCTATGCTGGATATCCAGCATAAAGGGAAGTAACCTTCCCCTTTAGAAGGATCTGTGCCCTGCAGCTGATCACCATGTCCACTCCCAACCTTGGATTCAGATACATATTTGAGCCTTCATGCTTCCATTAAGCAGCTGCATTAACTCAGATGGCTCGCTTTACTCCTGGAGGCAACCTCTGGTGACGCATCATTGAAAATTAAAGAGCAGGGAGGGGAAGATTGGTAGAGTCAGACTGGCAACTGTGGGAAGCCATTTCCACTCTTAGGACTGGAGGGAAAAGTGGAGGGAGTGTTATTAGGAAGTCTGGCAAGTGCAGGCACTGAGCAGCATGGGTCCCCAGAGCCCTTGTGAAGTCATAGTTACTTCCAGACACAGCATTGGAGCAGGGAGCGAATGTGAATGAGGTACCCCATACCCCATGTCTCTGTTCCTACTGGCTGAACCAGAAGTCAAAGGGCAAGTCTACAAGGGCTAGCCTCTTGCATCAGGTAGAGAACAGGGACAATGAATCTGAGAGTAGCAAAAACCCAGCACATCTTAGCACCTGGGGGAGTTGGGGGAAAGCCAGAAAAGGCCCTCTTGATAGTCCTTCACGCTATATGGGGATGCTCCTCAGGATGGTTAAGCCACAGACTCCAGTGTCAACAGAAGGCAAACAAGAAGGGTGGAAAGGGCCTGAGATCTCCTTCCATTTGAGAGGCTATAGGACCCATAAGACAAGAGGTAGACAGCGGCTCAAATCTGGGTTCACAAAGACTATTCCAAAAGGGCATTGTGAGAGGTAGAGGCTTAGAGTTGGAGGAGTCCTATGGGTCTAGATTACCAGGAGGCCCCTCTGTCCTGGTGGTCACCTGCCTTTGCTTGATTACTTCGGTGTTCAGGAACAAACCAGCCCAGAGGGCTGCTAAGGCCAGGAGAGGGCTCTGACAATGAAAAGCAGCTTGTACTGAACTGAAATCAACCTCTGTCTTCTAACCCTGCACCTTGAAGCCAGACTGGATGCTTCTTTACCACTGAGGACAGTTTTTCTCACTCTTCTGGGTCCTTAAACACTTTTAAAGGTGATATCCTAGGATCATCACCCTCTGGAGGTGGCCCCACTTGTCACTGGCTCTATGGAGATATTTTCTCCTGACATCCCTCCTCATGCTCCTTTTTGCCTTGAACTGAAGGCCTTTGGAGGACAGGGGGCACAGGGCCTCCCTTGAGTTGGACAATGTATTAATGGCATTTAGGATCACACTGGATGTCTTTATCCCTAGAATCAGGCTGTGCATGTTTGTTTTATCTTGACTTCTCGAGCTAAATAGACAGGAAATCAACAGGCACTGGCGGCTCAGAAAGAACAGTAACACCCCAGGGTAACGCTGCTGGCAAGGGCTGTATTCATACCCTAGGATTTGGCCTCCAGGCTGCCACCTCCAACAGGCCCCCAGGACTCCTGCACCCTGGCTGGGGGGTTTCTTTTAAAAAGGATGGCAGGAGAGTCATGCTGCAGGGAAGGGGAATGACTGCTTGCTCTGTCCTTTTAGTTACTTCCAGACACTGTCCTAAACTCTTTTAGGACAGAGTTTCAGTGCTGCTGGCTCCTCACAGCACCATTCTTCTGGATTCTCACATGCCTAGGTCCCTGCATTGTGCAGGACAGACCAACAGCTGAAGGCCCAGCCCCAAGTGGGTGGAGCAGATTCTTGAGCAGCTGTTTCTCTTCCCCTTAGAGGGCTCCTCTGCAGGATCTGAGATGGAGGATTTTGCTGCAGCAGGAGTGCCTTTGGTCCCCGGGCACCTGTGCAGCTGTGCACCAAGTCTGATGCTTCCATTGGAGCCAATGTCTCTGCAAAGAACCCCTGCCTCTGCATTTCCCTTTCAGCATAAACACTCATTTTTATTCCCCAGTGCAAAATTTGACTCCTGGGAAGCCATGCATGGTTCACTTGTGCATGACCTCACAACAACCAGCTGTGTGGCACTCCTTATAGGACTCTGTCCCTCCCCACTCCCCACTTCTCTGCCTTACGTGAGTCTACCTGAAAGGAGGCCCAAGCCTCCATGTCTTCTCAGGGGCTAACATCTGCTGGATATTAAATATTTTGCTGGGTGTGGTGGCACACACCTCCAGTAATCCCACGGCTCAGGGGGCTAAGGCAGGAGGATCGCAAGTTCAAAGCCAGCCTCAGCACCTTCCTTGACCAGACCCTATCTCAAACTAAAAAGGGCTGGGGATGTTGCTCAGTGGTTAGGCACCCCTGGGTTCAATCCCTGGTACAAAATGTTTAATATATAATATCCTTAAGGGCAGAGTAGGATGGGTACCAGGCACTCTAAGCACCAGGCATAGTGCCTCTTCCATGCCACCTGCTTTCTGGGGCTTGTTGCAGCCTAGAGGGCAGCCGGGATTAGATTAGAATCACCAGGAGATATTTTTAAACAATGCCAGGGTCCACCTTATATATTCAAATTTCTTACTGATCTGGGAAAAGATATATTGTTGCAGAATAGACATCACTAGACCCATCTTCTGTGACAATGGGCAAGTTACTCCCTATTTCTTGGGTACAAAAAGACTGGCAGAGACCTTGGAGCTTGTTCCAAGTAAGTAGAGGAAATGTGGAAGGGGGGGTTCCAGGAGACGGGAAAAAGAGCACTGGTGTTGGAATTCCTGGTGGCTGCAGGGCAATGAGCTCAGCTAGAGTGGAGGCCAGGCTGGAGTCAGACACAAGTGCCCCAACACTGGTCAGGCAGGAGTCAGGGCATAAAGACCGAAAAACAGGGGTCTAAACTTTGAGTTGGCTGGACCCCAAATAGTCCAGAACATGGATATTTAGTCAGCTTTTTCATCTCTGTGACGAAAGACTTGACGAGGAGAATTTTAGAGAAGTTTATCTGGGGCTCATGGTTTCAGAGGTCTCAGTCTATAGCTGGCTGACTCCATTGCTCTGGGCCTGAGGTGAGGCAGAACATCATGGTGGAAGTGTGTGGAGGAGGAGGGCAGCTCAGGACATGACACTCAGGAAGCAGAGTGTGCTCTGCTTACCAGGGATGATATATATACCCCAAAAGCACACCCCCAGTGACCTACCTCATCTAGTCACACCCTACTTGCCTATAGTTACCATCTAGTTAATCCATTCAAGTGGATCAATGCATTTATTAGGTTAAGGCTACTGTAACCAAATCATTTTACCTGTAAACTTTCTTGCCTGGCCTTATACATGAGCCTTTGGGGGAAATCTCATCTCCAAACTGTAACAGTGGATTTTTCCCCCCCAAATTGTCTAATGCAAATCACCTGAATAAATGAGGAAAGGTCTGGCTTAAGTCAAAGGTGCTCAAAGTTCATAGGTACTTTGATGGGTCTTCCTTACCTTAGGTAGACCAGTGTACCTACCCAGGACCAGGGACAGGCAATGGACACAGGGTCCAGTGGGCAGGCAGCCTCAGCAGGAGGAATACTTAGAAACTGAGCAGAAGCAAATGTGAGGACTAGTGGAGAATTCCACAGGTAGAAATAAGGTCTTCAGATGTGCTTGAAGGCTGGGATCATGAGGGAAAGATCAAGTAAAGGTAGCTGCTCTCTCTTAAGAGTTGGGTAAAAGCTTCACTGAGGGACAGAGGCAGACCAAAGAACTTGGGTTGAAGAGTCAGGCTGATCCTTAGTCCTCTGGGCCTGTAAAATGGGTTTCCCATGCTCATCCCTCACTATGAATAGCTTGAAATTTCTTTTGGGACAAAAATTTCACGCCATTCAACAAGTATTTCACCCTCTGCTGCTTCTCCACGCATAGCTCATCTGTTGAACATGTGAGGCCCATGCACAGGTGAGAAGAGCAGAGGATCTACCATGGGGTTACAGGAACTGGCTTGATGGCTTTGGAATAATTCCTTACAGTCATATTCCGGGCAGTGGGGAAGTGGGACCCTGTGGAGTTGAGTAGGTCTGGTCTAAGACATGAAGATTTGCTTTCCCAACAAGGTCCTAGGTAGCCCTGCCGATCTGGGATCATGCTTTGAGAATCATAGCTGCTAACACATACTCTCTACCTTGAAATTTCATGATTTATTTGAATTTTGTCAAATATTCTAGAATAATTTTCTTCATGTTAGTCAGTCTTCCCACCCAGAACTCAGTTCCTTTGTGACATGGATTGTATGTTATCTATTTTTCTACATATCAATTAGCACTGTTGGACACACTATAGATTAAATTACTTATAAGGAAGAACTTCAGAAAACTTGATTTCTTTAAGCAGAGAGGGGTCAACTATGGCAAATTCCAGGATTCCTATGTTTTACAAAACATTTACTTTTTTTCTCATCAATGGCCTAATCACATTAAAGAAAAACTCCAGTCTTGATTTAGGAAAAAAAGTGTTCATTCCTTCATCCTTCCAAACAAAGTACAGTACAACTGAACAACAATGCATATTCCTGAAAAAAAAAAACAAAACAAACCCATATCTTGTAATGCTCACTACTCTTTAAGTATAATTCAGATATTAAGGAAAAGAGCTGCTAATCACATTAACACATTACAGGAATCAAAATTAACTTATCACACAAAATAAATTAAAACATTAAATATTAACCTTTTCAGTGCAACATATACAGAAGTCAGAGCAATAAGTTCTAAAAAATAAAAAGCATCAGGTTTGTTGTAATAATGAACAGTTGAACATTTCAGTAAATTATTACACTAGGAAGAGAGGTTGCTTTTCAGTATTTGTGTACACAATACTAGGTCTTTTCAGAAAGCCTGGTAAGATCAATGGCCAGAGAGACCAGGTCTTATGTTAGAACACTGAAAACAAATGTGTGTGTTTCTGTGATGTTCCCCTTAGTTCTGGGCTTGATCATTCTCCCTCCTTGGCTGGGATGTAGGGAGCGATGAAATCCCAGAACCTACTAAGGGGCTGGGCCTCCTGAGCAGTGTTAGAGCATCACTGGTCCATACCTGCCAAGTTACCTGGAAAAAGCAACCAGTGGCTCATAAGCCCTGGAAAACCCGGCTGGGAGACATCAGGCAGTTTTCTGTACTTGCTAAGATCATCCTACCCTCCCAAGAAGTTCCAGAACCACAAATTCTCCTCCCTCACCAATGTGGGTGGGTGAGTGTCAATCCCTCCTTTTTCCTTGCTCAGGAAAAAAAGTACCCTAGGGTCATTGTGTCCACCTCTTCTGCTGGGACACATGGCCAACCCATCCCTTGCTTAGTTCCACATGTGTCTAGCTGGAGCCCTGTCTTCCAGATAGGAACCAACTGTGTGTCTTTCCAAGTAGAAAATGTTTCCTGCCAGTATATTTAATGCTAGTCTGTAAAGCAGAGGGAAAGTCCAGGTTTTGTAAAGGTTTGCAGGCCTTTTAAAAAAACTTTTAATGGGGGCTTTTTATGGTTTCCTGACTCATTGGAAATGGCTATGTTCCCCACTGCTAGATGTGGACTGCTTACCAGGTCAGGCCTGCTGGGGTGGTCATCTTTTTGAACACCTGACCTTCTGAAGGGCAAGGAAACGGGAATTCTGCAGAGATGGCATGTGAGACACATTTCTATGCTAAGAAGAGAGCATTTTTATAGCTAATTCAGGGACTACCATTGCCCTGATATGGCACAGGAATCCAATATTTATCATCATTTGACTTCTAAAAGAGAAATCGGCAAAGGAGCAAGGCTGTGCAATCCTGGAGTATGGACAATGGTCTCATTAGGCCTGCCTCAACCCAACTTCAGCTTCTGACCCTTTTCAGACCTGCTGGTTTACCAAGGATTGACTCAGAAGGCACTTCTGAGGGGCACATGCATTTGAACCCCATCACTGCATGAGGAAGGGACGCTGGCAGCTGTGATGGGTGGAACCTGAGAACTGGAACATTCACTAGACACTAAATCCGAGGTCTTTATGGGGACTCTCTGCTTCCACCAGCTGTCCATCCTTGTCTTCTCATACCTCTGCAAAGTCTCGTGGATGCCAATTACTGATAGTGTCTTTAAATTGGATATTGGTGCTTCCATTCATTAGGCGAAAAAAGGCCCATGAAACATTTTCACGAGTTCATACCCTTTAAGAGCAGTCAGACCTCCAAGAGTCTCCAATAGGCCATAAAAGATTGTCTTAAAGTAAAAGATTCTTTTCTTTTATTAGTGTAATCCAGGATCTCAATTTCAGGCAGGTCTGACGAGAAAGCTGAAGGCAAACTGGTACCTACAAAACCAGTGTCAGTCGATTGGTCTCGGAGCAGGAGGCTACAGTCAGGCCTTGGCCCACACATCTGCTGTAGGACTGACTCAATACAAGTCGAACCTATGACATCTAACAATTAAAAACCCAGCAACTATGTCAGTGACACTGTTCAGGGCAAGCTCTGAATAGACCCAGTTTCAGCATTTAGTGTTCATGTGTGACATCATTAAATAACCAAGTTAAGACAAAGGTGAGATCATTGCCTTGTTAAAAAAATTCATAGAAATAGACTAAGGAAGAATTCGGAGGACAAAGTTTTCTAATAGAAACTTCAAGCCAACTTGACATGTTAAAAGTTCCTTTCATGATGTGACAAGATAGGTGCACTGAAGGGCTAACAGGTGGGAGTCTTTCACTTTTCAAATCTTAGGCATTTCCTTGCATATGATTTATATACGATTTCATCAATTTGAAGGGACCTGCTGCTTCCCACAAGCAGGACCTATGGGTCAGAAAGTCATCAAGTCTCAGGAGAACAATTTTGCCATCTCTTGAGCAGGAAGTGATAGACTTCTTAGTATTGTGGTTAATAAAACTGGCATTCTGAATGGAAGGGAAAGGAAAAACCAGTAGGATGTTTCTCCTAATGCTTGAAAATAAATAGGAAAGTTAAATTTCTTCTTTTAAACGTAAAGCAACCAACCAACCAAGCACAACATGGAAAATAAAGGACTGGTCCCCTTTCATGGATTCAGCCTGAAATGCCCATGGCTTGCTAATGCCCCAGCTGGGCTCATGAGGAAGTTGATCCATTATCACCAAAACAGTATATATTGTGTTTACTCTGTGTACACACACAGGCCCTCTTGTGCTCTCCCCACAACAGGGGACAGGTCCTTGCTGCTGGATTTGTTAACTTTTCTACAAGAATGTATCCAGGGGCATTTACCTGTTTTGTGTATTTAGATATCAGGACCTCAGAGCCCCAATTTTTGCTCCTATCAGAACCCCAAGACTTAGCTAAGTCCAACTTATCATTAATTCCTTGAGTTCCTCTGAAGGGGTTTATGCTCTTTTACATTGACTTAAGAAATTAAAAATAAAACCATTATCCATCTAATAAATATGAAATTATCTCCGAGGGTGGCAACAGTATGGAAAGGTCTTCAACATCACGTGTCCATGGCAGCTGTCAGGCTGGTTGCCGGCCTCGTGGGCAGAGGACAGGACTTCTCTTAAACTTGTCTTCATGTAACAATAAGCCATTTCCCCTTCCCCAGATGTGAGAAAACAGTAACAACAATGGAATCTCCAGTATTGGGCAGGATTCTTTTGAGGGGAGGTAGCCCATTAAGAACTATAGCCTAGAATCCATGACTGGTGGGAGACCACTGACCTGGAGTCAGTGACTGACGTCCACACCTGATGTAGGTAAACAGAAAGGCCACCCCTTTGCAGTTATCACTTAACCAGTCTTTAAATCGTGGTCCACTGATTTCTTCTCTAGAGCATACCAAATCCAAGCAGACAGAGTTCTTGATAGTTTTGAAGGCCCACAGAAGATGAAAGGCTGCACAGGTGATAACAGGCAAAGTAAGAAAGGTCCTCTGGCAAGTCCCAGGCATCCCTGGTGCTGCTGGCCTAAAGGAGGCCTCTCTCCATCCGGCTGCCACAGTCCACCTGGCCAAATTCCTCCTTGGGGCTCCTCAGACCACTGGCAGGAAGGAAAAACAGGTTAATGTTATGGGCCAGACCCAAGCCAAGCTGGGATGGAGACTTGGAGATGACATTTGCTAATGTCACCAGGTTCTCTTGAGCAGTTAGGCAGAGTCCCAGTCCTGCTGTCTGAACCTCAGGGGAGCAACTTCTGAAATTGAGCTTTCAATGCCAAAAGAACATTCTAAGGATTAATGGATGTATGTCCTCAAGAGCTGTGGACTTCCTAAATCTAAAGTACTTCACTTCTACAATACTAAGGTTACTGAAATGAAAACCAGGCAAATTAAGACTACTCCACACCAGGATACCATGAGGTTTAATGAACACCTGCGTGACTGCCTCTTTCTCCCTGCCCTCACTGTGCAAGCTAGAACATCTGAAATGCTAACTGCTTTCTAGACATCCACAGTGGATTGGCCTTCAGCAGTTGTCTCCTGACCCATTACTTATTCAAAAGGAATTTTGTTATGATGGACTCAGGACAAAAGAGCATCTCGGGATAGCCTGTTGATGTGGGTGAGAATTTTCAGAATGTCTGGATAAACTTTTGACTCCAGGAGAGCAGAGCCAATAATACTCAGATTAGGGCTCTTGAGCTGCCATTTGACTTCACATCCAATCTTCATGGATGTTGATGAAAAAAACATAAAACAATGTTAAACTTAACGAAACTAGATCTAAGAGTGAAGGTCCTTAGAGAACTTTCACTAGGGAAGAGAATGAATATCAGAGCATCTATAATTGTAATGTGCTAGTTATGTGTTTTGTGTCAGTATTCATCTGATTTATACAACATCTTGTTAAGACACAAACAGGCTCTGTGATATTGACTCGTCAAAGGTCACATAGTCACCAGTAAGGGTACAAGAGCTTCTTTCTAAGTGAAACACACCTAGGAGTAAACCAAAACTGACTTAGAATAAAATACCCTCCCCCTTTCTCCCCTCTTCCTCCTCAGACTTCTGCCCCAACATGGAGAAGGTGGTCATTTTTTCCACCCAGGAGTGCCTAAATCCCCCAAGCAGCCCTTTACCTGTTTCTGAGTGGCAGCAAGCAGTCCTTCCCTTCAGGAGGGCGCTGGGCTTCTCGTGCCGGCAGATGAGGGTGCGGCACCACTCACAGTGTTTTCGTACCTGGCAACAGCTGCAGAGGAGGAGAGAAGATGGTCTGAACTGGAGCTCAGCCAGAGGCCTGACTAGGCAGCTCTGGGTCTCAACTGGCCTCCACTAGGTTCCTCTAGAGGTTCAGGCACCAGAGAGAGCCGAGAGCCCTTGAAGATTGTTGGCCAGCATCTGCCCTGAAGACCACCAAAGTACCTGTTGGCTACCCCAAAGTACCAGCACCATTTCTGAAGCTCTGGACACACTGGGCTTGTGGCTATCAGAGGGGACTGACCAGTTACCCAGAAGCTTTCTCCATAAAGAACCAATTGAGAAACTCCACAAATGTTGTAGAATGGCCATTAGAATTGGAACTAGTCAACACCCTCAGGCTGGCAGGGCTGTGAGGATTCAAGGGGCGGTCATTCATCAGGCATTGCCAGGAGTGAAGCAGGAAACTTGGATGGGCCAAGGTGATCCATGGAAAGAAAGAATGAGTCATGGATCTCAATGACTTTGAATCTTCCTGTGAGGACCAAAATTCTCTAGTTTTAGAAAATCCAACTTCTCTGTAAACCTATGCTATCTGAAGTCTGGAAGCATAAGGGTTAGGGAGGCTCCTGTCTGTCTCTGTGGACAGGAATAAGCAGTTTTCAGAGTTAGCATGCAAAAAGAACTGGGGAGCCCAAAACAGGAGCAGGAAGGAAAACACCAAGACATTCATTACCTCCTCGGAGCCCTGGGTTCCATCCCCGGCACCACAGAGGGGGAAATTATCTAGAGAATTGACAGCTGTTTTCCTTGGACTACCAGGAAGGGCTCGTTCCCATTCATTCCAACCTTAATGTATATAAAATCCATGCGCATGGGCTGGGGGAAGTTTCCACACTAACCTGAGCCCAAAAGCAGATGATGAAATAAGCCAGTGGCTGTGCCTGTCTTACTGCCAGGTGGCATTTCATGAACCCCACTCCAGCTCCTCTGCCCTGTCCTGGAATATGAAGCTAGGAAATTACTAAGCCCTTGACTCTTTGGGCAGCAGTTCTGAGAAGGGCCCCTGAGACCTTTCTGCCTAAGCTGCTTCTGTCACAGATGGAAAATGAGAGGTCAATGTAGTGTGGGCTGCAACCAGCTCATTCCATGCTGGAAGGAGCTAAAGGCCTTGATTCCAGGTCCATCCGTGATGCTTTCTTGCAGCCAGCTAAGCCAGGCAGACTTGCCCTGGTCATTTCCCAGCTAGGGTGTCCCAGGGCAATGGAATCTAGAGCCCTGTAGCATGGGAGGAGCTAGCTGGTCTCAACCTGGACTGTGTGACTATGTGCAGGCATCCAGATAATATGGAAAAATCAGTGGGGTGGTCCATGGGGGTTCTTAATCTTGTTCATAAGGATAAGAACCCTCTTGGCTATGGAAGCTGGCTGGCCATAGGAGGTGAGGCCAGCAAGACACTAGGTAACTCCTCCCCTAGAAGGGTCTCTGAGTGACAGGCTGG
Source organism: Xerus rutilus (assembly GCA_028644305.1). Taxonomy (NCBI): domain Eukaryota; kingdom Metazoa; phylum Chordata; class Mammalia; order Rodentia; family Sciuridae; genus Xerus; species Xerus rutilus. The sequence goes on along the minus strand of CM053411.1, from coordinate 27,263,780 downwards.
GCTGTGCCCTACCTGAACCAGTGCTGCTTGTCCATTCCCCACAAATGTGCTTTCCCAGGATGCCTATGAGGGGAATGGGTTCTGCCTAGGGAGGAAGGAAAGGCCACCCAAGTACAGACTACATCCCTCCTCACTTAGTGCTGACTTGGTCCAGGGGAAAGGGTGAGCAGGTTGTGGCTACTGCCACAAGCTGGGACTCTTAAGAGGTACCTTATTTTTTGTCAAACCAGGGGCATGAGCTTCAGATGTCTGGATAGCACTGGACCAACAAACCACCAGGACAGAGCCTGTGTGTGTGTGTGTGTGTGTGTGTGTGTGTGTGTGTGTAACCTAGGCAACCTTAGAGGGCTGCAGTCTGGCTTCCTGCATTAACATGTAGCTGTGTACTCCAGCCTTGCCACAGAGGCTGGTTCACTGACTGTCTCCACCATGAGGCAACTGGCACCATGCTGACCAGCAGCCTCTGACGGACCTGAGAATTCCTTGTGCATATCCTCTGAGTTCTTGCTCTTTGATTCAGACTTCCGCTATTTCCAGGTAATAAATCTGGCCTAGTATTAGGAATACAGCAGTGTATTTCCAGGGTTTCTGATTCTGGAGAGTAGTGCCGTTAGTAGAGCAAGCAAATGAGGCCAAGATGCTTGTGAAAAGGGTTTCTCTGAGGCTAGGGCTCAGAATAGCTGGAGGATACAACACAGAAACTAGATTTGGGGGGGATGGAAATGGGGGAGGCTGTGCAGGTCATAAAGCATGTGACTTTGGAATTGGCAAGTGCCTTTTGCAGAAAGAAAGTGCTTCTACTGCCCAAAGGAGTCCAGGAGCTGTTTCCAGTTCTCTCTTGGGCACCTGTCCATTTCATCACGATCCTGAAGACTCTATCCCAGCAGTGGAGAGGGAGTGTGCCTTTGGTTTGATATTAGCTTTGAGCAGCATACAGACCCACCACAGGCGACCCTCCAGGCCCTGACACAGCTTGGCTGCCATTCTGTGCCCAGAGTCGTCATAGTTCCTCTTAGCTTTGCTCATGTCACTCACAGTTCATAGCAATCAGCTGTGCTGAGGTGGCCCTGCTAAGTGGCCAGGCAGCAGAGGTGCCTGGTAGGGCAGGGGACCTGACTTGGGAGCAGCAAATACTCACTGTATCAGCACACATGCAATGATGAGGACAGCCAGGGCCACAATGGAGACCACCACCAAGGCGGTAATGGCCTGCTTCTTCTGGCTGGCAGCCACCACGGCCAGGAGGTCTGCGTGCTCACAGCGTGCACCCACATACCCCGAATGGCAGCTGTGGAAGAAAGGAATATCAGCATGCTCCTGACAGAAGGTCTCGTTTCCCACTGTTCAGGGAGGGCTGGGCTGGAGTGACCTAGAACCCACAGGAAAAGTACAAAGGGGCCTTCCAGCCTTTGCTATGGGACAATGGTGTCCTTGCCACAGGTACTGCATGCTAGGAGGAGGGGAAACTGATTCTCATTATTCCTGAGCAGGAGAGGTGTCACTGAAGCACTTTGTAATCATTACTATGCAAAATCTTGGAATAGAGGCAGCAAATGTGTTTTTGACAAGAGCTTCATTTTGGCAGTTCATAAAAATCCAGGTTATTTTTAAACCAAATGTTTATTCAGAATTTCGGGTGAGAGAAAATACATTCAACTAGTTGGAGACATAGGCTGTGCTTAGCCTTTTTAAGTTGAATTAGTCCTGCACATACTTGCTGGGTGGCCCCGTGCACAGGGACTATTCTGAAGGAATGGGCAGGGGAACCTAGCACCACTACCTGCACTGTAAGACTGAAGCCACCAGCCTTGTGGGAACCCTGGTGTCCTCATGACCAACAATACCTGGCCTACCTCCACCTCAGGATCAGGGCACAAGGGAGGTCACGTGTGAATGTGCCGGTATGCTCGCCACTAACATGTGCAGATCCTGGATTGTGGAAGAATCTCTAAAGACCTCTCTTGGAAAAGGAAAACCTTCTTAAGAATACTCTTAACATCATTCCTGCTGTTGCTACTCTTTTGAGTTTCTCTGGCTTTGATCATGACAATGACAGCCTCCTGCCCTGCACAAGTGGTTCTCATTCTCACCAATGGTTCTCCAGGATGTGCTCTAGCCACAAGGAAACCTTGGTTGCTGTCTTTTACAGGCATTCTCCCCTCCCTCAAGCATATGATTCTTCAATGGAAGACTCGGCTCACACCCTAGTCCCTTTGTGTTGTCAATGAAAATATTCGAGCTTCCTTCCCATAGGGGACTTGAGGGGTAGCCCCGAAACACATGCTGGATAAAAAGTTTTGGTTTTGTTTCTCACCCAGATATAGCAATAGTAGCTAAACCATTTTTTTAAAGTCTTTTTGATTAGCCTGTAACCTTTCCTTATTCCTTTGAAGAACAAGGAAAACAAAGGGGATTAACAGTCTTGGGAATACTTGCCATTGTGCCAGGCTGGCCCCAGGGCCCTTACACTTGTGATTCCCTTATTACTTCAGTGCTCCTGGGCTGCCAGGCCCTGGATGTCAGAAAGGTATTTAGAGTCATAAGATAAACATGGTATATTTCCCTGGAGCATAGATTTTTTTTCCCCAATGGTACCAAAAATTGAAGTATTTTAATGTGGAAAGAATAGGTATTATATGAGCTTAAGATTTATGAAAAACAGAAGATGTTTAAAAAGTTGCTACTGAAGGCTACAGCCTGAAATGCCATGGCATAAAGCTTTCTATAACTTATTGAAAGGTAGGTGTTGGTTTAAATTCAGGCATTTGTTCTTTGGCTAAGTTTTGTTTGCATACTTAATTCTGTATTTGCCTTCCTTGTACCCACATGTGTTGACCCGAGTTTGGGTGCTCTCATGCACTGTGCAGCTTTGCCTATAATACAGAGGTGAGAATGTCAGAGTAAGCTCTTTATAACAGATCTGGCTTTTGGCTTAGCCTTTGATTTTGAAAAGGTAAAAGAACATTGGAGAGTTTTAGTTTAGCAAGGTGCAAAGGGTCTTCAGTTTTTGGTAAAGAAGGATGCTGAAGAGAGCCCCCTAGGATGGGAAATGCCCTATAGGGTTCTCTGCAGACCAAGGAGAGTGCAGATCCTGGATTGTGGAGGAATCTCTAAAGACCTCTCTTGGAAAAGGAAAATCTTGTTAAGAATACTCTCAGGGCTTGGGGTAGTAGGACAGAGGTGGGTTTTGTTTGATTTTAGCAACAGGCAGAAGTGGAAAAACAGAACACCGGCCCTTTCCCAAAAGGGGGAAGTGACAGTGGACTGAACTCGATGCTGGGAGGTGAGTGGCTCAGGCAGTGCCAACATCTAAGCTGTGGGTGTCTAAAGAAAACTGGGCAAAGGTCCCTCCTCTATCCCATAATCAAGTCTGTACCCAGGTGGCTCCCTACATTCCAGAGAGGTGATCTGAGTTGTGGGCTTCCTCTATGTGATGCTTGGTGCCTCATCCTTGCAAGGTCCTAATCCACCCCAGTGTACTTCAGCCCTCACCAACTAGGTTCCAGTCAATCCAAGCTGTCTTCCGCCAACCCCACTGTTGAGTACATGCGCAGCATCCAGCAAAGTGATTAGCAGCGGGGCACTCGGGATGCAGCTGCAGAATGGAGCAAGGGCTGCTCTCTACTTGCTAGTGCTAACTCTCGCTGTCTTCCTGGCCTGGAATATTCTTCCTCACTCTTCAATTCAAAGACCACATTCTCCCAAAACATATAATTTACATACATTTATTGGCCCAGTCACTCATCTGTCCATTTTCCCACCCTTCCTTCAATGGCTCTCCTTCCCTTCCAGGACATGCCCAACTCTTCTCTTCCCAAACTCCTTGCTCCTGTGGGGCAGGACCTGGCACTAGACCCGGCTTCTCGGTTCCTCTTTGTGAGATGGGATAAGAAAAGAAAAAAGGTTTGGTGACATCCCCCTTTTTTTTCTTTTAAATAAATGAACCACGCTGCTTCTAATATTAGACTTAATTATGCTGATGATTTTAAGCACAAGTCACACTAGGATAGTCACTTCACCTGGCTGTAAATGACTCATACTTGACTCAGTTGCTGTCCTCTCCTTTACCCCAGGCAGGCACTGGTTCCCACCTGGCTGCACATGAGAATCATCGGGGAAGTTCTGGAAAACTAAGGCCGAGGCCACACCCCTGGAGATGCTCATCCAATTGGTCTGGGCAGCCAGGCCTGAGAACCACTGAGGTAGAACTACCATTTCATACATTGAGGTGTATGAAATTAAGAACCAACAAGTTCATCTGCCAATTTCTCTCTTGCTCGCTGAGCAACTACCATAGGGTGGTAGTTGTATAATGGGCCCCTACATATCAGATGCTGGAGAAACAGGAGCTGTTGCACCCCTATTTAAGAAAGGAATCTGAACAAAGCAGTGATCTGATGAGAAAGGTAGGTGGGAGATGTGTAACAGAACACCTTCCGCCATTCTCTTTCCTATCTCGAGTGGGTTGGCCATTTGTCAAATGCAAGGTTCTGGAATGCTCATTTGTCTTCATAATTCTGAAAATGAGGCTCCAGAACCACATTCAGGCTACATCCCCATAATAAGAGCAAAAATGAAGTGAAATGCAAGAGAGAGGAAAGCACAGCTGAGGAGGGGCCAGGAGCACAGGGCTGGGACAACAGGACAGTGCTCCAGCCAGGGGGGGGTTCCCGAGGCTTCTTGTTTCTGTTGCTGATTAAGTCTGAAGGTAGTTTGGTGCTTTTTGTAGGAGCAAACATTTTGGCTGTAAGCCTATTTTAACGTGAACAATTAAATTGTACATAAACACCTTTCTTTTTCCTCTGCTAAGATCTTCTGGGTCTTCCTTTTCTACCTGGTTGACGGTACCCTTTTAAAATGTTAAGAGATTTGAAAATGCACATAGAACTGTTCAAGATTTAAGAAAAAATTTCCTCAATTAGAAAAGAAACATTTGCAAGTAAATCAGAAACCACATAAACTAAAACAAAGCAGAAAGAAATCCCACATCAACGTGGCCCTAACCCCACATGTTAGTCCAATTGACATGTTTCCTTTCATCTATTTCTATATCATTTAACATCTCTGCACCATTTAAAAATGGGAGCTTAGTAATTTATACATCATAGTTTGCTTCTCCAAACTCTAATCAGTGGGATTATATCCAACTGTGATATCATAACTAATGCCAGGTGATTATCTTTGTGCATACATCTTTGTTTGCTTTTGAGATTAAGTCCTCAGGACAGGATCCCAAAGGTAGGTACAACATGGCATAGACTCTGCAACTAAATTGTTATGAGTTCAAAGCCCTTTCCCCACTTCTTGCCTGCATGACCTTGAATGACTTACTTAACTTCTCTGGGTCACAGATTGATTCTGCATCTTTAAAATGCAAAAGTAATAAGACCTATCTCAAAGAGTTATGAAAATTAAATGAGTTAGTATCTTATAAAGTGCAATAAACAGTGCCTGACAGAAAGGAAGAGCTATATAAGTGCTAAAAATGTGAATAAAAGGATAGGACCATTTTTAGGGCTCTTGAGATGTTATCTTCACATGCAGCAATGTAGTCTTTGGTGAGAGGCTAGCACACTTGGCATAGGTCCCAACATAAAGTAACCCCACAGGGCAGGGGGAGGAGGGGGTGTACTAGGTCCAGTGGCACATGTATTAGAATTTGCCAAGTCCTATCATCTCTTCAGGATGCTGGATCAGCCTTTGCAGCTCTGATCCAAGGGTCTCCTGGGATGCCTCCTTTGAGCAGGACTTTACAATGTCCCTGAGATGTGGTGATGGTTAAGCAGTGCCAGTGGGATGGTGCCTATGGCAGCTGATAGCAATACTTGAGCTCTTATGTTGTGCTAGGAAACAGACTTGCCTGGTCCCCTGTGCTGTCCTCTAGAGCTTTTGATGATGATGACACAAATCTATTCAGGGAGTCTAATGCAGTAACACGCATGCTTCAAATGTGGCTAGTGTGACTGAGAAACTAAATTCTAGTTAAGCCCATTAATTTAAATAGCCTCACATGTCCAGTGGCTCTTGTCTTGGAAAGCAGTTGCTTTCCATGATTACTGTCATTGAGTCCTCATTACAAACCTATGAAGTATTAGCAACCCCATTTTGTACACAAAGAAATTCAGACTTAAAAGGGCTAAGTCACTTGTTTGAGAACTCAGCTAGATTTTAACTCAGGAGTGTCTGACCTCTAAATCCATTCTTTTGACTTCATTATTGTGCCTGGTGTGACCCTATGTGGTGTGGGTAGAGGTGGAGAGAGAATAGGGACAAGCACTTTCTCCAGATCTGTGGATGACAGGGACGCCATACTGCGTTATCCCTGCCCCTTGGCTGGGTGAGAAGATAGTAGACTTATATCAAGCTCATGTACCAACAGGCAGACCATCCCCATCACCTGGGAGGTGGGCCGTTGGTCATGGGCAGCCTGCTCATGCATCGATGGCAATCACGTCTCTGGATGTTCGACTATTCAGATTCTGCTGGAATGTGCTGTGGCCGGGGCCATGTGGAATGTTTTCCTTGGCTCGCAGCGATTTGTTTTCACACTTGGCTGTGGGAAAGTTGTCAGGGAGTTTGGTGGCTGGAGCTTTTGTACAGGTGAGAAACTTCAGACTAGTTACCTCTGGTTGCCAACACTAGAACCCTTAAAATTTGTCACTGGGATGGCTTCGGTCAACTGTTTTATTTTGTTTGAAGGCTTTTGCAGGCAGCAGCCCAACAGTTTGAGGAATCCGCCTCAGGGAAAAGTGGTGCCTAACTGCCCATTTCTATAGCTTCACTGTCTCTGCCTGTGTTTCCTGAAATTCTTGCGTCCTAGTGGAGATTTGGTAAAGCCATACATGTGCAGACGAACAATCTAGGGCTCAGGTGAAACATAAATGTTTGAGGATGATTTTTTTCACTACCTTTGGTCACGTCTGACTAGTTACCTAACTTTTTTTTAATTTCCTCATCTTACGGTACAAGATGTCATTTTTAGATTTTCTGAAAGACGACTTATTGGAAGACGAAGTCTCAATGTATTTTAGAAAGAGCTTCACTCCTTTGAAACCATCCTCTTGGCTCGCTGTGACAGATGGGGCCATACCTCAAGGTATGTCAGTTTTATTGCCCAGAATGTCGTGTGTGTCTGTTCCTCAAAGCTGGGGCGGGTCTTAGAAGCAGAGACAGAATGTTCTGGCTTCCTTTTCACGGGCACAGTTTCTGGTCTAGTGGGAATAAAGTAGTTAGAACATTCTTCTGGGGACTGTAAATATAAAAAGGTATAAGGTGTGGTCCTGTCCTCCAGAGCTTATGAGGCAAACAGGGAGCCCCACGCCAGAGCTAAGGGTGTGGCTTGCTGGGCTGGGCACCCTCAGCACGCTGTTGCTGCGCAGGTGGGAGGACACATCCCTCTCCTCCTGCCACCACCCTGCGGAGTCAGAGCCAGAGGGGCCTGATTTCAGATCCTGTCCACAGAGCTAAACACTCATAGCCTGAGGTCATGTGGGTGACTGGGGGGAGTGCAGTGAACTGGTGGAAATGGAAGATGGAGACTGACATTGTGCTTTGGTGTATCAGAGAGGTGGGAATCGGAACTGCAGAGGGCAAGCCCTGTCTGAGGTGGGGGTACATCTAAGTCCCAGCCCAGCACTGCCTTTCTTCAAGAGAAACTGGGCATGTTAACTTCTAAAACACTGCCAATCAATTAAAGCCACCAAAAGAAGAAGTGGAGCATCACCTACTGCCATATAGCCCTTGTGGGCTGAATAATACACCTGGGCTGCCAAAATCCAGAGGTGCAACTGAGGTAAAGAGGTGGGACTAGTTGGTGCAGCCATGCCTCCCCAGAGGGCCAGCTTTTCCAAATTGCCAGGTGTCTTGGATGCCTCGTGTTCTTAGGAAGGACTTGTTAAAAGTCAGGTCAGGGTCATACCCAAGATGTCTACTGACCATTCTCTGGAGGAAGCTTTATCAACACATTCCTTGGAAACTAGCGATTTGAGGTGGATTTTGCAAGCTGAGTGCCCTATGGGCAATAGCTGGGAGCAAGGGTTTTAGAGCTGGAATAATTGGACTGAATTCCACCTCTGCCATCTACCAACTCCGGTCACACTGCTTACCTTCTCTGAGCTTCAGTTTCTCCACGTCTACAATAATTTTTAGTGGAAGGAGACACGGTAAGGAATCTATGTTTGGAGTGCTGGGTACCATCCCTCACATTAAGCTACAGCTTTTATTAAGAGCTTACTATTATTAGTAGTAGAAATACTTATGTGACTGATTATCAATGTCATGGTATGTGAATGGGCAGTCACTTTCCTTGAGTTCCAGACTATGGAGACCAAGAGAGCAACTCTCCCACCCCCACCAGATAGTTACTGCTTGGCCTGTTTGGTGGCCAAGACTATGCTGCCAACACTTGAAGTTTGCACTAGCCTCTGATCTGTTGGGAAGGGCGCCCTTTTGACCCACTTCTGGTCTGAACTTGGTAGAGTCTTGCTTGTCCTTTGTCTCCAGAGAGGATCCTCCCAACTCAGACTGGGGCACGCCAAGGCCCCATGCTGGGCTCTGGGCCGGGAGGAAGGCTTCTAGAGCTGTGGCCAAACTCCTTTCAGGGCCAGTGTTTTTCCAGTGACCTGCTACTAATAAAAACAATCCCATCAACCCCCCAGGGGCCCCTAATGCGCATTTTAATAAGAATGATAATCATGAATAATGACAGTGCCTACTGTCAATCTCGTTGTGCTCTGTTTACCAAGTGGGGAAGGCTCTCCCCTGAGGGAGTTCCTTAGAGCTAAAAACATTCCCAGCAGAAAGGTCTTCTTCTCCAGGTGAGGTCAGAGAGGGCTGTTCCCATGGACAGGGTTGATCCTCAGGATGAGGAAAGCCCTCCTACTACGACTGCCTGCAGCCCCTCCCAGGCTAGTGGAGCTAATATCCTCAAGCATCATGCCAAAGAACTCAGTTTTAGGAGCCAGAGAGTCTAAGTCTGCTATGTGATCAGGGCACAACCTCTCTGTGCCCACCTCATTGAGTTCTCATGAGGATTCCATGAGTTAACACATGGATCATGCTTGAAACAGTGTCTGGCATGAAGCAACAGTTTAATAAATGCTGGTTTTTAATTAAATTTTTGCACTATGTATGGTACCGTTAGGTTGGACCATATGAAGTTTCTGGCTGTTTTATTTAGAGTCAGGGTCTCACTGAGTTGCTTAGCACCTCACTGTTGCTGAGGCTGGCTTTGAACTCGTAATTCTCCTGTCTTAGCTTCCCAAAGTGCTGGGATTACAGGCGTGTACCACCATGCCCGGCTTCTTGATTATTTCTGACCTATAAATATGTCAGCTTCACAAGGAGAACTGCTTATTAGCCAGGGAGTGATTTTTGCCCCCCAGGGACATTTGGCAATGTCTGGAGAGAGACCACTATGGTGGGTAGTGCTGCTGGCATACATCCTTCCAGGCACAGTTCAGCCCCCAAACAACAAATTATCTGGCTCCAAATGTCATCAGTGCCAAGGTTAGACAGTCTTAAAACATCTGTTTTCAAAACTTACATGGCTTCTACTGCCTGAAGGACAAAGGCTCACTTCCAACACGCTCTGGCCTCCAGCCTTGTCTCTTCCCATCTCATCCTGTTGTAGCTTCTGTCCTGGCGCAGCCTCTGTGTGTCCTATCAGTCCAACCTGACACTTGCCCAGGGAAGCTTCCCTCAAGTCCCTTTCTTCCCCTACCTGGCTGACCACAGCAATCACGGGTGGCTCTTAACTAATGTGATTCCTGGGTTCTACTCCTGGAGATTCTGATGCAGGAAGTCAGGAACTCAGCAGTACTTTAAGATGCCCCCAGGAGGCAGAGGTTGGCCAGGTGTGGAAGCCACCATGCATCTTTATTCTGCTGTCACTTAGGAACATTAATCCTTTGCATGCACTTTCGGCTTATTTCATTAGCTGGACTGAAAACATACTGGAGTGCAGAGTCCCCATGTTAACAACCCTGGCTACTCAAAGGTACCCATCCCAGGGTCTCGCCCTCTGGGAAGGAATGCTAGTTGATTAAACTCTAATTCAGGAATTTCCTCGACTTTGCTGAATCCAAAAGTCACCTGAGATGCTAGTTAAAAATGCAGACGCCCGGCTCTAAACCTCCTCAGAGGCTCTGAAACCTGGATTTGTAGCCACTTGGTTTTGCAGCAAGTGTTCTCGGGCCCCCCACTTTGATCCTCAAGGAGCTCAACTTCAGAGTTCTCAGGAGCTTCTGGAAAGCCTCTCAGAGGCAAATACTCTCAATTGAGTGCAGGACCACCCCAGGGGGTTAGGGATACTTACACACATGCTGGCTTATCCTCCTGGACCAAAAACCTGCAGGTTCCATGAAAGCAGAACTGAGTGTGGGAATCTGGGCATTCATTAAAATGTGACACCACTGCTGCGGCCACGGGCGGATCTGAGGAGAGAAGACACCCTGGGCTCAGATCTGGGCACAGATGGCACTTGCAACCCTATAGCCCCTACCCCACCAGTGAAGGAAAGTAGAGACCCTGAGAGTTGGGACTTCCTGTCCCCGCCCCAGGAAACCCCCTCCAACACTCACCCCCCCCACCCCGTAACTAGTACTCAGTGCAGGACCAGAGTACCTCCATTCTGTGCCTTCTGGCTTTTCAACAATATAACACTCTCCTCAAAAGATCTGGTATAATTTAAAGACACCAACACAATTCTATTTCAACCCAAGAGCTACTTAATTTCACTTTTGCAAAGTGACAGTGATCAATTTTTTTTTAAAAGCCACTGGGCATGGTGGTACACGCCTATAAATCCAACAACTTGGGAGGCTGAGACAGGAGGATTGTAAGTTTGAGGCCAGCCTCAGCAACTCAGACCCTGTCTCAAAAAATGAAAAGGGCTAGGGATGTGGCTCAGTGGAAAAGTGTCCCTAGATTCAATCCCCAATATGTAAATAAATGATAGCTTTTATAAAAAATCTGTTTTCAAAGCAAAACACCAGAAGAAGGGCACAAAGGAAACTATGACCACTAGAGACAGAATAATGATACAATATGTCATGAACATCTTTTTGCAAGTGAAGTTAGTAGGATTTGACAGAACAGAAATTTAGACCTGAGGGAGTCTGGGAAGGATACACTAAGCTGGAATCAGGGCTTCTCTTGGTGCTGAGGCTGAGAGAGAGGAAGCTCTGTGATTAAAGCAAAGGGAGCCACGTGAGAGCAGCCCAGTCCCATTGGGAAGCCAGAAGAGGGCAGCACACCTCCCAGAGGCTGCCTTCTCTGGCTTTCAGGCAGGAATAAGACCAGTCCAGGAGCACTGTCACGCATGACACACCAACAGGCTCGCTGACTAGCACCTGAAGATTGGCTTTGGTTGTACTCCACCACTGGCCATCTGTGGAGGTGACACTTGGAGTACCGTTGGCAGCTCCTTCACTATGGCAGGCAGGTTTCCATTGTGTTTGGGGAGAGAGACTTTCCCACCCTGCTCAACCATAATTTTAGAGCTTTTGCTATCTGAAAAAGGGCAGAATATTTTGAGGTTTAAGACCATTATCAAATGTTAAACTCATGCTGTCCTCTATTTATGAATGGTCTCTAGAAGTGCCACAATTTTTAAAAAGCCCATAATTCCACTGGAAGAAAGCACAGGCTGAAAACATGACAGAATCCTTGGCATGGAAGGCAAGAGCGTGTGTAGGGGCTAAAAGCATGCACTTGGGAACCACAGAGGCCCGGGTTTAATTGTGCCTCTGCTCCTGGATGGTGTGCTTACCCTCTCCCCGCTGGCTTCTGCATCTAAAGATGAGGGGCTACCTACCTCATGGGTAGCTTTAACCAGGTAATACTTAGTAGTTCCTGCACCTGAGGACTGGTACAGACCATTGAGGTCCCATTATCCTCATTCAAAATCCCAAGATATTAATGAATCCCCATGTGGGGTAAGACCCATACAGTACATCACCCTCTTTCCCACCATAAACTTGGAGACATGTAACAGTCCAAATGTTCCCTCCAGCCCTAATGACGGTTAAGGTCAGATGTGAGCACAAGCAGAGAAGCCCAAAGCCAGTTGGAGAGGTCAGCACCGGGGCCCTGGCTATAGGATTCTGGGGAGTGAAGCTCTGGGGCTGCTGTGGTCCAACGGCCTTTGCTGAGGAGAAACAGCGCCAGTCACTCCCAGCGGTGGACCCTGGGGATGCTGAACTGAGGCAGGAAGCGTCACTATGTCTGCATCACTAGCTTCTCTGTGCAAACATGGAGAGAAAGGAGCTAGAGACCAGAGGATCTAATTGGATTAAGATATTGAAAAGGCTTTTGATAAGCTCCACAAAAGGCCATTTAAACATTCAACCACCTCCTAGCGGCTAGAGGAAGTCCCTTGTCAGCACTCTAAGCCCAGCTCCTCCAAGCGTAGTCTGTGGACTGGCCAAGAGCTTCATTCACATCCTGGGAGCTTGTTAGAAAGTCAAGGTCACAAGCTCCACTCCAGACCTACTGAATCACGATCTTTGAGGTGGGACCCAGGAATCTGTGTGACAACTTTCCCTCTGAATTGTTTTTAGAAGTTAGGTTTGAGATGGGATTGCTACATATTAACGTTTGCCCTGCAGGAGGTTCTGATGCACACTAATGTTTGAGACAAATAGCATCAGAAAAGTGACAGGAGTCCACCAAGGGATCATTTTTCTATTTCGGAGCTGGCTATCTTCTGGCTTTTCAAACTCCTATGTGATACTAATGCCTTAAATCTGCTGAGCTGCTTCATGGTAGAGTGTCGACTCAATGAAGATACAGTGAAATCCCTGGTTCTGTCTTTTGGGAACACTGCTTGCCAAAGCGTCCTTTACCACCCTCTGATGGGTACTTTGCCTGTTATCATGAATGACTTGGGAGGTTTTATAAAAACAGATATAGCACAGCACACCTGTAATCTCAGAGACTTGAGAGGCTGAGGCAGGAAGATCCTGTCTGAGGCCAGCCTCAGCAATTTAGCGAGACTGTCTCAAAAAGGACTGGGGAAGTGGCTCAGGGGTTAAGCACCAATGGGTTCAATAATTCCCAACACCAACAACAAAAAGAATAAAAATAGGTACCTCAAATAGGGAATGCAACTGAGGAGGAGGTGTGTGGAGAGAAGAAAGAAAGGGAAGAGATGAGAGCAAATGGAAAATAAGGGTAGGAGGAGAAAAAAGCAGTCATCAGGTTAATCTACAGAGCTCACATCAGAAAGTCAGATGCGCATGCACTAAGTGACAAATATAGCTCTTTGCTTCCTAGAAATCTAAGCAAGGATGCACATGGTTCATTAGATAGAAATATACCAGTCATGAACTCGCAGGACAGCTTTTCCTAATTCTGTGGTCAGTGAACAACTTCTCTGTAGGTGGTTTCAAAGGGAACATCATGAGCTACAGTGGACTACATTAATAATATCTTAAAAACACACATGGAATCATCTGCGGATATACCGTCTCCTTCACTCAGTTCAGTAAGCAGCCCAAGGAGTCTAAGCTAAGAAGAAACTCCATGCAAAATCAGTAAGGGCAGGTAACACCTGGTGGTCTCGCTCTGTGCATTCAGGGACTAGCATAAAAAAGGAGCCTGATGCTTACGGTACAGGCTCCCAGTCCTCTGTGACTCCACCTGTCTGCCTCAAACCCAAGGGGAGCTCAAGGCCAGCTGATCATAACAGTCATTAAAAATTTAGGAAAATATTTTTAATTACAAATTTTTGAAATGTTCTGAAAATACCAATGCATAATAAAGCCCACCTTTAATCCTTTGCTGAGCAAGAACCGTATTAAGTCCATACTGCATATGGGCACAAACATGAGTTTATGGTTTCCATTTCGTTGCACATGGGTAGCGTTGGAGCTCGTCACAAGTTTTCAAATAGGGGATGGGAAGTAAGTGGACGGGGAGGGACAGGCCACACCACAGTGCCAAGGGCCAGCTACTCTGGGGCCACTCTGCTCTCACTCAGCACTGTCAGGGTGCGAGAGTAATTTGGGAACACAGAAAAGGAAAGACAGACTGAGTCTCAAAAGAGAAGTGCCCACGAACCATTGCACCCCTGTGCAACCTGGCCTGCGCCCTGGACTCCTGCTGGTATAACATGAGTGCAATGTACGAGTGCAGGGAAAACTGGAGCAAAATTATGTAGCTCCACCCCTAGTCTAGCCCCTAGCAAACATCCCTCTATAAATACATCAGGGGGTTGCTGTCCCTCCCTCTGGAGATGACCTGCATTCTCCCTTGAATGTGTCTCTGCTTCCCTAAATAAACCTCTATGTCTCTGACTTGGGTACTAAAATTCTTTTTTATCACATGTCTAAGAACCCTGCTGGTCCTAAATTGAGATCCCCTCTCTGGGCACTCCTTAGACCTCCCTTGGTGCACTGGGGCTCATAGTTGCTGTGCAAGTTTGTGAGCTAATGGATTTTATTCAAGCCTTTTGCTATGGTCTGGATATGGCTTGGCTTTCCCAAAGGTGCAGGAGTCTTGGGCCCCAGTGTGGCAGTGTTGGGAGGTGGTGGGGCCTTGTGGAAGGTGATTAGGCCATTGGGAACACTGCCTTTAGAAGGGATTAATGTAGTTCTGGTGGGACTCTGGTTATTTCCCACAGGAGTAATTGCAATAAAAGGAGTAATCCTGGCTCCTAAATCTCTTTCCCTCTCCCACATGCTCCCACCACAATGCCATGTAACTATATTTTCATGCAGCCAGAAAGCCCTCACCAGAGCTGAGCAGATGTCAGCACCAAGCTTTCAAACTGCCAGATCTGTGAGCTAAGTAAACCTCTTTTCTTTATAAAGCACTCAGCCTCAGCAATTTTGTTATAGCAACAGAAAATGGACCAATGTACCTGTGCAAAGTGTGAGGCATGCAGTGGGTGAGGGGGAGAAATTGATCTTAATTAGAGGCCTGTAAAGATGTTTATTTCAGATACCACAACACAATAAGCTTTAACACACGACTATTCCTGTTAATGTCCAGGAGAAAAGCATCTTTGGGGAAGGTGGAGGAGGGCAGAGGTGGGTTGCCACTTATTGAGCGCTCACTGTATGCCAGGTGCCTGCCTTACCTCATCTCAGGCACTGAGGTTGGGCAGGTGGCCCACTAGAGGGAGTAGCTCAGTAACTTTGGCCATCATTTCCTCAGGCAGGGTACAACTGACTCCATTATGTTATAAAAAACCAGCCTTACAAGGGAACCCCCAAATTCCAACATCTTCCCCAGGAGTCAGCCTCTCAGTGTCTAAGTTGCTTTCTCCTCTCCCCACTTCTCTCTGAAAACTCAAGAAAATATCTAGTAGTGGGAGAAAAGGCCTAGGGACAGAAATTGATAATACAATCAGGTAGAAGAGGCCACCAGGGAATATCCAAAAAAGGACTCCTCTTCAAGTGCGAGTGGAAGGTGGGGCACAGCAGCCCCACCTCCAGAGCCCTAGGCCATCTCCTCCAGGCACCACTTTTTTTTAGAAAAATATTTTTTAATTGTAAGTGGACAGAATATCTTTATTTTTATGTGCTGCTGAGGATCGCACCCAGTGCCTCACGCGTGCTAGGCAAGCACACTACCACTAAGCCCAAACCCCAGCCCCCCCTTCTGATTAGCGTGCTGATAGGAAAAGCAAACGTTCACGGTTTGGTTTTTGGAACAATCCTCTTCCCACATACTCCCAGCGGCTGGAGTTTCAGAGTTGCTCAATTCCTGATGTCATGAAATTTACGAGAGGCCCTTCCAACACGGGAACCAAATGCACATCTTACAGGCACCACTGTTCTCTGGGGACCTGTGAAAGCTTTGCCCAGAGACCACAGACCCACTAATAGGGCCTGGAGCCCAGCCCCACTCACAGGAAGAGGGTCTGGAAGAGCAATCAAGGGGCAAGGAAATCCCAGATTCAATTCACAAGAGAGGTTTCTCCAGTTCAGAAAAGCCAGGGAGACACCGTCTGGACAACAACTTCCGACAGCCTTGATCTTGGGGGAGCAGCAGCCACACCATGAAGGGCAATCCCTGCCCCCAACCCCCACCCCAACTGGCCCTAATTGGACTTTGTGCTGAACTAATCGGTGGGAGCTGACTGAGGCAGAGGCTCTTCACTCTTCCCCAGATGTCAAAAGCTATGAACACATTTGCCCATTGCAAAGCTTACATCATTTACAGCCATTTCATTACTTCCTCAAATATCGTGGTTAACTTTCTGACCGTTTCTTAATGATGTCTGGCTTCTCAGTGGGAACGTGAGCCAAAGTTTGTGACCTGAGACCAAATATTTTCAGACCCTGCAACAGCAAAACCAATGAATGCCTCTTGAACATCTGGGAGGAAAAGCAGGAGATTCACCCAGTAAGGATGGGAGCCGGCTGGCAGCACCACTGAAGTGAGGGAGGCCACCAATCTGACATGCACTTGGGTACTTGCAGTGCCCAGGCCCCTATTTTACCCTAAGGCCAGGCTGGAGCCACCTGCAGGGGTGGACTCTGTTCTGGGAAGGCGAGGCTTACTTCAAGGCAGCAGCAGGACCAGTTTACGGGGATGAATCTCCAAGCTCTGGAGGCAATGCGTGACGTGAAGGAGAGGCTGAGACAGAGGGTCACACCTGCGTGGCAGAAATGCTGTGCTAGGTCACAGAGAGGCAAAAGGTCTAGAACTGAGACCTGGTCACTAGACATTGGTGGGCAGGGGCCCTGCCATCCCTCGGCATTCGGGTTGGTGAAAACCATCCTTTAGAATTTTATAAATGATCCTAAAGAGGAAGGACACTGTCAGTCTGCAGTGTGGCAATGCCACCAACTTTTATCAGAGAGGGGAACGTCCCTTCCAGAAAGATAAATCTAAGGGCAACTTCTGCAAAAGAACCGCAGGGCAGCTTTCACATGAGCAGCCCAAGCCAGCAGAGTACAGAGAAGTGACCCCTGTTCCATCTGAGCACAGGTAGGAAACTCATTCTCAAGGGCTGACAGGGGAACTCAATTTTGCTGTTCTGAGAAGCGGGTGTGGTGGTGGAGATGAGAAAAATACAACCACACAGCTCATTCACCACTAAAACCAGAAACAGTGAGCACCTTTTAAGTAACATTTAAAATAGTGAAGACATTAGCTCAGTGGCCCCATCGTGCGAGAGAGAAGGAGCATTCATATTAGCTCAGCAACAAAAGACAGAAAATTCACTTTCTATTTAAAATTAACTGAGACCTACTACTGCTGTTCCTCTTGCCATTCCACTTGGTGAGTTGGGTGGGGAGGAGAGCCATTTCTGTCCCTGCTACCCCCCAACCCCAAGATTCTCAATTTACTGAGAGAACTCCTACACTTAAAAGACTTTTTCCTGTAACCCAATTCCTAAACACAGATTTACTAATTCTTCAGCAACCTTTTCCAATATCAGCTAATTTAGACCCTATATGATTTGGACCTTTCCCTGATCCTACACTGGCTTTACACTCTGCCCACCTCTCTCACTTAAGAACAGAGGCAAACCTCAAGACCACCCTACAGGTTACACATTATTAGACTCCATTTTTTTAGATGGGGAAACTAAAGCTTACATAACCTTGGTAATGGCACTTGGCTAGAAAGTACTAGAATTGGAATCTTATCAGTTTTCTCCGATTTCATGAAAATGAAGATCTGTAGAAAGTTAGGAGGTTATTGACATCTGGAAAGAAATGCCGAGAAGGCATGTGATCGACATACACAAATCATTCTGGCAGGAAGGCGACACTTGTTTTAAGCAGCTTCTAGTCATCAGACAGGGACATTTTCAAGAGAAACAAGAGGAAGTATTGCTTTATTTGGGGAGAAATGGAGAACTTTATATATGGAAATTATTAATCCCACAAGGCAGCAGTGGCAGGAAAATATAAACAGATGCAAAAGAGATTTCTATATGTCCATGAATGATGCTTAGTTAACTGAGGGGCTTGGGGGCTGATTTCATGAGACACTACCATGTCTTTTTCTCTTAGCACGCTCCCATCACAGCCTGAACCTTGGGGGCTGTATGACCCTTATGACCATGAGATCAGGGGCTCTGGCTCAGGGTAAGGCTAAGAGGGACTCCAGAATTGCTTTTGCAGCTTTAGACAAGATGCTAAGGGGGAAACCTGAGGAAACATCTGAGCCAAAGTTAATTCCTTCTCATTTCCCACTTGAGGCAAAAACCAAGGAATGTGATGGAACCACATTCAAAGAAAGGTATTAGCAGAGAAGCAGACAACCTATTTTCTATTTTCCTGTAAAGACACTGGTTATTAATAACACTGCATGCATGTGTGTTGGGAAAACAGATGCATGGAAATTCACCAGTGCTACTGGATTCCAGTTGGGTGTTTCCTGCTTATGCATACATTGAAGGCCAAGCCAGAGTTTGTACCACTTTTGTGTATTTTTTTTTTCCAACAGGAAGAAAACACAGAAAACATGAACACAGAAATACTTTGCCAGGATCCTATTCCACCTAAGTACTGTCTAGAGTTTTAACTTAATGTGGATCTTCTGAGGTCAAATGATGATGACGACAACTATTATTATTAATAGTAGCTACTATTAATAGATCGTCTGCTAACTGCAGGCACTGTGCTTAGCATTTACAGAGAGAATACTGCTTAATCCCGTGAGGAGGTCATCACCATCTCAGGACAGTAGATGAGGAAAGTGAAGCCCAGGGTGGTGGAGTGTGTTCAATGTTGCTTTGTCAATAAATGGCAGAGCTGGAATCTTGACTCACGGCTGGCTTCTCGAAAGCTCTTGCTCTAACACACCACACTGTCACTTCAGAGCGTGTGCATGTGCGAGTAAAGGGGTAAGAAATCCTTAATGCGCTTCCACAGTCCAGACAACTCTTTGATTGGGAGAATAAACAAATCAAGGATTACCATGAAATCCTCAGGGGTATTTTAGAATTAAGAGGGCTCAGAGTCCCCAGGCAAATGACCTTAATTAGCAAAGAGGCTTTAGGAGTCTAAAATAAATCCTCAGTGCAATCATGTGACATATGGACTGAAACCAGTCTATATGGATCCATCTAGAGATGTGCATATTTTAACATGGCCTTTTCCCTGCACGTCCTGTCAGGAATACCATCTCCTCCTCCAAAGGGCCTGGAGAGTGGATGGGCAGGGGGAGGTTCCTCAAGTTGCCTGTCAACTTGCATTCTAGATTATGGATTAAAGTGAGATTGAAACAGGGGGCCATGCATTGGACAGACTGCTCCCTCCCTACTGAGTTCTTGTTCCATGTGACCCTGTCCCCCATCACCTAGGCTGCTACTTCTATTTCTTCCTTGGCCTCAGTAATTTTAAATCAAAAAGAAAAAGAAAATTGCAGGTCACGGTTTTGCTTTGAAGACTGAGGCTAAACCTCTCCCCTCTTTTAATATTTTAATCCTTTGATTTCAAAGAGACAGACCATTTTCATATCTTCAAACCAGAAAGCCCCTTATTCTAATGACATCCTCTTGGGTGTCAACCAACATTGTGAAAATATTTCACTTCCAAGTTCCATTCACAAAGTCAATGTGGATTTGCCCAAGTTTGGCTCTCATCTGCTGGCTTTGAATCACAAACACAGAGAGCTCTGGGAACTACAAGGAGTCTTGCTGGATGTGGGATTGCGTCTTGGCTTTGTTGGTGGAATGGCCCTGTTGGAGCCCAAGGCTATCTGCCTTTGCTGTCTGTGTGTCTCTGTTCTCTTCATAACTATCAAAATTGTTAGGAAACATGGTTGGCAGGAAAACCTCAATCTACCCTAAGGGAAAGAATGCTTCCTCTTGAGTCTTTGAACCATAATCCCTTCAAATCCTCCTCACTGAGCACCGTAAACACTACAGGATGACTGTTTTTCTGGAGCATTTCATATCCTCAGAACTTTTGACAGACACGTTTTCCATTTGCAGCGTACAGACACTGTCTTGGTAGATGGAGGATCTCCTGCATTCTAAGGAAGGAGACTGAGATGTACAGAGGTAAAATTTAGCAACCTTTAGGGAAAAATTTAGGGAAAAATTCATCAACCTTAAAAATCTAGGTGAGTCAGACTTTGTCCTGTGACAAAAGTGTGGCCCATTCTTGTTTCTTTTGAGTTTTATATTGATGATTTTTGGTTGCCTTTAGATAAAGGCCCTTCTATCAAGATAATACTTCAGGATGGTGGGTAATGGTGTTTTCTAACTACCCAAGCTTCACAAAAAGAATTTTAGAGTTTGAAAACATAATATTTAAAATTCAAGTTCCACATGATTATAAATACCATTAAAGCTTAAATAATTTTTATTTTAATATTTGATTTATAGAATTATTGTGTTTTAGTACACTGGATTCTAGAAGTCCAGATTTGAGTCTATACAAGAAAAGTCATGTTACTATCTCTTGTTCTATCATTAAAAGGAGATGAGGAGGGAGACTCAAAATTGGTCATCTCTTGATATTCCTCAGAGATCGATTTCAGGAGCCCCACAGATACTAAAATCCTTGGATACTCAAGTCCCTTACAGAAAATTTTAAGAGTATTGTGTATAACCTATGCACATCCTCCTACATACTTCAGGTCATCTGTACTTGCAATACCTAATACAATATAAATGCTATATAAACAGTTGTTGTACTGTGTCATTTAGGGAACAATGATAAGAAGAAAATCTGTACATGTTCAGTACAGAACAGATGCATTTTTTTCCCAATTATCTTCAACCTGAGGTGGGTTGAACCTGAGGATAGAGAACCCACAGATGTGGCGGGCAGACTGTGATTACTTAGAGAAGACAGAAGATGCTCAGATGAAAGATGTCTGAGAGCTAACCTCAGGCTTGACCTCTAGGGGTAGAAACCTTACATACTCCCACTAGAAATAACAAACCCCAGAAAGGCGGCACCTATTTGATCCAGTCTATGTCGAACCACTACACTTAATGCCATTTTTTAATCAAAAGAGCTCAGCTCGGAAACTGCTGTCTGAAGGAAATGAGTGATGTCTGGAGGAGGATAAAGTCTGGGCCAAAGACTTCACGAGTTCCGCTAAACCTGTTGCTTCTTCCTTCTGAACACACAGGCTACATTTTCTAGCCTCCCATGCGTTAGGTGCGATCATGGGATCAGGTTATGGCCAATGGATCTGAGCACATGTGACAGCTCCATTTCCACGGCTGGTCCATAAAAATCTCCCTTGTGCATCTCACTCTCTCCCTCCCCAGCCACTGGTTGAACAAAGAGAATTCCTCCAAGGGCACGGAGGAGAAAGGAGCCACAGGATGGAAGGAGCCTGGGTCCTTGAACACCACATGGAAGAAAACCTGCAGGGTCAAGCACACCTGCACAGAGCCTGACATGAGCAGGAAGTCAACGAAATTCAAAGCTTCTTTGATAAAGCAGGGAGTGCCCTTCTAATGCCAGACTGGACGTCTGAACAGCATTTAGAGTTGGTAGCAAATTTCTGATGTAGAAATCATACCCTTTTCACCCACTGTCTATTGTTTCTTCTGGGAACCTTACCCTACACCAAATGCCCTACACTTACAAATTAAAGTCACTCCGACCTGATGGAAGCTCCAATTTGAAACTCTTGCTCCTTTAGGTAAGTTCTGTCCATTCTCCATTCTGGAGGGGTCCAGTCAATCCTCACAAACCTCTAGAGGAGAAAACAGTTTTTTTGGACAATTAGGGATCTGTCCTTGCTCTGAATGTTTATGAGTTTGGCTTTGTAACTGAGCAAAGTAGAGATAGAGCAAAGGTGGCTGCTCCAACCGTAAGTCTCCGAACAAAACAAAATGTAAAGCAACAGGGGCAGCTGTTTTAATTGAAATCATACAATTGATGTGAATTTACTGGATTCTCAAAACCCTCTGGACAGTCATCCCAAGGCAGGAAGACACTAGGGTGACTAGAACTTCAGTCTTCTCACTGCAGGAGGCAGGTGATCCAGTTTCTCTGAACGTCCACAAGCCTGTAGTTCATCAGTTGTAAAATTCAAATCAATACCACCAGAGTAGGTGTGGGGACCCCTGACTACCCTGGCCCTGCATATCTTGAAAATATCTCATTCTCATTGAGAGCATTCATTTATTCTTCAGTTTTACTGGCAATGGGTTATGCAGAAAACAACTTTTTATAACGGCCCCCTACAAAGGGTTTTATAATTTACTTAAAATGTAACACATATTGTTGAAATTTTAGAAATCACAGAAGTTCTAAGTAAGAAAGTTGCTTGCCATCTTATCACTGAGAAACAATCACTGCTTTTACAGAACATTCTACAAATGCTCGATGTTTTTCCTGGTAGTTTTTTCTTCTTATTTTTGTTCTTTGCATAAGGGATCGTGTTTCTTGACTACTTTTCCCTTCAGTGGTTAGTTAAGAATATATCTTCTCTTTTTTTAATCTACTGATGGTTATCTTTAATTTTTTTTTTTTTTTTGGTACTGGGGGTTGAACTCAGGGGCACTTAACCACTAAGCCACATCCCCAGCCCTATTTTGTGTTTTATGTAGAGACAGGGTCTCACTGAGTTGCTTAGTGCCTCTCTGAGTTGCTGAGGCTGGCTTTGAACTTATGATCCTCCTGCCTCGGCCTCCTGAGCTGCTGGGATTACAGGTATGCACCACCATGCCTGGCTTATCTTTAAATTTTTTTTAACAAATTGTTCTATCAATATCATGACTGAAATCTGATTTCAATTAGATATTGAGCACAGTTTTGCTTTATCCTTTTGCTAGTCCCAGTTATTAGTTTTTTTACTATAATCTGATTTTATATCCCTTTTCAAAATGTAGCTTCTATTTTAATAATTATTTTTTACTTTCATGCTAGTATAACTACACTGACATCATTACTTGGGCATATTGTCACTAATTTTTCTGCACCACATCTTCCCATTTAGGGGATTCTTATCTAGAGATAACTGTTATGGAGCTGAAACTGATCTTCGAACCACTTTCCTAGGAAGGGCATGAGAGGGGTGTGGCTACATAATGAAACCTTATATGTCTGAAAACATCTTCTCATCCACTCTCATGGCTTTGCATATGAATGACAATTTCCCCCACTGCTGAATTCTGACCTGTAGCTGATGAGAAACCTGAAGCTAGATTTACTCCAGGTAGATCTGTTTTTCTTTTTACTTTGATGTCTGTTAAGAATTTCTTTGTAATAAAAACTAGTTAAATTACATTGAGGTTAATGCTTTCAGTCTTAATAACAAATATATTTCAGTTTAAGAAAGTTTTCTGTAATGTTTTCTTCTTTTGGAACTATCTATATATTGAATAGTCTTTTTTTTTTTCGCCCCTCACTTTTGTCTTTGAGTTGCCTTCTGAGTTCTGGAGAAATTTCCCAGCTTATTATTTTTTAAAATTTCATTCATTTGATTTACTGTAATATCCAATCTGCTGCCCACTGGTGCACAGTAGATTCAAAACTCATCCCTGTGTTCTTTCACTTCCTTGCAGTTGTTTCTTATTTCATAGACGCCATGTCAGCTTTAGTCTTGAAGACACCAATTAGAGATGATCCACCCTCTTCAAATGCTTCTTAGGACTACAGACACTAGTTGAGATTCCTCAAGAACATTCTTCTCACATAACGAATCTTTTCATGTGGCAATTTCTTTCATCATCATCTTTATTGAGGAAGATCTACTTTGTCCAGTATTATGTGGAGTTAAAGTGAGCTCCCTCCAAGATCGTGGCCTTATTCAATATGGGGCTCAGAAAAAAGTAGAAAATGGCAAGTTTAGTTGTAGTGCCTTTAAATATTTAAGAAATCTCTTTGGTGAAAGCCAGAGATACGAGGTATAGCAAAGAATTTTATCTTTGGGCCAGAAGGTATTTTGTCTTTTCTTCCTCGTGTTTGCCAGGCATCCGTGCCATGCCAGGAATGACAGCAAACTGGGTTCCACACTCATTGTGACCCAGTGTCCTTTTTTGAGGTGTTGACAGAGGACCCAGCCACACCCCATACCTTGGCCTTCTGAGGTTGGGCTGTTGGTGTGATTCTGCTTGACAAACCCATCTCCCAAAGGACTGGTTGCCGGAACAGGGTCAGATGATTCTAATTTGCACATTTACTGACCAATTCTGCAGAGCTGCTCATACTGTTAGGCAGTAGCGAGAGATGAGCAGCGAAAGGCAGGCAAGGTCACATGTGTTCTTTAAATGACTTTAGGGTCTTCTTTACTTTGGAAGTAGTTTAAGCAAGAAAGCAAAGTAGTTGGTAGGTATTTGTAGAAAAGAAGCAAAAGGAGCTAATTGGGAAATATGTCAAGAGAAAAGATTTAATGGGATTAACTCTTGATAGAGTCCATTGATGTTGACATGAAGCTAGGAATTAGGGCTAAAGGTGGCTCCATTTATCTGGGAAGGAAGAGTCCTTTAGTAGCGCAGGCACACTAAGGTAACTTCTTACCAGCGACTGACCCCAGTGCCCACATTAATATGGCATTGACTTTTAGGTGAAGCCCCCTAAATAGGATGGCCACCACGACAGTTCCAGAGAGGACCAACTAAGGTCAAAAACTCTACTGCCCCACGTGAGGGAGGAGCTGAACACCTGATTGGCAAAGAATACAGAAGCTGGTCCCCAGTTCTCCTGGTAAACACCAAACAGTAATAAAATTGGGTACAGCACTGTCTCCTTGGTTGTTCTCTGCTTGGAGACTACCTGTTCTCTCCCTTGAGAGTCTTTTTTGCTGAAACCTCACTTTTTTATCATCACCTCACTTTCACCTATAATAAAGTTCTCTTGCATGACTTTTGGTATCTGACTTTGAATTTTCTTTCATGGGAACACAAGAGCCGAGGTTTGGACTTTCAGCTCCCCGCTTTCCTGTGACAATACCAACAAATTTAGAAATAGTTTCATATTCCAAGGACCACTGTATTGTGACCAAGGGCAGATTGGGGCAGTTAATGAGGAATGTTCTAGTCTTTTCTTATAGACATTTTCTATATTAGTTGCACACAGGGTGTCCAACATAACAGTGCCACATCAGCCCCAGTGACCACTGACGAAGTTTTTCCAGGAGGCTACTTGAAAAATGAGAGCGCACTCAGTTCTGATGGGAATCGCCAGTCCAGTGTCAGCACGTACTCTCACGTACTCCAAGAGGCTCTGGTTTCCATGATGGATGCCTGAGCCTTGCAGGCCAGGATCCCCTAGAGCTGCAGCCTCATCCCTTTGCAGTCTGCCAGGATTCCTAGTGAGAAAAACTCAGCGCCAACACGCCCCTTCCGTGATCTAAAGCCTCTGCCTAATAAAAATGTTGGGAATTTCTGATTTAACAGACTTCCTCTCTCCCCCTCAGGCTAAGGGTAAACCAACCACCTTGGAATTTTGTTCTTAAAAGGAGAAATGTTAGAGGATCCCAGAAACACCAGGATCATTTTACCTCTTAATAGTTTCTCCAAGTCAGACTGGTTCTGAAACAAAAGACCTCATATTCTGATAAAAGATTTCTTTTCCATTCAAAGTTGAAGAAATGAAGCCCTGAAGCGTCTTCTTCCCTAACCCAGAAATGAACTATCCACACCAGAGATGGAGGTGCTCACCTCAAACTTCCCAGTCAGCCCAGAGACCAGCTCATTGTGTCCTAGAAGGGCTCTTTCTAGGACCCAGGGGCTTACAACCCCCAAAGGAACACTTTCTATTTGGACCAGTTTATTTTTAGGAGATCCTTCTTTAGACCATGCCGACATTGGCCTTCCCAAAGCCCCTTCCTATTGGCTTGAACTCCGTCCTTGGAAGTCACATAGAATCAGTCTCTCTCTTTCATATGGCAGTCATCCCCCAAGACTCTCTGCATCTGTCCAGTGGTCCTAACCTTCCTGTGAGACCTGGCCTCCGAGACAGCACCAGTGACCCCCACCTGGCACTCGGCCCTGTCACATCCACTTCCACCCTGTCTCAGGTTTGGTCTGTGTGACCCATAGAATATGGAAGGCTTGCGACTTCGGAGATGAGGTCATAAGGCCAGGGCATCCCTCACTTTGGGGATGGCCAGTTTGCTGGCTCATCAGGACACTCAATGGCGCATCCTTGGAGCTATGTGAGAGCCATGCTCCGGCCTCAGTCAGGCCTTAGAGGACAATGCTGCCCCCATGGACACCTTGACAGGAACTTCAGCGACAGACCCCAAGCCAGAACCACCTAGCTAAGCTACTTCTGAATTCTTCTTAGAACCTATGTGAGATAATAAATGTTTGATTTAAGCTGCTAAATTTGAGGGCCCTTTGTTACACAGCCATAGATAATAATAATATTGTAACATAATAACACTGAGTTACTATCAATGTTCTTTAAAGGAGAAGGTCTGTAAATTTTTTTCCTCAGGATAAAGCACCCTTCTTAAAATAATCCAGCACAGAGTAACAATGACAACAGTAAAAACAACAAAGACATTTACCAAATGCCTGGGGTGTTGGCCTCTGGGCTGTTTTATACCTACCATTGAACTTAACTCTTACAAAAGCTTTGTGACATAGGTTCTATTATTCTACCCATTTTACAGATAAGTAATACAAGATTAGAGAGGCTTAGGGCCTTGCCCAAAGGCACACAGCTAGAAGAGTTAAAGAGGAAATCTAGAAACAGGCCCCTTGACCCTAGAGACCTTGCTCTAAAGCTCTGGGATGTAGGAACAGAATATAGAAGGAAGATCATTTCCCATGGCCCGATTTCTACACTAACGTTAGCTTAAATCTCCATCAACTTTGCTAGCAGTTCTAGAATGCTGTTGGATTATATAACCTTGTGATCAACTAAAGCCTCTAGCTTTTTCTCTACTTGAACAGCCATCATACTTGGACTTACATCCTTCCTAATTCAATCATTATTCTTAACCTAAATACTGTTAAATGTGTCACTGTTCAATTTAACCTAGTTGGCTGGCTTTGATCCATTAGTCTAGTTCAATCCTCTCTCTCTCTTCTCTTTGTTCTATCATAGGATCCAACACAGCTATCATTCTGGATATTGTGTCACCTCTGAATTGGATAAATTTGCCTTACATGTCTTCTTTAGATTGTTCATAAAATTCTCAATAGGAAAGGAAGACAGATCCTACAGGCACACCTTGAAGGCCACCTTTCAGTTCAAAATAATACTCAGTGAATGTTTTCTGAGAATGCCCTGGTTAAAAATTCCCTGCCTTTCCCCAAAGCCCATAGGTGACCCCATATGGGGTATGTTCAGGGACACACTCATTTAAGTTCACCAGCACTGTTCTACCTCACCTCCTCGTACCTCCTCTGTGACTTCTTTTAACTCCTATTTCTCCACTTTGTTCAATTGGACAATTTTGTCAAGTGCCTTGCTGGAACCAAATTGCATTATCTTTTTAAAATTTATTATTATTATTTTTTTAGTTGTAGATGGACACAATACCATTATTTATTTGTATGGGGTGCTGAGGATCGAACTCAGGGTCTCACACATGCGAGGTGAGCATTCTACCACTGAGCCACAACCCCAGGCCCCCACATTGAAAATTATCTTGAAAGCCTGCTCCTGGTAGCACTTCTCTCACCAGACCTAAAATGCTAAAAGGAAGCAAAGTTAGTCCTGCTGACTCTCTTGGAGGATTCATTCACAGACCCAGGTTTTCCCTTTCTATCTGCTAAAATACTTTGGTCTCGAATTTCCCTGGGAGTATGACGTTTTATCCTCTCTAAAGAATCTTGAGGCATTTTTACATATTTAAAATCAGGAACATATTTGTCTTTTTCTACTCTCTGAGCCATTTTTACATTGGCCACTGTGTCTTACGAATCACCAGCAAGGAGGGCTCCATTGTTGTTACAAGTTTTCTCACCCACTGAGGTGAGGTTCCTCTGCACCTGTCCAGTAAATTCATTTATGGCATTAGGTGGTCTTTTACTAAGTAATTCTTGCTTTCTATTTCTTATTTATTATAGTTATCTTTGTCTTGACAGAAAATATGAAAGCCAAATTATAATCACTAGTAGTTTTTTCCTGGTCCTGCACTAATTTTATTCTACCTGTCCCAAAGAATGGACTTCTTTCCTTTTTTGGGGGGTACTGGGGATTGAACTCAGGGACACTCAACCACTGAGCCACATCTCCAGTCCTATTTTGCATTTTATTTAGAGATAGGGTCTCAGTGAGTTGCTTTGTGCCTCGCTTTTGCTGAGGCTGGCTTTGAACTTGTGATCCTCCTGCTTCAGCCTCCTGAGCTGCTGGGATTACAGGCATGTGCCACCACACCCAGCAACTTCTTTCTTTTACCTATCATTTCCCAACTACTGCTTTAGAAAGCCTTTTGTTTGTGTGGCCAACAGGACGTGTGGACAGGCCTCAGTTCCTTCTGTCCTCAGCTCCCTGACATCCGCATGGACACCTGCCAACACCCAGAGGAACACCTGCTATCTAAGAGGCACAGCATTCCCTTAACAAAGTGCCCTTCCATACCTTCGTCTTTGTCACCTCTTGGGACTTGTCCTTGTCTTGATCTCTGCAAAACTTATTGATCTGTGGACCAGAGAATTCCTTCTGCAGATGCACTGGGGTTCTTTGTATCTCTTTCCCCTACACTTTCTCACATACTTTCAAGCTATCAACTTGGAGCCATCAGGAGCCACTCAAGCTCCCCAGGACATGTTCCCTTTTCAAATCCTATATATGGGATCACATCTGGTTCTCTGAATTTTTGGAGTTTCTGCTTTCTTGATCTATGCCTAGTGCTGCCTTCTTTCATAGCTACAAACTTCAAAATAGCACATACAGAACTTGTTGATCTTCTTAGTTGGGACTGTCTTCAAAGAAGCAGGTGTCTCTGCTGCCTCTTCTGGCTCTTCCACCACAGCCAACAGGTATGTGAGGAATTTTTCAGGTGCAATCTGTGGCATGCTGAGATTTCTAGAAAATGCACCAGTCTCAAGTTTGCTGTCAAACCACATTCTATCTTTATGACTACTTTGTAATCAGGATCCAGACAATATTTATTACTTGGATAAACCACCTATCCATACAATTGATCTGTGATATTAGTTTTGGAAATTCATTTTTGAATGTTAAAGCAAATGTCCACATGTACATTGAGTGCATTTGCTGACTTCGGGATTCCCAGCAAATATTTCTCCATTTTCTAACAGCACTGGATTTTCTTTCAGGGCATTACCTCTTCTCCCATAGGTTTGTACTGGCTGAGCACCATGGTCAGTTGCCCTATGTCCCTTATGTTCTCTCCCCCTAGTATATGAATGTTGAGAAGAAAGAAAGATAATGCGATGCAGCTGGAGTCCCATGCTTACACCTGTGGCTGGTTGAGCTTGGGTCCTATTCTGAGATGGAATTCCTGGATCCAGGGAACCCCTGGGTTACCATTCATTTCCAAATGTAATTCACCCGCTTTCTTGCTGATTCTGCAGGCTCCCCAAAGCCAACAAGGCTTGCTTTTGTTTGAGTGAGGCAACACTGACTGCCGCAACCAAAGAATCCTCATTGATGTGTCCTCAGAACAAGGTCTATTCTTCCCACCGTGTATAACAACACTGTTTCTTCTCACTAAATCCTTGGTGCTTAGAGGATCATGGAACCATCCATTTACTTTAGCTTCTCGAACACAGTCTTGAACAAAGCCCACAATGCAGAAGCTGGATTAAAATTTCAAGTTTAATCTCTTCACTGGGACCTAAGTCTAGAGTTACCCAAGGCCTCCAGGGCAGTTTAGAGTGAGCCAGTGTTCCGCATTATTATTGCTGTTCTTCCTTAAATCAGGCTCACCCTTCCCATGTTGATAAAGCATAGCCTCATGACCCCCTTAAATGTTTTGCAAAATTAAAAAATAAACCCAAGGCGTACGCCTATAATTCTCGTGGCTCAGGAGGCTGAGGCAGGAGGATTGCAAGTTCAAAGCCAGCCTCAGCAACAGCAAGGTGCTAAGCAACTCAGTGAGACCCTGTCTCTAAATAAAATACAATGTGGCTCAGTGGTTAAGTGCCCCTGAGTTCAATACCTGGTACCGCCCCCTCCCCCCCAAAAACAAAATGAGGACTGCGAATCTAAAGGGACTGAGGGCTGCTTAAATTTCAAACTATACCCACCACTCTCTCCATTTTGTCTGTTGTTAAAATTTGAGTCTATCTTTTCTCCCTCAAATTGCTGTTTAAGGACACATCGATCAGCTTCGTAGCTCTTTAGCCAAACATGTACTTACTTCCTTATCTTTGAATGCTGTAGTCCATTTCTTGCTGGAATCCTTATGGACTACGGTCATACTTATCTATTAGGTTTATATAGAAAACAAGTCCATTTTGGTGGCTCTGTGATGACCATTCTCCATTGTACCTCAAAAGGACCATCAAGAAAGACTGAATACCTACCAATTATTGACATCAGGGCAACACTGGACCCTCCCACAATTCACAATTCACAACCATACTGCCAACTTATAGAATTGAAGACTTTTGATTGTCTATCCTCCCAGGTGTCAGGGTCATGGTATTTGAAAGGCAAAAGCTCACACAGTAATTATCTTAATTGATGTGTCCTAAATATGTTTTTTCTAGCCTGCCAAGTCACAAAGTCATTGCTCTCTGCTACTCACTAGAGTGGATCTTTCCTATGTGTACTCACTCGTGAGAGAGTTCCTGCTTATGGAGAAGTCTAGAGTTTGCTTCCAGCCAATGCACAAACATGCCCTCTGTAGACCTGGATAGTCAAACAATGAACATTCGGATGGATTCTACAGTGGCCCTTAAGAAAAGGAAGACACAAGGAACAAAGGCAGAGAATTTTGGTTCCGTTGATCCTTCTTTGGCCACCTTCAGGTGATACTCCTCTTAGTGGTACTAGACCCCCAACCTAACATCCAAGAAAATTCCACCTGTATTCTTAATGGCTATGTTTCCCTGCTTTTATTTAATTCTTGTTTTTAATAAATTTTGAAATTGCAAAAGCAGCATATGTTCAAGGCAGAAAGTTGAGAGAAAAGCACAAAGAAAGAAAAAAACCAAAAATCACCTGAAAGGTCATCATTCACAAACAACCACTATCAATACTTCAGAATATAACTTTAGTCTTTATTTTGTGCCTTATGTGTCCCTCACAGAGAATAAAATACTATTGGGAGCATTTCTCCCACTCTGTAAGTATTATATTTCAAGGTAATTGTTCATGACTGAAGTTTTCCACTGATGTATTTATCACTCTCTTCTTCCTGGTCTTTGCGGAAGCTTCCAGTATCTCATTATTATAATGTTCGGAACTGAGCATCCATCTATATAGATCTTTGTTCATGCACATTTATGATTATCTTCCTGAGAGTAGAATTAGAGTGATAAAGGGACACTCATTTCTAAGACTTCTCAGACATACCGTTGGGTTGTATTCCAGGACATGTGCAAGAACATACACTTCCCTAAGGAGAGGGTGTGTTTCTTCATAACCCTTAAAACACTGGATCTTACATTTCATTTCCCTTTGCCACTTTTATGGAGGTATATATGAATCCCTTATATTAATAGCATTTTCTTGATTTGTGATTCAGAATGTTGTTTATATGATTATTACCATGTTCCTTTCCACTTTGGTTAATTAGCTGTTCCTATCTTTTGTCTTATTATTTTACTTTTTGGTACTAGGGGTTGAACCAAGGGGCACTTTATCACTGAGCCACTTCCCAGCCCATCTTTATATTTTATTTAGAGACAGGGTCTCAATGAGTTGCTCAGGGCCTCACTATGTTGCTGAGGCTGGCCTTGAACTTGCAATCCTCTTGCTTCAGCATCCCAAGTGGCTGGGATTACAGGCATGTGCCACTATGCTTGATTCTTTTATCTATTTTCTATAGATGTTATTTCCTGTTTATTTGTAAGCACTCTTTAAAATATAATCACAACTCTGTATCCTGTTATATATATATTACAAGTAATTTGTGGTTTATGTCTTCACTGTGTTTATGCACAAGTCATACTGACCTAATAATTAGAGGCCTTCCTTAAGATTATATAAATATTTACCTGTTTCTTTTTACTATTTGTTTATATTTAATTCTAAGCCATCTAAAATTTTAGCATCTAGCATGTACATTATTTTCTAGAGCCAACCAGTTATCCCAACACCATCTATTGAACAGTTCATACTTTTCTATTTGAAATGCTACCTTCAGCATAGTTTATTCAGTTCCATTGAGATTTTGTCTGTCTGTACCAGCATGAAACCATTTATTTTAACTTTGTAATATGATTCAATATGACAGTTCAGATTTGTCCTCCTCCTTTGCCTCCTTTTGAGAACAGGTGGAATGTTCTCACCTGTTTATTTTTTTCCAGATGAATTTCAGAATCATTTATAAGTTCCCTCCCCTATATCCAAATCTTTTGGGGACTGACATAAACTAGAGATAACTAGTCCACTTACAATATGGAGTTTTCCTAGCTACAGATGTGCTTTGCTTCTCCCTTTATTCAAATTTCTTTTTTGGGGGTGAGAGTACTGGGGATTGAACTCAGGGGCACTCGACCACTGAGCCACATCCCTAGCCCTATTTTGTGTTTTATTTAGAGACAGGGTCTCACTGAGTTGTTTAGCGCCTCGTTTTTGCTGAAGCTGGCTTTGAACTTGAGATCCTCCTGCCTTAGCCTCCTGAGCTGCTGGTATTATAGGCATGTGCCACCATATTTGGCCCTTTATGCATATTTCTTCTGTGGGTCCACAATAAAATTCCACAGAAGTCCTGCACCATTACTGGATTTGTTATTTCTGTGCTTGGCTTCCTGTTAACCACCCTGGATAGAATCTGAAGAGGCTTCCAGCTGCCAGGCTCGCTGTGATACTGTATACTAGAGGCTGGAAGGATGTACCAGGGATACAGGAATGGCACTGCAAAGGCCTGGTCCTGGTGGTTGGCTCTGTCATGTCCACTCTTGATGACTTTAACCAAGTCACTCCCTTTCCTGAGTCTGTTTACTTCTCTGTAAAATGATGGGTTTGTTCTCTGTATCCGAGGTTTTTTTCAGGTTAAAATTTTCATTATGTCAAAAAAGGAAGTGTGGATGGGACAGTCCTTTGAGGATGAGGACCATAGGAATTCAATGGTTTTGTCTATTCAGAACAGAATGCTTAGGTCCTGAAGGAGTAAAGGATAAGGGGGTGGTTGCCTATGTGTGGCTAGTTTAGTCTGAGAAAACCTGGAGATGGCAAACTTGAATGTGGGCTGTCAAGAGGCACAGAAATATGGGGGTCAATTTCCCCATGCAGAATGTGGGCACAGACCTGAGAAGCAGGGGACAGCAGATTAGATCCAACGGGACTGGATAGCACGAACTGGGGTAGACCCTTAACCAGAGGCAGCAATGCAGGAAAACAGAGAGCAAGTTCTCATAGTCTGTTTCTTTTAGCCACGTCTTGGGAAGTAGGTCTCCAGAATCCATCACTCAAAACCATCAGCGCCTAGTCAAGGAAGTCCAGCCCAGACCTGAGACTTCCTTGGTCCAAAGGATTATCAAAGCAGCCAGGTAAATTAACTCAGGGGTCTTGGCCTTGACTTAGGCAGTTCCAGGAGTTGAGAGGGCATGGGAAGCACAGAGCAAGAGGATCTTCCCTGACCCAGGAAACAAGACAGGTCATGAGAGTGTCTGCAAAGGACTAGGCATGGGAGGCAAAGTGGGGAGCGGGCCCTTCAGTCCAGGTCCCAGAATGGGTCTGGACAGGCTGCCATGCAGAGCTCTGCTGGGCAGGCAGATGTGTTCTGATCTCAGTGCTGCCCGCCTGCTCCCTGGGTAGAGGTTCCTCGGCAGGTGAGTGCCTTCTCCCCCAGCTGTTGGGGAGAGGTGGGCGTTGGAATGCTGCTCCTGGGTGCCCTAGCCTCACTCAACCTGCCTTTTCACACACCCATTCCTTAACCTCATTCTCTGCCCATTTCATTCCTCTTCCCACGCAGTGTTTACTAAAATCTCTCCTCCCCACTGGATGAAGCACAAGACCTGGGTTTCCTGGGCTATCTGGGGAATGTTCCCACAACTAGTGAGCCACCAGGCAGAGAAACCACTGGTCGGCCACCCTGTACCACTCACTCCATGCAGAAGGACCCCATCCTTCACCTTGGGGGTCACAGATGTTCTTGGGAACAAGAAAACCAGGTGATCTCTGAGAAAGAATGACTCTTTCTCTGGGGCTTACAAGTGAAAAAACAAAAACACCTCACAGGAAAGGGAGATAAAAGATCCTATAGCTTCACTGTTTGTTTATAAAGCAGGGGACAGCAGTCAAGGGACAAGCCAGAACCTGTGAGGCATTTTATAATCACTGTCTAGAAGCCAGTGTCTTGTTACATGTTTTCTTCTATAGACTAGGATCTTGCTGTTCATGGTGTGGTTCATGAATGAGCAGATTTGATGTAGCCTGGAAGCTTGCTAGAAATGCAGAATGCCTGGCCCCACCTCCGGAGCCCTGAACCCAAACCTGCATTTTAACCAGCCCCAGGAGAGTGCTATGCATGTTACAGTTTGAGATGTGCTGCTTTGGCACGCTGCTTCTCAGTCCTGGCCGCACACTAGAATCACCTTGGAAAAGTACCAGTGCTTGGGCCCACCCCCACACCCACAGATAATGATTTAATTGTTCTGGGGTGCATCCAAGACAATGGGTTTTAAAAAAACTCCATGGGCGAGTCTAATATGCAGGAAAATTTGAGAACCACTGTCTAGCATACATATCAGTGAATTAAAAGAAAACAAGAGAGAAATCCCTTCCTGGATTATAAATAGAATCATACAATGCTTTGCAGTTACGGCAAAATTCATTGAGAATACATGGAACGTGCCACTGATATATGTCTTTACCATATAGTGTCAATAAACAATGTGCTTAAGAAGAGAAAAACAAAAACATTCAGTTGTACTCTTCAGTGGAAATAAAAGATAACAATTTCTTTCATCCTCTTTGTAGTTTGTGACTAAAACCCAAAACAAAACCAAAAAGCCTCTTCATGTAACAATTTTCAGACCATGGCAAATGGGAACATTTTTGTGCTTTGGTTTTCTTAGTATGATTTCATTTTTGCATTGCTAATTTTGGTCTGATAATGTGCTTTGCAGTAGGGAGCCATAAGTATAGTGGAAGCTCTTGTGTTCCCTTGTAGAATACAGAGTTTCCTTTTACTCACATACTCCTTTAATGTAGTTGGACATCAATCTTTCTAGCTTAGAAAGGAGGTTTTATTTCATTGCCAGGGGATAGAACTTCCAAAAAACACAAATGTCTTTCAGCATCATGTTGAGTAAATAATCAAGGGTCTATGAATTGGTCTCTCTCTAACTTCCTGCCTTATTTTGCTTTCAACTCATAGGTGAGCTATGAAAGGACATGAAAGTTCCTGCCACCGAGGCAGGATATCAGCCCTGAAGACAAGTGTCAGCCTTCAGAGCTTCTGAGACTTTGCACATTTATCTACTCCTGGAGTTTGCCAATAAAAAGCAACCTGCACGTTTGTCTATGGACCAGTTAGTGCCTTTCCTTTGAATTCAAACCATTCAGAAAATCAACTCAGGAAAATATACAGTGACTCTGGGTTCAAGTTTCCCCAGCCAGATCAGATTTCATATATGAGATGACTACATGCAATGGAAACTGACAGAAAAACTGTTGACGTCCTCTGTCCAGGTTCAGAGGTAGCACAGAGCTCACTTCCCCACTTAACCTACCTTCGACACCTATAGAAAGCACTGTGAGCTCCCACAGCCTCAGGAGGAACCCAGCAAGTTCACTGAGGATTGGATGGGGTTGAGGACAGTGACCTGAGACTCTGGATGGTGCTGCTTCTCTCAGCAGTGAGGAATGCACTGTCAGAAATGGGTCAGAATGGAGTCCTCAGCACAAACCCAAGCTGAGGTAGGGGAAGAACTGGTGAGGTCTTGAGAGGTTGGCCAGGACTGGTGGCTTGCAGTTCAGTAGAGGGAGGGGGCTCAACAACTGTCCCAATCCAAACCAAACTTTCCAGCTTGGCCCAGTGCAGGAGACAGGAGATATTACTCCCACCATGCCTGTGCAAAGGATGGCTCCAAGATGGCTCCACCAAAGTCCACCAAGTGTCCTTGGATTGGATTGTGAGCTAGCCTACAGAAAGCTTAGCTTTTTAAAAAATGTTCATTCCCTTTATCCTCTTGAGAATTCACAAAGGGCAAATATACACTGTGACAAATCTCCCTCTCACTCTGTCCCCAGCTAGCCAGGCCCCCTCCCTGGGGACAGTGGCATAAAGGGCCTCAGGCACATGACTTCCTGGTACTCCCTTCCTTGTAAGAAAAGTCCTCTGATGAGTGAAGGGCACTTCTTTGCTCTCCAGCCATGTAGAAGATTCCAGTCTCTGCCAGTGTCCTCTTTTATTCCTTGGGAAGCCCCAGGACACTATTCCACATGGCATGGAGAAAGACAGCATGAAACTTCACATTTTCAGCATCTGGCAGGTGGGACCTTCACTTCTACAATGGTTTCTCCCACCAAATATTAACTGAGCTCTTCTGGGCAAACTTGCCAGATGCTGCAGAAGAGGAAGACACGAATGAGCAAGTCATGATCTCCTCTCAGAGGATCTTAGACCTGGGTGAAGGTGGGATCCACCCTCCAGTGGACAGTGATACAAGCAAGAGAAACAAGGGATCAAGGGCTGAAGAGGAGGAAGAGACAAGACCACAGACAAAACCTCGAGACCCGATGCAACAAGGAGCTGGAAAGGGAAAGGAGAAAGAAAGCTTGTTCCATACAGAGCCACTCTACAGCCCTACCTACACCTTCACAAGTACTTGAATGTGGCATTTCCTTCTCCACACCTGGCCAAGGTGGGGCTGGGGGAAGAGGATTCTAGAGTAGGATTCAATAGGCCCTATCTTGGATCACGATCCATTGAGGATGGCCCTGGAATCTTCTCAGCCAGACAGTGCATCCCTTGAGGTCAGGTGTGGACAAGACAAGTGGCTGCATGTTTCAGTCATCACCCTATTTCTCACCATCACCAGACAAACAAGTATTATTTTCCCATTTCTGAGACAAGGAAACAGAAATCAGAGAGGTTAAGTAACTTGTTCAAGGTTGCTCTGCGGGCTGGAGTTAGAGCTAGCTGGATCAGGAACCCAGGGCCGTCTGGTTATTCCAGCTCAGACCTCTTTCCACCCCTTCCCCCAACCAGGCTTCATTCACCTTGATGCTCCTTAATATCCCTTTTGATTACTGAATTGAATTTGTGTAAATTAGGGGTTTTCCATATTCCCAACTTTAACTTCAAAACTGAGGCCCATTTCACAGCCTTTCCACGTGTTGGGACAGCAAGTTGTAACTGTGCCCCTTTTGCATGTTTCTTCATTACTTGATTGTGCTTCAAATGTGCTCAGAAAAACAAAGGTGTCTTTCATGTTATTTCCTGATAAAAGGACTCCACATCTGGTGTTGCTAAATTCTAGAGCAATTTGTCCCAGTGGTTGTAAGATTGATTTCATTCTCATTTTAAAATTTGAGTTTTTATAGGCATACATACCAACTTGAAAACTACATGTACATGTTTATCTTTAATATATTCAAACTCAAATTATGATAAATATTGATTATAGTTCTTGCACTTATATGTAGAGGAGAGCACATACATGTCCATTTACTCAGTTATTACACATGCCATACATGCCAGCATCAAGTGATAACTCACTGTTCATGTTTCCATTTCCTTCAGTAACATTTACTGTGGTTTTCTGTGAGCCAGAGAGAAACATGGAATAAGGCCCACATTCCCTTCTGAGCAAGTGGCTTGTGGAGACCTGGCATGTTGTTATAGCCTCAAAGTTCTCTTTCTATAATGTGTAAACTCTGCAATGATTTGGAATAGGAGTCTGAGTAGGAAAAATCTTCTAGAAAATATTTCTAGAAAGATCTAGGACCAATATGGGAAACTGAGATCTACATACCCCATGTCAGGTACACTTTGGCAACTATCTATCATGGTTCTGATGGCTTCTAATCTCTGCATATGCCTTCACTTGCCTCTGGCAGCACTCAATGAAATGTTCCAGAATCCTCCACATGAGAACACACCACTCACTTAAGCACACCCTCACCAAGGAGAATGCTAACAATAGTATAGTTAGCTTCCAAGACAAATAAACTAGAATCTACTCATAGCCTCACCTATACTTCAGTGTCAAAGCAAAGATGATGCATCTGGTGATGATAAATATATGCTTGAGGAAGAACAGATCTTTAGAGGAAGGAGGGAACCTCAGGGATGAGGAAAATGAGGTAGAGAGAGGTGATTTCTTAAGGCTGTGACTAGAATCCAGGTCTCTGAGCTTCTTGCCAAGACCAACTAATGTGTAACCATGGCCCAAGTTCAAATTTGAGTTTTCCTCCTTTTCCGAATGTATTAGTTTCCTATTGCTGCTGAAACAAATTATTATAAATTTTATGACTTAAAACCATACAGATCTATCATCTCACAGTTCTGGAGGTCAGAGTGTGAAATGAGTCTCAAGGGGTTAGAACCAAGGTGGCATCAATATCAGGGATGGTTCTTTCTGGAGACTGCAGGGGAGAATAGGCTTCTTGACTTTCCAGCTTCTAGAGGCTACCAAAAGCTTAAACTTATGCTTCCCTCATCACAGCTCCTGTTCTGATTTTGACCCTCTTGCCCTCCTCTTAATAAGGGTCCTTGTGATTACAATGGGCTGACTCATCCAGGGTAATCTCATTTCCAAAGTCCTTAACTTAATCATGTCTGCAAAGTCCCTTCTGACATGTAAGGTACAATATTTACAGTTTCAGCTGGGCATGGTGGCGCAAGCCTGTAATCCCAGCATTTAGGGAGGCTGGGACAGGAGAATCGCGAGTTCAAAGCCAGCCTCAGCAATGGCAAGGCACTAAGCAACTCAGTGAGACCTTGTCTCTATATAAAACACAAAATAAGGCTGGGGATGTGGCTCAGTGGTCAAGTACCCCTGAGTTCAATCTCCAGTACCAAAAAAAAAAAAAAAAAAATCACAGTTTCTTGGGATCAGGAAGTGGACATCTCTGGGGGACAATTATTCAGCCTACCACACCTCCCCCCCAAAATCCCTTTGTGTATTAAGTCCTCTGTTTATTGTCCACAAAAAAAAATTCTCTAGTTTGATGGCCCTAAAATGCAAAGCTATGTAGAAAAGTAGGAAGAGGAAACTTAAGACTTTTTGTGTGAATGGTCACAATCCACAGCCCAACAGAAGTCAGAAACTGAAGCACATGACTATGTCCATGGGGACCTCACTAGTTCTACACACGGTGTGCAAAGGCAAAATAGCAAATGAAAAAGTTGACCTCAAACTTGAAGTAACTGGAAAGATACAAACCTGAAGAACTTCCATCAAAATAGAAAAAGACAAACACCTAAACAAGAAACCACCAAACACATCACCACCATTTACATGTCAGCCTCATTCAACCCTGAGCCAGGGACTTGAGTGTGAAATGTTCCATGTGGTCCGGTAACATCGACGTAGACCCTGCTCATCCACTCCAAGGCAGTTTGAAACCTTTCTTAGGATCTCTTATCATCTCAGCACTTAGAGTTTTCTAGATAAATATCTTGCTGCGATGAACATTATCACAAGTACATCTTGACACAAATACACTCATGCTTATTTCCTTAGGATAAATTCTTAGAAGTGGTATTTCTGGATCAACTGGCAAACAGGGCTTATTTTATAGCCTTATGATGAGGATTACCAACTGGCTCTCATAAAAGCTGCAACAATTTACACACTCAACAAACAAGTCTCCAGTCTTATCTGCTTTGTACAAGGACATTTATTTTTGTCTTTTGTTAATCTGATCAGTAAAAAGGATCTCTCATTAATTTGCATTACTTTGATGACTAGGAAGGGGACACATCTTTTCTATATTTATTGGCCATGTGTAGTTGTCCTTTTATGATTTGCCTATTTAATTTTTTCATTCTCTTACTGGTATGTTAAAATTTTGTGATTTCTTTTTCTTTTTCTTTTTTGGTACTGGGGATTGAACTCAGGGGCACTCAACCACTGAGCCACATCGCCAACTCTATTTTGGTTTTATTTAGAGACAGGGTCTCACTGAGTTGCTTAGTGCCTCGTCATTGCTGGGGTAGGCTTTGAACTCGCAATTCTCTTGTCTCAGCCTCCCAAAGTGCTGGGATTACAGGTGTGCGCCACCGTGCTCGGCTTGTGATTGGTTTTTAAGAGTAATTTATGTATGAAGGATATGAAACCTCTTTAGGATTCAAATATTGACAAATATTGCCTATAGATTTTCTTTCTATAGTGTTTTTTGGTATTGCTTATAAATTTATCATCTATGTGTATCTATTTTCCTTTATGATTGTATTCAATGTTCTGATTAGTTTTCCTTTTTCTAAGTTATATATTCATTTATATCTTAGAGAACTTTTGTGCTTCTATCTTTTAAATAGTTCAGTCAGCTTGAACTTACTTTAGAATCAGCTTGAACTTATTGTAGAATGTTATTACCTTTTCCAATAAAATTTGTTTCTTTTTAAATGTTTAGCCTGTCAAATCAGAATCATCTACAACATGATCCATATTTTCCCTATGGGTGTGAAATGCCCCGTTACTACATGTTGACTTGTTATGTGCAGGTGGGTCTCTCTTGGACTTTTCCATGCTGATCTGTGAATATCTTTTCTTATGCCAATGTCACAATGTTTTAATTATTTTAGCTCTTATTATGTTATAATATTTGATGGTAAAAACACCTCCACACTTTGAATCCACATTTTCTTGTGCCTTGTTCTTTTTTTTTTTTTAACAACCTTTATTTTATTTATTTATGTATATATTTTGTATGTGGTGCTGAGGATTGAACCCAGTGCCTCATGCGTGAGAGGCAAGCGCTCTACCACTGAGCCACGACCCCAGCCCCGCGCCTTGTTCTTAAAGGAATCATTTAGTAAAGTTCCTCCTTACTCATCCTGAGCCGGCTGACAGAACGAGAGCTGCTGTAGATTCTGAAAGTAATGATGGGAAGAACAATTTTATCCCATGTGTTTTCCCATTGAGGAACAGGTTTCTATCAAGTAAATTACCTTAAATGGAAAAATATAATTTACTGAAAAAAAGATTCTGAATGTATCTTTACTATGCAGTCTATATAATCTATATCTTAAAGCTATTTGAAACTGATCTTCTCTGTACATACATATTTTTTGGGTGGTACTGGGGATTTAACTCAGGGGCACTCAGCCATTGAGCCATATTCCTGGCCCTGTTTTGTATTTTATTTAGAGACAGGATCTCACTGAGTTGTGTAGTACCTCATTTTTGCTGAGGCTGGCTTTGAACTTGAGATCCTCCTACCTCAGCCTCCCAATCAGCGGGGATTACAGACATGTGCCACTGCTCCTGGTTTCTCTGTATATTTTTTACTGTTACTATGACTGTTCTATTTGGGAGATTTTTTTCCCTCTTAAATTTGGGGAGGAGGTACTGGGGATTGAATTCAGGGGCACTCAACCACTGATCCACATCCCTAGTCCTATTTTGTGTTTTACTTAGAGACAGGGTCTCATTGAGTTGCTTAGCGCCTCGTTTTTGATGAAGCTGGCTTTGAACTTGTGATCTTCCTGCCTCAGCCTCCCGAGCCAATGGGATTACAGGTGTGCACCACCATGACCAGCTCCCTCTTAAATTTTTAAGTGCAATATTTTTTACAGCAGATCACTAGAACTTTTTCCTCTTTCATCACTGGAATTTTACACCTGTGGAATAATAATTCTCCACTCCTCACATGCACCTAGTATATTTTTCATTGGTTATAGATGATTTATGGGAAAACTACTATTTCTTATTTGCACTCTACTGGA
Source organism: Xerus rutilus (assembly GCA_028644305.1). Lineage (NCBI taxonomy): Eukaryota > Metazoa > Chordata > Mammalia > Rodentia > Sciuridae > Xerus > Xerus rutilus. The sequence goes on along the minus strand of CM053411.1, from coordinate 27,221,957 downwards.
TACTCTTAATATTCCTAAGAGGCATTCAGCTGGGATGTGTGTATTTTCCTGGTATATAATTTGTAAAAACAGCAATTAATCTCCTTCCGAACTAGAGTTCACTGGGTGCCAAGTAGGCTGCCTAGATCTCAGCAATGCTGCAGAGCTGTTGCTGCACCCACACGTGTGGACCTTGAAGTTCCTGCACCTAGAGGAAGGAGGTGTTGGGATCAGACCACCATCGTTGCCCTTGCCTTCTAAGTGCTGTCATAATTATTTTTATTGTGTTCCAGTAAATCCGTATCCTCATGCTCAAACAGATCTCTACAGTTCCCTCCAAAATATGCTTCTGTTGAAATACTTCCTTGTTACCACCACGTTCTTTTGCAGAAAACAGTGAGAAAACACCTATTTCAAAGGCCACAGATGAAAACATTTTTAGCTACAGGAAAACAAAATACTTCTTACCAATATACCTATGAAGACAGAAAAAAGGCAAAAACTTAATACTGAACCATAACCTCAGACTTGATTCTGGCACAAACTCTTGCCTACCTAAGATCAAATCTTGGTTCTTTGTCACTTTAATTCTGTCCCTGGGCAAATCATTGAAACCCCATGGGCTATGGTTTCTCTGTGCCCCGGAGAACATATAAAGATTCAATGGAGCTGGGTGTGGTGGTGGACACCTGTAATCCCAGCAGCTTGGGAGGCTGAGGCAGGAGGATCAAGAGTTCAAAGCCAGCTTCAGCAAAAGCAAGGCACTAAGCAACTCAAGATGACCCTGTCTCTAAATAAAATACAACATAGGGCTGGGGATATGGCTCAGTGGTTGAGTGCCCCTGAGTTCAATTCCTGGTACCCATCCCTACCCCCACCTCCACCCCCCAAAAAAAAAGAAAAAGAAAAAAAAGATGCAGTGGACTTGGTATGGGGCTTAATATTTCTTCTTTCACTCACTCAACGAAATGTCATGTGTCTTCTATGTGCCCTACACTGTGCTGGCATTTAGGATACAACAGACAAGGTCTCCGTGTTCAAGGAACTTCAGTCTAATGGTGGAGGCAGGCAAATGATAAGTAGAAAAATGAAATCATTACAACATTGAGGGCCAACATTGAAGGAAATACACAGAGGTGTGATGGACAGTTACTGCAGAAGGCCACTAGCACGAGGCTTCTGAGATGGAGAACAACAGAGACCCCAAAAGACACAAGAGAGTCAGCTATGGGGAAAACTGGGGAAAGAGCACTCTGTGCAGAAAAAAGAGCAAGCACAAAAGCCTAGAGGTTAGAAAAAGGTCTGACACATCTGGGAAAAGGCAGGCAGGCCGGGGAGCTGGAGCACTGAGAGGAGAAAAGAGGTGTGCATCTGGAAAGAGAGGCAGGCTGCCTGGGGAGGGCCTCTCAGAGCAAGAGAGCCTGGGTTTTACTGAGAGCACGTTCCTATCGCAGTTGTTTTGTTTTTTTTGGTACCACGAATGAACCCACAGGTGCTTTACCACTGAGCCACATCCCTTTTTTATATTTTATTTAGAGATAGGGTCTGCTAAGTTGCTTAGGGCCTCACTATGTTGCTGAGGCTGGCTTTGAACTCTAGATCCTCCTGCCTAAGCTTCTTAAGCTGCTGGGATTACAGGCATGTGCCATCTTCTCTGGCTCTCAGTTGTTTTTTTAGTTCACAATGACATGAGAGATACTGCTGTGGGTTTGCCATTTAACCTAGAAGTCTGCATACACATTCAACTATCTCATTTGTGACAAAGAGATCTTACCTTAGCAAGAGGCTCCTTTTTTAAAACTGTGGAGCATTTTTCTTCAAGTTCAATCTCATGGTTTATACCAGACCTAATGCTGTGCACAAAACAATGAAAAGTACCTACTGTGCTTATGTGGGAGGCACAAAGATTAGGGAAAGCTGCCTCTGTGGTCCCTTGCCTACAGATGCTGAGCTCCTTTGGGCACCTTTTCCTTTGGGCATATTACATTCCAGTTTTGTCAACTTCTGATTAAGAGTTAACTATAGAAGGAGGCTCAGGTGGGTGGGCAGGAAGAAAACAGTCACTCACTCACTTTTGGAAAAGTTATAGTAACCTGTAATCTGATACCTGAGATAAAACTTCCACTGCCAAGAATCTTGGCTCCATCAGCCTGGCCAGTAGGAATCATTGTGAAGGCTGCAATCCCAGTAGCTTGGGAGGCTGCTGCAGAAGGACTGTGAATTCAAAGCCAGCCTCAGCAAAAGTGAGATGCTAATAAGCAACTCATTGAGATCCTCTCTCTAAATAAAATACAAAATAGGGCTGGGGATGTGGCTCAGTGATTGAGTACCCCGAGCTCAATCCCCAGTATCAGCTCCCCCTCCAAAAAAAAAAAAAAAAAAAGAATCACGGTGAAGGATTTATGTTGTAGCTGTCCAGGTGGAGAGATTCTTTCCATCATTTTTAAAAGTCATTTGTATCAAATGCGCTAATCTGTACTTTCACAAATCATGTTGCATTTATTTACTGTAAGGGACTCTTGGACTGTTCTGTCTTGAACATTATTAGACATGAAAAGAAGTATAATTAAAAACGGCTTATTCTAGCATTATTTTTTAACTCTGCCAATGGAAGAAAGCTGATATGGTATTTTTATAACCAGAGAATAATGACTTTGGGGACAATTTCTAGCTTACAGAGCGGCAGCATCCCAAGAGCTTATTTGCAAATTAGTTGATTACATCTTAAGATCCATAGGAAACTGAATATCATCAAGATCAAGTGAGAGTGCTGCAAGCTTCTGTGAGCTGATCTCGCCTTCTGCCTACCTGACCTCATTGCTGCAGAACTTGCCCTTCCTCACCAGAGCACCACAGTCATTGTGCTGGGAACAAACTTCCTGAGCATATGGATTTCCTATGTAGGTTGAGCCACTGTCAAACATGCACAGGGCTCCTTCCAGGTCAGGGAACCTGCTGCCTTTCCTGGTGTGGCCCTGCGGTGTCAGTTGAGTGGGCAGTGGGGGAGCAGAGGTGTCAGGCACAAGTTCAAGTTGAACAGGGCCTGGGAAAAGAGGATAAAAGAATAAAAGCCTGAGATTAAAAGTTTAGGGAACAGACTGGGAAGAGGAAAATCAAGAGAGTCCCCTTGCTAATATTTCTCTTCTTTATTACCAAGATTAATGGAGAGGAGGAGAGGGAGAAAGGACCACCCACTTACTGATGATATAGAGAGGCAGGTGCAAGTGTTTGGAGGACACTGTCCTTCCTCCTCTGGCTTTATTGGGGGAGGAGGTCCTTCCTGTACATGAGGTCGCACAGACCTACTCTGTATAAAGGTCCACAACTGCCAGGACATAATGGCTGATATTTGTTCAATACTGTAGTTGACAGGTCCTTTCACATTCATTGGATTGTCACAGCCATGGACAGTTATGCAATCAAGATTCAAGTCCCTATCAGAGGATTCCAGGGTCCATACGTTTTCCTCTCACACCTGTGATTTTCAACTCTGACTGCAACTAGAGTCCCCTGGGGAGATTTAAAACATACTGATACCTGGACCCCATCCCCAGACCCTGTGAATTAGAATCTCTGTGGTGAAACTGAGTTGAATAATATTTTATTCAACTCAATATAGTCAAAATAGCGTCATTTCAATAAATGACTAATATAAACATTTCTTCATAAGATACTCATCTTCAAAATCCAGCATATATTGTATATTGTCAACATGTCTCAATTTGGATTAGCCAGATGTCAAGTGTTCCACAGCCACATGTGGCTGCCATATTGAACAGTGCAGTTCTAAGACAAGCTGCTGGAGACTTCTAGAGGCTTTCTCTTTTCAAGGAGGCTATGAATCAAGTAGCCTGAGAATCGGGAACTCTTTCACTTAAAATTCAAACATTCACTGAACATCCTTCCTGGGCCAGATTCTTAACTATGTCAGAAAACACACACACACACCAGTATTTTCAAATATTGATATCATCAAATCCCTTTGCCCAAACAATAGCCTGGGTTCAGGGGATAAAGTCACTCAAATTTTGCTATTTAAGCCAAGTTTTAAAAAGTAACAGTGTAATACAAGGACAAAAATGCAGCTTTGGAAAATTCCTTTGGCTTAAGCAGTCGGTACCAGTCTTTACAAGAGCAACTCTTTGAACGGCCCTGTAGTACCAACACTCTTAACCAAGGTTGATCAGTTTAATTTGAGATGTGACCAGTAGGGAAGAAGCCTGCTCAGCTAACCTCCTCCCTCTCACAGCCTGTCTGGTGCTGCCTCAGCTACACCCCGCTAGAGAGCTGTGGGCATTTCTGCTACTCAGTTATTCAAGCTCCCTACATAGGCACTCACTTCAAAGGTTTCTATGTAACAACTTAGCAGGTGTATGGTCAGCAAATATTTTATTCTATCCAGTCCGTTGTCTCTTCGCTCTGTGGGTTGTTTCCTTGGCTATACAGAAGCTGTTTAATTTGATATAACTCTGATTGTCTACTTAACATTTTTGTGCTTTTGGGGTCATATCTAAATAAAAATAATTGCCCAGACCAATGTCCCACAGCTTTTGTCCTGTTTTTATCTAAGAGTTTTATAGTTTCAGATCTTACATTTAAATTTTTTTCATTCATTTGTAGTTGATTTTTGTACAGGATGTGAGATGAAGGTCTTAAATATGTGAGATAATGCATGTCATTTAGCTTGATTTAGTCATTCCACAATGTAGGCACACATTAAAGTTTCTTGCTCTACACCATAAACATAAAATTTTTACAAATCAATTTAAAAATTTTTGAAGTACTATTCTAGGGAGGCTTCTGTTCTCTCAGGTAGAGGACAGCCTGCACCCAGGCCCTCCTAACTCTGGCAGCTGTCATTTAATTCAGGTAATGTTTTAATTCCAATCCTCATGTCTGCCATTTAAAAGATCCTGAGGGCAAGAGCCATCCCTTGTCCATCTCTGAAGCTCAGCACAGCTTTCTGTGATAAGCCTTCACATTTAGTCACAAAAATACTTAAAAAAGAGAAGAAAAAAACAAAAAAGGTCAACTTAAATTGGGCCAAAGAGCTCTTCGGTATAATAATCTCTTTCCCTAGGATATCAAAGAGCTTTTTCTTTTTGGAAAAGATATAATTTTCTTCCATTTTGTCTCCCAGATGGTTAAGAATTTAATCCCCATAGCTCTAGTTCCTCAATTAGGTATCCTCTCCATTTAACAGTCTAATTATTTTCCCGTCTTCCTACCTTTCTATCTTGTACTCCCACTTCATGTTTTATAGACTTAGCATCGAAAGGGAAATGAGGATGAGCTTTTCCCACATAAATTGCTATAAATAGTCCCCACTGGGATCCTCAACATCTCCCTGAATCCTCACACAAGTGAGAGTGAAATGAATGCATTTCCAACACCAGGGAGAGGGCTTCAGAATGTGACCTGCTCAACCAGGTGGTCCTGCAGCCTTCACCTCCCTGCGTGGGCGACATGTGCCCAGCACCTGTGTGGAGGCTGATACCCGCCTGCCTTGCCTTCTGCCTCTCTGGCCTCCACCCTTTCCACATGGCTTCCCTGGGGCTTCTTTCCAATCTTTCTTTTTCCTCATGAATCTTGTTGCTCAGAGTAGACCCAGCAACCCACATCTCTCATGACTGCCACCAATGGGGCAGACCACATTTCCTCTGCTGGGGTACTATAATTCAAAAACTAAAGTTCAGTTTCTGGCATCCACTGAAATAGCAGGCTCCACAGACCACTAGCCAAGAGGCAGAGTGGGGCTACTTTGTTCTAGTCTTTAGGCATCAAGGGCTGCTCTTTAGTGTTGGACTATGTGATTTACCCCATCGAGGATCCATCCTTCATGACTTGAGACTCTAATCTCATCTCTGCTGCCAGTGAGTTCAGGCTCTTTCACTTTTTCAGATGCCATCTCCTATGGATGCTATTGCTTTTTTATTTTTGCAAATCTAAATGAAAAGATTTATATAACAAATATATAGGCTTTAGTAGGTACCTCATCCCCTGCTAGCACTTGAAACGTATCTCATCTAATTCTCAGAACAACCTGATGAGGTAGGTTGTGAATTTCCCACTTTACAGATGGGGCAGCCAAAGCACAGAGTGGTTAAATAAGTAGCCAGAGGCCATGGTCACCAAGGGGCACAGTTAAGGTTTGAACCCAGGCTGTCTAGTTCCAGACTTTAACCACTGTGCCATCAAATATGTATGGTTTTTTTGTATATGAGCCCCTTTCCCATCAAACCAAAGTTAAATGATGGTGTAATTCACCATCTGCTAATGAGAAGTGGGAATGAGGTGAAGCATAAGCTCTGGCCTAGAGACCTCCTCCACTGCCTGTCCACCTAAGGCACCTGCCAAACGGAGACACTGCGCACAGTAAAACTCAGGAGGGGAGGACTGTGTCTTTGTCCCTACTGACCTTGTGACTTCTATACGTTCTATGAGTTCTATATATTCACCTCCTTGTTTCTAAGTCTCTCAATGCAGCCCTCTTAGATGGACCAATAAGGAAATTCAGTTAGAAAGCACCTATCTGTGATCACACCTGTCCAAAAAACACCTACAGGAAGAACCCTGACACTTCAGGTCAAAGTCCACCACAGTGATTGAGTCTGTCTTCACTGAATGAAAGAATAAGCAGGTAAAGGAACACTGCATAGTTCTGTGATAAAATTAAAGCTTTTATCTAAACACACATGCACACACAGGTCACCCACACATGCACATACGTACACATGTGCATGGACACACGTCATTATACATACACATTGCTTGAAGACGCATTCCTAGTTTTTAGTGAAATTAAAGATTAAAAATCCAAGAAAACAGTTGCTGATCTGTCTTAGAGAAGGGAAGAAAGGGAGTCATACAGTTACTTAATGGAAAGTGTGTGTAAATCTTCCCTTAAATACTCTCGGTGGTCTGAATGAGACATGTCTGTGTATTTTTCAAGCATAGCAGTGAAGTCTTAGAACTCTGCAGCCAGTTACCTAGGCTTGAGTTCCACCACTGTCACTTTCTAACTATGTGACCTTGGGTACATGACTTAACTTCTCTGTGCCTCAGTTTTGTCAATGGCAAAATAGGGCTAATAACACTACCTTTTTTGAGTTGCTGTAGGAACAATATATATAGACCCATGCCAGCACATAGTGAATGCTCTGTATTATGCAAATCATGTTATAGCTGATGAAATATAATTTTTTTTGGTACTGAGGACTGAACCCAGGGGCACTTAACCACTGAGTCACAGTGTGTTTTATTTAGAGACAGGGTCTTGTTGAATTGCTTAGGGCCTCACTAAGTTCTGAGACTGGCTTTGAACTTGAGATCCTCCTGCCTCAGTCTCCTGAGCCACTAGGATTACAGGCATGCAACATCACAGAAATACAGATGTATTTTAAAGTGTCACTGAGTGCTCAGAGCAGATTTGGCCATTAATGTATATTAATTAATAAAGTAATACTAAAGGTGCAACTACTATTTGTGGGGCCTCAAATACTTTTGGTGTTAAAAATGGGTCTTTATTCTGAAAAAGCTGAGAAGCACTGACCAGGGTTCAATTGGAAAACTGCCTACAGTGCCAACGACAACCTAGCTGCCATTTGGTCAGGTGTGCATTCAGGATCCTACAGCCCTCCACCATGCTGGCTTTTATTTAATAGGCTATCAGTTGGAAAGAGTGCTAGAAATGGAATTTTACAAAGGCATACCATAGTGGTCACAGAGCATCTGAAAGATGCATTTGTGGCAGATTTATAGAAACTCTGATATCTTCCACTTCTGAGATCTCAAAAATACTATCCTAGGCCTACCCTGCAAGATGGGTGGGGATGTTCACCATGCTCCAGGGCCCCCAAATTTCATTTCAACACGCCTAGTTCCAGGATCTTCACATTTGAGACACTGACCTTTGGGCTGAAAGCCCAGGAAGGCCCAAAACCTCTGTTAAAACCTAGGGGTACAAAATAAAGATGCTCCTGGCACTTACTATGGGATTACCTCCTGACAAATCATTGCGAATATCGTAAGTTGAAAATGCATTTAATGCACAAAACTATTTCACTACATGCTTTGCCCAGCTGACCCTAAATGTGTTCAGAGCACTTACAATAGCCTATAGTTGGGCAAAATCATTGACCATAAAGTCCCCCCCCTCCCCCCACTTTTTTAACAAAGGGCTAAATATCTCATGCAATATATTAAATATTGTACTGAAAGTAAAACCCAGGATGGCCTATGGGTATGCTTCTGCACCATCATAAAGTTGAAAAAAATCATAATTTGAACCATCATAAGTTGAGGCCCATCTGTATTTAAAATTTCTGCAAAGTGGATCAAGATTTAGGAGGCACAGGAAATGCTCACTAAATATTTTTCGACTGACTGACTGATGTAAAGGATCAGTCTGGCCTCGAGATGCAGCTTCTCATAAGCAGCCCCCTTCACCCAGGCCATGCGGCCATGGTCTGTTCTTACAACATGGGTCAGCTTCAGAGATAACAGCCTCAGCCAGGAAGAATGAAAATCAGATGAAAAACCAGCTCAGCACCAAAGAAAGAAAGATGCACTTAAATAAAGAGAATAAGTATGCAGCATTGAACTTCTATTTAAAAATGGCAAGTCTGAATATGGCGCAAGGGGTGTTTTCGTTAAAAAAAAAAAAAAAGCCATCATGGTCGATCATGGCTTTGTGTTTATGATTTGTCTTTGAGATGTCAAAATCAACAGCATTACCTGCCTGCCCTGGTAACCCTGATGGCAGGGCTCAGGTTTAATTCTGGTCTGAGGCAGTACTTTTCTCACCCCTTGTGGCACTGGGGACTGAGCTACATCCCCTGTCCTTTTTGTTTTGAAATAGGGCCTCACTAACTTACCCAGGCTGACCTTGAATTTGCAATCCTGCCTCAGCCTCAAGTAGCTGGGACTATAGGTGTGCACCATGGCACCTGGTTCTGAGGCAGTATTTAATAAATGTATGCCAACTAAATGTTGAAGACGAAAAGGTAGAAGAACAGTAAGGCTTCAACAGGCTCAGACTTTTAAAAATCCACGAGTTTTGTCACTTGCACTTTCAAAGATGGTAGATGCTTTCTTAAGGAAGCTCTACTTCAACAATCCCTCGATTTACCTAATCCCATACCCTCCATTCTTATGTAAAACCATCCAGATCAATGCCCTTGGCATATGAAAACTCAATTGGCTACTCAGGTTGATCCGTCTATTTCTGTCCCTACTGGATAGGTTATCTATTGACCAAGAGGTCATTTATGTTTGTTCTCAAACCTGTTTATGTCAGCTGTGCTCATTATTGTATTTGCATAATTATATATTACATAAATGAATGAAGTGTCTGTGCATAGGAAAGAGCTATTGTTTAAGTTGAGTGTTTTGGAAAGACTTGATGAAGAGGAATACATTAAAAGAACTGCTGTCAAATTAGGGGTGGACAAGACAACTATAAAAGACTGTGGGGGGGGCGGGCTGTGGCTGTGGCTCAGTGGTAGAGCGCTTGCCTCGCATGCGTGAGGCACTGGGTTCGATCCTCGGCACCACATAAAAATAAAGACGTTATGTCCATCTACAACTAAAAATTATAAAAAAAAAAGACCGTGGGGGTGTGGGGGAGGAGAAACATACAGAGCTAGAAAGATTTATGGCACTTACTCTGCAAGTGTCTAAGTTCTTAAATATCAAATCTGGAAATGAAAGGATGGAATACAGGTGCAATTCATGCAAATAAAGTGATGCCAAAAGCCGAATGTGATAGATGACTATTAATAACTAAAGCAAAAGTGTCATGAAACAGTACCGCCCTTCTTCCACGCTCATTCGACTCTGAATATTATCACTATTCTAAGCAATTCAATTGATTTTTTAGAAATGTTGATTGTGCCCCAATGAAGAGATTTTGTAACTCGCAGTTTGGAAAGACACCCATTTAATGCTATTCCTTCATTTTATGGATGAGGAATTGAGTTTCACTTAAGGGCTCTATTTAGGTCTGTCAGCCAATGAGTCAGAATTACAACCCTTCTTTCTATATTCTGTGTTCTGCCTACCATCCTGAGCAGCCTTTGCTCAAAAAGCAACTAACCCAGCCCAATTTCTTTTGCAAAACATAGTGGATGACCAGGATACATGCTGGACAGGCAAGGAAGCCTTTCATTCCATCCTGCTGCTCTCTGAGCACTAGCTAAAGCCAGCACACAGGTGTGTGGCTTACTCCAAAACATACTGAGTCTCTTGTGTTACACATATTTGGAACACGTGAGCCTTCTAATTTTAGAATGACTTCAGCTGCATGTGAGAAAACTCTATAGACAATGGAACGGGGAAGCAGTTTGTAGTTCTAAAAAGCTTTTGTGAGATGAGATGAGCAATAAGCAGATCCTTTGCTTGCTGGCTGACCCATGTTCTACCTGTTTTCCAAACAGGTAAAGCTTTAAATGACTTTTCCCTATAAGTTGATTTGCCCTCACTGTATGCACCCTCAGCCCAAATTCACTATCTTGACACTTAAGCCCTGGGTCCCCACCAAGATTGGACCACCATGCCCCTACATGAACTCATGGTAGTGATATTCCCCCTGAATAACCCCACTGAATTTTCCATGTTCTTTCATCATCTCTGAAAAGCCTCCCAGACACTAAATTAGGCAAGCCCTCAAACATGCCCCAATTCCAGGTGGGCATCATTAGACACAAGTAAGAGGAAGGAGAAGTCTAAAGAGCTGCCACGAGTATGCAGATCTTGCCAAGCAAATGGCAGTGGGAAGTTTGGAGCCTCACTCCTGGGCAACCTGAGCAAGGCCCTCACCACACCCCCTGGTCATCTGAGTGAGTCTCATGAAAACACGGAAACCAGATGGGTGGCTTTGGAACTGTACACCATTTCTGAGGGTTAAGCAAGCAGCCACCCAGCAATTTCTTAACCAGGGTGCATTCTGTCCCTTTTAAGGGGCATTAAAAAGCACCTTTTGAAGACAGGTCATAACTCCTTCCTTGGGAGAGCGTGACAGATGTTCTAAGCCGTGGGTGCTGCCACTCTCACCTGCCTCCAGCTAATGTTTCTATGCTCTGCAAGTTGACGACCAACCAGATAAAAATATTCTGTCTCAAACCCCAGACTATTCATTTAACTCCCACAGCGAGTATTTTCTAAATCACACACTAAGTGGTCAGTGAAGTTGCCCATGTTGTAAAGATGCTCTTGTTATGAGTTCCCTTGCTCTTGGTTCACCTGTGGGGTGGGCTCCTAGAGAGAAAGCCTGCTTCTCTGCACATGGTTGTAGCCCCTGGAGTGTTACAATGTGAATGTACAGCAGCTTCCAGTTCCAAATAGTCATTACTTGATATCCCTGAGGGATTGGTTCTAGCACATCCCCTAACCTTATGGACACCAAAACCTAAAGATGCTCAAGTCCCTTCTATAAAATGGCATAGTGTTTGCATATAACCTACACACATCTCCTGTAGACTTAAAAAATCATCTCTAGATTGCTTATTGTGCTTAATATGATGTTAATGCTATGCAAATAGTTCAGGGGATAGTGACATTCAAAAAAGCCTGCACATGTTCAGTAGAGATGCAATTTTTTCCCAGATATATTTGATCTGCAGCTGATTGACGATGTGGAACCTGTGGACACAGAGGGCCAACTGTATGTCATGGTCACATTACCACTCCTCTGAGTCCACGGCAGGCATCACCAATTGATCACCACAGGATTCTTGAAAACTTGAAGACAGATTTATAATCCCTCCTAATCCAGCTCTCCAAGTCCTCTCTACCAATCCATCAGTGTTATGTGAAGAATCTTAAAGGACAATCAAGTCCAATAGTTGAGGAAACAAATCCAAACAGCAACCTGATGAAAAATGACTTGGCCAGGGACCTAAGAAAACTGGAACCATGGGGGCCCAAACACCAAGATCTGGGCCTCCAACCTAAGGCCCCATTGCCTTCCACTGTCCCAACAAAAGTAAATGTATGAGAAGAATTTGCTGATGATGATCCAATTTCTAATGCCTCTGGTATCATTTCCCCTCCATATTTGAGGACCTAAGAGACAGGAAGAAAGGAAATCTGGAAGAGAAAGACCAAGGGCAACTGTCAAGTAAAAACATCATGGATCCTCCTGCCCCCAAAATGCACAAGAAAACTACATGAGATCAGTCTCCTGTTTCTTGGAGCCCCATTACCACCCTTGATTGGCAGATGGAGCTTGCAATTTTCTCTCCACAATGCTCCTCTACTGGCTGGGCTTCTCCCCGAGTACTCCTATGGCCCTCTATCTCCAGTGTTACCAGTCAAGAATGTATCCAAAGCTATCCTATATCCATTATGGCTTCGCATTCCAGTCCACAGAGTGAAAAGACCCAATCCTACCTTTGCATCTAATGGATGGTTCTGGGATTTAGTAAATGAGCCCACTGACATCCAGGACAAGGGAGTTAGGGGGGACACAGATGGGAAAGTCACTCAGTATGTAAATGAATACATTTTATGTAAACTGTGCTCACCTGAAAAGACATTAAAATCAAAAAGCACAAAATTAAATACAGTCTCATCTATCCTCCATATTAAGTATCTGAAGAAAGGAATTAGTGTTGCTTCTGTTGGCATGGTAATGAAACTACAGTTTTGTACGTAAAAGTCCTTATCTGTTAGGATGCATATTGAAATGTTCACAAGTGAAATTGGCTTTGCTTTAAAACACTCAAATTTCCAAAGGGAAAAATAAACAAAGGAAGGTAGGTAGATAAAAGAAAAACGGCAGAGGGATGCTAGTTGCAGAAGCTAGGTGATAATATATGGGGATAGATTTCATTACAACTTATCATCTTCTGTGGTTGAAGATGTCTATATACAATGCTAATAGTTTCACTTATTAAATTAGCCAACAGTTAAATACACATGCATGTACACACACATGCTCACTCCAATGCCAGGTAGTTTTAAGTGTGGCTGGTGGGTGTTGGTCCCCAATTTGAGCTTCACCCACACAGAATTTCAGGATTGTCCAGTGAGGCCAGAGTGGGGAGGGAAGGTGTGGAATAGGGTGGTAAGATTCACCAGGTCTAAAGAAAGAGAAAGTAGAGCAAACAAGTCCAATTTAGTCACCAACCCCTGTCTTTGGAGGGGTGACCATGATGTAGACATCACCATTTGAATCTGTCTCTTGGTCCAGCCCCCTCTGGACTCATGGCTGGGTTTTATGGTGCAAAGCAGAAAGCAGAAGTGGAGAGAGCCATTTCATTGATCTCTAAGACACTGGGGTACCAGTCCTGTGGCTAAGTGCCCCATCCAGCAGACAGACAGGCAGCCCCTCCCCTATACACAGGGGCCAGCTCTGGGGCTCAAGGTTCTCTGGACATTGGATGCACCCTGCTTCTGCCCTCACCTGCCACCTCAGGTCTCAAGTAGCACTCTCAGTCTGTAATAGGGTCATGTGCAGCCCTGCAGGGGTTTGACTGTGGTTTTCTGACTGACATCACAATGAGGAAGAACAAACCCCAGAGACTAGTTGATGTCCAAGATTCTCACAGGAGGAAGTCCAGAAAGGAAAAATGGAACAGAGGATGGCCACTGCTGCTGTGAGGATAGTTGTTTTCTGGATTAATGTATCAGGTTCCCCAGAAGGGCCAAGGAAACCCCAAAGAGCCTAGGCAGAAGCAATGCCAGGCCCTAAAGGAATAGGCTCAAAGATGACATTCCTCAGGCTCTTTTTGTCTGGATGGATGGATGGAGACTTGGAGGAAGGGGTAACAACCAAGAGTGTACCCTTCCTCATGGATGGCAGCACCAGCCTTTACCATCATCCTATTGTTCCTGAAAGTAACTCAGTAGAGAACCTGGCTCTTGACCTACCAGGTCCTACTGCAAGGACCAGGAGAGATTGCAGAGAGAGCTGGGGAATCAAGGATGGAGGCCCAGGGCACAGGCCTCCATCCAACCCATCTGGCCCAACCTCAAGGTCTTTATGCCTCATTTCAACCCTTCAAGGCCAGGAAGTGCATGGAAAACACGGGAAGCATCTCAGCCCATCCAGATGCCTTAAGATAAGTATCAAATATCAGAACTGGTGGTAACCCTTACTTGGTTCAGTGTCCAGGCTCCCTCAAATGATATCCAAAATGTAAGTGGTGCTCCTGTATCAGTACTTTCTAGTGTTTGGGCAGGTGATCAGAGCTCTATCTGTAGGAGGGGCTGATGCTCTTGGAGTAAATGCATCCTAGGATCAGAGTTGAGGCAATCTGAGAACACACAGTGGAGTCACTAAGCTATCATTTCTTTCCCCTGTATGTTCACATTGGAGCCCTTCATGGTGTGGGAGGTAATTCAAAAGTCAAAGAAATGCTTCATGGGAATTTTGATAGACCCTGGAATCCAGAAGCGTGGCTTTGGGATGGACACATGCACCCTCTTCCACCATCTCCAGCTTAGATAAAGCACTACATAGAAAGAGAGAGGCATTTCCTTCTGGGTCAGCGTGGGTCACCAAGTGGCTTGAGTACCCTAAGGGTTCAAATGCATCAAGGGCAATAGTGCCAAGAGGGGACTGTGGGGCTGCAGAAGCAGTGGTACGCAGTGGGGTTGGCAGCATCACCTCCAATGGGTTTGGATGGAAAAGTCTGGAAGAAGTGAAAAGCAAATGACCAGAGACGCTGTGCACGTGGTTAGAGAACTTAAAAATACATGAGAAATATCACCTCCCACTGGAGGCTCCTGAAATTACTAGGAAGACATAGCAGGGGTCTTCTGCAATAGCATGGGGAAAAAGCAGTCAGGGAAACGTACCATGTTAACAAGGGAACAGTGAGGCTGGCACACTCGTGTGCTGCTGGTAAAAATCAGCACAGTGCACTTGGAAAGCCATTTTTGGCACTTAATACCAAGAGTCATAAATGCATGTATTCCTATTCTCAGAGACAGAGCCTCAGAAAGAATCTGAAGGAAGAAAAAGCTTCTAGGTAGGAAGAGGTGTAGCATCATAATTTAAGACACTGGGAGCCCCATAAATATTCAATGGGGATGCTTCATTAAACCCCACATGCCCATTTTAATGGAACACTGGGACAGTTTAAAAGGATTGATTTCAGGACTTTCCCACAACATGGAAAAATGTGTAACCCCAACCCCTGAGTTTACAAAACAGGGATCAAAATCACTGGGACTAATCATATCAACCCACAAACACACACACACAAAGGCAAGGCCCAACCATGCCTTGGAACGTTGTCACGACGAGGGTTTTGCCTGCTGTACTTCCCACTTTCCAGAATGCTGATCTGAGATCTTTAAAATGAAACTATTACTACACATATCAAAACATAAACCAGAAAACTACTGAGCACAGATCAGCAAGAAGTGCACAGGGGCTTGGGAATCTGATCACAGCACAAGCTGGAAAAGTGTGGATGGTTCTGAACTCCCGGGCCCTCAACCTCTTCCCAGGATGCCTGCCCGAAGTGGCTGTCTGAACAGCGAAAGGGAGATGGGAGAAGACTTTCCTTGAGCTCCCTTCTGCCTGCCAGGAGGACAAGAGAGGATGTGGAGAGGGCTCAGGGACAGGCAGGTACATGCGGGCAGGAGCCCAGGAAGGGAGCTCCTCTGGTGAGGACGCAGGCCCACAGTGGTCACGCTCCAACTGCCACACCCTGTCTGCATCCTAGGGAGGCTGTACTCACCACTCAGGGGGGACGTGCTGTTCTCCAGGGCTTGGCACACAGCCAACACGATACCTGTGGGGGGAAGCAGAGAAAGGTAAGTGTCTACTCAGCACAGTGCTTCCTCAGAGGACTGGAGGGCGGGCCCCTTAAAAGGCCAAGTGTTGGTAGTTTTCCAAAGGGGTCAACAGACAGCCAAAATGGCTACCTCATTTGTGGGGCTCAGTGCAAAATGAAAACATAAAACCCCTGTTCCAAAAGGAGGGAAAAAGCACCCAGGAAAGGCACTATAAATATCAATGTTTTCCTTCCTGCCATAGTCTCTCTCTTGGCCTGTCATGGTGAACTTTTTTTTCTTTTTTAAAAAAACACCTTGGGGCTGGGATTGTGGCTCAATGGTAGAGCACTTGCCTCGCATGTGTGAGGCACTGGGTTCGAGTCTTAGCACCACATATAAATAAATGAATAAAATAAAGGTCCATCAACAACTAAAAAAATTTTTTAAACACCTTATATTTTTATAATGGGAAAATATGCATATTTGCCATTTTAACCACTTTTCAGTGTATACTGCAGTGACATTAAGTACATTCACTCCATTATGTGTGTCATAGAATTTTTTGTTTGCTGTGTATGTCATTGCTTATCATAAGGGCACCTGCAGGATGATCGCAGCCCATCACAGGTACACAGGGACCCTGGTAGTAAGGTGTGCAAGTGAGCCAGGGACCTACAAGTTGTTGGGTTTTCTCTCCAGGCAGCCGCTGGGCCAATGTGGTGCAACCCAACTAGGGTAGGGAAGTCCAGTCAGGTGTCTGTTCTTCTCAGGGACAGGGTGAATGGGTGACCCCCAAGGGTAGTGCACCCTCCATGGCAGAATGCACCAGGTACCTGGATCACGGATGGGGAGAAGTTTGTCCCTTTCTGATTGCCCACTGAACAGGCTGTGGGGCTGCCAGCCTGGGATGGTGACAGCTGCCACCATGTTCCACCATACCTAACCCCAACATTTTCTGTGTCTGGGGCCCACCAGGGGCAGAACAGAGCTGAGGCAATGACCTACTCAGTGGAGGTGGAGATGGTGGTAGACAGGACCAATATTGTAAGCCTGCGGTACAGTTATCATCCCGCTGGGCTTCCCTTACAAGACACAGATCCTAAGATAAAGCCAGGACAATTTCAAGACTGCAGCTGCAGAGCATTAAACCTCCAACCCAGAGCCACCATGAATGTGGGGCTCGGTGTGACCTGCAAAGTCACCCCTGGCCACAGATGACCTTATGTGCCCTCAAGTTATACATTAGAGGTTTCTGGAAACAGAGCAGCAAAACTCCAATGAAGAAGGAAACTTTTCTGAGTTGTGCAATCGGCACGAATTAGCTTCCCCAAACTGAAATGCAGAAAGTAGTCCCCACGGCCATGCAAAGGGGCTGGACCTCACAGGTTAGCCCAAGGCAGATGCAGCTAGTCAGCACAAAAAAAAAAAAAAAAAAACAAGAAATGTCCTGTCTGCTACTTTTCTACAGCACAGGACCCCCACAACCTCCACCAGGCAAGCTGTGAGAGCTCCTTGCCCTTCTTCACTTAGGGTATGGACACAGGAGTCCTGACTCTCGGAGGAAAACACGTCTGGAACAGAGAGAGCACCTACACTCACATAAGTGCTTCCTATTGCTTTCAGTGCCTGGGCCTGGTGCACATTTCCCAAATATTGCTACAGAGTCTTGCATCAGATATTTGGGCCAAAATTAGGGTGGGACAAAGGCATTAGGAGACAAAAGGAGTAAAGTCACAGACATGTTCCCCATGCAATTCTTTCTTGTGGCACCGCAGATGCTCATTTTGGAAGCAAGCCTTTTAGAATTCCCCCGAGACGTATCAAAGGGTAAATATGGACTGCACACACCTAGTGCCCAAGCAGGGTTCGTCGGCTGCAGCCAGAAAGAGTCATAGTGGTTGCATGCTAGAAGCCCAGGAACAGTCTCCTTCTGACTATCAGCACTGCTATAATCCACTCTGGGCTCAAGTCAGCAAGGGACCCCTAATCACATCAAGGGACGACTCAGGAGATGCCTGGCATACCTCTCCAGGGGGATCATGACTGGTCTGTCATGAACTGTCCCTAAACTAATAATGATCTTCACGCCTCCTTCCCTGCCCTGTACCCTGTCAGTCAAGGTAAACGCGGTCTAGTTCCTGGGCTCCACGTCAGCCTCTGAAACACAAACACCAACTCTCCAGGAAGAAGAGGGTGTGTGCTGGGGCCCATTCCCCCAGCCTGGGGGCAAGTGGCTTCCCCTCTTTCTGTTCCTCACCTGTAAGCAATCAGCTGCCAGAGTCACAAAGGTGTTTTGGGAATTAATTAAAGTTTGCAAAACCACCATGTTCCACAGATGAAAGGCACTGAGGTTTTTATTCATAATTTGAGCAATACAAGAAGAATAGTTCCTTTCTATACACTCACGTTCCCATGGAAAACATCTTCCTGAGGCCCTGGCTGCACTTGGCAATCCAGATTCAAGTGCTGCTTCAGTAGAGGCCCCAGGACCAGGATGGCCTCTGCTTTCTTTTCACTACATGGTGAGCTCCCTAAGGGAGTCTTGGACCAGGAAGACAGGGGTCAGACCTCTTTTCTCAGGTCAGGCAAGGGCAGTAATTGGGCAAGAACAAGCTCCAGACCCAGGACTTGAGTTTTGCATAATCTCACTTTGTCCTTACCATAAGCCACAACACTGGCACTTCTCAGCCTCCCTGCCTTCCGGTCTAGCTAGTGGGAATACCCAACTGTGCAGTTGAAGAAACTGAGGCTTGGAGAAGCTAAGACATTTGCACAGGTTGCAGCAGCCAAGTTCAGACTCAAGCCTGTCCAATTGCTGTGCCCAAGCCTGTCATGAAACACTGGTGGTGTGTATTCATCAGTTACAGAGCCCCTGTCTCAAAGGACAGATTCTGCAGGCCCAGGGGTTGAAGCTTCAACATTCTCTTCTGGAAGCCATAACCATTACCTCTTGGGATTTCCCCACTCCAACTTCCCCCCACAGGCAAGGACTGCAGAGGGACTGTCCAATCTGCTTAAGCCCAGGAGTCCAGAGCTCTGGTTACATGGCTCTCCTTGGAAAGCCAGACTATGAAGGCTTTCTAGAAAACCATGGCTTTGGCAGGCTCCAGGGCTTACGAGATACAAAAGGAAGAAGAGGGAGAGTCCAGCCATAGGGCCAGCCACTGCCCGCAGAGGCTCAGGGACAGTCCAGATGCAGGCTCTGTGGCCACAGCCCCAGATTCCTCCTGCCTGTGTTTCAATGCTATTAGCCACCAGCCCTCAGGACAGGAAGGTAGGCTTGAGGGCCACCCATCCAGCTTCCCTCTAGGACAGGAATCCTTCATCGGCCGCTCCTGCCAGCATCCTATTTCTGTCTAAATAGCCCCAAAGCGGGAAATCCCACGACTGTAAACTTCAAAAAAGAAAAAGAAAAGAAGGAGGTGGTGTTGAGGGGAAAACCACACATAACGGAAGAAAAAAAAATCTCATGAAAGCCGGATCCTCATCCCCCAAGGCAGAGGCAGAAGCCAGCCAGGCTGGCTCTCGAGGCAGACAAGGGTAGCAGTGCTGTGATCCAGCTGTCTGGAACTCAGACAAGAGTTCCCAACAGAAACAATGCAGAGTCCTGCCTGTTCATCAGGAGTTCCCAGAAGTGGAGCCACCCCGAAACCCATCCACAGAGATGCCAGTGGGAAGTGCTGTTGAGGGATGAGGGACACCCATGTTCCCCCCTGCAGGATGCCCCTGTTCCAGCTCCTTGCTCCTACACAGGAACTGGCAATTCTGGACAGGGACCCACATGGTGTCTTCGGCATGCAACACTCTCAATTAACCACCACCTGGTGACCACCTCTTCTATGAGCACTCAGACCTGGAAGGAACATCCTCTGGCCATTGGCCACCCCAACAGAGGTGATCATGTCCTGCTCTGGCATCCACTGCAGCCAATATTTGCCTCTAGGCTCCTGCCTACTCCACAGGACGGGTCAGTGGTTTCCCACTAAACATCAAGAGCTCAATGTCTCATGTATGTTTGGGTCCCTAAGCCAGGCTGCCCTAGTGAACGGCCAGGTTTGGGGGTTGGGGATATGTAGGGAGGCTGGAGGGAAGTTGCACCTTTGGCTGCAAGATGCTCTGGGTTCCAAGGAGGTGGTAAGGACAGATGAAGAGTGATGCAGGGCAGAGGGGTAGCACTTGGGCTAGAGAGTGGGGCAGAAGGGAGTGTGGGTGTTCAGGGGGCTCTCAGGATCCCCCTTTCCTCTCCTACCATGCTTGGGGTTAGGGGTCATGAGGAAAGAGCCAGGAGCTTGGGAGTCTGGAATCTAGAGTTCACAGAAGTGGAGCCACCCTGGAACCCATCCATACAGGTGCCAGTGGGAAGTGCTATTGAGAGATGGACACCCATGTTCCTCCGGCAGGGTGCACCTAGAGGGTGGGAATCCTGTGGCTCAGTTCAAGGTCTGCAGAGGCACCCAGGTAGGCACAAAAATACACATAAGTAGGTCACACGGAGCCCAGGAGCTCCCAGTACAGGTTCATGGCATCTTCCCTTATGAATTATATCCGAACATTTAAATTTTATTGGCAAGTATTATAGGATTTTACCAGCATAGCAAGAATTGCCCAATTTGATCAATATTTTTAAAATCCCAAAAGTTGACATCCAGGTGAAGACGCTAGCTTCAGAACAAGAATTGATTAGGAAGAAGGAAAAATGAAATGCACTGCAGGAGAGCTGGTGGGACCAGGGTACCAGGAGGCAGGCCCCGCTGAAGACGATCTGTCTGTTGATTAGGAAATCAGTGCCCGAAGCGGTCACAAGGCATCCCCAGTGGAGAACAGCTGTGCTCTCTCTCCTGGGAAGAGGTGACAATTCACTTTTGGCCCTGTTCCCAGTGATGCCAGCACACTAGCTCCAGAGAACATCAGGCAGAGCTGCAGAGGAATTTGTGGAGGAACTGGCCAGACAGGATTAGGAAAACTCTGGGGATGGCAAGGAGAAGAGTTTAGAAATATGTGACATGGGAATGAATCACCTTGGGTAGATGGCCCCATGGGACAGAGGGCTCTGTCATAATCCCAGCCTCTGGAGCACTACTTCCAAAACACAGGTTTGACCTTGTGACCCAGGGAGAGAATCTGATGGAGAAATCCCCTGAAAAGACTAGTGTTGTGTTCAGGTGGCAGAGCAGAGAAATCAGTGATGCAGGGTGGAGAGCAGCCTTTAGTTAAACCTCCACCAGCCAGTGAGGTCCTGATACCTGTTCCCAAGCACAGCCATGTCAGCAAACAAGACATTTCTGTGCTGGGGCAGGTGGTGGAGGAGCCTGATGGGTCTCTGGAATTGCTATCTCACATGGTTCAGTTATGAGATTATTCTCATGGTTGCTATTATGATTAATAACAGCAGCTACAATATTTGTGTGATCACTAACTATATGCCTGGCATCATCTCATTCAATAGAGTTCAAAATAGGAACTATAGGTTCAGCATCCATCCCCTATCCAAAATGCTCTGGACCAAACATTAAGATGTACAATCTTTTCAGATTTGGGTATATTTTCATATATGTAAAATGAGATATCTTGAGAGGGAGACCCAAGTCTAAACATGGAATTCATTTGTTTCATATACACCTGATATGTGTAGACAGAAGGTAATTTTATACAACATTTTTAGCATACCTTCATTTTGACCACAACTCATTACATGAGGTCAGGTGTGGAATCTTCTACTTGTGGCATCACGTCAGTGCTCAGAGTTTCAGATTTTAGCCAGGCATGGTGGTTCATACCTGCTGCTTGGGAGACTGAGGTGGGAGGATCAAGTTCAAGGCCAGCTTTGCCAACTTAGTTAGACCTTGTCTCAAAAGTAGAAGTCAAAAGGGCTGGGGATATAGATCAGTGATTGAGCACCACTGGGTTCAATCCCCAGTAGCAGAAGAAAAAAAATGTTTCAGGTCTTGGAGCATTTTGGATTTCATATTTTTGGATTAGGGGTGCTCAACCTGAATTATGCTCACATTTTAGAGGTAAGAAAGTGGAGATACAGGGGGTTAAGTAGTCTGCTCAGGGTCCCTCAGTTTGCAAGTGACAGGGCCCAGTTGGTTCCATTTTGCTCCACAGCGCTCCCAAGGAGTACAGAGAGCACACGTGTGCTAGAAAATGTCAACTCCTCCTTTCTTACCTGGATATAAGTAGATATGGGAAGTGATATGGGGGAATATAGACTAGATCATCTATGAAGGTGTCATGTCACCTCTTCAATCTTGGTCTCTTTATCTTTAAATAGCAGAGAGGGCCAGAAGATTTACCAGATCCTGGAATTCTGGGCAACTATGAAGACATAGCTGTCTATCTTCCTCAACTCTCCAGCTGGAGGCATACTGGCTTGGCTTCAATTCCTTATAAGTGGATCCTCTAATTTCAGTTGGGGATCAGGCAAAAAAAAGTCTGTGTGTACATTGTTTCAATGAGAGTGTGCTTGCTTTATGACAATTTTGTCTTCTGATTTTACATGGCATTTATATCAATGATCAAAAGATGAATGAGATCCTAAAACAGGGAATTTCCCATGTCTACATTTTCAATGCAGACTTAATGTTGGCTTGCTAAGCTATCCTAAGGTCATAGCCCATTAGAGTAAGTGAACTTGGGATCCTCAGCTGTCCTTCCCAATGGCCTCTGGGGTGGCCAAAAATAGTAAAGTTCAATTTGATGAGTCTAAGGCAATACCTGTGATTATGACATCATAGGAAATAGGCCAGCTTTATCTGAAAGCTCACAGGACTTTCCTATATCTGTCTAAATAGGTCCAAGAATGGGAAAAACTGAAGTGTTCAGAATGAACTTTCAGGATCAGAGAGGCAAGAGAGATTAGCAGATGGGGCCAGCATCATAATCCACTACCACTTTTTTAAAAAAATATTTTTTTAGTTGTAGATGAACACAACAGCTTTATTTATTTTTATGTGGTGCTGAGGATCAAAACTAGTGCCTCACACTTGCAAGGCAAGTGCTCTACCACTGAGCTACAGCCCCAGCCCTCCACTACCATTTTTTAGTTCTGACTTGGGGTCTGTCATGGCAGATCAGAAAGGACTTTTGCCACCAGACCTGGGTTCAAATCCTGATCTACCTCTCCTTGGCCATGTGACCCAGCATCCACATGATCTAACTTTGTGGAGCCTTGGTGTCCTTCTGTAATGTGAGGACAACATTCCTCATAGGACTATTGCAAGGATTAAGCAAAATGAGCAAAACCAGAGTAGGCAAAGTCCCTAGACCACTGCAAATGCCCACTAAACATGGCAGTTGAGGGTGCTTCCTCCTGGTTTTTCTCCTTGGCTTGTTTCATCATAACCTCCAGAAGTTCAGAACAAGTAGATGGTCCTGGTTCCCCATTCCTGCCCTCCCTGGGACTTACCAAGAGGACTTCAACAAAGGGGTTTTACTTGAGGCCCCAGGGTCACTTGGCTGCAGGCCAGTGATATTCGAGGGCACTGGAATAATATGCCTTTCAAGGGTTTAAAAAAACTATCATTTACTTTTGTTCATTAATCAAATATTTAATGAGTGTCCACTTACTGTTACCAAATTTTAGAAAGAAAAGAAGAGATGAGATCTGCGACACACCCTCAAAAATGACCGAGCTACCTGGGACAGCAACAGAATCCACACTGTCAGAGAAAACTGGAGTCATCCACTCTACCAGGAAGGTCGACAAGCACGGGCTGAAGTCACTGCTACCACCCGCCAGAGGCACTGGGCTGATCCCATAGTCCCAGTGATGCTTTCGCACCCCAGCACTATCTCCACCTCCCCAACTCCCCATGCCAAGGCCCGCATATCGAGCCACAAGTTCAAAATTAACTCCACCTCGTCCTGGGTTCTGGGTGGGACTGAAGACCCAGCAGCCACCCATCAGCCCCTTTCTCCTTTACCCATTCAAGCCACGCCCTCCTCCACAGTGGCATCCATCCCCTGCATCCCTACCGCCCTGCCCCAGCACAGGCTTCGTCTCTCCCTGGGCTAACCCAGTAGCTGACAGACGGGTCCTCCTGCCAACAGCCTTTTTTACTTTTGCCCCTGCTGCCAGAGTGAGCTTGCTGACTGTATCAGTCCTTTCTTCCACACGCTCCATGGGCTCCACACCACTCAGACCCAGTCCAGAGTTCGAAGCATAGGTTCAAAGTACATGACCTGCATCCAGACCTTATATCCAGCCACACTCCCCACCCCAACCCGATGTACTTAGCAGCTGGCACCCAGCTCAGTGCCTTGGGCTCCTGCCCTTCAGATCCTCATCCAAGTTCCTTGCAGCTACTGACTTTTGTTTACCTCCCCAAGCTTCAGTTTCCTTTGCTGTAAAAGGACATAAAGAGGTATCCATCTTTTCTACAAGTTTATTGTAAAGAAGAAATGGGGATGGGGGAATAACACGTGAGAAACGTGTAGTATATTAATTGGCACGTAATAAACATGCAACCAATGGCAGCTGCCATGGATCGTAACTAATGTGATGCTGATCTCAAATGTTTAACGTGATGGACATACTCATTACCTTGACCTGATCATCACACAATGGACACGTATTAAAACATCACATTGGGGCTGGGATTGTAGCTCAGTGGTAGAGCGCTGGCCTCGCATGCGTGAGGCCCTGGGTTCGATCCTCAGCACCACATACAAAGCAATGAAGACATTGTGTCCATCTACAACTAAAAAAAAATATTTAAAAAAACCCATCACATTGTACTCCACAAATACGTACAATTATTATGCATCAATAAAATTTTCTAATGTTGATCTCTTGAGCTGCCACACCCCTTCCTCTACCCATGGGAATCCCATTTGCTCCTCAAAGCCTTGCTTGAATGTCAGAAGGAATCATTCCTTTCTCAGAGCAGTCCTTATTTTATTCTGACTTGTGGTACGGAAGCTTTCACATCTTATCTGTCTTCCCCCTCTAGTGTGGCCAGAAACCATCCCTTACTCTTCTCTATCCTAACACCTGGCACCTCATTAGGTGTTCAGTTAGGTTGAACTGAATTTCTGAGAGGTCACCAGCTTGAGAAGGGAGTTGGAGGGGGCCGAGCAGTGACAGTGTGCCGATGGAGAACAGGAAAAGCAGCCGATCCTTCTTACGTTCCTTACTTCCTAAAGCATAGGTCATGGTCTTTATTTTGATTTCAGTGAAGATGGAACACACCTGAATCTGACATTCATTCTTTCATTCATTCATTCTAGTGCTTACTGAGGGCCTACCCCATGGCAGACACTGTTCTGAAGGTGGCTGAAGAGGGAGGGCGGAACTAGAAGTCCCTTCATAACCTCTACAGCCCACTACTCCTATGAGAAATGCTCTTTATTCTTGAAAACCATTACTTTCAACTCTGCTATAAATGTCTGGCTACACCATCATTCAGTTTGATGTTAAAATGTGTCTATTTAAATAATGATGTTAAATAGTGTTACTAGATTAGAAAATCCATGGAGGAGTGAAGGAAATGTGGTCCTTATCCAAGGCCTGGATTGAAGTCAGCTAAACTGGCCTGCCGGGTGACCCTGAGTCATTTGGTCACCCTACGAGATGACCCCTGAAACATTTTGTTTTTCCACTCAGTTTTGTTGGCTTTTCCTGAGACTTGAATGAGAAAATGGAAAGCCCTGTACTTAGTGGCCCTCAAGGAGGCCTGGACATATCTCAAAGGGGAGACCAAAGGAGTGAACAGGGG
The DNA here is from genome assembly GCA_028644305.1 of Xerus rutilus. Taxonomy (NCBI): domain Eukaryota; kingdom Metazoa; phylum Chordata; class Mammalia; order Rodentia; family Sciuridae; genus Xerus; species Xerus rutilus. The sequence goes on along the minus strand of CM053411.1, from coordinate 27,196,530 downwards.
TGTCTGAGTTCATTCAATGACAGCTTACCCAGCCCAGGGAGCACTCATTGTCCACTCTGCTCAGGGCTCCTCAAGCAAAGATGGAATGTGCCACAGCTGTTACAACTTTAGACCAGGACACACAAATTGAAGCAAACACACTCAAAGGTGTTCCTCTGAGTAGCTCCAATGCTCCCTGTTCAAGCCCTTTCCTCTACCCCAAAGGCTCTACCTAGTCCAGATCTTCCAAATACACCAACTCATTCCCTCCCTTCTGGTCACTCTCCTAACTGCCTGACCTCATTTCTACCCAGCCTTCCAGGCCCTGCACAACCCCCACACTCTCCAAGATGTCCCCGGTGCTGCAGCAGGCAGGGTTCTCCTCTTGCACCCCTGATACTCATCAGTGATGGAGCCAGGAGGGGTTTCTCCTTGGGTCACCCACATGGACCACTCAGAGTTCCCTGCCCCTCCCTCTTAGCCCAGATCTCATTTCTCACCATCTCTGATTTAGGGCAACTGATTTACTGTCTTCCCTTCCCTACTTCAAGGGACAAGTAAGAATATTGGCAAAACACTTTGCGCTATTTAAACTAACAAATGCCCAGAAGTGACACCCCATGGCACAGGGTTAGCAGGGAAGTGACATAACTGCAAAGGGGGTGACGTGTGCTCTTCCTGACAGAAGCATGCAAAAAAATAATCAATAAAAGTCACAGAAACCCACACAGGAGAATGCCACTGCCTGTCGAGACACCTTTGATCCTGGCAGGTGTGACACCTTACACTGCTAGACATCTCTAGTAGCCCTGATGTCCTCACCCACTTCAAAGTCTGACAGAACAATGCCACCCACTGACCTGCTCATCTGAGAGGACCCCCTCCTATAAAGCAGAGCAAACAGCATCCAGAGGCAGCACATCTTAGCTAGCAATCAATTAGTTAATCAGGATTCAAGGCACTGAGCACCTGCGGGGTGATGAGGAAGGCCCTGTGCTCCTGCCTAGATATCTGCACAGATGTAGGCCACACCCAGTTTTTGCCAGGAGGGAGCAGACCTCTTGTGTAGGGTTAAGGTTTATCAAAGACCTGGACCAGGGCTGGGTGCTGGGTCAAACTTCCTCTTTCTCACAGCCTGCTCCTGCGCTGGCTCCCCACCCAAGTTCCTAGGATTATAAGGCAAGAGGGCAGCATTGCTGAGCTTCTCGGGCTGGCTGGACTTCCCCAGCCACGAATCACTTGCAGGCTCCATAGGGCCAAGCTCTGATACCGCAAAGACACTGTTCCAAGCAAGGTGCTCTGGAAACCTGCTCCAGCTGGCTGACGCTGTGATCTGAGCCTTGAGGTGTCTCTGGAAATGGCTACACTTGACTTTCCCAGAGTCCTAGAAGGAGGGAGGAAGAAAGAAAGGCTGGGGGAGTGGACCAGAGACAAGGCTAGGGATCCACTGGCAGATACTGTAGCTCTGTGGGCAGGGCCCAGGCCCTTTAGAGACATGATGGCTAAGCAGTGAAGTACAGGAACCAAATGACACCTTAGCACGAGTCCCAGGGATGTGACAAGCTGGCGCCCCCTCAGTGTAGGCCCACTGGCCCCATCCCAGCTTCCCTGGCCTTATGGTGGCCCCAGAATTGCCATCCTCTGGGCCAGGTCAGCAGTGGTTCTGCTTATTTAGACCTCAAATAAGCAGAGTTGGCCTCTTGTGAGCCCCAACCTAGCCAGGCACATCCCCTCAACTGTGGCAGGGCCATATGTAGACATCCCTCCCTGCTGGTGGCTTAGAAGTAGGGTATGAGCAGGGAGGAGACAAAAATAAGCAATCCTTGAACTCTGCCCCATTTCCTCATGTGAATGACAAGCTCATCCCTTCCCACTACTCCACAACCCCAGAACCGACCTGCAGAGGCTTGGGGTTTGTGCCAGCATAAATACCAGTGTGACTTGGCAGAATCTCCAATCAATGCAGTGTCAGCCTGGGTGCGGGAGCCACTTGGGGGCGGGGACAGCACTGCCCTCGTGCTTATCACCACCTCCACCATTGCCCTCAGAGAGCTCATTTGACCAGATAAGGCGACTGATTGAGAAGCAAGGCCAAACAGAGGAGGCAACAAGTCCCCAGAGCTACAGATCTCATGAGTTAAGGGGGAAACACCCGTCAGCTTTTGTAGGCCCACATTTCTTAACTCACAATACATTGCAAGCTGGGAAAATGTCTCAGTTCTTTTCCCAGAAGTAAAAGGCAGGAGCTGGGGAATGGGGGAGGGGGGCAGAGTAGGGAACAGGTGTCAAAGGCCTGGGTGACAAGTACAGGCATCAGCTACCAAGGGGCCCCAGGGAAGAGGGGGTTCAGGGTGCCAGACTTTATCTTTCACTGGAAGACACCACCAGACCATCCCCTGGCTCAGGGCTTCTCACCAGTGGGAGTATACCTACCTGGAACACCCAGAAACCCCTGGGGGTAGTTTCTGATTGCCACAATGACTAGGGGAGCACCCCTGGTATTTAATGGGTGGGACTAAGCATGCTAAGTTTCTGTAATGCACAGGAGCCTGTCCTGCTTAAGATGCTAACAGTGCTTCCTGTTGAGACACTGTGGACCCCAATAGGGAAAGTCCCTTCAACCACAGGCCAGTCAGCTTCCAACAGCACCTGGGCAGAAGTGCCAGAAACTGGGGAAATGGAACTGGCTGGTAGTCATAGGAAGTGACAGGGTCACTCATCAGAGCCTTGTATGTGGTCTCCAAGAAGCTTCTAGTGGACTGTGGTGATCTGCTCCACCCTCATTTAACTGGGATGCTCTGCCCCGTCAGTTGTTCTCTCCATCCTGTGGTCCATCTATGTCTTTCTCTAGTAACCCAACAGGAAGACTGTACATAAAGCAACACGACTGACAGGCTGCTAACAAAATGATCCCCAGTGATTTATAGCTGGGGGTCTAAGGAGACTCAAAAGTCCAAGGGAGGGAACATAGGGTGAGGCATTCGACTTTTTCCTGGTTCCCTGCTGGGCTTTAGCGCTCTGAGGTATTTCCCTTGGGCCACCACAGGTTCTCACGGCCACGCAGGTTCTCATGGCCATGTGTAGCAAAGCTGCTTAGCAGAGGCTACAAATGCACTCACTTGGTCATGAGGAAGAGTCATTTGCTGACTGTGGAGACAAACTGGTAAGGAAAGAGACTTGCCATCCACATGGGGCTGGGGGACAGAGAGTACTACGTGCCTCTTCATGATGTCAGTTTAAAGCATTTCAAAGAAAAACAATCTAGTTGAAACACTATAGTACATATGGGAGGACACCACAGCTCTCCTCCAAGAAGATGGAGGCAGGGGCTCCCCACCAATCTGCTCTTGCCCTTTCCTTATTGACCACTTTGGTTTTTGTTGGGAAGGGCAGAGATGAAGAGTCAAAGGGAAAAAGGAACAGGAAAAGGGGATTTTTTTTTTCCTAGAATGACTCAGCTCTAGTGAGAACAGGAGGACCACAGAAAAAAGAATGGAGAGGGTAGCCCTCCACATCAGAGCCCTACACGAGTGCAGGGAGAAAAGCTCTTAGATTACACATTTTCAGAGAACGAGGCATCGCCTAGAGAAACCAGACCCATCTTACTGCAAGTGGTTTAGGCATCAAAACCAACTGATGAAGTGGAAGAGCCACTTAAGAAGACAGTTTGGGGGGCTAGAGTTGTGGCTCAGTGGTAGAGCGCTTGCCTAGCATGTGCGAGGCACTGGGTTCGATTCTTAGCACTGCATATAAATAAATGAATAAAAAATAAATGTCTATCAACATCTAAAAAATATTTTTAAACAAAGACAGTTTGGCAGTTTCTTACAAAACTAAACATACTCTTATATGACCTAGCAATTGTGCGTCTTGGTATTTACACCAAAAGAGTTGAAAACTAATATCCACAGAAAAACCTGTGCACAAATGTGCACAGGCTTCATTCATAATGGCCAAAACCCAAAAGGAGGCAACCAGATGTCTCTAAATAGATGAGCAGATAAATAAATGGTGGTACAAGCATACAATGCAATATTATACAGAATAAACAGACAGGAAGGACCCTTAAATGCATAAGGTTCAAGAAGTCAGTATGGAAACTGGCTAACTATGTGACATTCTGGAAAAGGCAAAACTGTAGAGATGGTAAAAGGATCAACAGCTGCCAGGGGCTGATGGGGAAGAGGAAGGGATGAATAGGGGATTTTCAGGGCAACGAATCTACTCTGAATGACACTGAATGGTGAGTTATAATGGTCATTATAAATCTGTCCAAACCCATACAATGTATAACACCAAGACTGAACTCATGTAAACAAGGACCTTAGTTTACAGTTTACACCTTATTTTAGTTAAATAATAGTAACTTCAGTTAATAATAATGTGTCAATATTGGCTCATCAATAGCAACTTCCCACACCAATGCAAGATGTTTATAAGGGGACAGTGTGTGTGGTGGGGTACAGTATATGGGAAGTGTATGGGAACCTTGCTTTTGGCTGTTTTTCTTGAAACCTGAAATTGCTCTAAAAATATTAATTTAAAAACCAAATGAAACAAAACAAACAAAAAAAACCAGCTGACAACAACTGCAACATGATGAAGTGAATTCCTTTCCTCCTGGGATTATGAATTGCCCAGTCACACTGATTCCCTAGGTTCAAGTAAAAGGTTCTTCTCCTAGGAAGGCTGAGGCTTGCAGGACCTGGGTTGGGCTTTTCTGGAAATGCAGAGGAGATGCTGCTGGACCACAGACCATAAGTCTTCCATGGAGTCCGGTGGCTCTCAGCACATCCACTAGCCACTGCTCCCCAGTGTGAAGACAGAAGACAAGTTAGCTTTTGACATCACTATGAATTCTACCTGGCTGCAAACTTAGAGAGGGAAAGAGCACAGTGACTTCTCATCTGTCATGGGGCCATGTTGGAAGGCTGTGTTCCATAAGTCTCTAGCAATGGTCGTGGCTAAGCTCTTTGGGCTGGCCACCCTGTACCCCAAGACTCACTCTCAAACTGACAGCACATCAGAGGACAGGAAGCAGGGGGAAAACACAACTCCTGTAGAAATGGGCCACGGAAGATACAATGGAGGGGACAGAGGAGGAAGGGGCGGAGCCACATGTGAAGGGTTTTCCAGAGAAGGCAGTCAGGAATCTGAGCAGCCTTGGACACAACCAAGAAAATCCAGTACCGTTTTTAGGGCAAGTGGCCTCGCTTCTGTGGTTTCTTACATAAAACAACGTCTCTGAGGCCTGCTCCCTCCAAGCTGAAGTTATCAACACGATTTTTCTACGTGCTGTCAGCGTGCTCTGTGACTGACGCAGAATACAAGAGTTACCAGGGGGGCAGTTGATTCACCCTCCAGCTTCATCTATCACGGAGCCCCCAGGGGGCATCAGACAGACTTCCTCATCAAAAGAGGCTGCAGCCACTGAGACCCTTACACTTATACTTCAGGTAGAAAAGCAACAAGGAGACTGGGGGCTTTTAAATTGTCCAGCATTATCCTTCTGTAAAACCCAGTACAAGGTCATGAGCAAGTGGCTCATCCCTCCCCTGCTTTTTTTCCCCACAACTCAACATTTTATTTATTTGTTTTCTGCCTCCTTGGGATCAAGTGAGGGGCGTGAGGGGCATGTGGGGGAGGGTTTACTGTATTCTCAGTGCCTGGGACAACTCTCAATAAATGTTTTCTGAATGAATTCAGGTCTTTTTCATGCCAAAACTGCCAGACAGTTCCAGAGAGAAGGCCCAGGGTCATGAACCTAAGAAGATAATATGTGTCTAGTCAAGCAAGAGAACTTTCTAAGGACCCTGAAGAATCTAGATACTTTCAGTCTGGAATAAGAAGATACCATTAGAACTTTTTATCATAGAAGTTCTCCAAGAAATAATGTGGACACTTGAGTATTTTCTTTATCATAGGTGTACATGTGTAGAAAGAGTCATCATGAATGTCTTTTGGGAACAAGTGACATCTGACAGACATCTAAATAAAACCAGGGGCATATCCTTGAAAAGACTGGATGGAAGAACAAGGCTGAGGGAACACCAGATGCAAAGGTCCTGGGGTGGCATTGAACTGAGATGGTCCAAAAAAGAGCAGGAAGGCTGGTGTGGCTGGGGCAGGACAGCAGCGGAAATGAGCTGAGAGAGATGCTAGGGCACATGTGTCCTGAGGGGACCACTAGAGTCTGGATTTTATTCCTCTCTGGGCAGTCCCTGGAAGGTTTTAAGCAGAAGAGTCCCTCAGGGGGCTAAGGACAGAAGAGGTCTTAAGGGGGCAACGATAGAACCTGGAAAGGATGGGGTGGGACCACTGCAGAAGTCAGGGGAAAGATGGAGAGGGCAGCCATAGAAGGCATGAGACGTGGTCAGCTGTGAACAGAAACAGTGGACAGACTCGCTGGCGGACTGAGCATGGGAGGGACACCCTGGCCGCATCCTCTACCTGCCTCTACCTGCTCCATCCCCGCCTTCTCCCCACCTTACTAGGCTACATTTAACCTTCAAGATTGGTTCAAATATCAGTGTCTTCAAGAATCTTTCCAAACTACTTCAGATGGAGGATTCTGTCTCCTCAAAAAATAAAAATGGAAACGAATAAATAAGAACACAGACATAGAGATACCCATTTGCAGGCTCAACTTCCATGAGAGTAAATCTACACAATACATCTTATCTTGGTCCCAATGTTCTAAGACCTCTCTGAAGAACCTTCATTAAGCACTCCCTCCCAAGTTTTGCCCACTATCCACAAGATATTTCAGGTTGCTACCAACTGGAATGAAGATCTTGATCATCGCCAGGCAAGTCCTAGGAATCTCAGTCTAAGGTAACTTGAGGCTTACTTATGAGACACACGTGAAACACCCAGGACAAGTGAGCCTCCAGATGAAGATGGCTGTGCCCAAGGCTTTCTAGAAGCTTGTGTGGTATCTCATCCTGCTCAGCATATACCCAAGTACTACTACCTATGGGCAGGCCTGGTAGCATCACAGGCTCAGAGGCCCAGGGCCCACCAGGAGCAAAGCTAACAGGTGCAGTGGTGACCTGTGGCCACAGCACGCTTAGCAAGCTGCAAATGCACCAAGCCAGAGATGATGCTTGGCTCTAGGAATCCACACCCTAATGCATGCATAGCCTCTGCAGCAGCCTCCCAGACCCATGAAAGCACAGCCCAAGTCAACTGTCCTTCACGTCCTCCCATGGTCCTGTGGGAGAGAACTTTACAGACCATTGCTCATGCTGAAGCAGGTATAGTGATGCTGAGATGGCTTTTGGGGCTGGAGCACTATAACATGCCACATATCCTCCAGGGAAAGGAGTCCTTCCCTCTAAAAAGGCAGAGTTCAGTACTCCTCTGAAGCCAGAAGCAACACCCCCGCTAACAACGCAACAAGATCCCAAGATGAGCAGATTGAACATCAATGCAGAGTTTTGTATCCAGCATTAGTTGTGCTTTTCTGCTTATTTTAAGGGAAGGCAAACACCCGAGAATGTCCTGAAGGAGGAAAGGACATAACAGTTCATGTCTGCACAGGCTCCTTGCCTTGGTAGGATGCTAATCCTGTCTAACAGGGCTCAGTAGTACTTTTACATGGATATGGGATTAGGTTTATGAAGCACTTTTTAAGAGCCCAAGTATTGTTTTGTTTTGTTTTTGTACTGGAGATTGAACCCAGGGGCATTCAACCACTGAGCCACATCCCCAGCCCTATTTTGTGTTTTATGTAGAGACAGGGTCTTACTGAGTTACTTAGTGCCTCGCCGTTGCTGAGGCTGGCTTTGAACTCGCGATTCTCCTATCTCAGCCTCCCTAAGTGCTGGGATTACAGGCTTGAGCCACCGCGCCTGGCTTTGTTTTTTTGTTTTTTTAATTAATACAGCATGAAACAGAAGCAACCTAAGGTAGAGACACATTCAATTCTCGGGAACTCATCTTTTTCTCATTCTTAAGAACAAAGGCCCATTATCTCAAGCAGGAAATCAAATACATGACACATGGATCAATGCTTCTCTACTGAACCCACAGCAGACATTATTAGTTGATCACAGCACTATTTCCCACTGAGCTCAGATGCATCCATCAATTCCTTCTAAACAACCACTCCCAAGTGATTAAAATTGGCCTAGAAGATGGAATTATTTCCCACTTCTGCTTGAAAAAAAAAAATCTGTTGCTAGGTCAATGATGTTCTGTGGGTAAGAGGTGGAGAGGGAAAGAAGGGGAAAGTGAAGAGAGATTCTGAAGGTAAATTATTTATAATCAATAAACATGTTAGCCAACCACTGTTACCACAGAAGTTGAGAATAGGCAAAAAAGCAAAGGTGAAATAAAAGGCCCATCAAGTAGGAAATGGAAACTCTAGATGAAACACACCACACACCCACACACACTCATGAACTCACACAGAAATGTTACTACCAATACAGCAAGGGGTCACTCAAAGACTCCTGTGGGTAGGACTACATCCCACCCTAGTACAAGGGAGATAATATGTAAGAATAGCAATAGCTATTCACACCAACTTATCCACCTCCTCAAAGCAAAAAGTTTTTATACTAACAAAGCCCCAGATTTTCAGAAAATTCCTGCCTGCAAAGCCTCTGAAAATAGCTCGTCAGGAGATAAACAGCCCAGGTGCAAACAAAGCCTGAGCCATTTATACATGAAGCTAAACTGAAGAAAACCAAGAACCACACGTAGCTAGGCAGCATGGAGCAACCTGGATTTCTTCAGTGGTTTCTATTATCACACTGGGCGGGGGCAGCAGTAAACATGCTTTTTCACAAAAATTAATGACTTTATCTTCAAGGCCAAACAAGGAGGCCATTTGTCCACTTCTGTTCTGCTCCCATGAAGTCAGAAGTCATCATGGCCCCAGAGGGGGGACCCTTGGCTCAGCCAGAACGAGGCTCTGGGGCCTTGGTCAGCTCAGAGAAGCAGACCACGCACACCCGGATGGGGGCTAACCCGCAAGCGTGCTCTCGCCCCCACCCACAAGGGCAGCTGATGCCCACTTTGTTTAAGTATATGTGAGGGAAGATGCATATCATATTATATTTTGTGGAATTAAAAAAAAAAAAACATAGCCCTCCTCTGTGCCTGCAGTTCATTTCTCAAGGCTGGGAGCTCAGATAAACTCTGTCCTCTCAGACGGTCTCCATCCTTGGCCTGTGAAGAGTCCCCTGCTGGATCAGAGTCCTCTCTTTTCTTCAGGCAGTTCCTCCCACAGAAGCACCCAAAACAGCCAGAAAATATTGTTTTCTGGTGACAGAAGTGGACCTCTGAATAAGGAAGCGAGGTGATTTCCTGTCCTGTTAGAAAGTCAGCCTTTTCTTTGTTACCATTCACCAGCTCCGTGTCATTTGACATCCTGGGGTTCAAAGATACAAGCTGAAAAGATGAAAAATTTTCACCCAAAGTGACTTTTCTGTTCCCCAAACTTAAACATTTCCCCATGCTCCTCCTCCACTGAATGTTACGACTAAAATGCACCAATGGGACAAGGAAGAAGTGTCAGAGAGCAGGTCACCAAGAGATTAGGAGACTCAAAGCAGGATCAAGGGGAGCCCACAGCTCGATATGGAGAAAACCTGTGGAAAATGCAAGATAGGAAGCCTCTGCTCTGGAAGCAGAGCTTTTCGTAAAAAGCTGCTCTTTCCTGTCTTAGGAGATGGTCGAGTTTCTGGCGTCTGACATCACCTCTTCCTCCCCATGGACCAGCAGAACGAGCTTCATACGTAGTCACCAGTGAGTCAACTTTTTCTTTTTATTTTTTTGGAGGCTGTAGTGGTTGCAACCTACTTTAAGCAAACCAGACACGTGAATGATTTGGATTCACAAATTTAAGGGAGATTTCTTCCAGAAAAGGATCATCCAATAAGGTGCCTTAACATACAGATTTTTTTAAACCCATCTTTTTTGCCCGCAACTCAGTCACTGTGAAGAGTCCATTACACTTGCTGTTTCATGTGTAATACGTGGTTTGTCAGGGTATACAACTCTCTCACCTTTCCTCCACGAAAAAACACCCTGAACAAACATTTGTAGAATGCTCATACTGTGGCCCTTCTTGAACGCTTCAGGATCCAGACTCTAACTAGATAGTGACTATTCAGAGGTGCAAAGGCCTTCAAAAATGCTGCCAGCTGAGTGATGCTCCTACGTGCAAGTCCAAGAGCAAGTGCTCTTTGTGTTCTCGTCTGCTATTCTGTACAGTCACTAGAAATGCCTGTGCTTTTTGTGGGTATGTGTCATCGCTAAAGTTGGGGGAGAAGCGTTTGGAAGTAAGACAGCTATTAGCAAACGTGCTAATGCAGGTTCTATCTTTAGTTGGACTGTGAAGAACTAAAAGTGTTAACTCACAAGTGTTAAAGACTCTTCTGTCTTCTGCTATTATTTAGGGGCAATAGTTGGCTGGGAGGTGAAGTGGGTGGATGAGGCACTGGGGACAGTACCCCAGCAGATAGTGTCAGAGGCTGCAGGTCACATGCTTTGTGACTTTCTGGCATATCACCCACTGGGGTACGTGGTATATGCATCCATGAAAGAGATTCCCTTTTAAAACAAACACTTTTTTAAAAAATATATGACAGAAATGAAAATAGGTTTCTATTAACAAAATTATGATAAGTTCCCTGATCACAAAAAAGATGTCAAGTAGTATGTCTCATGTGACTATCTGTCATGGGAACACCTGGGATCTATAAAAGAGGGAAAAGCCCCTTCTATCATATTTATTTATGATATTTCACAGTATTGAGAAGTAGTAGTTTTTGTTTTCAGCCAGTAGGACAAGGACCTGCATGGGAACTAGTCTCAACACGGTAACATGCAGGGGAGGAGCTGTTTGAAGTCTCACTGCATGTAGGTCAATGTCTTCCACAAAATGATGCTCTCACACATGAAGAACTCCAGGTACCTCAGCACCCACAGCCTTCCATGACTGAAAAAGAGAACCAGAATGGTGGGGTGGCTAGAACAGCAGGCAAAGGTCCTGGATTTAAAACCTGGTTCCTCTATGTGATGGCTATGGGAGCTTGGGCAAGTTACATTTTTGTGCCTCAGTTTCCCCATCTATGAAATGAGAATACTCAACATAGCTCACAGAACTGATACAGGTGTTAAAGGAATTTGTGCAGCATGTAAGGCACTTAAAGAACTTTCCATGTGCCAGCACCCTTCTAAGTGTGGGGCGTTATCTACACAAAGCACTCTTGCGCTGTTATACCAAGACCACTTTGAGCCCAAGATGCCTACTCTGCCGCTCATGCCCTTTTGTAAAATATTTATAGAATGATGTCTGCTTGTGCCACTATCCACAAGAAATTCAGAGGTTGCGGGCAAAGGATAAGTCATGGTTCTCTATGTATTAATACCACCAAACCCAGCACAGTAATGATACATGCTTATATTTCTACTAAAGTGAACGATCCATAAAATAACCTAAATAAATCAATAGCACCCCTCACTTTGTGCTGATTGATCTTATTTTTGCTGTTCATCCCATTGGCTGTATGATAGATAAAGCATGAAGTGAATAAAGTAGCCACATTAGGTACATTAAGAACCAAATGTTACATTAGCTTTGGTTCACAAAAATCACAACTTCTGTTTGATCACTTAGACACATCCTACATGAGATGATAGCCCCAATATTCCACATAATCCATTCTTACTGTTAAGAATGCCTTGCCTTGTATCCGAGTTGAAAGGACTGTTCTGTTTATTTTCTGCCTGTTGCACAGTATGGGAAAGAGCCTCTTCACCAGAAAATAAGCTCATATTACATAGTGAGTTGATGTTGTCTTCCTAAGCGTAAATCTCTTAACTTTCAAGTGGTTCACTGGTGCGTAACTAGTCCGTTAGCTAAAATCTTCATAAAGGTTCAAAAAAGAACTTTTATTTCAAATCATGGCCTCAATAGAAGAAGGTCTACCATCTTGACTCCTAAGACAGCATTAGTCCAGGAAATCGAAAAAATGGTTTTAATTCTTGTTCTTTTTTCCCTCCACAAAGAAAATTAAAATAGAGCAAAGTTCTGTTTAATTAAGTCAGGAAGAAAACTTGATTTGCTCGAACTTCCCACTCATAGGTAATAGTGCAGACTCTGCATTAACTACAGGTACCACATGGGGACAAAGGGTTTACTAGTGATGACCTTCAGGCACTGAGAGACTCTGAAATAGCTTTAGAATCACTAAAGGATGATGAAATCACACAATCCTTAATGCATACATGAGCCTAACAACAGTGCCAAAATCCATGAGGCAAAAATTAATATAACTGCAAGGGTAAAAAGATGAGTTTACCATCGTAGGTAGAGATTTCCACACCCCTATATCAGAAATGATCAGATCCAGTGGGTATAAAGCAGTAAAGACATAGTTGAATTCAACAACATTATCAATCAACATTATCAATCAACTGGATATAATGGACATCTATAGACTGTGTTATCTAACAGCAGAATATACATTCTTTTCAAGCCTCTGTGGAACACTCACCAAGATAAGACACATTCTGAACCACAAAACACACTTTGTCTTAACAAACTTAAAGGAATAGCAACCATACAATGTATGCTGATGAACCACAATGGAATTGAACTAGAAATCAATAAAATGGAAAGATTGCTGGAAAAATTTCCAAATACTAGAGATTAACAACATGTTTCTCAGACAATGCATGGATCAAAAAAGGAATCTCAAAAGAAATAAACATTTTGAATTAAATGAAAACATAACTTGCTGAAATGTGTAAGATACAGAAAAAGCAGTGCTTAGAAATTTACAGTGTTGAATGATGCTATCACAAAAGTCTAAAGTTAATAACCTAAGCTTCCACTTTAGAAAACTAGAAAGAACATGTTAAATACATTAATTGGAAAATGATAAAGTTATTTAAGTCACTGTTGTACTCTAATGATCTGAAAATTAGTCATCCATATGGGACAGAACTTCTCAAACTTCAGCAGCAAAACCCCCAAAATGGCAAAGAGAGGGAATTTGTATTTATTTCTCTAGATTCTGGGGGCACAGTCTTAAATAATCAATAGGGGGAAAATCACAATTTATTTTGTCTTATGTTTTATCCTAAAAATTACTTTTGATATTTCAATCTTGAATTCTATTCACTAACACATATGAGTTTGTTTTAATATAGAAAACAATGTTATGACTAGCTGGTGGAGTTCCTTTTTCAGTCTCTAATGAATCTAAGTTCCAGAGCATGATGAACCAGGTTTGGTGGGTGGTTCTAAGTATGTCACGTCATATTCCACAACAATTCCATGTGAGAAGGTGACATGGAAATATAGTCTCAAATGCCATCTGGAGGACTGCAGGTCTGCCTTGTGATTTCTAATTATTATCCATAGAGCACAGAGTTCCAGAAAGACTAGAAGGGAATATAATCTGGCTCATCAGGCTTTTCAGTACAGTGAGACCCAGTGCCCACCAGCCCTATCCACCTTAGGGAATGAGGCAAGTCACCCTTTCTCTCCAGGCATAGAAACATGGTAAGTAATCCCTCCCTCCCATGCCGCCTGGGTGGTAGGGAAGGAAGAGTCTCATCACAAGGAGAAGTGATGAGTATCTACTGTAACACACTGTTTACTTTCCTGGTTCTCAATATTTCCTACCCCAAATTCCTAGGGCAATGATATATCCTAACCCATAAGAGTGTTTCTTACAGCTATGATACTCAGGTTGGTGGACTAGAACGAAAACGCCACAAATAGACCCAACTCCTCCTAAGAACGTATCAAGCGACAACAAAGTGGAATGAAATCTGTGAGTGCAGAAAAAAAAAATTCGACAGATGATATTAGAGTAACTGGATCATTATTTGACAAAAAGACAGATTAGATTTTATCTCAAATTTGACACCTAAAATATATTCCCATAGAATTAAAATTTAGACCTAAAAGTACAAGGAAAAAAATTAGGAATCAGCAAGCCATAGAAAATCCCTTGCTCAAATTATGTATTACACAAAAGGAGAAACCATCAAGAAATTATGAACAGATTTTAAGACTTTAAAAGTTAAAACCAAAATCATAACCACACTTCTGTAAGCCTAAAACACAATACATATGAATTTAAAAGACAAAATATTTTTAAGGCATATTTTAAAAACTGCTTACAAATCAATAAGAACCTATCTAAAATATGGTCTAAGGACACAAATGCTTCACTCACAAAAAATAAACTGAAATACCTGAATGTTAAAAATCATTCAATCTTACTAAAAACCAATGAAATACAAATTAAGCTAACTTGATACTATCTTACATAGTCTAGAAAATAATTTTCACCACAGGCAGGTTTGCTGATAAATATACATTCACACACAGGTGATAAAAATTACAAATTTATAAGCTTTTCTGGAAAATATGTTGTCAAAACATATTAAGAGGAAAAATGTGAACCTAGTAATCCATTTCTGGGGACTTAGCCATAGAAAATGATTAAAATATGCTGCAAGAATTTTCATTTTTCATTTCAGGTTTGAATATTTAAAAGTTTAAAACAATCTCCATCTCATCAGTATGAGATGGGTGAGTGCTGTATAACAGAATTCATTATAGCCATAAGATACACTTATAGATATATTTATATGTTTGCCATAGAAATATTGTCCCTATGTACTATAAGTGAAAAGCAGATTTTAAAACAGAATGCACCAAATGCTGTTTCTGGAGGGAAAATGTGAATATACAAATATCTGTATCTATGCCCAGAAAGAGGGCTGGTAGTGTAGCCAGTAGCTAAACCTGGTAAAATGTCTGGTGAGCAGGATTTGGGGCTGTTTTTAGATTCTCTTGTCTGTAGATTCTGGTTTATGTTTCCTTTTGGAAAAAGAATGAGCAATCGGGCATGGTGGCACATGCCTGTAATCCAGCAGCTCGCGAGGCTGAGGCGGGAGGATCACAAGTTCAAAGCCAGCCTCAGCAATTTAGCAAGGCCCTAAGCAACTCAGTGAGGGCCTGCTTGAAAAAACGAAAAGGGCTGGGGATGTGGCTCAGTGGTTAAATGCCACTGGGTTCAATCCCTGGTACCAAAAAAAAATAAGAATGAGCGGGACTTAACCAACACTGATACAGAAAGAGTAGGTCCTGAACACCCACCCGAGGAGGTGGCAACCAGAGGTGCACACGTTTTATGAACGCGAAGTGGTCTGTGCTGTGGCCAGCATAAGGAGTGTGTCTGCCTTGGGGATTTTCTTTAGAGGGCAGGGAGGTGGCTGATGAGGTTCAAGGATATTCCAAATCCAGAAGAATTCCCCCACTGTGTGATCTATGAGTTGACCTCACAACCCTAAACAAATGCTCGGGCCCCAGGCTTGCTTTCATTCCAGTTTAGGGACCTGTGACTCATCCCCTGGAACCCTAATTATAACACCCAAGTCTGCTATGTGCAAAAAACATCTGTCATTGTTTCAATCTGCATGTGTGTACAGCATGCAAACCAGCGCGATGATGCAAAACTCATAACCCAGAAACCACTGCAAGGTGAGAAGGGCTCAAGCCTGGAGATTCCAACCAGGGTCAGTCAGAATAAGGTGAACAGGTCATGTCCAGACAGAAGTCATATGCCAATTCCTCAGGGCCATGGTCATGGTAAAAGTTATAGGTTTGAAGCTCTTTTTTCAACCCAGCAAAGTCTGCTGGGTGTGCGTTTCCCTTGTTGGTTGCCAAGGCCTGGCAGAGAGAAGGGAGAAGAGTGTGTAATTGCAAACCTCTCACTTATCAGCTTTGGCTGCTTTTGTGTCCACATTACGTGCACCATTTAGCCAGTTAATCTGCTGTGCCTCTCAGAGGTACAGTAATTACCCCGAGAATGCCTCCGACCTGGCAAGAGATGACGAAAGAACAGTAAAGACATATCTATCCTCCATGTACTGGGTACAATTGTTGACTGACCTCATTCAAACTCAGATTAGAAGCCCTGAAGAACTCAAGCTGCTGATATGGTCACTCTTTTAAGAATCTAATATTTTTACCTAGAAGTACAGATCTTAAAAACAAAAGAGAGAAACAAAAACTAAGCGAACGAACAACAAAAAGATATCCTCCCACACAAGCACTGGCTGTGCTGTAGTAGCACCTAATGGACACGATAGTGTTTCTGGAGGTTTAAAGCTTAAGGAAGCAGAAGGATGCTACTTAGCAGTGACATCCCCACTGAATCAGAGGTGGCATTACTATGACAACTTTGGTATATGTGTTATGCAAACAAACTGAAGCTATTTATCTGGTCTTATGGAAACAATTATGAAACTTTCCCTTGAATTTTAATGATTCAAAATAATTTTCAGCCTAAATGTAATCAAGAGGAACTTAATTGTTCTTTAAAATTATTTTATTTCGGGGGAGGGGCTCTGGTGCTGACTTTGCTTTACTTTGTTAAGGTCACCAATGATGCAAAAAGAAAAATTTTCAAAGGTGCTTATTTATAAATCTATGTTAAATTTGAGAAATCTGAATTAAGCAGATTGTGAGGAAAACATGTCATTATCAAAACTGACTTGAGAAATAGGAAAGTTGAACTAAACTTTTATTATGATTTGGAGCTGATAGGTCCCCTGAAAGTTCACATGTTGAAGGCTTGGTCCCCAGTGCAGTAGTGTGCAGTGGTGGGGTTCTTGGGAGGTGATTGGATTCTGAGAACTCTGACCTCATGAATAGATTAATCCATTTAGGAATTCATAGCTGGATGGCTTTGGGGGGAGGGATTCTGTTATAAAAGCTAGTTCTCTTTCTGCTTTCCCATCTGTCACGAGGTTAGCAGCTCTGCCCCACCACAGCATTGTGCCTCACACAGGCCCAAAAGCAATGGAGTCAACCGACCATGGACTGAAACCTCCACAACGAGGAACCAACATGTCTTTCCTCCTTTGAAGCTCTTTATTTCAAGTATTTTGTCATAGCCATAAGAAGCTGACTAAAACACCATTAAAAAAAGGACTAGGCTCAGAAATTTCATAGGCTGTTTCTCTGAAGCCTCCATAAGAACCATGGGTTTTCATGATATTTTAATTACCAGAGTACAAATGAGATATTTCAAAAGTTATTTTAAAAAGTTGACATAAGACTAATATCAAAACCTAAAAAAGAAAACAAGGTCCTGAACAACTCACAATGAGTGAAATCTAGCAGTATATAGAGATAACAACACCACACAGCCGAGAAGGGTTCAAGAATTTAGAGACAGCATCAACATAATTGAGTCAATAAATATCCTTAAAACATTGTGGGGAAAAAACCCCATGTTATCTCCTCCTGCTTCAAAAAACTAATATTGGGGCTAGAGTTGTGGTTCAGTGGTAGAGCACTTGCCTAGCATGTGTGAGGCACTAGGTTCAATTCTCAGCACTGCATATAAATAAATGAATAAAATAAAGGTCCATCAACATCTTAAAAATACATATATGTGTGTGTGTGTATATATATATATATATATATATATATATATATATATATATATATATATATATATATAAAATACAATAAAATGCCAAAGCATTTATTAAATTATAAAGAGAAGTACATTTTAGAAACAAGATAAAAATGTGTATATATATATATATGTACACACACACACAGAACCAAAAGTCAGCCACATATTTAACTGTTAAATGCACAAACATTATCAGCAAATCTATGAATAAAAACAAGGATATCTACTGCTTTTTAAAAAGTATTGTTCTTAAAGTTCCAGTCAGTACTATAAAAAGTAATAATGGACAATATTTAAAGGAAAGGGGCAAAGTTATTACTCAAGATTACATGCCATCTAACTAGAATACTTAAGAGAATCAACTGAAGGAATCTTCGAATTTTTTAAATACCCATATGAAAAGAGCTTTTATAGACCAGCAATAACCAATCAGAACAGACAGCAGGGGGATGTCTCACCCACTAGAACACAGATGCACGAGTACTAGGACTCTGAATCCCTCTTGGCTGATTCCCTAGCACCTAGAAGTATTTCCAGCACAGAACAGGTGCTCAGTAAATAAAATAAACAGATGAACAAATTCAAAACAAGGGCCAGAATACCAAGCAATGGAATCAAAGTGAAATTTCACAATTAGATTCAAGGACTTACAAAAATTGAGCATATGATAAAGATGATACTTCAAATCACAGGGGGAAAGATAGATTATTCCATAAAAATCATTAAAACTGATAACTGATTGACTTTTAATTTAAAAGAATTAAATGAGTTGTACCATATAACATACAATAGAATAAATTATAGATAGAATATTTCAACACACAACCACTATGATTAGACCACTAAAGATTAGAAGGAAAAAGAAAATACTTGACTCATCATAGGATAAAGGAAAGCTTTTCTCAATACATGGGCAAAGTAGAAACTTACAGAGAAAGATTTATAATTTCTGCTAAATAAGAATAAAAACCTTAGGCATATCAAAATGCCTAAGTAGACAAAAAGTAAAAGATAAACAATAAATGGGGTAGGAGGAATACTTATGACTGGTAAATGGTTAAAGTCCTTTCTGTATAAAATGTTGTCATTATAAGGTCCTTTGAAAAGAATGATCAATCAACAAGACAATTTGAAAAGGTTAAAATGCAAAAGAACAAGATGACAAATGATAAAAAAAATTTACCCACCCTAGCAAATAGCTAATATGAAAATGTGGCTGAGATATTTTTGCTCCAATCAACTTGGCAAATGTTAAGTCTAACTTATGGTATTATGGAAAATTCAAGAAAGTAGACATTTGTAAACAGCTAGAGAGAAAAGGCCAATTTCTGGGAATTTATCCTAAATAATCAAACATGTGTCAAACATTTATGGACAAGACTGTTGTATCATTGATTTTCCTTGACTTCCGGCATTATAAACTTAGTATATGCTTGTTAGTAAAAAAATAACCCAATTAAACCAAGGGACTGCACTATTCACTTAATCCTGGAAACTATCTTTTTGAATTTGGCATGAAAAACTATTCTCTGAAATAGCTACATAGTAAACCACTGTGTTATGTGTAAAAATAAAGAATCTCCTTAAATAATTACAGCTGTGTGGTACTGGTAATCATTCAGCAATTTTCACATTCACAATCATTCACATTTTTCTTTGCAAATGTCAATGAGAGTTGACATAAGATACATCACATTTGGAAGTGATGGCGGTTATTTACAGCTATTACCACACTCACTTGCAAATGGTGTATCAGTTAATATTCTCAACAGCAATGTGTGGATTATGTATAACAGTGAAATATAGGAAAGATCTATGTGGACAAAGTCATTCAAAATTGGTTGCATTATAGTATAAATTCCATTGACTATAAAGTCAAGAGAATATCGCCCAACCACTAGAAATGATGTTATATATAAATGACATAAAGGCATTCGTTACAAAAGAATTGTTAAATTATGAAAACAAACAGGGTGAGCCCATTGGGATTCATGCACATTTTTTGGGGGGCAGTGGATACTGGGAATTGAACCCAGGAGTCCTTTATCACCGAGCTACATTCCCAGCCCTTATTATTTTTTTTATTTTAGAACAGGTCTCGCTAAGTTGGCCTTGAACTTATGATCCCCTTGCTTTAGCCTTCCAAGTCACTGGGACTACAGTACCCAGCTTACTACACACTTTTGAAGAATATCTACCTATAGATTCTTCCATCAGGTTCTAACAAAATGTTGATCATGGTTATCTTGTGGTGGCAGAATTAGAAATCATTAAAACAGTTTCTTATACTTTCCTTAATTTTCCAAATGTTCTAGAGGAAATAAATGTTAATATTTTAAAGCATTAAGTCATAATTTTTTGACCTAACAAGAAAACAACATTCTGAAGACTAGTGTGTTGGTGATGCAAGACTTTGTATGTAACCACCCTTGGTTATCATAATAGAGTCGTTCAGGATTGATGTTAACAGCCTGTTGACTGTCAACAGAGATGGGACCTGAAGTATCCTGCACTAGACACTCCAGGAGGTCATGGTCAGAGGTGCCCAGGCAGAGATAAAACCAAGGAGCTCTCAAGCTAGCAGAGGTCAAGCACCAACCAATCTTATCTAAGAAGGGACATGCAGAAGCTGAGGCTCTGCTCCCAGGCTTCATGGCCAGGAACATGAACAAAAAGACTAGATCCAAAAGAGACCAGGCAAGAGCAGACAGGCTGTCCCACAAAAGGGTTTCAGGTCGGAGCCCTTAAGGAAATCCTAACCATCTTCAAGTACTTAAAGAGTGCAAACAGGTGAGGAAGACAAAGTCTTGAAGTAAGAAGACAACACAAAATTAAATGCAAAAGAGCACAGAATACACCAAATAGGGGAGGGACTCTGGCACACAAGAAAATGTCTCCTCTGACTTAAGACAAACTACTTGTAAAGGACATAAAACTCAATTTCAATAAGCTTCCAACTTTTTCTAAGCCTAGGCTCTACCTATTTATTTTTTAAGTCATACTCAATACAATAAACTCATAATGCTTGAAAAGAATTGACCCAGATTTTTAGAGGTGGCCTAAAGGGAAACGTGCCTTACAATTGAAGAACTCCTGAGAGATGGTTCTAATAGCCTAGATTTCTGACTTTCCTGATTCTCTGAAATATTTTTGTATTTCCCATTTGATAGGGGACATAAAAAAGCTAACCAAGGCCACCATAAAAGCTCCATCCTCTTTCATCTAGAAACAATCCTAAATATATTAGTCCCTTAGCATAGAATTAAAATTATGTGATCAAAAATATTTGAAATGGCAGCAAAACAATGGCCAACTTTGGGCAATCAAAAAATAATAATTGGGAGGCCAAGGCAGGAGGATCACAAGTTGAAAGCTATCCTCCACAACTTAGCAAGGCCCTAAGTAACTTGGGAAAACTCTGTTTCAAAATAAAAAAAAATAAACAAGGGGCTGGGGATGTTGCTCAGTGGTTAAGCACCTCTGGGTTCAATCCCAGGTACCAAATTTAATAATAATAATCATAATAATAATAATATGACATGATTAATGCTGGTAACTTTAATAACACAGGACTGGTGGGCGCATCTTACATGGATAACGTACAAGGATACTTAAACAATTAAGAGATCTCAGCAAGAATTCTAACTCTGCCCTGGCCAGCAAGGGCACATTTAATAATGGTTCATAAACCCACAGCAGCATTTATAAATGTCAGAATGTACTTTAGATACAAAGCAACTGGATAAGCCAGAAGGTTCCCCAATGGCAGCTGACTGAGGAGCAGTGGTTCTTAAAGTGTCTTGCCTGCCTCCTCCCCACCAGTCACATCAGCCACACCTGGGAACTTATTGGGCATGCAACCTCTCCCACCTACAGAATCAGAAACACTGGGTTGGGACCCAGCAACCTGTGTTTACCAGCCCTCTAGGTGATTCTGATTTAAGGGCACCGCTGTAGAAGATACTACAGAGGGTTTGTGTGTGGAACCAAACACAAGATGCCTAATTCAATGTGTACAAGCCATTCTCATTTTGGCTGAGCAATGCCTGTCCATGGCAGTGCAGAGACTAGGACCTTGTTCAAAACACACTTTGAAAAGGTCCTTGGAGATAGGTCCAGTGAAAAAGTCATCTATTTTTCATATGTTACCACAGTAACAGTAACACGAAGCATCATTTGCTCCTGTAAGAAAAGTCCTCTTTGCAGGGGACATTATTTACAGAAAGATCCTGAGGAAACCAAATTCTGGAAAAGCAAATAGGGGAAATTCAGCCTTGAAGGCTTCCACATACCCCCTTTACAGCCCACATTCTAAGTGAACACACCCTAATTATGACTGCCCAGTATGGAAAACATGTGTCCTAGGCAAACCTTCACGGTCTGCTCTGAAAGATGACATTTCCATGTAATGGAGAAAAGAAACGTCTTACTTCAGTCCCTCTACTGATCCCTCAGTCCTAAATTCCAAAGGAAGGTGATCTATTCCACCTCTGCCCATCTTTGGCTTCCTGTGACAGCCTTCCTTCAAGTCTACATCCAGTCCTCACTGATGGGAACTGCTATAAAAATGTTTATCTTGGGTTATAACCTCATTCCGTATCTATAATTTCATTTTTTGTATAGCTTTTATTTTTATAAATAGTATCCATATTTATATCTCATTGAATTCTCCTAATAACATGTACAGTTTTATTATTCCCACTTTACAGATGAGAAAACAGGAAATTAGTGCTGACCTCAATAAACAAATGATCACTGAATATTAAAAGGGAGATACAAATGCGTCACATCAAAAATTAAAGAACTCATGACATCTGTCCAAAAGAACTCCTAAACTTACTTGAGTTTGTCTTCTAGCAAATGATATTTACCAGAAACCACCTAGGTAGGCTTTTAGGTTGGGTAGTATTTTTCTGGCCTAGTAAGGGTGAGAAGCAGGAGATGAGGACAAAACTCTTCCAGTTGTAGAACCCACATAACTTGCAATGGTGTCTGGAATTCTACAGGGTTCCAAGTAACAACAACACAATGGTGACAGCATGAAGATTGAGTAAGCTCAGCCGGGCGCGGTGGCTCGTGCCTGTAATCCCAGCACTTTGGGAGGCTGAGACAGGAGGATAGAGAGTTCAAAGCCAGCCTCAGCAACAGCAAGGTGCTAAGCAACTCAGTGAGACCCTGTCTCTAAGTAAAACACAAAAGAGGGCTGGGGATGTGGCTCAGTGTTCAAGTGCCCCTGAGTTCAAACCCTGGTACAAAAAAAAAAAAAAAAAAGATTGAGTAAGTTCCTACTACATGCCAGGTACCATTCTAAATATATTAAATATATTCGATAATCCTCAACATCCCTATTTTACAGAGGAGAAAAACAAGACACAGATTAACTAAGTATCTTGCCCAAGACTGTACCTTATTCCCTGTACACTGAGGAAGACATGCAACTGGAATTGCTAGGCCTCTGTGAGGTGTGCCTGCCAGCAATGGAAATCCAACATGGGATGAAAGCCCCTAAGAGAACCTGGGTTATATTTCCAAAGTTGCCATCTGGGCAACAGTCTCCACACTCTGTCACTCAAAGCATTAATCAGCAGCACTCAAGTTCCAAGTAATCAAGCATCAGCTCAGACTCCTAACAGCCCTTCTCAGACTGTCCCCAGCCAGGAAGGTTTTCTAGATCTTGCTTAGCAAAGGAACACTGACTGATTTGCCTGGAACTGCCTTTAACTAATTTTAAGAAAAATTAGAGAGGAAAGCAGCTTTGGAGGAAACATGGCAAATTAAAGATGCATGTGGGAGGCAGCAGTTCCAGTAAATGCACAGAACTGACAGCTCTGATTTTTTTTTTAAAGAAATATAAATAAAAAGGAGTCTTTAGTGGTGTAAATTACTCCTGTTTTTTTCTACTTTTTTCAACTGCTCACATTTTGGAAGTGTATGAGCCAGCTTTTACATATTGATCAATCTTTTTATGTTTATACATATTTTTCTTAAGGCAGGAAACAAAGACCAAGTTGAAGAGAACGTTCTTAGGCAAAAGAGAAAAATTACACATCTTTGCGCATGAGTGGGCTATGGTGGAGGTTGTGGGTAGGGGCAGAAAACTTTCAAAGACTTCCTCAAATTTGTTTGCTTTCATCATTTTCTGCTCTCTTAATTTTCACTGAATAACCACCTTGAGGTCCTAGGAGTTCAATGGAAATCTGATTTAACAGCAAAGCAAGTTCCAGGATATTCTACTTAATCTCTCCTTAAAGCAAACTTCCCAGCTTGAGAGATGGTACCATTCTGACCGCAAGTAAGGTGACATTAAGCCTTATCCACCTTTCTTCCACATTCTTATAATTCTGGTCCAATTACTTACTGAGGACCCTGTGTGCTTTACTTCCCTCCTCTATGAAATGGGAATGATAATCAGGTGGGTGTGAAAACTAAATGAGTTAATAAACTAGTACTGTGCCTGACACAGTAAGCACTGAGATAGTGTTAGCTATTATTACTGCTACCATTATTTGCAAAAAAATTTTAAAATAAAATAAAAAACACTTTAGAACAGGGAATCTATCCAGGAGACTTCCGTATATCTGTAATATTTCATTGCTTTAAAAAAATTTTTTTGAACTGAAACAAGTCAATACACTATACAAAATGCAAAAAGGGGAGTTCTTAAGAAGGGGTGAAAAGCCGACTATAATCATATCACCTGTTGGTGAGTTTCCGGTTAGGATGCAGCTCAGAGCATCTGCTTCCACAACCGCCCCATATTTTCCCCTAGAGGATGCCTTCTTCATCACCCTTAATCATGGTATCAAGGGCAGTATTGCAGGCTGTTCCATGATCCCCCTGCAATCATACGCGAACTGGATGAGGTCGCAGCTCTGGGCACTGCAGGGGGCGAGGAGGGGGGTGTTCTAAAGCTTTCTTCAGACTTTAATGACAAGTAGCGAGCAACTTGCTTTGCAAGGTGAGACTCAGGAGATAGCTACAATTCACTTCTCTGAAGGCTGCAGCAGTAACCGGGACACTTGGGCTGTTCATCAGCTGACAGCTGAGAGACTCAACACCACTAGGGGCAAGAGTTCCAGGGAGCGTGCGCCCCTGCGCTCCTGACCACTTACAGACATACCTATGAACCTCACAGTTGAAAAGCGCACGGGCTACCCAGATCCGCCCCAGGTGTGCAGAGTTTAACTTCCCCACCCTCTTCTCCCCCACCCCTCATTCATTTCCAAGAACAAACTCAAAGGAAATTGGCAACGCCGTGCCTAGGGTTTCACTCCTGCCCTCGATTTGACACTGAAACCACTTCTCCCAAGGAAGTTAATTAAAAGAAAAACTAATCCGCACAAAAATCCAAAACCTACCTCAAAGCTCAAGAGCTCTTAAAGTTGGAAGATTGAGGGCGCCTAAGGGGATCCTGAACTTCTGTCCGCCTGGGGCTCAAGGGTAGGCAGGGGGTACGACAAGATACCAGGCAAAGGCCCGCCAGAGGGTCAGACGCTCGCTGCCCGCTCCAAAGCGGCTCAGAATCTATACGCCACCAACGCCGGTGAAGACCGGTTTGGAGGCAGCCAGGTAAGCAGGTAGGTGTGGGCATGTGTACGAGCAGACACAGCCACGGCGGATTAAAGTTCAACCCTGTTCACACACAGCTTCCCCTTCCCCGGCGTTCTCACGCACCGCCCAGGCAGCCACTACCCAGGGAAAGCTTGGGCGTTTGACAGTCCCTCTCTTTGTAATTCTTAGTGTCTCCCTTTGCCTCCCAGGCTCCAACCCATTAAAAGCATTAGCCACCCCCCAACTCTCCTGCCTGCACAGAAATCCTCCAGAAAAAAAGAAAAGGAAGGGACGGGGGCAGCGGGGTGTGGCGGAGGGCAGAGGGCGCAGGACGCGCAGCAGGCAGCGTACTCACCGAGCGCGAACAGGGCGAGCTGTCCAGCCGAGGTGACCATTTTACGGGCGGGCGGGCAGCAGGCGCTCCAGCCTCCTGCCCTCCCTGCGGTGCCCGAGTGGCGGAGCGGCGCCGCGGTGCGGGGGAAAAAGGCGCTGGCGAGGCAGGGCCGGCCCCCCTCGCGGGCGGGCGGGCGGAGGGAGGACCGAGCGCCTCCCGGCTGGCACTACCCCGCAGCGCTGCCGACCGGGCGGAAATAGGAAGGAGCTTACGGTCACCTCTCTTCACTCGGCGACCAGGGCACCACGGACCACCCTCCCGCCTCACTGGGGGTGCCCCCCTAAGGCTACGGGGGGGGGGTGGGGACTGGGGGCGGAAACGCTGCACGCATCAAGCAGGGCGCGGGCGGCTGGGCGGGGCAAACCGGGACTCCTGAGCCAGGCAGCGCGAGCCTGTCACCCAAGCCAAGGAAAAGACAGGAAGCATCTCACTTCAGACACCACCCTCAGACTGCCAGTGTAGTGCGCCCGCCGGCTCTTTCGTACGGGGTCGGCTGCAGCTGCTCAGCTCAAGGGTCTCTGGGCGCAGTGACAGTTTCCAGGCTCTAGGCGGCGGAGCGGAGCCTCCGGGCTCCTGTCACCTGCGCCGAGGGCGGCTCCAGAGGCCTCTCCGGGGCGGGGAACTGGAGACGCGGCCAGGAAGGCGACCTGTGAACTTTGCCGGCTGCCTGCCAAGACTTGGCCCAAGGAAATGCTCCCCATAATCCAGCCAAAATTTTGTTATGCTAGGTTTCTTCCTGCGTCTCCAGTCTCATCAGTTCTGGGGACGTCTACCTCCTGGGCGAAGCTCTGGCACATTGTGAAGATCAGGGAGTCTTAGTTCTTCTAACCAGACACTGATAATGAAGATGAATGGGGAACCTGAATGTGTACCACTAATGCTACCCATACCCTGACGCAAGGATTGAGGCTAGGAGCCGGCAACTCAGCATCAAGTGTGACACAAGAGAGGGATGTTTTGTGAGAGTCTCCTAGGCAGCCCTTTCAGAATTTGTGGCTTTGAGCTGATCCCCGATGCTGCAATTTGGGAGGTGGATGGGAACAAAGGAAAGATATTCTGAGAAGTGAATGGACGACTCATGGATGCCTTGAGGACCGTCCACAAGGAACAGTACACCTCAGAGAGGTGTACCAGTCATAGAGCTCACAGACGAACCCTTTCCTCCTGCCTCCTCCAGCCTAGCTGTTCCTGGGCTGCCTGACTCTGAAGATGAAAGCTGTTGGGGGAGGGAATCTCCGTGCTGTTGCCTTGGTGGAGGCTCTGAGTCTCAGGATTGACTTTTACCAGTTTGTTTCATAGAGGGACCTAGATTCCAAAAGGAAGCACCTATACAGCCAGAGGAATGAGAAGTTGTGCTCCATTTGTGTACAATGTGTCAAAATGCATTCTACGGTCATGGATAACTAATTAGAACAAATTTAAAAATAAAAAAGGAAGCTCCTGGCCATTTATCTCAACATTTGGGTAGGAAATACCAGTGTAAAAAAGGGGACATTGAAAAAGTATAAATTTGCATTGGTAAATCATCCCCTTTATTACATTTGTTTGAAGATATTTTGTTGTTCTTCATCCTTAGTGATTTGCATTGGTGGGTGTTATGGTTCAGGTAGCAAGTGTCCCCCAAAAGCTCATGTGTGAAACAATGCAAGAATATTCAGAGGTAAAATGATTGGGTTACGAGAACCTTAACCCAATCAGTGAATTAAGCCCCTGGTGGGGATTAACTATGTGGTAACTGAAGGTGGGTGGGGTGTGCATGAAGGAGGTGGGCATTGAGGGTGTGCCTTTGGGGTATATGTTTTCTGTCTGGCAAATGGAGTCTCTCTCTGCTTCCTGATGTGATGTCTCGAGCTGCTTCCCTCCACCACACTCTTCTGCCATGATGTTCAGCATCCCCTCGGGCCAGGAGGAATGAAGTTGGCCATCTATGGGCTGAGATCTCTGAAACTGTGAGCCTCAAAATAAACTTTTCCTTCTCTAACTGTTCTTATCAGGTATTTTGGTCAGAGACAAAAACAAACAAACAAACAACAAAACCCCTGACTAAAACAGAGAGTTTCATGGTAAATTCTGGGGCACATCTTTTCCTCAGTTCACTGTATTGGTGCTTCTTGACTTCTTTCAGTGTCTGGCATCCACCTCCTTCAACTGGGTTTTTATCTCTTTTGAGGGCTTCCCTGTGTCCTCTGTAGTCTATCTGCCTTGGTATCTAGAGGTAAGGAGTCAGGAGTTCTCCTACCCTCTGCTCTCAAGACTGGAGATGGACCTGTCCACCTTGCTTCCTTCTGGAACATGCACATCAAGCTCAGTGTGGCTGCCAGTGGGCTGCCTGGCTGTCTGAGAGTGTCCACCTCTCTGCCCACTGCCCACATACAGTCCAGGGTCCAGGAAGTAGCCCCAGAATCAAGCCCAGTGAACGTGTCCCCTGACGGACTGACTGGGAAATCTTTTTAATCAAGAGAAAATTTGTCATCTTTGAACTAAAAAGGACCCAAATCAAAGAATATTCTAATACTGAAAAATCATTAATTCCCCTCCCCCAAGATTCTCTAGAGCTGGTCCATATCTGTGGTTTTATAATTCTTTGTTGGTCAAAAGAAAAGGGTTGGGTTTTGTTTTTAACTTAAGCATTTTTTGTTTTGTTTTGTAAACTAAACAGAAATTATTTTTAACACTCATAGGACTATTTATCATATCCTAAACCATTGATGATCTGGCTTTGGCATTTTATATACCTTATTTAATCTTCACAATGACCTTATGAGATAGATTCTATCCCCTTTCCATATGACTACTGTGGAACTGAAAGAGTTTAGTAACTTACAGAGTCACACAGTCAACAATCACCAGAGTCTGATTTTGAGAACAAAATGAGATGGTTCCAAGGCTCATGTATTTACTTCTCTGCTGTGATGACTCAGTTTCCACATCTTTAATAAGGATAATACTTAGCTCATTGGGTAGATGCCAGGATTAAGTGCAAGAATTTCTCTTATGCTTAGCACAGTATCTGATGTTAACAAAACTATTTTAAAAATCTTCCTCAGTGGACACATCTCTCAGTTCCCTTCCATCATCCTTATTTTACTATTTCTATATCAATTTTTTATCTCAGGCATATTCGTATGCCTGAATGCATGTGCACATGCGCATACACACACACACACACACACATACACACACACACACACACAAATCTCTGCCTATGGGAAAGAGTTTTACAGTAAATCGAGAGCTATGAATTAGTGTCTCAGCCCTCAGTGTGAGAAGGAGGAGGAAGAAAATTACAGAAAGCAATTTAGAGTAAAGAAAAGAGTTTTCCTAAAGGGTGGTGTGACATCTTTGTATTTTAGGCATCCTAAATACTGCTTTCTGAGCTGAGGGAGATTCCAGCATAGCCTCACTGAAGCTATGTGGAGACTCAGGTATGTTCCCTTTATCTCCAGACTCTTGCACCTGTCTTAAGTGACCACTGAGGCTCCTTTTTCTATGTGAACACAGAGCCTTCCTTCTAGAAATACACCTCAACTGCCTTTGCATACATAAACTTCAGCTGCCCTTGAGCTCTGTATAATCCCCCCATAATATGCTGATCACAGCCTGTCCTTCCTGTGCAAACAAGAGAACTATGTTATGTCCTAGGCAGAGGATGGTACAACCCCACAGTCAGTTTTCCCTTTCCTTTCTTCTACATACTTATTATGGAGGGTATATTTACAGGGACCCCTTCTTCACTGTAAATAGCCGCCCCCTCCTTCCTGATTCATTTATGCAAGGGATTGTGGAGCCACAAGCCCCAAAGCCTTCTCTGAGTGGTTCAGGGCAGCTGAGCTTGCTGTTGTTCAGCTCGCAGTTACCAGAGACATCTGTGAGTAAACAGCCCAAGCATTCATAGAGAGGAAGCACAGCCACGGGCCACAGCATTGGAGGAATTGCAATTCCTGCAGACAAGCCTCAGAGCCAGTGACTGGAGCAGCTTCAGGTGGTTGCAGGACCTTCTCTTGGGGGCAGCAGCAGATGGGGGCAGGGGGCAGGGGGAAAACGGAAGCACCTGGCATAGTAGGAGGGCAAAAGTCAGATATAATCTGTGTAGAAAGAGAGAGAACTTTATAAAGGACTCTGGAGAACTTTGTTTAGGCAGAGTGAGGGGATTTTAAATGTGATAAGGGATTTAGGAAAAGAAATTTAATCCAAAGTGAGGTATTGTCCAATTATCAGCCTCCTACCCAGAGTGGCCTCAGCTATTTGTGTATTCCTTATTACTAGGTGAGGAAAAAGTGGGAAACTTTCTGCTGAGCTCATTTTTATATGGTTTTCCTCACCAGCATAATGGGTGGGGTAAGAAGTGATAATAGTCATTTGCTTTGTCTTCACTTACCTGGGTGATTTTCATTGCCAGTGTTTTCCAAAAACCTTAACCCTCTGCTTCACATATTCTATCCCCCAACTCTCAGGTCTACCTCAGAAGTGCATTGGAGCATGTCTTTAGCTTGACTTCTTCCTCGCAGAGAATATCATAGAATGATCCCAAAGCCCAAGATTGAAGCTGCAAGGTCGGTGGCTCCATGAATTGTTCAAACATCCCCATGTCCTAGTCAAGGCACTAGGTCAGAGTCTGTAAGTCTCTGTGTCACCAAATGGCTGCTGCAATGAAAGACATTATTCTCTCATATTGCTCACCAATTTCCCAGTGACCAAGATGTAGTATACATGCCCAGAGGATTCAGCACAGCTGATGTCAAACCATTTCATTGAGCATGCTTAGAAGGAGAAGGGCTAACACATTCAATTGTTTTCTGTCTTTTCTACTGTCCCTGACACTCTCAACCCCATTGCCACACCCTTAGGAGGACTGGAAAGATAGCCCCCAGAATTCTCAGGATTTCCCCTGGGAAAGTCCAAAATCAAATGCCTAGGAATCCTTTGGCAAGTAAAACTGATGATGTGATGGAAATAGGGTAGCGACAGTCAACAGAATCAAAAGAAAGATTGGAAACAGAAAATATAAAGAATCAAGGAGAAATCTATGAACAATAGTCACAAAGGGACTTCATATTTTTTCAGTGAAGGGTCAGCCTGGCTGATAAACAAGAAATTCTCTCAAGCTCAGAGGAAAGGGGGGGGGAAATATGGCAGATAAGATAGGAGATAGAGAAAGACAAACCACATTGTCCAAAATATTTTTCACTAGAGAGCTCAGGAAGAGAGCACAGAGCTGATGGAAGAGAAGCTGTCCTTACATC
The DNA here is from genome assembly GCA_028644305.1 of Xerus rutilus. Lineage (NCBI taxonomy): Eukaryota > Metazoa > Chordata > Mammalia > Rodentia > Sciuridae > Xerus > Xerus rutilus. The sequence goes on along the minus strand of CM053411.1, from coordinate 27,165,895 downwards.
CTCTAACTCGAGGGGTTATTGATGAGAGCAGGTGGATGTACATCCCAAGGTGGAGGGAACTTGTCTAAGGAGACTATGAAAGTTCAAGGACAGCTTCCATTCTGTGACAGATATCCAAACTCTTTCCATCCTACCTCTTTTCCAAACTCCCATTGAAGAGCCAAAGGAAAATAATGATGGGGGAAGTCTATGCCATTGTTCAAAACTGAGAAACGATTCCACCCACATGTCAAGCATTTCAAGGAATTTCTGTAAGATTTAATGCAGATGAGACCAGTTTGAGAGAAGGTTTTGGCAACCTTCAATTCACTTCATAGATGAGAAAAACCTCTGGAGGGAGGGACTCCACAAAAACCCATTGATGCTCCTGAGGCATTTGTGATAAAGTCCAAAAGCAAAATGCACTCCAGGAAGGTAAACTGTGGTACCTTTTTTCTGATTTGCAGTACTGGAGATAGACCCAGGGCTGCTCTACCTCTGAGCTCCATTCCCATTCCTTTTTAATTTTGAGACAGAGTCTTGCTACATTGCCCAGGCTGGCCTTGAACTTGTGATCCTCCTGATTTAGACTCCCATGTCACTGAGATCACAGGTGTGTACTACCGCACCCAGTGAAGGTGGTGCACTATGAAGGTGAAACTCAGGATTCTCACAGATGACCAGCTCTTCATGGTTTGCTTTCATCTATTTATTCCACACACGTCCCCTGCGAGCCTATTCTGTTTCAGATACTGGGTTAGGTGCTCGGGATTCAACAATGAACAAGTAAAGCATCCTTGTCTTTGTGGAGCCACGGAGGTAGAAGAATCAAGGAACCTCAAAGGAAAAAAAATCAGTTTGACATTTGCCACATAAATGCCAATGACAATAAATCATTATCCATGGAGTTTTGAGAGAAATGATTATGACACAGAATTCTGTTTTTACCAAGGTATTTCATATGAGTGTAAAGCCAGATGACCAAAAGGCAGCAAATTAAAACTGCTGGGCAAGGCTTTATTGGAAATACAGGCTCTCAGGCTGAACTCTCCCGTCCATCAGAGTGTGTCCGGGAGAGTGGCGCAAGTGTTCTGCGGTAAAGAAAATTTAAAGGGCCCAGTCAGGAAGGGGAGGGCTTAAGGTAGGAATGAAGGGGCTATGAGATAGGAAGAGGAGGTATCTAGAGTCCTGCGTCCCCTGGGATTGGTCAGGAGATCCTGCTGAGGTCAGAGTTTATGGGATGAGTCAGAAAAAGTCCACCGATTGGTAGGAGGCGCCATTGCTGCTCACATATCAGCATCTGGCAGGCGGTTCCTTTGCGCATGCGGGCTGCTTGATGCTCCATTCCCCGCAGCTGCTCCAAACCGAAGCCCTACACCCACCTCAGCTGCAGCTGCGCAGAATCCACCATGCTGCGTGTCCTGCATCTGCTGCTGCCACGCGGAGCTTGCCACGTTGTACGCTCTGCGTCCGCCTCGCGAGAAGAAATGCGAGATCTCGAGCCAACCTAACAATGAGAAACTACAAAAACATAAACCAACTAGGTACTATTACCTGAACTCGAAACTATTCCACAGAAAATACTCCAGCCCCCCAAAATAAACTCAGTAATGTAAAAGAAATAGCATAAAAGAAATATCCACGAATAATGAAAACAGCAAAAATCAATGTTAACCCTAATTCCAGATTTTAAATGTTGTAGCACTTACTGTTTTTTGCCAGTAAGATAGACATTTTCCTTTTCTTCCTGCTCACAGAACCCCAACTTTGATTAGCAGCATGCCTTTGTCCATAGGATGAGGCAAGGCAGTCTCTTGGCCATGGCTGACCACGGGCCTGGAAGTGGGCTCATGACTGTCAGGCAAATGAAATGTCAGAGAGAGTCTCTTGTTAGGTTTTTAAGGGAGGAATTTGCTTGAGGATAGAAGTAAAGTAGCCTGCTTTTCTTCCTGCCTTGAAGTTGGTTGTCTAGGGATGAAATATATGGAATTGTAGCATCCATCTTGTGACCATGAGAAGGCCAAGAGACTCTGAGAGATGCTCACCATCATCCTGACACTGAATTGCTGCTGAACCAGCCCTGGTCCAGCATCCCTTTACCCTTTTTTTCTATTTGGCATAATTAAATATTCTTAATGTCTGAGATATTGAAGATATATGTAATATATACATTATATAATGTATATGTAATACATACATTATATATTATCTTTTAAGAATTATCTTCAATATACATAGATATATGAATATATCTATTATTATTACTATTTAATATATAGTATTATTACTATTATTATATATATTCATTATATATCTATTATTATATTATATATATTCCTGAGAGATATATATATATGATTACTATTTATTATTACTATTATATATAATTAGTATTTAATTTTAATATGAGATATATATCTCTCAGGACTTGGAATTAAATAGTAATGGTAATAATCTAAAGGTCTAGATTACTGTCATAGAAACTGGGAGGACATGGTGGCATAGGAAAGGGAACTAAAAATGTGTTTATTTTCTCATCTTTCATTGAGGAGAATAACTATTGTGAAATTCTTTTTTTTTAATAACATACTTCACATTTATTAGTTAAAAATCATTGATGATATATCTAGAGTATGTGAGAATTCTGTGATATCTTCATAACTTCCCTACAAGTAAAACTACTCCAAAATAAACATTTTATTTTAAAAAAATTATATGTAACAGTTAAAAGTAAAATAATAGCCAACTGTCAAAGAACTTGATTATTTTTCATTTTTAGAGCCTATTTAGTTTCAAGGAATGGCTTATTGACATTAAGTGCCTTTCCAACAGAGTTATCCAAAGTTAGGTTAATGGTAATAATAATGATAATAAGTACAGTATTGACAATTTTTGGTGTGAAAGATCTCATTTTCATTTAAAGTGTAAATTAACATATAAAATAATAACATACTAGTTCTTTCTCCTAGGGATATAACTACATCCTTTCTGTGATACCAGTCTCTTAAACTCAGGAGCTTATTTCCACTCTAGAGTAAATTATTTCTTTTTAAAGAATGCATTTTGATTCATTGTACACAAGTGGATTTTTAAAGAATACATTTTGACTCATTGTACACAACTTTCCATTTTTCTGATTGTACATGATGTAGAATCGCACCATATGTGCTGTCATTCATGTACCTAGGTATTTTTGTCCATCTCATTCCACCATCTTTCCTGCCCCCAAATCCCATCCCTTCTCCTCTCTCCCCTTTGACCAAAGTGTCTCCATTCTTCTTATGCTTCCTCCCACATTATGAATCAGATCAGCATCCACTTATAGGAGAGAACATTCAGTCTTTGGTTTTTTGGAATTGGCTTACTTCATTTAGCATGATGTTCTCCAACTCCATCCATTTACCTGAAAATGCCATAATTTTATTCTTTTTTATTGCTGAGTAATATTCCATTGTGTATATATACCACATTTTTTTATCCTTTCATCTATTGAAGGGCATTTAGATTGGTTCCACAGTTTAGCTATTGTGAATTGAGCGGCTATAAGCATTGAAGTGGCTGCGTCAGTGTAGTATGCTGTTTTTAAGTCCTTTGGGTATAGACCAAGGAGTGGGATAGCTGGGTCAAATGGTGGTTCCATTCCAAGTTTTCTAAGGAATCTCCATACTGGTCTCCAGAGTGGTTGTACCAATTTGCAGTCCTACCAGCAATGTATGAGCCTTCCTTTTCCCCCCGCATCCTTGCTAACACTTATTGTTGTTTATATTTTTGATAATTGCCATTCTGGCATGATGTGAAATCTTAGAGTAGTTTTGATTTGCATTTCTCTAGTTGCTAGAGATGTTGAACATTTTTTTCATATATTTGTTGACCAGTCGTATTTCTTTTTCTGAGAAGTATCTGTTCAGTTCCTTTGCCCATTTATTGATTGGGTGATTTGTTGTTTTGAGTTTGATTTTTTGAGTTCTTTATATATCCTGAAGATTGATTCTCCGAGGTGCATGTGGTAAAGATTTTCTCCCATTCTGTAGGCTCTCTCTTCATGTTCTTATTTCCTTTGCTATGAAGAACCTTTTTAGTTTGTTTCCATTTTCTGTTTTACTGGAGTATAGATTTTCAAAATAGTTTCTAATTATCTTCTGTATTTCAATAGTGTCTGTTGTGATATTTTATTTTTCATCTTGAATTTTAGTAATTTGGGTTTTCTCTCTCCTTTTCATTAGGGCGGCCAAGGGTTTATCAATTTTATTTATTTTTTCAAAGAACCAGCTTTTTGTTTTGTCAATTTTTTGAAGTGTTTGTTTCGATTTCATTGATTTCAGCCCTGAAATTATTAATTAATTAATCATTGTTTATTATTATTATTTATTATTAATTATTTCCTGTCTTCTTCTTTTGGTGTTGATTTGTTCTTTTTCTAGAGCTTTGAGATGTAATGTCAGGTTGTTTATTTGTTGACTTTTTCTGCTTTTAATGAATGAGCTCAATGCAATGAAGTTTCCTCTTTTTTTTTTTTAATCAGTTGGTCTTTTTTTACCATAACTTTTTTTATTTATTAATTTGTATGTGGTGCTGAGGATCAAACCCAGTGCCTCACCCATGCTAGGTGAGTGCTCTACTGCTGAGCCACAACCCCAGCCCCTAAACTTTCCTCTTAACTTTCCTCTTTCAGTGTCCCAGAGATTTTGATATATTATATCAGAGTTCTCACTTACCTCTAAGAATTTTTTTTATCTCCTTCCTGATATCTTCTGTTATCCAAGCATTATTCAATAGTGTATTATTTAGTCTCCAAGTGATGGAGTAGCTTCTATTTTTTATTTTATCATTGATTTATAATTTCATTCCATTATGGTCTGATAGAATGCAGGGTAGTATCCCTATATTTTTTTATTTGCTAAGACTTGCTTTGTGTCATAACATATGGTCTATTTTAGAGAAGCATCCATGTGCTACTGAGAAAAAAGTGTATTCACTTGTTGATGGATGAAATATTCTGTATATGTCTGTTAATTCTAAATTATTGATTGTATTATTGAGCTCAATAGTTTCTTTGTTTAGTTTTTGTTTGGAAGATCTGTCCAGTGGTGAGAGAGGTGTGTTAAAGTCACCCAGTATTATTCTGTTGTGGTCTATTTGATTCTTGAAATTGAGAAGGATTTGTTTAACATATGTGGATGCTAAGATATTTATGATTATTCGGGGCATAGATATTTATGATTATTATGTCTTGTTGATGTATGTCTCCCTTAAACAATATGAAATGACCTTCTTTATCCCTTCTATCTTTGGTGTGAAGTCCGCCTTATCTGATATGAGGATGGAAACCCCTGCTTGTTTATGTGGTCCATTTGAGTGGTATGTTTTTTCCCATCTTTTCACTTTCAGTCTGTGGATGTCTTCTTCCATGAGATGAGACTCTTGAAGGCAGCATATTGTTGGATCATTTTAAAAAATCCAATCTGCCAGTCTATGTCTTTTGATTGACGAATTTAGGCCATTAACATTCAGGTTATTATTGAAATATGGTTTGTATTCCCATTCATTTTGGTTTATTTTTGGTTTTAACTTGACTAGGTTTCTCCTTTGGTTGGCTTTTCCTTTAGTGTAGTTCCTCCCTTTGCCAACTTTCATTGTTGTTTTTCATTTCCTCCCCATGAAATATTTTGCGAAGAATGTTCTCTAGTGCAGGCTTTCTCATTGTAAATTCTTTTAACTTTTGTTTATCATGGACGGTTTTTATTTCATCATCAAATCTGAAGCTTAATTTTGCTGAGTGTAAGATTCTTGGTTGGCACCCATTTTCTTTCAGAGCTTGATATATGTTGTTCCAAGATCTCCTGGCTTTGAAGGGCTGGGTTGAGAAATCTGCTGAAATCTGAATTGGTTTCCCCCTGTATGTAATCTGAACCTTCTCTCTTGTAGCTTTTAAAATTCTATCCTTTTTGTGTAGGCATTTTCATTATAATGTGCCTTGGTGTGGATCTGTTGTAGTTTTGTACATTTGGTGTCCTGTAAGCCTCTTGTATTTGATTTTCCAATTCATTCTTCATGTTTGGGAAATTTTCTGATATTATTTCATTGAAGAAATTGTGCATTCCTTTGGTTTGTATCTCTGTTCCTTCCTCTATCCTGATAATTCTTAGATTTGGTCTTTTCATTGTCTCTCATAATTCTTGGATGTTCTGTCCATGTTTCTTTACCATCTTCATTGTGTGGTCAACTTTATTTTCAAGATTATATATTTTGTCTTCATTGTCTAAGGTTCTATCTTCCAAGTTATCTAGTCTGTTGATGATGCTTTCTATTGGATTTTTTATTTGGTTTATTGTTTCCTTCATTTCAAGGATTTCTGCTTTGTTTTTTTTTTTTTTTTCAGAGTCTCTATCTCTTTCTTGAAGTAATCTTTTGCTCCCTGTATTTGCTCTCCTATCTCTTTGTTGGAGTGATCGATGGTTGCCTGTGTTTGCTCTCTAATCTGTTTGTTGAATTGATCAATGGTTGCCTGTAGTTGCTCTTTTATATTATTCTGTGCTTCACAGATAATTTTAATTATGTACATTCTGAACTCCTTCTCTGACATTTCATCTATTGTGCTGTCAATAGATTCTATTATTGTAGCATCTTGGTTTGTTTGGGGCATTTTCCTCCCTTGTTTTTTCATGTTGTTCATGTGTCTTCCCCTCTAGCAGTGCCAATCTGAGGTATTACAGTTTCTACCCTATAATCTTGTAGTGTCCCTGCAAGTTACCAATACTCACCTCTGGTATAACCGAGTCTTCAGGGACCTCGGGGATGATCTTCTTGGTCCTGGCTGTTGTCTCTAGATGGAAGTAGGCAGGGATAGCTGCTGGCTGGTAGATGGGGGGCCACAGTGCAGTTGGTCTCCTGTTCTACACGCAGCTGCTGTAGGTAGCCTCTACCTTGTCTGCGCGTTGGGCCAGTGTTGGTCTCCTCTGCCTCCTCCAAAGTTCTTTTCTTTGATAGATAAATTCATTTAAAAATTTCAAGGTAACTAGTAATAGAATAAAAATATAAAATAGCATCCAAATTTCTAAAGGAAAAAGCCAAGGGGTGTGGAGTGGGGAGACAGCAGGAAGAGAAAACAAGGAGAATTCCAAGATGTAAAAGCCAGGATGCATATATATGATCAGATGCAGAAGTAAATACAAATGTATCCATTTTCTCATCAAACATGATAGGTTTGACTTCCCTTTTAAAATACAAAATCTGATCACAAGTTTTTAATAAACAGGCCTACTGGTGATACAAAAAGCAAAACCAGTTGCCTAGTAAATGCAAATCAAAAAAGAAAAAAATCTGGAGAGAAATAAAATTATGAGAAAACTACATTTCTCAGTAAAAAGAATATTTAGAAAGACCACTTTAGTCCAAACTGTAATAAGAAGAATTACAAGGACAAATTATAAGCCCATTGTTTGATAGACTGTCACATTAACGGCTCCCAATGAAGCACACTCTTGGTTATCTGTACTCTTGTGTAGACCTCCCCTCACACGGAGCCTGGGTTTGGCTTTGCAACTTGCTTTGTCCAATGGCATATTAGTAAACTGAATGATGCATGCAGAGATTTAATCAACTCTGCATGAAAGCTCCCTCTCTTGGGATGCTTCTGCAATCATGGGCGGTAGCCCAACCTAGCCTAGTGGAGGATGAGGGGCCACAAGAGCAGAGAACCCTGAGCCAAGGCCCCATTCCACCTATCCTCTGAAGTTGGCTGTAAGAGTGAACTCTGCCAACCCACAGAACTGTGAGAAAGAAAATGTCATTGTTTTAAACCAGTAAATCTTAGTGTGGTTTATTATGTAGCGACAGATAATGGACACACTTTGTGAAACCCAAACTTATCTTTCTATCTATGGCACCTTAAAAGAATGAAAATTAAGCAAAGATATGCTGAATTGGAATAATTTAACCAACATAGTTTATATTTTACAAATATATATACACTCCTTTGATGGATCTTTAGAAGATATTGGAGAAATGATCATCATATGCCATCCCTCACATAAAACCTTAATAAATTCCAAGGGGAAATTTTTCTTGGATTATGATAGTCATAGACCATAATACCATGAAATCAGAACTTAACTAAAGGATGACTTAACTGTCCAATTGCTTAGAAAAAAAAATTCTGAAATAACTCTCGGATCAAAGAGAAAATTAACCTATGCTACAAAATAATGATGAGACAAAAAACAAAACATTTTGCATTCAGTCAAAGCTATATGCAGAGAAAATTTTGTGGACACAATTTTTCTTTTATTATTAAGAAACAATAAAACTAAATGAACAAACAATGTAATGGAAATAGTAAAAAGGAATAAGGGAAACCTAAGGAAAGCAGAAATATGATATCACAAAGAAAAAAATGAATGAATTAGAAAAGGCAAAAATCAAGAAGTAAGTGCAAGACCACCTTTGAAATGAACAGTCAAACCAAGACCAGATTATTCATGATACCTGAAAATAAAAAATGCTCATTCAGCACTGGGAATGAGAAGAGGATTAGAACCTATGTGGAATAAGGTTTTTTGTTTTTGTTTTTGTTTTTGGTACTGGAGATTGAACTCAGGGGCACTCGACCACTGAGCCACGTCCCCAGCCCTATTTTGTGTTTTATGTAGAGACAGGGTCTCACTGAGTTGCTTAGCGCCTCACCATTGCTGAGACTGGCTTTGAACTCGCGATTCTCCTGTCTCAGCCTTCCTAAGTGCTGGGATTACAGGCTTGCACCACCGCGCCCGGCTGAAAAACGTTTTTTAATTATAAGAAAATAGTATGTATAACTCAATGTTAATGAACTGGGAAATCAATTTAAATGAACAAATTTTCTAGGAAAATGTGTTTGACTTAAGAAGAAATAGAAAACTTGAAAAGACTAATAATCAGAGAAGAAATGGAAAATTGTTAAATAATTATCCTGTAAAAGATGACTCTTCCATACAGTTACACAGTAGATTGCTTTCTACTCTCAAGGAATTTAATGTTCTTGCTGTTTGAAATATGTCCCACAACATAAAGAAGATGGAAGTGGTCCCAATTTAGTTTTTAAAACTAAAATTACCCTGATATCCCAAACTAACAAAATTTTGTCAGTACAGAAACAAAAAAAGGAAAAACCAAAGACCCATCTGACTTAAGAGCATAGATGAAAAATGCTAGCAAATCCAGACCAAAAATATATTAAAAATAATACACCAGGACTAAGTAGACTTTGTTTCAGCAATTTGTGTAATGCTTTATGAATATAAATAAATTACATTTTGAGTCAAAGATGCAAGTTAAAATTATCTCTAGAGTTGCTGAAAAGTTCTTAGTTAATGAGATACAGGATCATTGGCATAAGGAGTACCTATGTCAAATCAGTGCTGATAACATTATTGATATTAACATGTTGGAATCATTCCTAGTAGAGACAGAAACCAAATAAGGATGCTAATTTAACCACTATTATATAATATTTTTCAAATAATTTGATTTGGTAAAGAATTTTTACAGTTTTTAGTATTCATTACCTTTGTCTTTTCCTTCTTATTCACAGAAGATGCCAAAAAGTCCCCAATAAGTCCCTTATTTCCCCACTGTTGAAATAATACCTTTTATCATACTGCAAATCCTTTAAATTCTTCATCCCACCCAAACCCCTTTACATTCTGTATTCATGATTTGTTTGTCTATCTCTATCCTCAACTTCACACTATTTTACATTATTTTAACTTCACAATAGGTTTTTCAGCTATTTTTCCCCTCTTTCTCTCTCTTACACACACATACACCCACAAACTTTCCTATAGAAAAATTTTCCCAGTTAACATCCCTACCAACTGCGTGGTAGGCTGTTCCCAATGTTGGGTATTTTTCCCTATGGAAATTATCAGTTTTGTAGGTCATATCCATCTTGGAGAATCTGCTGAAAATGATGAACTGTCTTCCCAGTTCCCTCTAGATATCTATATTTTTATCTATATCCGTGTCTCTGTACACCAAATTGAGCTTGTTATAATGGGGGATGATAGACTCTCTGAAGTTTATGATGTATACCAGAGTGACAATGCTTGAAATAAATATTCATCTCTATTTACTCCAGGACTTCTATGTTTCATTCTTTAACCTAATTGAAATTTATTTTGGTGATTATTTGCAATACATTTCTGAAAAATGTGTAGTGTGATTCAAACGTCTCTCCATCATGAATGTTAGCATGGGTGCATGTAGAAACGCATAGAAGGTTACAGGTATACCAAAATATTTCTCCCTTTATGTCTGGGTGGCAAAATTGAGTGATTTCTTTCCTTTTTCTTATTTAAAATTTCCACAGTGAATATATTTTGCGTTTGTAATTAGCAAGCTGACATTTTTTTCAGAAAGAAAAGTAGCAAGGGTTGGATGAAGTAGAGCTACGGAGAAAGGGGGGGTTCTCTTCTTCCATAGAGAGAGAGATAGTTCCAGAGTTTGGGAGAAATGAAGCTAGAATGTCAACTGTTTGTGCTGCTGCATTAGCCAGGCAGGAATCGAGGAGGCCTGGTCCCATCTCACCGCCCAGACACAGGCGCCTCAGTATGAACAGGGCCTGTGATGGGCCGATACTGCTTGCTCTTGGAACAAGAGCCCTGTGTCTGCCACTGTCCAACACAAAGGACAGAGGTTCCCTGTTTACTTTGGATTAGAAGTGTTAAAATGAGAGACAGCAAAAACATTGAGTTTTCCTTCTTTTCTGTTTTTTACAAAAAAACAAATTGTAGAAAGTTGGGGACTTTTTTGGCATCTTCTGTGAATAAGAATCAATCAGACTAGATTGCTGAAGGAGTCTTAAAGAGCTTCCCTTGTTTACTATTTTTTTATTTTATTTTAGACTAATGGCATAAAGGTTAGGAAGTAGCAGCAACTGAGTAGGCCTCTGAATTGTCCATTCATTTCCCAGGAAATGGGGCATTCCCAGTCCCTTGGTCAGCTGGTCCAACTGACCTTTGACCTTTCACAATAAGCTCATCATAGTCTGAAGCACCCACATAGTCACAGACATAACTCCTCCTTCCTCCTTCCTATCTAACCTCCCACACATTGGAATTGTTCTTCCTTCTCAGATATTGATTCAACCCACCATGTCTTAGAAAACTAGGAATAGAAGTTTTGCAGACAAAGAAACCTATAAGTCATAAAATTCAAGGTGGTCCTACACTGAAAAACTGCCTGGGAAGAAATGGACCCTCGAATATCACAGGGTTGGGGGGTCCATGGTGCAAATTGTATTGACTTTTATGGTATTGGATCTCAAATTCTAGCTCTAGCACTAATGGAAAGCCCAAGGACAACTTTCTAAACACTTCTGATTGCCAGTTTCCTTACATATAAAATGGAGGATAACATAATATTCACACAGAGCCATTATGAAGATTAAATGAGATGATGCAAGTTAAAGGGTGTAAGTCAGAGACTGCCCCAGGGAAATGCTCAGTGCCTTGTTGCTGCCATCCCGCTGCTTATGGAATAGAAAGTTGGCCTCATTGGGGAAGATGGGGCTAACCTGGTGCATGCATAGGACTGGACGAGTGTTTGTTGGGACAGAGATTTTGTCTGATGCTGGCTTGTTCTTGAGGAATTGCCCTGGTATCAATACCTATCAAAGTGAGTGAAAATAGAAGACTTTGGGGAAGGCCTTTGCTGTGTACATCTGACCTTTCCTTTAGAATCCCACATGCCCTTCCAGCAGTGTGAAATTGAGAATGGCCATCTGTGATGAGAGAAACCCTTGACAAGGGTATGCTGTGTATGTGAATGGTATGGAAAGGGGAAAGTTGACTCTAATTTAGGTCCACTGTGCCATCCTGTGCCCTGTCAACTATCACCTGTCACTAACATCCTCAGAGGTGAATATCTGAAGCAACATTTGCTTGTCATATTCCAGATCATAAGGGTACCTTAGTGTGATGGTGAATTTTATGTGTCAACTTAGCTGGACTAAGGGATGCGCACATAGCTGGTAAAACATTATTTGAGTGTGTGTCTGTGAGGGTGTTCCAGAAGAGATCAGCATTTGAGTTGGTAGACCAAGTAAAAAACGATTTACCAAATCACCAATGAGGATGGACAACATCCAATTCGTCAAGGGTCTGAACAGAACCAATAGGTGGAGGTGCATTTGTTTCTGTTTGAGCAGCGATGTCCATCTTCTGCTGTGCTTGAAAGTAGGTGCTCCACAAAACTCAACTCAAAGTGAATTAAAGACCTAGGAATTAGACCAGAGACCCTGCGGCTAATTGAGGAGAAAGTAGGCCCAAATCTCCATCACGTTGGATTAGGCCCTGAATTCCTTAACAAGACTCCTATAGCACAAGAAATAAAAGCAAGAATCAATAAATGG
>CM053411.1:26992393-27153031 GCA_028644305.1 Xerus rutilus | reverse complement strand
CCTGGTACATCTATGAAGACTCTAATGGTGTGACTTTATCTGGTTTGCAATCAGAGAAATGGAAAAACTGAGCTCTGGTTATGTACTATGACTTGAAATGCATTTAAATAAAATAACTAAATTAAAAAAAAAAAAAAAAAAGAAAGTAGGTGCTCCAGGTTCTTGAGTCTTCTTATTTGAATAGGGATTTACATCATTGGCTTCCAGTTCTTGGGTCTTGGGCTCAGGCTGTGATTTGCATACAGCATTGTCTCCCCTGGTTCCCTGGCCTTCAGGCTTGGACTGGATCCACACCACTGGCTTTCCTGGGCCTCTAGCTTGCAGACTCCCAATCTGGGACTTCTCCACCTTCACAGTGGTCTAAGCAACTGCTCATAATATATCTCTTCCTATGTATGTCTCTATCCATCCTATTGATCTGTTCCTCTGGAGAACCTTGATTCGTATACTCAGTCGGCCTCCTAGAATTGCTATTGAGTTGACTTTCTGAGGACTTAACACAAGGCAGCTGGGGTCACTCTGTGCCTCAGCAGGGCTTTCCTACTTTTTATCCTGAGGTTCTTTTTGCTACCAGCAGGGACGTAGGGGGGAAAAAGCCACCAGATTTTAAGATAAGAAGAGCTTCTCACTCTTAATATAGACCACATCTTCCCTTGAATGTACAGCTACCTTCTAAATAAACCTCTGTCTATGCCTTTGTCTGGCTCATGCTAGAAACAAAACAAAAAAACAACAACAACAAAAAGAGGGGGCTGGGAGTATAGCTCAGTAGAAGAGCAATTTTCTAGCATGCACAAAGCCCTGGATCCAATCCCCAACTAAAAAAAGAAGAAGAAAGAAAAAAAATATATATATACACACAAATCCCGGCAGAAACAAATGTATATATAAAATATATAAATATATATAAAATATATATTTTTGGTGTGGAATCTACACATATATATGTGTGTGTGTGTGTGTGTGTGTGTGTATACACGCACCTGTATTCCACACAAAGAAATTCCAGAAACACTTAAATCATTTCTTCACACATCCCATTTTCAGAGTTCCTGTGGAAACAAGCATTTATTTCCCAAGCAGGCAGGTGAGTGGTGATTGAGCAGAAGTGACTGCTCAGACGTCGTCAGTAATAACTTGTTAGGAGACATGTGCTTCAAGCGGCTGTCGTGGTTTCCTTGGTCCCACGCTAGCTGTGGCTTCCGCCTGCTCTCTCTGCTGTTTCCTCTCTCCTATTGCCTCCCGTGGACTCATTCCCAGCTTCCATCTCCTTCTGCTTTTCCTTTGCTCCTTTTCCTTACTTTCCATCCATTTCCCACTTTCTCTCTCTGTTCACCATAAATAGGAACTAAGCATTCATATGATTTTTAAATTTAATTTTAGTGAGTGGGAGTTTATATTTTGTCCTTGATTTTATGAAACTATGTTCCCATTTCATCTGGTTATAATGAAAAAAGGAAAACAACAATAACAAAAACTAACTAGAGGTGACCAGTGTTCACATGTGATTCACTTAACCTTTTTTCACGTTTTAATGTGTATACCATTCTCAATGAACAACACCTCCAACAACTCTTTGATGCCTATGCTGGTCTGAAAGATACTTCATTCTGCCATTTTATTTCTCACTCTCTGATAATTGGATTTCTGTTTTTAATTTATTTTTCTCATGAATGTTTGTATAAACTAGATGGTGCCTGTCTGAAAATCTAGTAGGAAATAACTCAGCATTAATCCAATTCCTGCCCATGACGCAGACCTCACCTATGACCTGAAACTGCACCCCAGATCAGAGAAAAATGTGCCTGCCCCAGTCCTTCATTTAAATATCACTAGAGATCTGGCCAGCTAGCTATCACAGGCCTCCTACTAATGCCAGACCGGAGTCAGCCAAGTGACCTGCTTCTCCAGTTGGGCAGGACATTGGAATTCCCCTGGATGGGACAGGTCCTCTGGTATTGCTGTTGGATCACACCAAATGAGATAACTAAAATTTCCCTCTCCTAATACCACTTATAAAGACCTTCTGAATACTTACCTCCTATGATCTTCATATCAGCCCTGTGAGCTGAAGCTACTAACGTTATCCCTAACTTGTAGATGTGAAAACAGAGACTCAGAGAGACTGAGTTGTCTAGGGTCACACAACTAGAAATTGTCAGAGTGAGAATTAGAAACCTGGCCCTCTAAGCTCCAAATCCAGGGCTCAGCTGAGTGAGCTCAGTAAACATTTGTTCTTCCCAGGATGCCTGCCATAAACAAACCAAAAGTCATTGTTTCCCATAGGACCATCTCTCCAGGAGAGGACATTGCCACCACCAGGACAAAGATGAATTAAAGACATAGTCCTGTTGTGATATTCATTGTTCAGAGCTCAGAGCTCCTCTGGCCTCTTTGGATTCCCCTGGCCAGCTCAGCTGATGAGACTGCTATTGTGTATAGTACCTCCATGAAAAAGAAAGGAATCTCTCCATTTCTCACAGAGGATAGCAGTCAGGAGCCATGATCACAATTCCATAGAAACATCAGCAAACAGATTCATGTAAAAAACTGAGTGGTCCTCAGAAATTGCAGAAGACTGTACACTTCATACTATACTCCAGTTTCTCTGTGGTATGCAAATAGTGGAGGGTGTGAGCTGAAGAGTAGTTTCTAACAACAGCTGGGAAGGATTTTTTCTTACTAAAGCACAATGGAATTGGCATAAGGCAGAATGAAGAAAAAGCTTGGACTACGCTAGCCAAGATGGAGTTGTATAGGAAGGACTTTAAAAATGTGGAAGTTAAAAAATTACTGGTGCATTACAATTATATATCATAATGGAGTTCATTGTGATACATTTGTACATGCACATAGCATAAATTGGTTTATTTAATTTCCCTGTACCTCCTCTTTCCCTCCTCTCCTCCCTTTCCCAACCTCCTTTCTCTATTTTACTGGTCTCACTTCTATTTTTATGATAAAGTTGCATTATTTGTGAAGGCTCAAACTCGTGGATGTTAAATATCATAAGTTTTCCATTTGTTATGTATTTTGATTTCAGAAAAAAAATCTGATTTTGCCCATTTCTTAATTTTAAAAAAGTGGAAGAGAAGGAAGAGGAAGAGAAGAAGAGGAGGAAGGGGAGGAAAGAGAAGAGGAGGAGAAAAAAGAGGAGTGAAAAGAGGGGGAAGAAAAGAAAGAGGAGCAGGGAGGAAGAGAAGAGAGAAGAAGGAGGAGAAGAAAGAGGGAAGGGGAAGAGGAAGAAATGGAGGAGGGGAGGAAGAGGAGGAACAGGAGCAAGAGCAGGAGCAGGAAGGGACTATTATTTAGAACTTCTCAAAAATGTCACAAGCATAAGAAGCTACAGAGGAACTGGAGAGAGAACCCGGTGAGTAAGAGAATGAGGAATGAAGAGTATGCACTCCTTTGGGAGGGGTTCTACCTGTGCAGATCACCACACACAAGAATCTTAACACCAGACATGTTCTCACACGTATGGTGGTGGTGAATGTCTTGAAACTAGTCACAGTTAGAACAGAGGAGAGTCTGGAACATGTTTAATGGTTTACTCCCGGAGAGCATCACAAACAACCCCGAATTTGGGTGACATCTCTGAACTCCCTGGCTCTTAAAGAATTTGCCTGGGCCATGATAATCAGTCCTCGTTTCCTTGGGATTGTCTCCAGCAATCCCAAGACAGTAAGAAATATCTAGAACATGAGGTTCAATTGAAGTATCCCTACGCACCAAGCTAAACTTACAAACTTTCATCCTTTTAACTTTGTTAACGCCTACCTTTGCCGCAGTCTCACTTTCTCAAAAACACACACAACCTTCCTTGCCACCAGGCTTAAATATTTCTTGGCTAACTCCTGCTAACCCTTCAGGGTTCAGCCTAAACCTTGCCTCCTCTGGGTAGCCTCTTTCTTTTTTTTTAATTTTTATTTTTAGTTATACATGGCAGTAAAATGCATTTTGGCAGAATATACATATATAAAGTATAACTTATTCTATCAGGTTCCCACTCTTATGGTCATACATAATGTGGAGTTACCCTGGCTATGTACACAAATACAAGGTTAGAAAAGTTATGACCAATTAATTCTACTGCTCTATTTCCCTCCCCCCTCCCCACCTTCTGTTACCCCCTATCCACTCCATTTATTTTTATTATTCCCCTCTCCAAACTCCTATGTTTTGGGTCAGCATCCACAAATCAGAAAGAACATTTGGCCTTTGGTTTTTTGGGATTGGCTTATTTCATTTAGTATGATATTCTCCAGTTCCATCCATTTACTGGCAAATGCCATAATTTCTTTCTTATTTATGGCTGAGTAATATTCCATTGTGTATATATACTACATTTTCTTTATTCATTCATCTGCTGAAGGACACGGAGGTGTTTCCATGCTGGGCTATTGTGAGCTGAGCTGCTATAAACATGGATGTGGCTGCATCACTGTAGTATGTCACTGTAGTATGCTGTAGTCTTTTGGGTATAGACTGAGGAGTGGGATAACTGGGTCAAATGGTGGTTCCATTCCAAGTTTTCTGAGGAATCTCCACACTGCTTTCCAGAGTGGTTGCACCAATTTGCAGTCCCACCAACAATGTATGAGAGTACCTTTCTCCCCACATCCTCGCCAATACTTATTGTTACTCATATTCTTTATAACTGCCATTCTGACTGCAGTGAGATGAAATCTCAGTGTAGTTTTAATTTGCATTTCTCTAATTGTTAGAGATGTTGAACATTTTTTTCATATATTTTTTGACCATTTGTATTTCTTCTTCTCTGAAGTGTTTGTTCTGTTTCTTTGCCCATTTATTGATTGGGTTATTTATTTTTCTGTTAAGTTTTTCGATTTCTTTGTATATCTTGGAAATGAATGCCTTATTTGAGGTACTGGTGGTGAAGATTTTCTCCCTATCTGTAGGATATCTACACATTCTTGATTGTTTCCTTTGCTGTGAAATTTTTTAGTTTGAATTCATCCCATTTATTGATTCTTGATTTTATTTCTTGTGCTTTAGGGGTCTTGTTGAGGAATTCAGTTCCCAAGCTGACATGCTAGAGAGTTAGGCCTACTTTTTCTTCTAGTAATTGCAGCGTCTCTTTTCTAATGCCTAGGTCTTTGATCCACTTAGACTTGAGTTCTATGCAGGGTGATTTATAGAGGTTAAATTCATTCTATTATATATGGATTTCCAGTTTTCCCAGCTCCATTTGTTGAAGAAGCTATGTTTTCTCCATTGTATGTTTATGACGCCTTTGTCTAGGATGAGATAACTGTATTTTTGTGCATGTGTCTCTGTGTCTTCTATTCTATTCCATTGGTTTCATGTCTGTTTTGGTGCCAATACTATGCTGTTTTTGTTACTGTAGCTCTGTAGTATAATTTAAGGTCTGGTATTGTTATGCCTCCTGCATCACTTTTTTGTGCTAAGGATGTCTTTGCCTATTCTGGGCCTCTTATTTTTCCAAACGAATTTCATGATTGATTTTTCTATTTTTTGAAGAATGTCATTGGGATCTTTATAGGAATTGCATTAAATCTGTATAGTGCTTTTGATAGTATAGCCATTTTGATAATATTGATTATGTCTGTCCAGGAACATGGAAGGTCTTTCCATTTTCTGATGTATCCTTCAATTTCTTTCTTTAGTGTTCTATGGTTTTCATTATAGAGGGCTTTCACCTCTTTTATTAGGTTGATTCCCAATGTTTTTTTTGAGGCTATTGTAAAGGGGACAGTTTTCCTGATTTCTCTTTCAGTTGATATATCTTTGGTGTATAGAAATGCAATTGATTTATTGGTATTGATGTTAAACCCTGCTATTTTGCTAAATTCATTTATGAGCTCTAGGAGCTTTCTAGTAGAGTTTTGTGGGTCTTCTAAATATAGAATAATGTCAGCAAATAGGGATAGTTTGATCTCTTCTTTTTCTATTCATATCCCTTTAATTTCTATTCATATCTTTTGTCTGATTGATCTGGCTATGGGTTTGAGGACCATGTTGAATAGGAGTGGTAAAAGAGAGCATCCCTGTCTTGTTCCATTTTTTAGAGGGAATTCTTTGAGTTTTTCTCCATTTCAAATGATGTTGGCCTTGAGTTTAGCATATATGGTTTTTACATTGTTGAGGTGTATTACTACTATTCCTAATTTTTCTAATGTTTTGAGAATGAATGGATGCTGAATTTTGTCAAATGCTTTTTCTGTCTTTTGAGGTAATCATGTGATATTTGCCTTTAAGTCTATTGATGTAGTAGATTATGTTTATTGATTTCCATATGTTGAACCACCCTTGCGTCCCTGGGATGAACCCCACTTGATCATGGTGCACTATCTTTTAAGTATGTTTTTGTATGCAATTTGCCAGTATTTTATTGAGATTTTTTTTTTTTTTTTGCATCAATGTTCATCAGGGATATTGGTCTGAAGTTTTCTTTCCTTGAAGAGTCTTTGGTTTTGGTATGAGGTAATACTAGCTTCACAGATGAGTTTGGAAGGGTTCCCTCATTTTCAATTTCATGGAATAATTTAAGGAATATTGATATACATTCCTCCTTGTTTAAAGCATTTTTTAAACCTTTATTTTATTTATGTATGTATTTGTATGTGGTGCTGAGGCTTGAACCCAGCGCCTCACACTCTACCACTGAGCCACAACCCCAGTTCCACGTTCTTCTTTGAAGGTCTTCTAGAACTCAGCTGAGAATCCATCTGGTACTGGGCTTTTCTTTGTTGGTAGGTGGATAGCCTCTCTGGATTCTTCAAGCTTAGTCAGGGGTACCTATCAATTCTGATGGTGTTCTGTGGGCTTTTGAGTGGCACTTGTAGCATTTCCTTTGTTCCCATCTCAGGGTATTTTGCCTGATGGTAAAATGCAGATCTGGATGCCCTTCCACTTCACATCATCTCTCATTAGCTTCTATTGGCCTTGTATGTATCCTGAGATGTTAAGTAAGAGGATCCCCAGATGATTGTAGGGGCCATGGCCTCCTGGGTAGAAGCGGAGCCATGGAGATCAGACTTAGAGGAGAAAAGTTGCTCATTCAGTGAGTTTAACCACATGGCATCATCTTTCTCTTAGTAGCAAGACCTCTGATGGATAGCTGTGAAGTTGCCATGGAATTCAGACAGTAAACCTGCAAATGGGTCCTTCAGTAAGGGCTCATCATGGTCAAACTCGGAAAGAGTGAATAGAGGGTCCTGAAGAATGGGCTGCCAGGATAAAGCAGTGTGGGTCAGGAAAAGGGCCAGCCAAAGTAGGATCCATGCAACTTGAGCAATAGGGCCCTACCCCATTTCCCTAGACATCAGCCCAAGTATGGCAGTGATTATTCTGGAAAAGTGGCTTCTCAGGCCAAATTGAATTAAATTTTGGAAAAGTAAGAGGCCTTTCTTCCAACTAAATTCTTAACTATTATTTCCATACAACAATTATAATTACATAAAGATTTCCAAATTGTTGGGTTTTATATTTACTTTCCTCTGTTAGAAGTTTATATACCTAGCATGAAGTTAATTCTCAATAAATATTCATTTATCAAATGATGGATTAATCATTGGAAAAAAATCCATAAGTCTCCTAATAATCTCAAATCCTTTTGTTGAAAGATTTTACCAAAACAAAATCTTAAAACCACCACCACCACCCCACGTGCTTTTGAGAAATCTGTCAGCCCAGTAAGTTTGAAATCAGTAATTTTTGAAAAGCAAGTTGTTAAAAAAAAAAAAAGAGTAAGAAGAAAGGCACATTTTTTTGTTTTAACCAAGAATGAGCCCCAAGTCCTGTGGTTTAGGTATCTTATCAAGTGCGGACCGTTTATCTCTGGTGGTCCTACCAGACCACTCCTTTCTCTTATGTGTTTCCAGATTTAACTGCCCAGTCAAATGGTTTTATAAGAATATACCCAAGAAGGAGACTTGCAAAACAAGCAACTGAGGCTGGGATTTTCGCTTTCCAGAGAAAGTACTGTGTGGAGATCTGCCTAGTGGGAGGTTAGCTGATGGAAAAGACACTAGCAAAGTGTCCAGTGGTTAGTAAATGTGACCTGCCAAGAAAAGAGACAGGAAAGGGAGGGACTCTTCACTCTGAAATCAATGCAATGCCATCTAATATACAGAGATAAACAAGTCCTGTGTCAATGTCTCATCCTAAGTGACAAGATAAGAGCATTCTATGATGCTTAGACTCTATTTCTTTATGCCATTCTGCCAAGCCAAAAACAAGCCTATTTCACAGATTTCTGGCACTTTACCTCTCCCCCAATGACAGATCTAATCTAAATACATTTCTAAAAGTAGGTGGCCACAAATAAACGATTTCTGACTTTAAATGTCATTTAGCTAGAGGTATCTCAGGTAGTCTCTCTCAATTTCCTTAAGGTATTTATGAAAATGAAGAAAAAGAACTTAAAAATACCACTAGAAACTTGGATCCTATTAATGGCTTAACCAGATTCTTAAAGACATTTTTATTAGTTATGAGATAGAACACATCCGGTTGGTACAAACCTATTCAGGCTATGCCTCATGTAACAGAGTTAAATGGTAAGCCAGGTGCCCCTGCTTTTTCTTACACAGAGATCCAAGGTCTGTGATAGGCACCAATATGCCTTCAAAGTGCTGCTTTTTGAGGATGCTAAAAACAACAACAACAACAACAACAACAAAAAACACACCTGTTTGGAAGTAGCACCTCCCAGGAAATAACTGGTCAGGAACTGTGTGTACATGTGGGGGAGGGGCAGGAGGTAGGTGAACCAGCAATTTTGTACCGTATCCTGGGAGTTGAAACCTTCCCAAACAAAACACTACAGGCAAGGGTGGGGGCAGGAAGATCCCTAATAACAGGACACGTTATCAACTGCAGTTTTGCAGGTGAGTTCATGGGTCAGAGGGAGAATCAGGTAGGGGAATGTGCTACCTTAGTAGAATAGAGCTGTGATAGCTGCAGCTTGCTAAAGATTGAAAATTGGTCTGGACCCAAGCATGTCAACTTTTACTCCAATTATGAAAAGGGGATGTGTATGTAGAAAATTCAGTAGAATGTATAAACAATTAGGAGTAATAAGTGATTTTAGCTTTCAATGTACAAGCAATAAATAATTTAAAATGAAGTAAAAGTATTATATCCAAAAACATAAAATTATCAGTTACTTAGGAATGATGGTAAAAAAAGATGTTCAAGATCTCTACATTTAAAACTACAAAATGTTGATGAGAAAAAAAATTAACAGCCAAAATAAATGGAGAAATATACCATATTTATGGATCAAAACACCTAATATTGTTAAGATGTCATTTCTCTCCAAATTGGATTGCAATTCCAATCCAGATCACACATGTTCTTCTACAGTGTGACTTTGCCATTACCCCATCAATAGAAGAAGTCTAGTTTTCTTCTTTTTGCATCTAGATGGGTTTGTATACTATAGGCATTCATAGGCAAGTCATAAAGGGCATCCAGCTTCAACCTGCATTACTGGAGTACTTGTTCTTTTAGACTTCACCTGTCATGTAAGCAGTCTAGCTATACTGAGGCATCAGGCTGTCAGGAAGCCCATATATCTCTATGTGGAGAGATCGTGGAGAGATTACACAGATAAGTCCTATGATTGTACAAAAAGAAGACTATATGAATGCCTGGCCAGTCCCTTGATGTTACAGCCCCATCCATCATCCAACTACAATTGCATAAGATACTTCAGGAGCATAGAGCTAAACCCTTTCTGCATTCCTGTCCACAGGAACTATGAGATGTAATAATCACTGTTGTTTTAAGTCACTATGTTCTGAGATGGTTTGTTATGCAGCAAGCATAACCAGAACAGGGACCTTGGAGTACACAAAAAATTTTTAATCACAAGAAGAATTAAGCATAAAATTTATGTAAGTATATACAATGATATGTATTAGGTTTTATTAAAATTAAGAAGCTCTATCAAAAGATACTAGTAAGAAGGTGACAAAATGGGAGAAGATATTCACAGAACATATCTGACAAAGGATTTGTATGCAGAATATAAAAGAATATCAATAAAACTAGTAAGAAAAACATAACAAACAACCCAATAAAAGTCTTCACAAAATCTTTGTGAAAGGGCATATCTGAGCAGCTAATAAGCATATATACAATTTTCAACATCATTTCTCTTCAGAAGATAAAAATTTAAACCACAAAGAGATACCACCACACACTTATCAGAATGGCTAAAATTAAAACTAAAAAGACCAGGTGTTGGCAGTGTGGTAGAGAAACTAACTTTCATACACTGTGGCTGGCACTATAAAATAGAGCAACCAGTTTGGGAAATTGTTTGTCAGTATCCATTAAAGCTAAGTACATTCCTCAGAAATTTCAGTTAGACGTACATTCAGGAGAAAAGAGTGCATATTTTCAATGAAAGACACCTGCAACAACTTTCTTAATACCTTAATTAAAGAAACGCCCTAGCTGGAAACAATCAAAATGTTCATAAACAAAATAATGGGTTGTAAATTATGGTGTACAGATGTGCCTTGACTTTTGATGAGGTTAGATCCTGATGCACCCATCATAAGTTGGAAATACCACAAGTTGAAAATCCATTTAATACACCTGCCCTACTAAACATCAAAGCTTAGCTTCATCTGCCATGAACATGCCCAGAACTTCCACATTAGCCCATATTGGGCAAAATTATCTAACATAAAGCCTATTTTATAATAAGGTGTTTGCCATCTCATGTACTCACACAAATGGGTATTTTATAGGCATAATGAATGGGATACATAAACACAATATCCAAATAATGTTAGCACCATGGTACCCTGTAGAGCACCAGCTGTTTATTCTCATGATCATGTGGCCAACTCAGAGCTTCAGCTCCTGCCATTGTCCAGCAATGTGTGAGAGCATCATACCGCCTGTGGCTAGCCTGGGAAGATATTAAAATTCACAGTTTGAGGTATAGTTTCTACTGAGTATACATTGCTTTTGCACCACTATAAAGTCAAAACTATTGAAGTCAGAGACCATCTGTATTCCTGTAGTGGAATATGAGTTGGTACTAAAACTGAGCAAACTGCAAATATCGCCCTAAAACATGGATGAAGATCCCAGATAGCATGTTCAGCGAAAGAAATTGGGCACAGGGCTGGGGCTGTAGCTCAGTGGCAGAGTGCTTGCCTGGCATGTATGAGGCAATGGGTTTGATCCTAAGCACCACATACAAATAAACAAATAAAGGCATTCTGTCCATCTGTAATTACAAAAAAGAAAGAAAGAAATTGGGCACAAAAGAACACAAAACATATGTTTGCATTTATGTAAGTTCAAGAGCAGCTTCATTTAATGATTCCATTTATATAAAATATAAAAATTAGGCAAAAATAATACATACTTATTTCTTACTGAATTACTTTAATCCATTCTTAAAACCCTTCTACCAAGTAAAAAGGCCATTAATTGAATGTATTTTCAAAAAAGAAAATAGGAAGGAGAATGGGAACCTGAAATACGAACCAGTCTAATAAATGCTGGACTTCTGAATGATAAAGCAGGTATATCTCAGGTATATAGTATAGCTTTAGTATTTTACAGAATAATGAAGGAAGAGCAAATAAAGTCAGAAAAAGGTGAAAATGTATTTTTATTCACTTTTACTGGAAAAATTATGACTCACTCCACTGCCACTTCAGATACTCAAATTTTATAGATGGAGAAATACATATTAAGCAATGAAAAACCCAAGTTTCTAAAAGTAATAAACACCAATTTGAAAGGGAATAAAAACCATTTGTACCATGACTATAATATAATAAATATTTATTTTACTTGCAAAAACTATAGAGAAGTGAATCACAGAAAATTCACACTTACTCAAACTGTCTTGGAATAAGAAAAGGCAGAACATTAATAATGCACTTCTCAAATATGGCATCACCTTGAGACTCAAGGTGACATTGACTGGAGAGAAAGAGAAGAGGACTTCAAATTGGTCTTACATGTATCTATATACATAGATTTTTTTTAAAAAAAATAATATACAAAATACTGGTAAACTTAAATCACATGTAATTTGGAAAGAAATACTCCCCGACCAAGTAAATTTTGTTGTAGCAATGTAAGAATGGCAAGGAAATTTATTACACTGGTAGATCAAAGAGAAAAAATAGATTTAAACAGATGGCAAAGGTAATTTGATGGAAATCAATATTTAGTTTTGAAGACTTCTCTAGTAAGTTGGGAATAAGGGGTTCTTTCTCTTTTTTTGGCGAGAGGGTACTGGGGATTGAATTCAGAGGCACTCGACCACTGAGGCACATCCCCTATTTTGGATTTTATTTAGAGACAGGGTCTCACTGAGTTGCTTAGTGCCTTGTTTTTGCTGAGGCTGGCTTTGAATTCATGATCCTTCTGCCTCAGCCTCCAGAGCTGCTGGGATTACAAGTGTGCACCACTACACCCAGCAAGAGGTTCTTTCTTAATATGATGTAATGTATTTAAATAAAAGCAATGTTTAATGATGAACAGTAGAGGTATTCCATGCAAACCAGGAAAAAAACAAGAAACATTCTCTGACCAAATCTTGTCACTTTTCTGGGAGTTCTAAACAACAGTATTTTTTTAAAAAAATGTGTAGGTTGGAAAAGCAGAGAAAAAAATGTTCATTTGTAATAAGTGATTGAATTTTCTACCTGGAAACATCATCAAGTGGACAAGGTGGTGGGAGCAGCCCTTACCTGAGCATTCATAATAAGAGGGTAAATTGCCCACAGATAATTTTAAAACAATAATAAATTGAATAAAAATCAGCTGGCTTTTTATTATCACTTTACATGAACAATTCTAAAAATATCAGTGATAAAATACTCTTCCTTGAAAAAAACATTAATCTAATTTCTAAACAATGTTACAGTCACTGCTAAGTTTTAACAATGTATAAATTTCAAATGGACAGGTTTTTTGTACTTTCATTTGAATCTGCTTCAGGAATATGTGTCCTCAATTCTGTGGCATTGCTTTGTCCTAGATCCAAAAAGTAGGGGCTGGGGGTGCTGCTCAGTGGTAGAGCACTTGGCTACCATGTAGGAGGCTCTAGTCCTCAGTACCACCACTACCACAGCAGCAACAATTAATAAATTAAAAACTATAATAAAAATAAAGCAGAATTGCAATGAACAATAATGGCAGTGACTGTAAGGATGAAGACTCAGAAACTGGGTTAGTTTCAATTTGGTCATGTGACCATTGCCAGAATTCAAAAGGGCAAGGTTTGAAAGCCTCCATTATTTTCATCAAGAACTTGAAACTGCTATTTAATCACTCTTCTATGATTTTAAGAAGAAAAACTTCAGGCATTTTTAATAAAATATAATTGAAATTTATGATGAATTTCCTAAAGAAGATATTTTAGCAATAGCATCATTATTGTTCCTAAAATTGCAATTTCAACCAAACCCACCCTTGTCTTCTAGACTTTTTAGACTTTTTTAGACTTTTCCTAACTATTTGCGTATCTGGAGCTTCAGGTAGCAAAACCAATTTGAAATTAGAATCAATAAAGTGTTCTTAGTGAATCTTGACATTGTGTACATCCATAAGACTGGAGTCCTAATTAGAATAAGATATACTCCATGTTTATACAAATATGTCAAAATAGACTCTACTATCATGTATAACTAAAAAGAACAAAATATTTTAAAAAGTGGTCTTTTTTTCCAACTATGAACAAAGACAGATTGATAAAACTGGCCATATAAACCATGAACATGAGCATGTAACATGACAATTTTTTATAAGAGTTTGTAGACGTTAAGTCTGAAAAATTAATTTGTAATTATTATTATTTTATAACTCAAATCTGTGCCACATCAACATGTAGGTATATGTTTTCTTTCCTTTTGAAAATATACTATTACAATTAAAATACATTAATAATTTTTTCCTTGTATGATAATATTTTATCTGAAATAAATTTTTTAACTGATATGGTCTTATATAAATGGGTCAGTCTAAGAGCATTTTTATTATCTTTTTTCATCATTATCATTTGTTTCATTTCATGATTATTACTAAAAATACACAGTACACAGGAGGGGGTTTTTGTTTGTGTTTAATACTGGGGATTTAACCCAGGAGTTCTTTACCACTGAGGCACATCCCAGCCCTTTTTTATTTTTTATTTTTGAGACAGGTTCTCACTAAGTTGCTTAGGGCCTCGCTAATTTGTTGAGGCTGGACTCGAACTTGTAGTCCTCCTGTCTCAGGGATTACAGGCTTGTGCCACTGTGCCCAGCGAGGAAAGGATTTTTTTTTTTTAAGGCTGCTGCATGTATCAAATATACTAAGTACATCACTGCGAATATTTTCAGAATTTTTCACTATAACATCACTTTCTCTGAGGATCAAGCCCATTATATTGATTCTTCATCTCACAGTCTTCATTTTCTACCCAGAGCAATAATATTGGGCTATGGGTTTAATGTAATTCAGATCCTTGATTGCTCTATCTGAAGGTAGAAAATAGGAAACCCCATAGCCAACTTTATTGGGAGTAATTTGAAAGAGCCAAATACAGCAGATGTCTAAGGCTTAGATCTATGCGTAGCAGTTCCTGGCACCAAGGCATAGCATCCAGCCTATTTTTCAAAGTGACACTGTAGCAACTACGATAATACTTTGACTTATGAACAATAAAGGCAAATCTTCAAAATAACACAGATGAATCTCTAAAGGAACAAATACGCATTCAATGCAGCTGAAACCATAAATATCCCTGATGTTTGCCTTTTTTTCTAATATATATTTTTTTAGTTGTAGATGGACTCATCTTTATTTATTTATTTTTATGTGGTGCTGAGGATCGAACCCAGTGCTTCACACATGCAAGGCAAGTGCTCTACCACTGAGCCACAAACCCAGCCCTGATGTTTGCCTTTGAGTGTATGTGCTGTGTGGATATGGGGTGACTAACTTTCTTGGTTTGCCTGGACCTGAGAAGTTCCAGGGAGGCATGACTTTCAGTGATAAAATCAAAGAAGTCCAGGTAATCTGGAACAAGTTGTTTACCTTAAATGTAAGGTTAGCGTACCTACTCTGTATATGTATTTGTAAAATTCAGGAATGTTTTCAGTGGCCAGCAATAGAAAAACCTCTCAATAGTTATTTAACCAAAGTAAATGTTCAGTTTCTCACATAATGAGCAGCAGGAGGTTGGCAGACCAGGCTGCTATAGCCACCCACGATGCCATTAGTGTTCCAGGTCCCTTCTGCATTTCTGGTTTACAATGCTTCACATTTTGTCTTTAGATCACATGGTTACTAGGATGTCTGTGATGCTTCTAGATATCCTTTTTATTCCAAGGCAAGAAAACAGGGCACAAGGCAGGGGATGGGGGACACTGGCAAGCTTCTCCTGTGTCTCCTGGGCCAGACTGTGTCCCATGGGTACTGCTGGGTGTAAGCAGCTGGGAAATCTAGAAATCTAGAACCTCTCAAGCAGAAGGCAGCAAGAGAGAAGGGGGCTAGAGATGGGCTTCAATGAGCCAACCTACATAATGGGTTTGTCAAAATATTCAAAGTCATAAACATCTCCAGGATCTTAATCTTAATCTTTGATAGACCCCAAAAAACTGAAAAATTAGCATGGTTTGGAAAATGTTTAGAATAGGTTTCATAGCACAAGCCATGTCTAAGTGTGACTTGTGGAAGGAATGTATTTAAACAATGGCTCCCATGAAGGTCCTGGTAGCAGCTTAGGTTTTGTGCATTATCAGGCAGAATGAAAAAACACTATAGTAGATGCAGCAGCAGAATATTGGGTCATATTTCCTTCAATTTGTGGGTGATTCAATTGTGGAAAAATAATCACAGTATTTTTGAGCTTGTGTCTTAAAATGGAATGACAGCAATCACTTCCATAGGTACTCAAAATAGCCTTTTCATTGGGGATACTTGATGTTTATGAGTTAAAAGCATAAAAAACTTTTGGAACTAATGTTAACTCCCTCAGCAAATTTTTCTGCCACCTGTATTGGAAAACATCCTAACAACACTCAAAAAAAAAAAAAAAAAAAAAAAAAAAACCAAGCCACGATGCTCCAATTGATGTATTACTATTGAAAAAATATGAAAGTTCATTCATTAATTCATTTATCAATGTTGTGTTCCCATTATGTACCAGGCATTGTTCTAGATGCTCCATGAGGAGGGAAAATCCAGACAAAAATTCTTAACCCTCAATAGAGTTTGCATGCTAGTGGAGAAATAGATGATAAAATGTATGTGATAGATAAACACCATGGAGAAAAAATAGACCAGGGAAGCGAGAAAGGAACATTGGGTTAAGATTTTTTTTAAAAGGCTGTAAGGAAGATGACATTTCAGTAAAGACCAGGGGAGAGGAGGGAGTGAGCTGTCAGACAATATGGGAAGGAGTGTCCAAACCAAGGGAAGGTGGTCCAAGCCAAAGGGACAGAGGCAAGAACATGGCTGCCCTTTGTGAAGAACAGCTGGGAGACTGTGTGGCTAGCTTACTATTCTTTTTTCTTTCACAGTACCAGGATCCAACCCAGGGCCTTGTACATGCTAGGTAAATGTTCTCCTAGTGAACGACACCCCCAGCGGCCTGCAGAGCTAGGGCACAGGGTACTGGGAACAATTGTAATGAGGTAATTGGTGGTGGTAGGGCAGGCCATGTAGGGCCCTGTGGGCCAGCATGACAAAGGTGCTTCTTACCTAAGTGAGAGTTGGGCTTTAGAGAGAGGAGTGATATGACCTAATTTATAGTTAAAAAGGATCACTCTGGCCATGGTGTCGGGAACAGAAGGTGCAATAACAGATGCAGAGAAATCAGGGAGGAGACTCTAGCAGATGGTTACTTGGGGCAGGGTGGTAAAGCGGAGCTGGTGAGAACGGGTTGAAGTTTGGATACATAGGACAATAGGGGTGGCAGGATTGGCTGACGATGTGTGAGAGGAAGGGATTCTTGGCTTGAGCAACTGCATTTTGGAACTGTCACTCACTGACGTGGGAAAGACAGTGAAAGGAGCAAGTTTTAGTGAAAGAGAGTTGGTTTTTGGATCTGGCTAAGTTTAAGAATAGATGTCTAAGAAAAGATGTCAAGCAGGCAGTTGAGTACACCAGTGTGGGCTGGGGCTAGGAATTCTGAACTTTCATGAAACAAGAGGTTCTGCTTCATTAGCTGGGATTCTGTCCTGCTCATGCTATAAACCAGCAGGAGAGGACAAACAGTCACCTCCATAATGAAAGTCTTTAGGGTGGGGTAATTTAGTTTCAATTCCACAGCTGTAAATAACAGATCAGGTCCATCTGGGGTTCCACCCATGCTTTGTACCACAATTGTGTGAACCTCAATATCCTTAGATATTAGTTCATGGCTCTGTAGCACATGAAAATGTGATCTGGAAGAGCATCCGTATCCGGTTTTTAACTAATGTGGTATTGGTGAGTTGCTTTCAAGTCAGAGTGAAGCAGCCGAGGTTACAAACAGCCAGGAGACCAACATATTCTGAGAAGTCACCTATACCTGCTGTAGGTTTTTATTATAGATCTGAGTTCATCAAAGAAATAAGTTTTCAATTACTCACCTATTCTAAAATGGTTTCTGTGCCTGTCTTAGACACTTTCTTTTTTAAAGGGGAAAAAAAAAACCCACCAGAGGGTCAAGGTCAGGATGAGAGGCCCTCTAGCAGTCTGTGGTGGTTATGACGGACATGCCTGTGGGTGGCTCCAGCCTCAGCATTGCTGCCTCTGGCTTATACAGCCTGGTTGGGTACCAAGGGCAATACTAGAGCTTCCTGAATGCAACTGTAGTTTGCAATTAAGTCTGACCCAAATGACAATTTGGCAACCATGGAGGTCATGTGGCACCTGAAACTTAACTAATGTAAATGCTTTCCATATTCCTACCAACACTCTATGTGGCCAACTTGAATTCGTGCTTCTTTGTATACTAGCAAAGTTGATCATTTTCTCAACACATTCATTGGTTGTTCGTATTTCTTCTTTATATTCTGTCACTTTCAACTAAATTTCTTGACATGTGTAGTCTATTGGTTTTATTTCGAGGAGAGCATGGATTGGATTTGTTTACTTTGTAAGAGCTTCCTGTCCTGTTCTAACTGGTCTGAAGACACCCTTAGTGTCCTCCCTTGAACATGCCCTTTGTCTTGGTGGTAGTCTTCAGGTGTATCCTGTTGTTCTAAACAAGCTTGATTGTCTACTCCTTCCCCATGAGTGGCCATCAGGAGTAGATGAAGACACCTTCATTCCAGTCTCCTCCATTGTGGACGTATTTGCTATATCTGTGGGATTCGTGTGGCCCAACAGAGATATTCCTGGTTCTATGCCTGTATGTAGCCTTGTGACAAAATGCTGTTGTACAACACTGTTGGGACTTATCAACTTGGATTCTGCACAGTGTTCAAAAGTGAATACCTGAAACCAAACACCCAACTCACTCCCATACACCTTCTTTCTATGCCCTCGGACTTAGTGGGAAGATGTTGGGCAGGGGGATGAGGCAGTGAGTGCCAAGGTCCCTGAGGTTATAAATGCTACCAAACTCATGATTTCTGAGTGTAAAGAAAACACTATTTTAAGCAGACCAATTATTACCAGTCTACTTTAGGCATTTCCCAAGTGGCTAATAGCAAGATAGCACAAACCCCACAAGCTCATCTGCAGTTATGGTTGTCTTCATTCAGTCGGGATAGTGGTGAAAGTGATAGAGCCTCCACCGTCACATAGCACGTACAATGTTGTACTGTATCGTATCAGCCCCAGGCTCCAGCTGGGGTTGTAGATACTGTTGCCCTTGTGATTGATAAAATAAAATTCTATCAGTCAAGAAAGCCTTGATGTAATACTTTAGGAAATGCTCTAAGTGAATTAACAGATATATGCAACATTCTTTATAAGCATTCTAGAATGTTAAGGCTTGCTGTTAACATGAAAGAAGACAATGGAACCACAATGAAAATCCATCCTTCCTCCTGACTTTATGTACATCTTTAGACATGTCTTTGGAAAGAGCAGCTAGAAGCCTGACATTGGCAACCCTGGGATGTCACATATAGCTTGATTTTTTTTTTTTTTTTAAGGTGGGCAGTCCTGTAGGGACAGTAGCAAACGCCCCAGGTCTATGAATTGTAATTAGGTGCTGGGAGGATGCCTGTGGGATCTTTCCACTGCTTGCCTCCAGCAGGGCCACCATCCCTCCTGTTTTCCTTTCTCCGTTCCCCACCCTTCCTCCTTATCACTTACATATCTCAACACTGAACTCTGCAGGCAGTGGTTTTCTGTGAGGCAACTCCTCTTAGAATGCAGAGCCACATTCTGTGTGTCTTCTGCCTATCAGTCACCAGCCTGGCCTACGCATCTTCCTTTTACGTGTGTGCTTTATTTTTATAAACCTTCATGATGAAGAAGCTACAGCAGAAAAAATGTGCGGTGGAGGCCAGGCACGTGCACTTTGTGTGTGTGTGTGTGTGTGTGTGTGTGTGTACATGTGCAACCAGGGACACCCACTAGGGAGGCCCAACTGGCCAAGATCTTCAAGTAAGATTCTAATTGTTTCAAGATTCCTGCAGGGACTAGTAAAATTGTCTTTATTTCTGCTTTTCTGAGACTGTTTGATAAATATGTCAGGTTTAACCCTGAGACCTGTGAGGTGATTTCCTCATCTCTTTAGAAAAAGCTTCCACCCTTGAGGGTGTGGGTGAGCAGGAATGGTGCAGGAAGGTGAGGGGATATAGTCTGCAGGTTGACATTTTGGAAATCAGCTTTCAGGTTTGGTGTTACACATTTCTCTCAGGGTTTTGGATCTAAGTATCTCTTAGTTTTCAAGACTTTTTGGAAAATGTCATCAAACAGCCAAGATAGGAGGAGAGGAAGAAGAGGAAAAGCCAGGCATGGTGGCACAAGCCTGTAATCACAGCACTTTGGGAGGCTGAGACAGGAGAATCGCGAGTTCAAAGGCAGCCTCAGCAATGGCAAGGCGCTAAGCACCTCAGTGAGACCCTGTCTCTACATAAAACACAAACTAGGGCTGGGGATGTGGCTCAGTGGTTGAGTTCCCCTGAGTTCAATCTCCAGTGCCAAAAAAAAAAAAAAGAAGAGGAAAAAGGAGGAGGAGGGGGAGGAGAGGGAGGAGGAGGAGTTGGGGGGGAGGAGACGATGGACAAGAGGGAAAGGTGTTTTGAGGCTGATGAAGACCCAGGTTCTGATATAGGCTCCAGGGAATTTTAAACCCTTTCCAGAGTTTTATTTCTACTTTTTGGAGGGTTTTCTCACACCCTCAGAAATGGCTATTTCAGACTCCTGGGGGAGCTTTATCTGAGAAACAGGTTGGAGACAGGTAGTTTTTTTATTAAAATCTTTCAACAAATTAGGACTCTAAGAGATCTTGGAGCAGTTTTGATCTTCTGGCTACAATTTTATTCATGGAATAAAGATTAAAAAAACATAACCAAAAGGACATTTGAAGGGGTGAACTGCAGTGGGTAGCTGATTAAGAGATTAGCTTGATGACATTAACATGAAAGTTAAGGGGTTGGGAGGTGGAGCAACTGGATTAATTAAAACCACATGTCCTGTGCTGCATGCTACAGATGTGTTTTCGCAGTTTAAGACTTCTGTTCCTGGTTAGAGATGTAATATGAAGATAATTCTTCAGGATGTAGCCATTCCTTCCGAATCTCCTTGCTTCAGTTCATGCATTCAGCAAACAGGAAATGAGCCTCCTTTCCCAAGAGACCGAGGTGGGGTGAGTGGTGGCCACAGTACACATCTCAATCTCAGGATCCACTCCAGTGGCTGCATCTTCACAGAATTCTCCCTGTTTCCACTGCATAACCAAATGTCCTGGATAGGGACTGGGAAGGCTTTCACTGGATTCCAATCAGTGCACCAAGGTCTTCTATTTAAGACACCTAACACTTTCCTTCCATTCAGTGAGATCTACAGCTGACACCATTCTCAAATCATCATCATTGTTATTGATTACCGTGATGTAAACAAGAAGCAGGAATTTTTTATTTCATTTTATTTTTTTGTGGTGCTAGGGACCAAACCCAGGAACCTCATACATGTTAGACAAGTGCCCTACCACTGAGGTAACACTCCCAGCCCCAGGACTTCATGTTTAAAAATAATCTGTCAGCAGCCTTCAAAGGGGACCCTTGGTCCTGTCTTCCCCAAGACTTTGATGATCCCTGAACTAAAGTGAATGATACCAAATGCTCATCCAGAGTACATGGGCCACCTTATTCAAAAGATGCTTACAGAGTGTGTTGGGGGAGACTGGCCTATCATGCAACACCCAGGCACAGGATAGCATGGTAGCTGTTTGGCCTTTGGCCTTCTGCAGCATCTAAACCTGAGTTAGTCTGAATACTTTAGAATTGGGCCCAATGGAAGAGTGAACAATAGTATAAATAGTTTATTTTTTTAAAATGTGTAGAGACAATGCTGGCCTCAAAGGCAGTCAGGAAATTCACCATAACTGTGAACCCCTGTAGGAAACAGAAACCTTGGTGATGGGAAAGAAGAGGGTAGATGGGGCAGTGACTGCAGTGGATATGGATTTCCATTTGGAGTCATGGAAATATTCTAAAATTAGATTGTAGTAATGATCACACACTTCAGTAAATTAACTAAAACTCATTAACTAATAACTACTAAAAATCATGGTATGTGAATTATGCCACAATAAAACTTAAATTAAAAAAGTAAGAGGAAAGTGTGTCACAGAGCTATTATATAGATACAAAGAGTTATTGTTCCTACTTCTTCTGCTGGATGGCAACTCTCAGTGACCCTAGGAGAGCCCAGAGCTACATTAGAAATGTGAGAAAATCTGTTATCTCTGGTCAACGCCAAGGTCAAAAATTCCAGGGATGCAGATTTTCTCTCAATATAGGGAGGGACCTTCTGATGGGTACAAAGTCCCAACAAGAGGACATAAGGCTGTGTGAAAAAGTGCCCTCCCTGACCCCAAGTTGAAGCTCAGTGGTCCATCAAGGACAAGGGACCAGGGCTCTGCATTGAACTGGGTGGCATGACACCTTCTAGGTGATTTCCAGTTGTGAGATTGAGGAATTCCACCACTGAGATGTGGCACATCCCCTTTTCCCTCTGAGGCTCAGTTTGTACAACCAGGAGCCAACAATGATTTTGCCACATTACAAGTCATCTAGACCAGGATGTTTTTGTGATGCTCTAAGATTTGCTGATGAAAGATACCAGAGGAGCAGACTCCCTAAAGACTTAGACTTAGGTAATAACAGGAACTCAGCAACCAACAGACTGCAATTGTCTCCTTAATAATAGTAATTAATGCAAGAATAATAACTTCATTTTCTATTTCCTATTGCCACTTTTGTTCTGAGAAGCTCACAAGCCCAAGAAAAATAATTTTAGCCATTTTGGGGATGCAACTTTATAGTAGTATTTTAATGTTTATTTTAGCATGTATGGTTTTTTTTCTAAATTATAGAAGTTAATCATGTTGCCTGTAAGAAATTTGAAAAATGCCAAATGCAATGAAGAGAATAGAAATTAAATGGGAATCTAATGTATCAGTTATAATCACTATTAATATGCATCTTGTTATATTTTTGTACTGTATATTGGATTATATCTTTACAATCTTTTTAAAAATTATATTGAAATATATAGTTTTACAAAAATAAAAATGTTGATGATTTCTAATTTAACAATATGTCTCAGTGTTTCCAAGTCACTAAGTATAATTCTTAAATTTAACTTTAATGGTTGCATAGGATTATATTATCTAACATTATTTATAATAGAATTATATTACAAGTATTACATTTGTATTAACATTATAAAATAATACATCAGCTGGGCACAGTGGTGCATGTACCCGTAATCCCAGCAGCTCTGGAGGCTGAAGCAGGAGGATCACAAGTTCGAAGCCAGCCTCAGCAAAAGCAAGGTGCTATGCAACTCGGTGAGACTCTATCTCTAAATAAAAAATACAAAATAGGGCTGGGGAGGTGGCTCAGTGGTCGAATGCCCCTGCATTCAATCCCCAGTACCCCCTCCTAAATAAATAAAATAATACATCAAAATATATTAACATTTTAAAATTAATATATTAAAATATTTGTCATTTAATATATCATCACATTAACATATACAATTAACATATTATATGTTAATGTATAAGCACATTTTATTATATTTAATCCATTCTCTATGGTAAATTTAGGCAGCTGCTAATTGTTTTGCTATGGGCAGTGAAATTGCTGAGGTCAAATTCTTGCACCTATTTCAAATATAAATGCAATGAAAATTGACCCTAAACATGGAATTTCTGGTTCAAAAAATATAAATATTATTCAGAGTTTTGTTATTTATTTCCAAATTGTCCTTCAAAGACTTTGTAACTACTATATTCAGACCATCAGGAGATTAGAATATCCATTTGCTCTTATCTTCTTTTATCCTATTTATTATCCTAGTTATTATTATCATTGTTAAATATTCCCCAATTTTGTAGGTATATGATGATTATCTCGTTTTTTCAAATTTGCACTTTTCTGATCGTCATTGAGTTTGGCCATTTATTCAGCATCAGCATTAGTTTAGATTTCTTCTTTTGTGGATTGCATGCTCCTATTCTGTTGGACTTTGTCTTTTCCTTTTGATTTATTAAATCATTGTATATGTTACAGATATCAAATATTTGATTTCCTCACAAGTTGCAAATATTTCTCAAATTACTGTTTGCCTTTTAACTTAATTTGAAATATTTTTTGATAATATAGATTTTATATATTGCCAAAATGTAACAATTTTTTATTTTTATTTTTTAGTTCTCAGCGAACCTTTATTTTATTTATACATGGTACTGAGAATTGATCCCAGGGCCTCACATATGCTAAGCAAGCGCTCTACCACTGAGCCACGACCCCAGTCCCATAATGACTTTTTACAATTTCGGTCTTTGGTTCTAAGAAATCTTTTTTGATTCTAAGAAAGCACTTCCCCACCCAAAATGTGTATAACTATTTCTTTATTTTCCTTTGGAGTTTTTATAATTTCTTTTTTAAAAAATTTTTAATCTTCACATCTTCAAGCTCTCTGCTGTTTAGTTTGAGTTATTGTATAACATAAGAACTTCATTTTTTTCCCCAATGGCTAATTATGGAAAATGTATCCATTATTGAACTAATTAAAAGGGCCACCTATATCATGTACCAAAATTTCATGCTTGCTTTGATTTGTCTTTGGACTTTCAATTCTTTTTTGTCAATTCATCAGCCTTAACCTACATCCCAGATTATCTCAACTAATGCTATATATTATAATATATATTATTTTGTTACTCATCATAATATCTGGTAGGGCAAATTCCTACTCATTTCATATGAGGTTTATTTCTTGATACTTGACAATTTCTTTAGATACGGTCACTTGGAATCTTTATTCCATTAGATATTTTAATGGAAATAAAATCCCCAGTAACCCCTCCTAAATAAATAAAATAATACATTAAAATATATTAACATTTTAAAATTAATATATTAAAATATTTGTCATTTAATATGTGATCACATTAACATATACAATTAACATATACAATTAATTAATTGATGATACACAATAAAACCCTTATCTTTTTTCCATAATATTGGTGGATTATAGTTATAAGAACCCTCATCTTCAAAATATATGTTTTAGAACATCACAAGTAAGCTGCCATTAGTTCAAGTATTTTTCTGTAGAATACAGAACAGTAATTAATTCCAAAAGATGAAAGATAAATCCTGACAATGGGTTGGTGTGATTCCAGCACATCGGGACAGATCTTTCCTCCAATACTTTCTCTCTCCTGCTGTCCCGCTGGAGTCTTCTGCAGGATGATTGACAGAAGCCATATTCATATGCACAGATTCCCTAGAAGAATTTTAACGTATTTCTCAGAAGATAGCCCCTTCTACCTCAGAAGGGGACACAATGCTGAACTTCTGAATACGCTATTCAACTGTCAAAGGCACCTGAGGAAGGAAGTCTGGATTAAGAGATACCTTTTCAGACAGAAGAATTCTCTCCATCACCAAGATAAAAAGCACTGAACAGAATTTCTCTCTTCCTCAAGGCCAAAGATGCTTGCGTTTCATATTTTAGTGTGGTCCAAAGAAAAAATAGAGTTGGTCCAGAATTGCAGTCAAAGGAAATGGTAAACTGGGCGCAGTGGCACATGCCTGTAATCCCAGTACCTTGGGAGGCTGAAGAAGGAGGATCACAAGTTCAAATCCAGCCTCAGCAACTTAGTGAGGCCCTAACTTAGGCCCCGTCTATAAATAAAATATAAAAATAAAGGGGCTGGCGATGTGGCTCAGTGGTTAAATGTCCCTGTGGTCAATCCTTGGGAGTGGGGGGTGGGGAGAAAGAGAGAGAGAGAAAGAGAAAGATGGCAACAAACTAAACAGGCCACCCAGATGGTAATGATGACTTTCCAGTTAGGACTTCTGGAAATAAATCAGAGTTTCAAAGCTCAAGAACCCACTCATTCAACAACTGCCCTGTGAGGTCACTGTACCCAAGGACTGCCACCAAAACTGCTACTTCTGGACCTGCTGATACACCTTGCCGTCATAATATGTAACGTCATAATATGTAACGGCTCGAGAAGCCTTTTACATTTTTGTGTCCTCTAAATCAATTTTTAAAAAGCCTTTCCTTAATTAAAGGCTTGAAATGACTTTCAGTAAACTGGCCGAAGCTGTCCTTTCAGAACATTCTGTCCCAAGTCACCACTGAGTACCCCTCACCCTTGCATTCTCCCAATCCATCCTGATATTCTGCATTCTTCAGTATTAATATTTTCAAAGTCTAATCCCAACTGTGACCTTTGGCTTCTGCCAGAACCTTAGTCAAGTCCTGCGATTCCTCCTGGGGCAAGAACTATATTTCTGCTCCGAGGCTGGTCTGAGAGGGATCACTATTGTCAGACTGTGGACAACCATGAGTGATTGATAGCGCATATTACAAGATACTCAAGTGAAGTCTTCACAGGGTCTCCATGCAAGAGGAGAGGCTTTCCTTAATAAGGGGGAGGGGCCGCTTTTCCTTGTGTTAACATTTGGGGGAATCTGGGGGTTCCGGATCATTAGGCTCACACATTCAAATGTTCCCATCTCGGTTCTCACAGATCTACTCTTTTTGTATCATTCCAACATGTGAGACCTATTGTGGGTACATGTATCTCCTTTTCTGTTTTGCTATCATTACAATTAGATGCTGAGTCTGATTTTTTACAAAAGCTGCCTTTTAGTGGCTGGAAATGAGGGATCTTGTTAAAACCTTCTATAGAAGCAGATTAATTTATACAGCATGCTTTGGGCATTAGGACTTGACTGTTCTGATTCCATCACTGTCTTTGAGATTTTCCATGCAGTTAACAAAACCTGGGCAACTCCATAATCCTTATCATTATCTCCAACTGTTCAAGTGCTACTATCACCTAATCCAACCCATCACATTCTACCTGTACCTTATCCCAGTCAACCATGGGTAAGAGTCTTAGTAATTTTGATGTCAATACACATTAGGGGTCTTGTCATCCCTTTTACCTACAACTATAGAAACCTGATGACCATTTGACCTGTGAGTGGCCCATTTCAAGTTCCATCCTGAGGACTTACTTTCTAGGGGTGACCTTGGTGCCAACTCCCTTAGTCTGGGTTCCCCTAAAAGCAGAGCCTGGGACTAAGGCTTATATGTGATTGTTTACTTGGAAGTACAGATCACACCCAAGGGCTGAGACAGCAAGGAGGGAAGGATGCGGCAGCAGAACAGGGAAAAAGGGAGCGTCAAAAAAGAATGTGTTACGAGTTGACTACCTGCTATAGGATGCTCAATCCCAGGGGACAACCTGAAAAGCACTGTGACCTTCAGCTCAAGGCCTTACTCCTAGAAAAAGAGAGGGAGGAGCATTTATCCTGTGGCTTCCACCACCCTTGGTTGAGAGTTGCCCCAGAGGACGCTGACTCTTTTAGCCCTGGTTGAGCAGGCAGGGCCCTGCTGACATCCTACTCTGAGGCGAGTGAGGGACGCCTTGGGGCAGGGTAAGGCAAGGTGGTGTCAGTTTGTACCTGCTAGATGCTGTTCAAAGCCAGAGCAGAACTGGTCACCATAATTGTGCATGAATAAGAGCCCAGGATGTTGACCATTGTCCAAGAAGCACCTAATAACCCATCTAGGCACCGAGACTGGAAGCTTTCTTTTACAACTTTTACACTCTAAGGATTGGTCATATCATGAGGTTTTCTACCTCCCGTTGAGTTCATTTTGGTAACTTACATGTTCCTTTGAAAATCATTCCATTTCATCACTCCTTCTCTTTTAAACTGGACTTCTAAGGAATTGTTCAATTTATTGTGTGATTTTGTTTTGTTTTTGCACAAACCCGATTGGATGCAATGATTCTTTTCTGTTTTGCATCTAAGCAATTGCTCCTTTTATTATATTAATACCTTTTAACAGCTTTACATTTATTTTACATTTAAAACAGCTTTCCTCTTGAAATGAATGCTTAACTTAATTTCATCATTTCTTTTAAAAATAATAATAGCACCCTAGGATGTGATTTTTTTCAGAGTATAGTTTTGTTACCCACCAGAAATTTTGAAATATGGTGTCATTATTATTGCTATTTTCAAACAGTATTTAATTACATACTTCATTTCCTTTCTTACCCAACGGTTATTTAGAAGAATATTGCTTAATTTCCTGGTATTGGGATTCTACTATTTAACATTTTTCTCACTAATTCTTTGTGTTGTTAGATTTTCATGAAAGATAGTCTACATCTAGAACTTTATTGACATTTCTTTTACATATATATTTTTTATTTGTTCTAAGTAGTTCTACATGACAGTAGAATGCATTTTGTTGACATTTCTTTTATGTCCTATTTATTATCTTAGTTTATAAATGACCCACAGACATTTTAAAGGGGTATGAATTAGATGGTTGTGGACTATAAATGTTAAAAAGTTTATTGATTTGTTCTCTTGTGTTCACTGGATTCATCAAAGTCCATGAAAGAAATGATAAATGTTGCCACTAAGATCATAGTCTCATTAATTTATTCTTCATTTCTAAGATCTTATTTTTAATACTTAGCTGCTATTTTATGCAGAAATAAATATTTATGAACCTTTTATTTTCTGGGAGTGGGGTACCAAGGATTGAACTCAGAGACACTTGACCACTGAGCCACATCCCTAGCCCTATTTTGTTTTTTATTTAGGGACAAGGTCTCACTGAGTTGCTTAGCACCTCACTTTTGCCAAGGCTGGCTCTGAACTTGTGATCTTCCTATCTCAACCTCTCTTGCTGCTGACAGTACAGGTATGCGCCACCACGCACGGCTATGAACCTATTTTATTTGTGATTTTTATCTTGTATTGACATAATTTTTATACAATACTTTTTTGAATTCTTCTTGATATTAATATTGCTATTCCCACTTTAGCTTTTGCTTTGTTTTATTATCATTTCTGTCTATATTCTCATGCATCCTTTTAAATAAGAGCTTTATGGGTCACTTTATTTTAGGTCTGCCTTTTTTAAACAATATGTATGATTAGGATTAGGAGGAAATAGAAGCCACCTAATGTGTCTCCAATGGAAAGAGACTTAATACAGGCAATTAGTACTTACAGAAGTGTTAGGAGAGACCTGAGTGAAGTAGTTACAGGGATTGATTCCAAGTTCACAGTACCAAATCAGGAAGCCATTGCTGCTGCTGCCCTTATAACTGCCTCTTACCCACCCAAACTGGTCACCAGATGCTGGGATGCAGGTCTGGCTGCTGTCAATGATCTTTTTTTTTTTTTTTTTTTTA
The DNA here is from genome assembly GCA_028644305.1 of Xerus rutilus. Lineage (NCBI taxonomy): Eukaryota > Metazoa > Chordata > Mammalia > Rodentia > Sciuridae > Xerus > Xerus rutilus. Next base: position 27,124,146 of record CM053411.1, on the reverse strand, counting down.
AGTATTTTTTTAGTTGTTGATGGACACAATGTCTTTTTTTTTTTTTTTAATCTTTTTCTTAGTTGTAGATGGACACAATGTCTTTATTTTATTGCTTTGTATGTGGTGCCGGGGATCGAACCCAGGGCCTCACGCATGCGAGGCAAGCGCTCTACCGCTGAGCCACAATCCCAGCCCCTGCTGTCAATGATCTTATCTGTCCCAACTCATTTTCAGTAGCAGCAGCAGGAAGGTGGCTCCCACTTCATCTTCACCTGCCAAAGCTCCCTTGAGAGCCCTTTATTGGCCTCACCTAATTTGTACCAAGCACTTGATTCTGAAGGTCTATTAAAAAGGTAATTTTTAGTTTTACAACCTCTCCAAATAGAAGGAGGATAGAATGAAAGCTAGGAGACCCAATATAAAAATATTGGATTTTTCCTTTTGAATTCTAAGAACGCTTCTGTTTTAAATGGATAGTGTAGCTCTGTCACATTTATGATGATAACTATATATGATACTGATCTAGTGTTTTAATTCTTATGTCCACAAGCATTTCTACTTTACTATCTTTTGATACGTCTACCAACTTTTGATGTTTTAAGTAATTTGCAAGTTTTATATCTCATTTTATTCTATGACTGATTATCTTAATCATTAGGTTGATATACATAAATATATTTAGACTAGGTATATTTTTAGGTTAAACATGTACTTCTGTATATTTGTATATACACATATATCTTTTTCAAGGTCAAGCATAAATTTGTATCTACCAACACATGTATAAGATATAGCAGTCAGATCTCTTGTTGACAAATAAGAGAAGCCCTCTCCTAACTTGAATAAAAAAGGATTCTAGTGGAAGGATATTGACAGATCATAGAATTGGTGGGAGGTGGAGCCAGGTATGGTGGCACATGCCTATAATCCCAGCTACTCAGAAGGCTGAGGCAGGAGGATTAAAAGTTCAAGGCCAGCCTTGGCAACTAAACAGGACTCTGTCTCAAAACAAAATAAATGGATTAGGGATGTGACTCAGTGGTAAAGTGCCCCTGGATTCAATCCACCATAGAAGAAAAAAAAAAAAGAATTTGTGGGAGAGGCCTGGAAAGCCAGGTTAGAAAAGTAGGCAGGTGGCAGGAAGCTAGACCAAGGTCACACCAGGACCAGCCTATTTGGAGTCCTGTTGCTGCCACTTCCACAGCCCCAGGCACAGGCCTCTACTCTCTGCTTTCCTTCCTCTGGGTACAGAACCTACATGGGGCTTCCTAGGAGCAGAACTCAGGCCATCCACCTGGACTTCAGCGGCTAGGGGTCCAGAAGGACGTGCGTTCAGGTTTTTAAACTTCAGTTGTGAAAGACCAGCCTCATATCCCACCAAGACTCCCACAGTGGTTCATTCCTTGAACCTAAGAAGCTGTCAGATGCTGGTATCCCTGAATGAAGGGTCTTCTACACACACACACACACACACACACACACACACACACACACACACACACCGTCATTGTAAAAACTGAGAAATAGAGTCTGTTCTTCCTTCTTCCTTTTAGATTGACCAGAAAGCATCCATGGACAGCCTTCTATGAGTCAGAAGCAGTCATGGACATAAGCATATGGAAATAAAAGGCCAGTTTCTGTCTGCAAGTAATGTCTAGCCTGATAAGGGAGAATTAGATACCCACAGGTTCTCTTTTAATGTGGGGAGACATATGCTAGGAGCATGTATATTTGCAGGGTAGAATTGGAGCAGCAGAAAGGGATGTTTATTCCTGTCTAAGTGGGAGAGGACTGAAGTCTGATCTCATCTTAAAAGAGAAGCATTTTCCAGGTACTCACTGGGGAGAAGAGTACAAGGAGTTGGCTGTGTGGGACCCTATGGAAATATATGCACCCAGGGCTGTCACCAGGGCATGAAATACAAGGTGGGACTCCAGGTATGGGCTGGAGAGGTAGATGTAAGTCCACCCCAGGCTAGAGGTGACAAAGGGAAGATGACCTAAGACAACATGGATCGCCTAGACCCACCAAGTTGGGGGTTGGTGATTGTCTCTCTGTGAAATTTACTGAGTCTTTGAACCCACAGAGCTTCTAACCCTGCTGGAGCCTGAAGAAAGAGGAAGGAGGGACAGAAAGATGGCAGAGTTTGAAGAAATGCCTATAGGACAACATCCCCCTTTGGCTCAGCAAAGATAAGACCATTTCCCACTGCCCAGTAGACAGAAGAGGGACTGCTTAAGTTGGAGTGGCCATTTGGGTCAGAGGCTCCAGAGGTATTTTCTGAGAGGAGGACCCCCTAAGTCATGGAGGTTGAATGGTAGAGGCCTCATTGTCCCAAGAGAGGAAAACATTGAAGCTGGGTGCAGAGGTGCACACCTGTAATCCCTGCACTTTGGGAGGCTGACACAGGAGAATCGCGAGTTCAAAGCCAGCCTCAGCAACAGCGAGGCGCTAAGCAACTCAATGAGATCCTGTCTCTACATAAAACACAAAATAGGGCTGGGGATGTGGCTCAGTGGTCGAGTACCCCTGAGTTCAATCCCTGGTACCAAAAAAAAAAAAAAGATAACATTGAGATATCTGACCTTCAGAGGCCACCAGGGACCTATTTGTGTTAGCCAGTGAAATAATTATGCTCCAAAGGATGAGCACAAAAGGAACACCTTCCTTTTCTCTCCTCAGAACAGGGCTCAGAATGGAAAGGGAGTGAGGTTGAAAGATGCCTGCCCTACCTCTCCAAGTTGCTGGGGTGGCAGTGTTAGACTGAGCTGCAGTTTTCAGTACTAGATTGATACTATTTGATAACTGAAGGTGTGAAGGTGGGTAAAAAGTTCCAAGCTGTCAGTTAAAAGAGCTGCTATGCAGTGGGAAAGGAGAGTTTGACAAGTAGAACCAGGAAAAGGTTATTTGAAAAAAAAAATACTTTATGGCTGATGGAACACAATAAAGAGAGATCTATACAGCACAGAATATGGAACTGTTTCATAAAAATTACCCTTAAAATCTCTTTCTCTCGCGGCATCTGCTCAAGTCCCAGCCTCTGCCACCTCCCTGATATCTCTTTCCTAGCTGCCTTTTCTTAGGCACAGCAATCTCCGCTGCCATCAGTTCGGCCCTGCCCACTGGAACCTGTCTTGCCAGGACCTGACCTCAGCAGGCTGAGTCACACCTGCATCATCACTGTTGGGGCACAGGTTTGCATCCTGCTTCCGGCCCCAACCCTGCTGTTAGCTCCATCAGGTTCCCTCAGCCAGGAAAGGACTCTGCTCTCTCTCCCTCCTTCCAAATTAGATTCCCCAGCAGCAAGAAATCAGGCTTCCTGGAAAGATCTAATTTTACTTATAAATTTGACCATGACTTTGGCTCAGTGAGGAGCAGCTTTCCCTACTTTTCCAAACTACACTCAGCTGTGCCCTTGAATGAGCTGAGGCAGAAGTCCTTAGGTCCTGACCACATGTACTGTTCCCAACTTGCCTTCCCCTAGCCATATAGGGTGAACTCAAATCTTCACATCTCCACTCAGCTGTAGGGCCTCTCCAGGGCTGGTAGGCATTCTGCCACCAGCAGTCTGGTCTTTGTGGCTTTGTGCCCACAGTAATTACTAGGGCTGGGCTGTGCACATCCTCTTTACCTCCTCTACTTCCAGTCTGCAGGAACTGCCACCCCTGCAGCAGCTGGAGAGGTGTCTAACCACAGGCTGGACGTGCCTGGTTGCAGGTATCTGCTTGTTCACTGGTCTGTATATGGCCCTCTACTCTCCAGGGGCTAGACAGGGATTCAGAACATGTCCAGGCATGTCCAACACTGATCTCCTCACCCACAGATTTCCCAATATCTGCAGAACTGGTGTATTTATACAGGTTGATTCTGTAGAAATACTGATTTCTAGCCTGTACCACTGGCAGACTGCCAGAGCCTCCCTCAGTATAGCTTACATAAAGCCACATAAATGTGGTTCTGCATTTCCCACAGCTGGGCCCTAAAACTCCATACCTTGTGGTTCTCATTTTGATTTTGTAACAGACTCCATCATTTCTCTTTGAAGGTGATTTTCCAAGGATCACACAGCTCTGTTGAGTTAACCTCTGCTCCTTTGCCTGATGGTCATTATGAAATCTCATTCTTGGCACAGTTCTAAGGCAGTAACTTACCTGAGGAATAGCTCAGGTCAAACCCCAGACAAACTCACCAAATAAGATCCAAATCAGAGCTGGGGTTATGGCTCAGTGGTAGAGCGCTCGCCTTGCACGTGTGAGGCACTGGGTTCCATCAGCACCACATAAAAATGAATAAATAAAATAAAGTTATTGTGTCCATCGACAACTAAAAAAAATATTTAAAAAAAAGATCCAAATGTTCCAGGCTGCTGTGCAGACTGTTGCCATGGCATCACATCCAAACAATCCCACCTTAAAACAAATGATCGATAAGCAACACAGAATCCTTACTGAAGTTTTCTTTTAGACTCAGAGAATCACATAGCACATCATACCAAAAACATCTCCTCAAATCCCTTCCAAAACAGTCCTGTTATGCCCAGACTTTGATTTCGCATCAATTCTTTACCATAAGTGCTCTAAATGTAAAACTCTCCAGCATTTCCTCCAATTCTCTGTGCTTCTGTTCTCTTCAATCTGTATTTTTATCTTTCCCTCTGTCCAGTGTTAAATGCTTTTAGCATTTCATAACACCTACTTCTCTGGTCAACAAAACCAAACCGTCTTTGGGGGGGCTCAGCCTCCTCAGAAGGACCAACGGGACAATTTTTTTTCCTGCAGTTGTTTTTTTTTTACTTAACCTTTTTTTTATTTTGAGATATATGCAGATTCACATGTCATTATGAGAATTATCCCATGTGTATTTCCCTGATTTCCCCAACAGTAGCCCCTTGCTGAACTATAGAGCAATTTCACGACCTTGTTATCCTTGCCATTGATACGGTTAAGATACAGAACATCTCCATCACTGCAAAGATGCCTCACATTGTTCTTTTATAGCCACACCTACTTCCCTCTCTACCACCCTCCTTACCCCCTGCAACTCCTAATCTAACCTTCATTTTTATAAGTGTGTCTCTTCAAGACTGTTAGATAAATGGGATCACATAGTAGGTAACCTTTTAGGATTGTGTATGTATCTGTATTAGTAATTATTTTTCATTGCTGAGCAGTATTCCATGGAAAGGACATATTACACTGGTTTTAATCACTTACCCTTGGAAAGTGTCTGGGTTGTTTCCAGTTTGGGGCTCTTGAGAGTAAAACTGCTACAAGTATTTATATACCAGTTTTCATGTGAACCTAAGATGTCATTTCTTTGGGATGAATACAATTGCTGAGTCATATGGTAGTTGCATGTTTAATTTTTTAAGTAAATGCCAAATATTCCTCCAGAGTAGGTATACCATTTTCTATTCCCATCAGTGATGTCGGAGTGATCTAGTTTCTAAACATTCTTGTTAGCATTTTGTGACATCATCATTTCTTATTTTAGCCACTTTGACAGGTATTATAGTGACATTTCATTGTAGTTTTCATTTGAATTTCCTAATAGTCAATGATACTAAACATCTTTCCATGTACTTGTTATCTTTATACCCTCTTCAGTAAAATGCTTCTGCATGACTTCTGCCCATTTTCTAATTGGATTGTTTGCTTTCTTACCTTTGAATTTGACTGTTCTTTATGAAGTCTAAATACTAGTCCTTTCTCACATATTTGGCTTAAAAATATTTTCTACAACCCTATCTCTTATGGTTTCATCCACTAAACAGGGTCCTTCATCAAGTAAACATTTTTAAGTTTGATGAAGTCCAATTTATCAATTTTTCCTTTTATGGATCATGATTGTGGGGGTCAAGTTTTAAAATTACCTAGACCTAGATATCAAGCATTTTTCCTGTGCCTTTTACAAACAATATTTATAGTTTTTCATTTCATTTAACCATGATCCACTATTAAATTAACTTTTTATTTTTTATTTGTTCTAATTAGTTATACATGACAGCAGAATGCATTTTGATTCATTGTACACAAATGAAGCACAACTTTTCATTTCTCTGGTTGTACACAACAAAGTCACACCATATGTGCAGTCTTTTTTTAAAATTTTTTTTAGTTGTAGATGGATACAATATCTTTATTTTATTTATTTATTTTTTATGTGGTGCTGAAGATCGAACCCAGTGACTCACACATGCGAGGCAAGCGCTCTACCACTGAGCCACAGCCACAGCCCCATATGTGCAGTCTTACTTGTACCTAGGGTAATGATGTCCATTGAATTAATTTTTGTGTAAGATATGATTTAGATAGAGGTTCATGGGGACCATGCCCCATTGTCCCAGCCCCATTTGTTGAAAAACTCTTTTTAACTTATTAAATTGCTGTTGCATTTTTGTTAAAAATGAGTTGCTGTAATCACACGAGTCTGTTTCTAGGTTCTGTGTTCTGTTCCACTGATCTATATGTTCATCTTTTTGCCAGTACCACAGTGTCTTGAATACAATAGCTGTATAATGAATCTTGAGATTGGGTGAATGGATTTCTCCCACTTTATTCTTCTTTTTCACAATTGCTAGAGCTATTCTAGTTCCTTTCCCTGACCTTATAAACTTCAGAATAATTTTGTCAGTATTTTTTAAAGTCCAGCTGAAATTTGGTAGGAATAAAACTGTGAATCTTCTTGTGGAGAACTGATGTTTATTGTGTTGAGTTTTCCAATCCATAAACACATTATCTCTCTCCTACTATTTACATTTTCATTTCCTTTCATATAGATGTGTCTTTATCTTTTTCAGCAATTAAAACGATACTGTATTTTAAATTTCAGTGGCCATGGGTTCATTGCTAGAATATAGAAATATAATTTTTGTATATTTATCTGGTATCCTGTAAACTTGTTGAATTAACTAGTTCTATGAGAAATTTTTTTTAAAGTTTGTGAGATTTTCTATTTTGACAATCATGTCATCTGTTAATAGGTACCATTGTATTTTCTCTTTCCAATCTTTTATTTCTCCCTGCTCCCCAACTAGAACATCTACCACCTGTTGAACAGAGAAGAACGGAGTCAGTGGGAGTCCTTGCTTTGATCTCATTGTTAAGAAGAAGCATTTATTCTTTTTCCATTAAGTATAATGTTCACTGTAGGTTTTTCACAGATGCTCTTATCAAATTTAGGGCATTTTCTTCTATTCTTTTTTTTTCCCCTAAGATCTTTTATCATGAATGGATGTTGAGTATTATCAAATAATTATGTGAGTTTTCTTCTTTAGTCTGTTAATATGATAGAATATTTGTTGTTTTTGAATATTGAACTAGCCTTTCTTGTATCCCTGAAGTAAACCCCACTTGGTCATGGGGTATAATTATTTTTGTGGATTGCTTAATTCCATTTGCTAATAGTTTGTTAAGGATTTTGGCATTTATTTTCATGAGGGATATTGCTCTGTGGTTTTCTTTATTTAGATTGTCTTTTTCTGGTTTTGGTATCAGGGTAATATTAACTTCAAAAAAATGAATTGGGAAATGTTTTCTCCTCTCAATTTTCTGGAAAAGACTGTAGATTTGGTGTCATTCTTACTAAATAGTTTATAGAATTCTCCAGTAAAATCATTTGAGCCTGAGGATTCTTTTTTGAGAGCTTTAAAATTATAGATTCAATATTCTTGGTAGGGAAAAGGCTATTAAGTCTGTTTGTATTGGATAACTAATTTGTGCTTGAGGAAATGGTTCATTTTCTTTAATTTGTCAAATTGATGTGTTTAGATTAATTTGTAGTATTTATTTTTGACATCTGTAGGGTCTGTAGTGACCACATTTGTTTTATTCCTGATATTGATAATTTGTCATTTCCCTCTTTTTTGTTAGTCTTTCAAAATTTTGTCAGTATTACTGATCTTTTCAAAGAATCAGCTCTTTTTCTCATTGATCTTAATGTTTTCCAGTTTATTGATTTATGTTCTCATCTTTACTACTTTCTTCATTCTACCTTCTATAGGTCTAGTTTGAGCTTCTTGTTCTAAGTTCTTGAGGGTGGAGCTTGGGATTTTTTGAGATTTTCCTTTTTTTTTTTTTTTTTAGGTCCAGTTCTATGCATTTAGTACTATAAATTTCCTTCTCAGTACTGCTCTAGCTATGTGCTACGAATTGGATGCTGTGTTTTCATTTTCATTCAGTTCCATATACTTTTAAATTTTCCCCTGAGACTGACTGTGACCCATGGATTATTTAGAAGTGTGTTATTTAGTTTCTAAGTGTTTAGAGATTTTCCTGTTATCTTTTGTTATTCGTTTATGATTTGATTCACTGTGTTTGGAGAACACATTTTGTGTGATTTCACTTCATTTACCTCTGTTAAGGTTTGTGGTCCAGGATAGGGTCTATCTTAGAATAAGTCCTGTGGGCACTTGAAAAGAAAATGTATTCTGCTGTCTGGGAGTGGAGTATTCTATAAATGTTGATTAGACTCATATATGCATGTGTGCATGCACGTGTGTGTGGGGTACTGGGGATTGAACCCAGGGGTACTCTAGCACTGAGCTACAACCCCAGCCCTTCTTTTTTTGTTTGAGACAGGGTCTCACTAAGTTGCCCAGGCTGGCCTCAAACTTTCTGTCTTCACAGGGATGTCCACTCTCACCACTTCTATTCAATATAGTTCTTGAAACTCTAGCCAAAGCAATCAGGCAAAAGAAGGAAATGAAATAGAAAAGAAGTCAAACATTTATTTGCTGTTAACATGACCCAATATCTAGAAGACACAAAACAAATTCCACCACTAGATTTCTAGCTTAAATAAATTCAGCAAAGCAGCAGGATAAAAGATCAACACTAAGAAATCAATAGTTTTCCTATATGCAAATAGTGATTCATCTGAAAAAAATCTAGAAAACCATCCCTTTCACAATAACTTCATAAAAATTAAAATACTTGAGAATCTAAACAAGGAGGGAAAAGAACTCTACAATGAAAATTGCAGAACACTGAAGAAAGAAATTGAAGAAGACATCAGAAGATGGAAAGTCCTCCCATGTTCTTGGAGAGCCAGAATTAATATTGTCAAAATGGCCATACTACCAAAAGCAATATACAGATTCAATTTAATCCCCATCAAAATACCAGTGATGCCAGGCATGGTGGCACACGCCTGTAATCCCAGCACTTTGGGAGGCTGAGACAGGAGAATCACGAGTTCAAAGCCAGCCTCAGCAATGGCGAGGCGCTAAGCAGCTCAGTGAGACCCTGTCTCTACATAAAACACAAAATAGGGCTGGGGATGTGGCTCAGTGGTCGAGTGCCCTGAGTTCAATCTCCAGTACCAAAACAAACAAAAAAAAAAAACAAAAAAAACCAATGACACTCTTCAAAAAACTAGAAAAAAACAGCCCTTAAATTTATTTCGAAAAATAAGGACCCAGAATACCCCAAGCAATCCTGAGCAAGAAGAGCAATGCAGTAAGCATGAAGATAAATGGAATAGAATAGAAGACACAGGGACAAATCCACATACTTACATTACAGCTATCTTATACTTAACAAAGTTGTCAAAAATACATGTTGAAGAAAAGACAGACTTTTTAACAAATTGTGCTGGGAAAACTACATATTCATATGCAGAAGAATGAAATTAGATCTCTGTCTCTCACCCTAAACAAAAGTCAAATCAAAATGGGCCGAACACTTAGGAATCAGACCAGAAACCTTGCAACTGCTAGAAGAAAACAAATGGTCAACACTTCATTATATAATTGTGGGCAATAACTTTTTCAACAAGATCCCAAAAGCTCAAGAAATAAAACCAAGATTCAATAAGTGGAATGACATCAAATTTAAAAACTTCTGCACATCAAAGGAAACAAGAGAGTGAAGAGATAAAATCACAGTGTAGTTTTGATTTGCATTTCCCTGATTGCTAACGATGTTGAACATTTTTTCGTGTATTTGTTGGCCATTTGTATTTCTTCTTTTGAAAGTTGTCTGTTTAATTCATTTGCCCATTTATTAATTGGGTTATTAGTGTTTTGGTGTTAAGTTTTTTGAGTTTTTTAATATATTCTAGATATTAATCCTCTGTCAGAAGAGTAGCTAGAAAAGATTTTCCTCCATTCTGTGGGTTCTGTCTTCACATTCCTGATTGTTTCATTTGCTGTGAAGAAGCTTTTTATCATATGATATCCTATGTATTGATTCTTGGCGTTATTTCCTTAGCTTTAGTGGTGCTGTTGAGAAAGTCACTTCCTGTGCCTGTATGCTGGAGTGTTGGTCCTGTTTTCTTCTGGGGGTTGCATAGTTTCTGGTCTAATTCCTAGGTCTTTGATCTATTTTGAGTTGATTTTTGTGCAGGGTGAGAGATAAATGTCTAGTTTCATTCTTCTGCACACACCAGTCAGAATAGCAGTCATCAAGAATACTAACACTAATAAATGCTGGATAAGATGTATAGCAAAAGGAACACTTTTACACTGTTGGTGGAAACCAATACAGACAAAAGAGTAGGTATGGAACCACCATATGACCCAACTATGTCACATGTTGGTATTTATCCTAAAGAATTAAAGTCATCATACTATAGTGATACATGCATACACATTTTTATAGCAGCACAATTCACAATAGCCAAACTATGGAACCAGCCTAGGTGTTCATCAACAGAGGAATGGATAAAGAAAATGTGGTGTATGTATGCAATGGGATTTTATTCATCTATCAAGAAAAATGAAATTATGTCATTTGCAGGAAAATGAATGAAACTTGATACCATTACGTTAAGCAAAATAAGCCAAACTCAAAGGTTAGGGGTTATAAATTTTTCTCTCATATGTGGAAGCTAAAGAGGAAAAAGGAAAACAAAGGTGGTAGGGAGGCAGGGCTCTCATGACAATCAAAGGGCCATCAGTAGAGGAAAGAAATTGGGGATGGGAATAGAGGATGGAGGGGGAAAGTGCTGGGGTATGATATTGGCCAAATTATGTTACATTGTGTGCATGTATAAATATATAACAAATACCATCATTGTATACAACTATAATGCACCAATAAAAAGATATGGAAAGAAAGAAAGAGTAAAGATAAAGTCTACAGAATGGGAAAAAAATCTTTGCAGCTGCTCCCCTGACAGGGGATTAATATCCAGAACATATAAAAAACTCAAAAAACTCAATGCTACAAAACAAATAACCCAATCAATAAATGGGTAAAAGAACTAAATAGAAATTTCTTGAAAGAAAAAACAAATGGCCAACAAATATCTGAAAAAAAATGTTCAACAACTCTAGCAATCAGGAAATGCAGATCAAAACTACACTAAGATTTCATCTCACTCCAGTCAAAATGCCAATTAGCAAGAATGCAAATAATAATAAATGCCAGTTAGGATGTGGAGGAAAAGGTACACCGACATGTTGTTGATGGGACTGCAAATTAGTACAACCACACTAAAAACTAGGAATGGAACCACCATATAATCAAGTATTCCACCCTTTGGTATTTATCCAAAAGAACTAAAATCACCATACAGCATATAGCCACTTCAATTTTTATAGCAGTACAATTCACAGTCACCAAATTATGGAATCAACCCGGAAGCTCCTCGATAGAAGAATGGATTAAGAAAATGTTGTAAATATGCACAATGGAGTTTTACTCAACTATAAAGAAGAATGAAATAATAGCATTTGCTCATAAATAGATGGAAATGGAGAAAATTATGCTAAGTGAAATAAGCCAGACTCAGAAAATCAAGGGTCATTATGTTTTCTCTCACATGTGGAAGCAAAAAAAGGGAAAGCAGGTGGTAGGAGAGGTGACAGGATATCATAAAGAAACAGGGAAGATCAGTGGAGTAAAGGAGAACGAGAGGGAGGGAGGGAGGAAAAGGGGAAGAAATATAGAAATATGGAATAAATCTAACAAAATTGTTTTATATACATATATCAATGGATCAAAGGGAATTTCCCCTTTATGTATATGTAGAAAGTAATAATGAAAAATAAATAAAAGAGTATAAGAGCCAGGCGCAGTGGCGCAAGCCTGTAATCCCAGCTCTTAGGGAGGCTGAGACAGGAGAATTGCGAGTTCAAAGCCAGCCTCAGCAACGGCCAGGTGCTAAGCAACTCAGTGAGACCCTGTCTCTACATAAAACACAAAATAGGGCTGGGGATGTGGCTCAGTGATCAAGTGCCCCTGAGTTCAATCTCTAGTACCCAAAAAATAAAGAAAGAAGTGTAAGAAGAGAAGAGAGTGGGAGGAGGGAGGTAGGGAGAATGGGGACTGAAATAATATTCCTTGCATGTATGATTTTGTTAAAATGAACCAAGATACTATGTATAATTATAATACTCTAAAAAGATAACTTGCTATCTTCCTGCCTCAGCCTCCCAAGAAGCTGAGTTTACAGGTGTGCACCATTATGCCTGACATTTAGATTCTTTGGGTTGATGGTTTTGTTGAGTTCTTCTATATTCATACTGCTTTTCTGTCTAGTTTTATAAAATTTTCAGTGGGCTGGTCTTAAGTATCCAACTATAATTATGAATTTGTCTATTTCTCCTTTCAGTTGCTTTTGCTTCACATATGTGTAGTTCTGTTGTTTGATGCAAACATCTTTAGGATTGCTATGTGTTCTTGATAGACTTGCCCTTTTATCGTTACAGAATTCCCTTCCCATCTCTGGTGGATTGATTTGTTTTGGTGTCTACTTTACCTAATATTAATATAGCCACTTTTGCTTATTTTTATTTTACTGTTTTCAAGATATATCTTTTCCCATTATTTTATCTTCAATCTGCCCATGTTGTCATATTTGAAATGTTTCCTCTTGGCATTATTTATATTTTTAAATTCACTCCGAAAATCTCTCTCATTTAATTAGTGTATTTAAACCTTTTAATGTGACTGTTGATATGGTAGGGCTTCAGTTTGCTGTTCTATTTTTTGTTTTCAGTTTGTTCTCTGTTTTTTCTTTATCTTGCCTCCTTTGAGTTACAGGTGTGAAACATTTTTTAGAATTCCATTTTGACCTATCTGTAGTTTTTTAAATGTCCCTCTTTCTATAGTCAGTTATTTTTAGAGATGTGGAGGTATGATTGTTTTTATCTATCTATCTATCTATCTATCTATCTATCTATCTATCTATCTATCTATAGTGTTTTGTGTATGCTAAGCAAGGGCTTTACCACTAATCTACATCCCCAGCTCCCTAATAGATGCTTTGAAATCCCTGGCAAATAATTCTAACATCTCTGATTTCTTGATCTTGGTATTTATTTATTTTTAAAATTGAGTTTGAGATCTTTCTGGTTCTTGAAAATTGTATGAGTGATGTCCAACTAAAACCGTCCATTTTTATGTTATATTTTGAAATTGAATTTTACTTATATCTTCTGCTTTAGCTGGCTTTCTCTGGCACTGCCGTGACAGGCTCTTTAAGTCTCAGGTCCCCAGTGGTTTACTTTCTTCTCTCTACCTTTAAGAGTCTTCTTATATATGTTTCACATATAATGGTCAGGGTGTTTAGCTGAAATTAAAAGAAATAAGGAAGGGCTGGGGTTGTGACTCAGTGGTAGAGCACTTGCCTAGCATGTGTGAGGCACTGGGTTCAATTCTCAGCACCATATATAAATAAATAAATGAAATAAAGGTCCATCAACAACTAAAAAAAAAAAAAGAAATAAGGAAAAGTTTGTCTAGACTATTTTACCAGAAGCAGAAGTCAGAACAGTATTTTAATACTTTGTTTGATTTATTGTCCTAATACAAAGAAGTGAAACAATAAGATTTTTATTTTATAGAAACTGTTCTAGGCCCTATATGTCAGTTGAATTTGAACATGATTCAAGTGGAATACAATAAATTTAAAAGTTATTGACAAAGATGAAAGGAGATAATCATATAAAAGGACAAATTGATATGTGGATGCTAACCCACAACAAGGGAGGGTGGGGAGAGGAAGAATAGAAATTCATTGGATTAGACAAAGAGGAATGAAGGGAAGGGACAGGGAAGGGAACAGAAAGACAGTAGAATGACTTGGACACTGCTGTCCTATGTGCATATGTGAATATGTGACCAGTGTAACTCCACATCATGTACAACCACAAGAATGGGATCCTAATTAGAATAAGTTATACTCCATGTATATATAATATGTCAAAATACACTCTACTATCATGTATATCTAAAAAGAACAAATTTTAAAAAAAGAAAAGGGCAAATTCCAGAAATATTTGGGGCATAAAATTAAAAGCACTAGATGTTTTTTTTCTTCGTTCTTTTAGTTACACATGACAGTAGAATCTATTCTGATATATTTATACAAGCATGGAATATATCTTATTCTAATTAGGATCCCAGTCTTGTGGATGTACACAATGTAGAGGTTAACTGTGTTATTCATATACGTACATAGGAAAGTTATGTCAGATTCATTTCACTGTCTTTTCTATTCCTATCCCTTCTTCCTTCTCTTCATTCTCCTTTGTCTAATCCACTGAATTTCTATTCTTCCCCTCCCACCCCCTTATTATAGGTTAGCATCCACATTTCACAGAAAACATTTGACCTTTGGTTTTGAGGGATTGGCTTACTTCACTTAGCATGAGTCTCTAGATCCGTCCATTTAGGGGCAAATGTCATAAAGTCATTCTTCTTTATGGCCAAGTAATATTCTGTTGTGTATATATACCACAATTATCCATTCACCTGTTGAAGGGTACCTGGGTTGTCTTCATAGCTTAGTAATTGTGAATTGGAAAGCACTAAAAGGTTTTTTGAATGCGGGAAAAAAGTGTGAACAATTGAGTTTTATGGTTTGGGAGCTAATATGGTGGGTGTATCATAAGGTTGGGAACACAGGAGGAGGGATAGCTATGGTAAAGAGAAAGATGAAAGCTGTGCTAAGTTTAAGACATCTCTCTCTCTTTCTCTCTTTTTCCCCCCTCCCCGCACCCACCAGCCCTCTTTTGTAGATGGGAGAGATTCAGCATGGTTTTGTATGTTGAAAGGAAAGAGCCTACCCGTAGACTACAAAGCAAGGGGCAAACAACTAGGGATGTAGGGGAAGGTTTTGGCTTTGAGGCCAAGTCCAGGCAGCTGGTCCTCCAAGTCTGGAGACAGAGGGGTAAGAACGGGAGGTGAGGTTGGGTGCGTAAGCCTCTGGGTGGGGAAGAGGAAGGGGAAGTAGATACAGATGCCCACTCCAATTATCTTGCTAATATGGATAATAGGTCCTCTGCTGGGGTAACAGCTAGGTGGGTGAGGAAGGAAACTGGAGAGAGTGTAATGACTTGGAAGTAAGAAGGTGCTGATTATAGACAAGAAGAAGGGATGTCCATTCCATCTGACAACTCAGCTCAAATTGGATGCATGGAAGCTGCAGTGCCAACCCCATTATTAAGAACTGAGGTGGGCCAGGTGCTGTGGCACACACCTGTAATCTCAGCAGCTCAGGAGACTGAGGCAGGAGGATCGTGAGTTCAAAGCCAGCCTCAGCGAAAGTGAGGCACTAAACAATTCAGTGAGACTCTGTCTCTAAGTAAAATACAAAATAGGGCCAGGGATGTGGCTCAGTGGTTGAGTGCCCCTGAGTTCAATCTCCATATCCCCCTCCCCCCAAAAAAGAACTGAGGTGGTCAGACCATCTTGTAGGAGGACTGGCATGTGGCTATATGCTTCCTATAGTGCCCCACTAGTGTCCCTCTGGCTGGAGCTGATTGACCTTGCAGCTCTGGGGACTTTTCCAGGAATAAAAATTGGTGTGCCTAGAAGCAGATTTTAAAGGCAATTTCTCTTCAAAATATCTTGCATCATACACCTGAAAATGATCACATCACACCATGGCAGCTGCAGCATTAAAATGGGTGCTATCAGGCTGGGGCTGTAGCTCAGGGATAGAGTGCTTGCCTTGCATGCATGAGGCACGGGGTTCGAACCTCAGCACCACATAAAAATAAAGAAATGAAGACATTGTGGACATCTATAACTAAGAAAATATTTTTTTTTAAATGGTTGCTATCAAGAGAACTATCTTGAAGCATTTCTTTCCAGTCCAAAACAGAGCTTTATCTCGTGTTTGTCATAAATCTACATATTCTTCTCTTCCAGATGATTACAATGGCAAAGTACAGCTTGCTATAACATCTCATGGCAGGACACTTACATGCTAACACCCTTCTGAGGACATTCCAGATGGACACACAAAAACCTATCGCTCAACAAGACCCTGTGCACAATAATGAGGAAACACAGGATCAAGTGCTGCAAACCCGATTAGAATGAAAGGACAAGCACCTTGAGCAAGGACCCATGACAGCAAACTTAGCAAAAATTACTTCACTACTGTCATTGTTACCCTCATGGACAGTATCACAGACGTAAGAAACTGAATCCTCCAAAAGACAGATGATATTGAGATTCTTGGGAGAATCAGAGAGAAATGTTATCCTGTGTCTCATTTGCCATTTGAGAAAATGCAATCTGGTGTATTCACTGTTCTACGATAAAATAATAATCATAAAATGTCTTTTCATACGTTAGAATGTGTATTTCTTTATCATTTCTGGATCTTGACATTCTTATTCAAAGAAACCTATCCCATCTTTTCTTTTTGAGTTATTAAAATCTACCATTTATTTTTATGTGTCTAACATGAGTATTTTTATGTCAGTTAAATGCTGTTATTATACAGATGGTTAATAAAATGTGCATGTTTCTCAAGGAAAAACAAAAGAACTGAGGTGGTTTTCCAACTGAATTCACAAGTCAGTCTCAACCATATTTGAATTTGCAATGTGTGAGCCAGAATAGTATATCTATTCTGTATAGTATATCTATTTTGCCAGTTCTTGGCAAAAGAAAGAAATGATTAGACATTTTGGTGATGGTTTTTCAATGCAGAGAAAAAAATGTTAATGTGTGATTTGATCTATAAGTCAGGCATTTGCAAATACCACTGGT
This sequence comes from Xerus rutilus, assembly GCA_028644305.1. NCBI lineage: Eukaryota > Metazoa > Chordata > Mammalia > Rodentia > Sciuridae > Xerus > Xerus rutilus. The sequence goes on along the minus strand of CM053411.1, from coordinate 27,107,209 downwards.
ACTAGGCTTGTATGATTTGTGTTGTATAATTATTATAAAAATATAAAACAAAGGAATTCCATGAATTGCCTATATTTCACTGTTTAGGCACAAAATCAACTGAGGTCGCATAATAACAAGCAGCCTTGCTGCCATCTAATCATCTTTTACACTGCCAGGACAATGCTCCTCTTTATGCCACATGGAAGCCAGGCCTCCGTGATTGTAGGAACTCCCGCCAACTCAGCACTTGGCTTGGTGACCCAAGGGTTCTTGGGCCACATCAGCAGAGACAGCTGGTGCCACAGATACATCCGCAGTCTTGCTTCCCACACGATGGCCATTGAAAATACCAGGGTGGAGACTCACTGAGGAAACCCCACACAGTCCCTACAGAGCCTCAGGGAGGGCAGGGTTGACGTCAGGCTGGGAGGTGAGGGGCCCAGACCCACAGAAGGCAGGCTGTGTTCCAGGACGTGACAGTTTCTGTGGATCGAAGATGTATGGCCTCTTTCTGCTGGAGTGTGGCTGAGGCTGGAGGGGCAGTATAGCCAAGCCCTCTGAGGAGTTCATGCCTTATCAGAAGGTTTGCCAAGAAAGTTTGAGATGGCAGAGGGTAAGGGAGAGAAATTGTGTTATTTTCCCTAGATAGAGCTAAGAGTTTACCATTGGTCCTACAGGGGCTTGTAGCGTCTCTTTCTTCCACTAAACAAGGAACAAGAACAGGCATTTATTTAATGCTGTTTATGGACCACCTTCTTGAATAGGCCTTCCTTAATCGTCACAATGTGGGAAGCCAATATAAGCACTCTTCACAGAAGAAAGTGGTATCAAGGAGGTTAAGAGACTTATCTACTGCCACATAAATAGAAGTGGGGCAGTTGGGGTTAGGGCTCAGGTTTTGTGACCTGGAATCCTGTTAGTACTCTTCCCATTATATCCAAAGAAAACTATAAAGTAATTTTTGTGTTTCTTTCTGCTCAGGGTACCTATTTAAACATCATAAGAATCTGCAGCTCAAGACTGAATGACCTCAGAGTGCAAGTGGGCATCTGCCCAATGGCCTATGGGGTGGGAGGATGTTTTTCACTTTTATAGGTTTAGATAGGGCACAGCTCATTGCCTTTGAACTTGATGGTACTTAACACCTACAGCACCCACCTTAAACTTGTTCCTATCCTGACTCAGGTAAGCCCGGGGAGAGTAGACCCAGTCACTCCATCATTTATATAACAGGGAGTTGATTCTGGAACCAGCCAAGGTGTCCATCAATAGGCGAAAGGATAAAGAAAATGTGACGTGTGTATATATGCAATGGAGTTTCTATTCAGCCATAAAGAAGAACAAAATTGTCTTTTGCAGAAAAATGGATGAAACTTGATATCTTTATGTTAAGTGAAACAAGCCAGACTCAGAAACTCAAGAGTCACGTTTTCTTCCATATGTGAAACCTAGAGGAAAAAAAGATGGAGGGAGGGTCTCATGAAATTAGATGGGAGACCAGTAAAGGGAATCAGAGAGAGGGAGGAGGGGAGGGAAAGTCCAAGACAAGATACTGGGGAATGAAACTGACCATATTGTGTCCTGTGCATGTATGAGTATATCACAGTGAATTCCACTATTATGTATAGTTATAATGTATGAATAAAAAATTAATTACAAAATATAGCAGAGTTGAGCAGTCTTTTTGAAAACAAAGTTAGGAAACATGATCTAAGGCATCTTATGATTTATAAATAAATGTATATAAAAGGAATAAAAACTAGAACACATTTATTTGCACATACAATAAATGATTTTTATGGAAGGGTTCACAACTATGAGACATCCTGTGTGAATTGACAGTCATAGCATCGTGCTTCAGAGAAGGGATTCCTAGAGAGAGTCTCTATCAATTGAAACTGATTGTAGTTGAGCTGCACAATGGCCTGGCACACAGATATGGCCTGGCCAGCTTTTCAAGTGGATGTTCTGCCCCTACTGCAGTTGAATGATGGAGGTCTAAAAACTTTTTTTGTTAATTGTTATGAGTAGGTGACATGTTGGAGAATTTCCTTCAGAAATCATGCTAATCTCTCAGGAATTGAACCAATTTGAAGGTATTGAATCTTCTTGTCCAATTCCCAGGACCTGATTGGTACCTGTTCTCTTGGTACATGGTCTTCAGATGCCTACTTCTCACTGGAGCATTGAAATGGCAAGTCCCCTGTAATATGTTCATAACCCTGAGCAAAAGCTTTATACTGCTGACCAGGCCCAGGACCCATATGCTTCATCAGGCAGGGCCTCTGCTACTCAGCCTGTCCACAGCCTGTGTTATCCCAGTAGTCTCTTGCCACATTGTGATTTCTTCTGATTCTTTCTTCCATGAATGATGTTCTTCCTGACCCTTTCCAATAATGGGAATGGCCACTTGCAGCAGTGATCCACTGTCAATCACTGCTCCACATTCCATCTCTTCAGGCTCTTCACAGGCTCCTTCTACCTCCTGTAGTGAATGGCTCTCTCTTGGGAAAAGCTGAGGCCTAGCACCCTTGGTGCTAAGAAGTTGAAACCTTCATTAAAATAAAAAAGAATCACTTCTTTTTTATTTTGAAAAAATAAAAGCTTGGAGGTGCTGTATTCTTGGCTGAGTGAGGCATATCATCTAAGTGGGTGGGCCTGAGTTTCATGTGGCATATCCTCAATGTGGTGCAGGGATGTGTGTGACATGATTAGAAAATAGTTCTTGTTCTCTGATAACTGGTGACCTCACCTCAATAGTACATGCAGCTGGGGAGTAAGAGGATGCCTAGTCATTGTGAACAAGTTGCTCCTTAGCAGAAGCGGATGAGACTGAAGGATGGCCAAGGGCCCTCTTCAGGTCATGATTATGTCATCTGCAAATAGAGATAGTTTTACTTCACTCCTTCTACTCTGGATGCTTCCTTCCTTTCCCTTTCCTTCCCCTCTTGCCCATCTCTTTTCTCTCTAACTGCCGGTGCTAGAGCTTCTGGCACAATGTTGAATAGTTGAACAGAAGTGGTAGGAGCAGACATTCTTGCCTTATTTGTATAATGTTAGCTGTAGACTTTCAATAGATGCTGTATGAGTTCTCCAGAGACACGAAACCAGTGTGATATATAAATATATAAAGAGATTTATTGTGAGGAATTGGCTCATACAACTATGGAGGCTGAGAAGTCTCAAGATCTACAGTCAGCAAGTGGGAGACCCAGGAGAATTGAAGTTATCATTCCAGTTCAAGTCTGAAGGGCTGAGACCTGGGAGAGCTGATGGGTAACATCTAATGGAAATCCAGCAGAGAGAGCCAAGAAGAGCTGATGTTTTGGTTTAGTCCAAAGACAAGACCAATGTCCCAGCAAAAGTAGCCAGACACAAGGAGTTTCCTGTTACTCTCAAAATGGTCTGTCTTTTTGTTTTCTTCAAGAGTTCAACTTATTGAAGGGGACCTGCCTGTATTAAGGAGAGCAACTTGCTCAACTTATTCCATCAGTCCAAATGTTAGTCTCATCCAGAAACACCCTCACAAGCACATGGAGAATCAAGTTTGACCCAATATTTGGGCACTTCATTATCCAGTCAAATTGACATGTGAAATGAATCATCACTAGTGCTCTTTACCAAGTCGAGGAAGTTTTTTCTCTTCCTAGTTTGTTGAATGCTTTTTAAAATTATGAAGTGGAATTGGATTTTGTTAAATGCTGTTTTCGAGTAGGGATGCTTTTGTATTTTTTTTAATCTAATGTATTACATTAATTGATTTTCATATGTTGAACCAACATTTTGTTCCTGGAACAATCTCATTCTGTCATGAACATAATCCTTTTTATATATTGCTGAGTTTGGTCAGCTGGTATCTAGTTGAGGGTTTTTACATCTATATTCATATGGAATACTGTTCTGTAATTTCTTATGATTTGTCTGATTTTGTTATTTTAGTAATATTGGAACTGTAAAATGAATTAGGAAGTGGTGACAATTCTTCTTTAATACTTCACCAATAGGATTCACCGGTGACACCATCTAGTCCCAGAGTCTTCTTCACAGGAGGTAGTTAAGTTACTGGTTCAGTCTCTTGTTATAGGTATATTGCAGTTTTCTATTTATTTTTAAGTCAGTTTTGGCTACTTTCCCCTTATTTTCACATGCCCAGCCTTTTCTAGGTTGATGAGAGAAAGAGCACAGATTTGGGAGCCCAAATCCTTGTTCCTGATTATCCAAGTGAACTTGGTCAGGTTTATAACATTACTTTATTCTTCTGCAAAAAGCAAACTCTAGCCCACTTGTTTCTAGCATTAAATTAAATTAGGTCTTATAATGTGTGATATGAAATCTTTTAGGTAACCTCTAAATTCTAGTTGATCTTCTTGAACAAGACAATTGTTTTCCAATTCCAATATCGAAAAATTGTCCAGGCCATCAAGTCTGAGATTATGATTCCACTGGCAAAAAAAAAAAAGTGTTTGTAAATAACAAATATAAGTAGCACGAAGAAGGGAAAGAGGGTCTGCTAGTGAGCAGTGGCTGTCCAAGGAAAGGATAGAGTGGCATTTAGGGCTGACAGCTTTACTTCCTGTAAATATAGATGAGAACTTCCTGATCATAAAGTTGAGAGGACTGAGATTCCTGGAAACTACACAGAGTAAATTGTAGAGGAAACAATCAGATTTGCATATGGAATTGGAATACTAAGCATCATAGCTTAATATGGTAGACACAGAAATCTACGCATCTTAAAAAGAGCAAGAGAAGAGAATAAAACATCCCAAAGAAACAAAACAGAAAGGTATATGATCAGGCAATATGGTGCATGCAAGTGTCCACTGACTTCCCTCATATATAACACTCAGAATATCTAATTGTGGTTTGAAGACTCCAGTATTCACAGTGGTGTCTGTTGGGCTACCAGGGAAGGTTGGGAGATCCTGCCAGGAGTGGGGCAGGTGGGATGCTCAGGTGTGGACAACAGGAAGGGCAGGGGAGGCAGCCATTATTATTTCTAAGTGAACAGAACAGAGGACACAGGATGAGGATGCACAAAGCTGTGCTGGGGAAGAGAACACTTAAAATCTATCATAGAAAACCAAGGAACTCTAATGCATTTTCTGGTTTGAGTCATTAGAACAAAAAGGGAATGGGGACATACAAATATTGAAAAAAAATTTACCTTTTTGAACTTCTGGGCAATTTTGGATTGTTTTTTACTACAATGGATTTGTCAACTATACATCATAATCTACTGAAGTGAAAATTTGAATTTTCTTTCGTGGTGAATTTCGTAGTGTTATCTGTCCGAACAGCAATCTATTAGACAGCTCTTCGGTGTGAAGTGCATTGTCTCATTTTCCTAGGTAACATAAATTAATAAATTAAAAATGTGCCCTTGTAAAATCAGAGCTAATTAAGATTTAAATTATAGGGGGATGTTTTCTTTATTAGGATTTTCTACCCATAATGAATATTTCAAAAACAACAAAAATAGAACGCTTTTCTCTTGGACTGTGTGGTTTATGTAACAAGCAAGTGATGTGTAAATTACAAAATGCCTAATCTTCACCCAAGAGACTCACTTGCAGAAGATCTGATAGTAGTGGGGGAAAACCTCTGAGGCTAAACTTGAGTAAATTGTTTTAATAGATTTGGAGAGATAAAACTTTAACCAGAAATTAACAATTCAAATACTGATAAAAATGTTTTAAAGTCTACATAAAAAGAATCTTATTTAATATGGTAAAAATAATAGAAATGTAAAATCAACAGCCACTGTAATAATCAATTGAAAAATCCATGGAACCAGGCAAAATCAGCACAAGCAAGTTGTTCATCCGTTAAGATTTTTAGAAGTTTTTAACTACATTTCAAAGGAGGCCAAATTTACCAAAAGATCGATTTGCATAGGGATCAATTAGCCACATTTTCAAAAATTTGAAGCATTGCCCTGACTTCTTCCAAGCTGGTTGATGGGTGGGCAGAGAAGCAGGTCCTGGTATTGTCACCTCCTACATATACCTGGCCAGTACGAGTCCCAGAAGGCTCATTTCTATCAAAAATAAGCTCATGATGGTGTGTATGGCTTGAAACTGTCTAAGCTTTAAGGATTCACCCTCTAAGTTTTAGTTTCTCTCCTAGCGTTGTACCATGTTTTCTTCAAGATGGAACTGGGTGCCAAGCATGGTGGAGCACGCCTGTAATCTCAGCACCTCGGGAGGCTGAGACAGGAGGATCATAAGTTCAAGGTCAGCCTCAGTAACTTAGCAAGGCCCTCAGCAACTTAAAATAAAAAATAAAATAGGTTTCAAAATAAAAAATTAAAAGGCCTGGAGATGTGGCTCAGTGATAAAGCACCCCTGGGTTCAATCGCTGGTACCAAATAAATAAATAATAAATAAGATGGAAATAGGTGAGGGAGGCAGTCAGAGTGGTCCTCTCACAGCCTCTCTAAACCCTCCAAGATGAAACTGGAACAGAGTGCCAGGCATCCCTAGGGCCACAACCTCTAGGAACAGACTAGGGGGCTCAGTGAGTAAAATCCCTGCTCAGGGCCATGCCCAGCATGTGCATAGAGGAGCATCACCATCCAGAGCTGCTAAAAACCATCTTTTGGGTGAGGAGTCATTTGGTTGATTTTCTGTGAATGGCTCTGGGGCCATCTTCTTCCAGCACAAAATGGAGGGAAGGAAAGCCATGCCATTCCTTCCAGAACAGGACAAAATGGAGCAAAGCAGAAGGGATGGTGGGAATCAAAAAGGTGTAGTTTTCCCCAGTGCCAAGCACTACCCCAAGCTGGGACGCCTACACATGGCAGGAGCTCAGGACTGACTGTGATGGAGGACACAGAGAGGGGTCCTGATGCTCCAGAGGTTCGTACCCCTTGACCATGGGGTACCAAGGGAAGAAGAAAGCTGCGAAGAGATGACTGCAGCCTGGCAGGGCTCTGATTCATCTCTGATCCTGCCACCTGGGAAGAAAGGGACATCCCAGAGGCCACCAATACAAGCAGAATATGGGCGGAGGTTACCGGAAACTGATAGTATTTGGCTGGAAGATCCAAGGGAAGTCTGAGTCCCATCTCACCAATCACTGCCCCACCCCCAGGATCCTTCAAGAGCTGCTCAAACAAGGAGCAAAAGCAGATGGACATTCAGATACCACGTAACAGCTGGACTGGTGCCTACTAACCTCCAGGGCAGAATTTTCTGGCCAATGCTTGGTTGGACCAGGTGGCTTGGGTGCTTCCTAAGCCTGGGTCTAAACCTTGTGGTCTTGTTCCCTTCTGGTAAATCCAATGATACAGGAGAAAGAAGGACAGAGCAGCATGCCCAGGCCAATACCCTGTGGGGTGGGCCACAGTCCGGCCCACGATTCTGGGGCTGCAGGATTATGAGGAATGAATATTCGAAAAGAGGAGAGAAAAATTATTCATCTTTGTGTTTAGACTATCCAAGAGAATCAACTAAAAAGGCATTATAGAAATAAAGTAGTTTTATACTAGAACAGAATACATACACCAAGTCTTTAGCTATACACAAACAATAAGATAAAAAAGATAAGATAATAAGATTAAAAAGATGTTTATTTATTGAAATATAGAATAGCCAGGAATAAGCCTAGAAGGAAATCTGCACAAGCTAAATGAAGAAAATGGCAAACTTTATTAAGTTATATAAAGAGACCAAAAAATATGTCCATACTTTTCCCACTTAAGCATTTTCAAGTCAACAGACCTCCTTTTTAAACATCATTTAGAAAGCCTGCATAATTAGTCTTACCAACTTGATCTAACTTTATTCAATGAACACATCTAAAGACTTGTTAAATTTTCATTTTAATTAACTGCATAAAAATAAAGCCCACCACCAACAACAACCATGCACAAATACTTTTCCTCATTTTGGTTATTTTTTAAAGTAAAATTTTAGGGGTTTTGAATTTTTTAATCACAGAAACATCATCACTGACTCAAAGCTTGTTATACAAGGATCTCCAGAGAGTTTGGCCTTATGATTACGTTAGGCAACACCTTTCATTGCATTCTTGGTAGCAGTAATGCTATATTTTAAATCTTTGGTAAATGTGATCGATTAAAAAAATAGGATTTTATTGTTTTTTCCTTTTGTCTGAATGAATGAACAGAGCAGGGATTAAAAGCCAAGGTTTCCAGCTGAGCACAGTGGCGTACGCCTGTAATCCTAGCACTTTGGGAGGCTGAGACAGGAGGATTGCGAGTTCAAAGCCAGCCTCAGCAACGGTGAGGCGCTAAACAACTCAGTGAGACCCTGTCTCTAAATAAAACACAAAATAGGGCTGGGGATGTGGCTCAGTGGTCGAGTGCCCCTGAGTTCAATTCCCAGTACCAAAAAAAAAAAGCCAGGATTTCTGCGGTAGACAGACTGGGCCCTGGGAACGCCTTCCATCCTGTGTGCTCCCAGATCTTCATAGGAGGGGCAACGCAGCTTCCTCTCTGGGCTGTGCAGACTAGAAGAGACACCTAGAGAGCCCTAAGCAGTGCTCTGGCGTCCTCTACCAGTGAGGGCTCCTGGGACAATGATAACCCACTACTGGCCTCTGCAAATGCTGTGACCTTGGCCTGTGTCTCAGATCTCAGGTCTGACATCATCTCTGAAAGCTGACATTGGATGTCCTGTCTCCACACTCCTGGGTGACCTGGATATACACCCAGGCCAGTAGAGTCCCACTCTGGCCAGAAGGGACTTTGGACGCTCTCTCTCTAAGGTGCCAATTCTATGGCCCTTCACTTCAGGGCTGAGCAGTAACATGGAAGGGCTCCCCTAGGCTCTGACCACCTGTACAGCTGACACATGGGCAGAAATGAACCCTGTACATCTTTTGAGAGCAGCCCATCAGCCTTAACTCCCAATGTCCTCCCTCTGCCAATGACTCCAGGTGCAGACCTGCTGCAGTCACACCCCTGGACTCCTGGACTGTGCCATGACTGGCTCCTCTCCCTCTTTCAGATGCACTTGTACCCAGAGCCAGACTTCCTAAGGCAAGGCAAATAGAGCAGCACAAATTGCTAGGTCATTGAGTATGCTAGTCTACAGTATCTCCCACAATGCCCATCTTATCAATGCAGAATTCATTAGGACAGAAGAACCCAGAATATACCAATATCTGGATCATTATATTCTGGTGTGATTGTCTCGTGTTTCCCCTAACAAGGGTGGAATTTCCCATCTCCAGTACCTTAAGAGTTTTAACCTGGGATAGAAAATGAGGAACAAGGAGACAGATCTCCTAGGCAAGAGATTTAAAAACTCTCTCTTCTCTTTGGGACTTGTGGGAGTTGGGTTTGGAATTAAAGGGTCAAGAGTAGGACTGTTGGTGGAAGCTGGCCCCTGCCACCCAGAGGCGTGGTTCTGGGCCTGAGCCATAGCTAGTATAGTCCTATACTCCGTGTTGTCTCCCCCTACGCACCACTCCTATATCTCTGAACCTTAAATTCCTGACTCAGCCTCTGCTGTAAGGAATCAAGAGGTGTGTGTGGTGTGTTGGTGCTTGGGAAGAGGGAATCAGGCAAGGGCAGCAACAGGTCACCAGGTCAGTGTTGGTGGGTCAGCTGATCTGAGCAAGGCCAGCAGAGAACAGTGGAACATAGAGCCAGCTCTGCCTGAGCTTCAGAAATCCTGTGGGAAAGGAAATGACCAGAGAAAAGTAGACTTCCCTCCAGGGAAGCATCACGGGGCGAAGGGCCAGTTTAATTTTGAGCATATGTAGAAAATGGTCTTGTAGACTAGTAAGATCTGGTCACAACAGTTACAATTATGCACAGGATAATTAGCTAGATGGTGGGCTTTAAGAGGGAAATATTTTAACATAAACAACATGTTTGCAGTCAAATCTATGAAAAATGTTCAAATCCTCAAAATTACTTAAATTTCTGCTACTAGGGAAAATTAGATATCTTTAAAAATCCTCATTTAAAATAACAGGATTCTAGGAATAAATCCAACAACAGATATATCTGTGGAGATTATTGTATTTTAGAGAAAGACATTGAAGAAGATCTAAATAAATAAGAACTTGAAGCAGATTTATGGATGAGAGAATGCAGTATCATACGCATTGCCTAGAATCTACTATTAACATTTTATTGGCCTTCTTTGGCATAAATTTATCCAGCTATGCATAGCTCTTACTGACTCAAATTGGGCCCAGGTCTTTTTTTGTTTTATTTTGGTGGGGTTTTTGTTGTTGTTGTTTTGTTTTGTTTTGCTTTTTGGTTTCTTGCAGTACTGGAGATCAAAGCCAGGACTTCACACATGTTAGGCAAGAGCTCTCTCTCCATCCATCGTTCCATCTTATTTTTTAGAAGTACTGCAAAGTTGCAGGCATCAGCAGATGTCCCTCTAAATACTGTCACATGCACATCATTAAGGAGGCTGGAGGCTCTTAAACTACCCAGGTGGTGTGAATTCAGGCCCTAAGCCTTAGGAAGGCCAGCTCTTGCTTATAAAATTTTAGGGAAAAGAGACCCCACCTCCTCTTTCCCCCTCTACCTGGAGCCAAAACTGAGCCATGTGTTCTTGCTGCCTTCATTTCTGTGGGATCAAAATGTTCTCTGATTCTTCCTGTAACTGCTGGTGTCGTCTGTGGTAGTCTCTTTTTTATTTGGGTCTCCCACATGATATTCCACCCTGGAATTATCCTGTTCCATATGTGGCCATAGGGATGAAGTTCCAGGTCATGGGGAACTGTCTTACGTTCCTAGGGCTACTCTTGACATTTATTTCTCACTAACCTCTCTGGATTCCTGCTTCTGTTGGTTTGGGGCCTCTGGAAACTTTTTTTTTTTTTTTTTTTTGAGGATGGTGAACCAGGTATTAAGGAACACTTAAGCACTGAGCCACATTCCCAGCATCTCCTACCTTTTTTTAAATGTTTGATTTTGAGACAGGGTCTCACAAAGTCCTTAGGGCCTTGCTAATCGCTGAGGTTGGTCTTGAACTTGCACTGCTCCTGTCTCAGCCTCCTGAGTCACTGGGATGATAGGCATGAGCCATTGCGCCCAACTTTCCTTACTTTCTTGACAGCATGTCTTTTAAAAATACTTTTTAGTCCAATATGTGCTATGCTTTGTGGAACAGTAAGTTTGACTGTAAATTTATATATATAAAATCCATACAGCTGTGCATATCCTAGGGCCTGTCCCTGGATGTGCTGTTATCTCCATCTGTTTCCAGCTTGAAGTTGGCAGTCTGGGGATTTCATCTCTCTGATTTAACCAAATTCTAGGAACTTTTTTCTCTTCTTTCTCCTCCCTTCTTTCAGCCCAAAACACATTGGGAGCACATCCCACCCCTCTCCATAGCCCTCAGAGAAACCCTAGTTCCCAAAGTTGTTATGGGGACCGAAGGGTGACACATTGTTACCAAAACCTTTCCTCATCTGTGCAGAAGGAAGGTGTTTGGCCATGAGCTGGGATCCAAAGACCTCCACTGTCGTAGCCTCTTTTAGTTGTAGATGAACACAATATCTTTATTTATTTTATGTGGTGCTGAGGATCGAACCAAGTGCCTCACGTATGCGAGGCAAGCGCTCAACCGCTGAGCCATAACCCCAGCCCCTAGACTGAGTAGTTCTTAAACAATAGAAATGTATTACAGTTCTAAAGGCTGGAAGATGGAGATCAGGAAGCTGTCCAATTTGGTGTCTGGTTCAGGCCTACTTCCCAGTTCATAAACAGCCATCTTCCAGCCATGTCTTTACAGGGTGAGAAGAGCAAGGAAGCCCTCCAGGTCTCTTTCCTGAGAACATTAATCTCATTCACGAGGAGTCCACCCTCAGAACCTAATCACCTGCCCAAACCCCTACTACCATCCCCTTTGGAGTTAGGATTTTAACATACGAATTTAGAAAGATACATACATTCAGTCTGTCTCATCCACAAGTGAGTACTTCTCAGTCATTCACGTGGTAAATGCCAGTCCTGGCCTCTGTTTACAGAGACAGTGTGTGCCAACCTCCCCATATCTCTAGCAAGGCCAGAACATCCAGAAGCTGGAAAGACCCTAAGCTGGAAAAGTGTCTCTTACCCACCTGCTGATGATTTAGAAAATCTATATGGGGTATTGTCAAAGTCTCTAGAAACGCATAAAGCATGACATAGACACAGGCTGTCTCAGCTACACTCTGATCCTATATTAGCTGAAGTCCAATGACTCAGCTTATGAAGGGTTAATTATTTATGGGCTTCTGCTGTGCCTTGGAAAGTTAAGAAAGCAACACAGGCAGTGAAAGGAAGCTAAGAGCAGCCTCCCCATTCTCCATTCCGGTAAATCTCTTATCCCAGTTAAGTGGCCCTTGGAAGAGGCCAAGATTCCCCTGAAATGCCCCCTTGCCCCATTAACTAAAGGTAGAAGGGACTCTTGGGAAGCAATTTCCTGCGGGTGCCAGGTGTGAGCGATACATGGCTAGCCACATCCTGGGCTCAGACAATTCATCTGGTATAAAACCTCTTCTGGGAATATTCAACTAACTCAGCACAGTGGAGTGATTAACCTGCTCTCTGGTGCCTGCCATTGCTGGACAGGTCAGCCTGATGTCACCTCTAGAAGTCAGGCAGTAAAGCCCCAAGCATGTTGCAGCCTCTGGGTTTGCAACTATAGCCCGTGTCCAGGATGGACAGAACACACTGACACTCTGAAGGCCTCAATCTTGACAGCCAAGGTGGCCTTTGGGCATGGGAGGTGATTCCACCTTCTTCTCTGTAAAAGAGGAAGTGGCCCAGCCTGCCTTGAGCCACTGCTCCCCAGGCAGGCAGAGCATGAATGGTTTGCCTTGGACACACCATTATGGAATGTGGAGGGGTGTGGGCGGGGCTCCTTTCTCTGGGTGCCCTGTGTGGTTTGTTCTCTGGCTTTTTTGAACCAGAGAGAATTTTTGAGAAGAGAAGATTCAAGGAGGAAGCCCTTTATTCCTTGCAGGACCTGGGTGTTTCCACATTCAAGCCCACCTCACCCTGTGACCCAGAACCCAGGTGCCACCCAGGAACCACACTCTGGAATCCAGGGAGCTTTGGTTTGAAAAACACTTGCCTGGGTTTCTGGTTATCATATTTCCCCAACAGGCATTTGACTGGCATTTCCTGGCAAGCACTTGTCTTAGGAAGACAAGCCTGACTTTCCAGAGAGGACAACTGACCATGCTTACAGCTTAGAAGTTACTGAGAAATGTTCACGCCACCAAACAGTCTGTGTACCAGTGATGTGAACTACTGTCTTGAAAATCATATTTCTTAGAATACAAATCGGTAGATGGAGAAGTGACAGGTTCTAATGTATCGATAAAGATGCAGGAGCCAAGAAATCAGCACCATCTGAGAAAACAGTTCATGGCATAGAAGATGTCTGTAGTTTTGCAACAAGAGGATGGCTGGCTGGAGAGGTCTGTGAAGGTGGGCCTGGAGTCCAGGGACTAGCACAGAATGCTAAACCCTGACCCAGGTGGGTCCTAACCTTAAGTCAGTCAAGGACTGGCTTAGGAAATCTATTTTTCCCCATCTCAGAAATGGGTTTGATGATACCTACTACTTGGATGTGCATTGAAGTATTTAATTAATGTTTGCAAAGCAATTTGAGATGCAGTTATAGGGCCCACAGCCAAAAACAAAGGCAGCTTGTTTAGGTTGGCAGTAAAAAAAGTTAAGTGCTCTTTACTAATTAACACCCTATTAGTATAACAGCAATATCCATGTCGAGTTACTCAAGACCATGTTTATTTTCATCACTCTGTGTAGCTTGGTTTCTGAGCTTACCTGATGGTAAGCTGAACTTACCTGATGGTGTGAAGTAATAAACTACCGAAACCTCTCTGCGAGCCAAACTCACCAACAAAAAAATATGTTAAGATGGGTGCATGCCAGGAAATGCCAGTCAAACAGGTGCCTGTTGGGGAAATATGATAACCAGAAACTCAGGCAAATGATTCCCAAACCAAAGTTCCCAGGACTCCAGAGTGCAGTTCCTGGGGGGAGCCAAGGCACCAGGAGGGCGCCATCTGCTGGCACCCTGGAATATTTTCAGCGATTTGCATGCTAATTTGCAGAGTGCACAGAAATACAATTTGAGAGAATTAGAAAAGCTCAAAAGAAGCTTATTAGAACTGCCTCCATTTTTATAAATGACAATGAGGTTAGACATCACCATTATGAAAACGTAAAATATACAACTGTGGGACCCTGTTACATGCTATACCTGGAAAAGTTTAGAAGGGAGCTCAGGCTGTTTTTTGAGGTAATAAACTAGCAGCAGTGATGGCAGATTAAACAATTGTACATTGGTTTTGATCTATGTTCTTATATCGTTGAACTTAATAGAAGGATGTGTCTTTTTCTTTTTTTTTTCTTTTTGGTACTGGAAATTGAACTCAGGGGTACACGACCACTGAGCCACATCCCCAGCCCTATTTTGTGTTTTATGTAGAGACAGGGTCTCACTGAGTTGCTTAGCACCTTGCCGTTGCTGAGGCTGGCTTTGAACTCCCGATTCTCCTGTCTCAGCCTCCCTAAATGCTGGTATTATAGGCTTGCGCCACCGCGCCCAGTTTAGGATGTGTCTTAATTAAGCGTTGTTGACCAAATGAAAACGTCTACCTCGTATTTGGCAGAATAGTACATTGTATTTGCATTAATTTTCACCAAAACCTAATTTAGTGACTTAAAAACTTTTTTTTCCTGGTATATTGCCAGTCCTAAAAAGGTTATAAAGGTGAGGATAGAATTGTCAACACAAGTATAATCTACCATGTAATTAACTAATCCTGGCTGGACAACAAGGAGATAAATAGCCAAACATCAACATGAGCCAACCTATACACAAATAAATTAACCCATGAATAATCCACCCTCATTTAATCAACAAAGAAGGTGAGGAAGTGAGCAATGCAGACATCTGAGGGGAAAGTGCTGAAGTCAGCTAGGACATAGCCAAGGAAAGGCACTAAGGAGGGGGTACTTGACCAGCTGAGGGTGATCAGAAAGGCCAGTGTTCCTGGAGCAGCGTGGCAAGGCCCCTTCAACTCAGGACATGTGGAGTAGTCCTGGGCCTAACCAGAACCTTAGGCCAGCCTGCCCAGCCTACCCCACCCAAACCACAGTCAATCTGTAGACCTATAAGCATTGAAATAAATTACTGTGGCTGTAAGTCACTGAAATTTTAAGACTTTTTGTTGTATAGCATTACTGTGGCAATTGCTGACAAATACATTAATCAAAGAACCATACAATTAGGTATAATAGCAAATGAGATTAGACAAGTAATGGCAGGAGAGGGACATATCATATTTTGCAAGTGTATGGTCCTATAGCCAGTAAGGGAGAAGCAAACGCGGAGAGTGCTGTCTACAGACTAAGTGAAAAACGTATATTAAGGAAGAGAGAGAAATCAAGCCTATCACAGATTAGAGGTGATAGAGTGACTATATGCTTCATTGTGCCACTATGTGTGACACTTTTAAGATCAAAAGGGGCACTCTTAGTAATCCTGGCAGGACACATATAAACTAGGGATGTTCTGAGCAAACCGAGACATATGATCAAGTAAAGCGAGAACTGATCATTGTGAAGCCAGATTTACCAATTAAGAGCCACTGGTAATTTCCCCGAGAGCAGTTTTGGTGAACTGGAGAGTTGAGGTTAGCCCAAATGGATGAATTGAAGAGAAAAACGGGAGGAATGTGAAAGTAGATAACTTTTCTGAGAAATTTTGCTATAAATGGGGGAAGAAAAGGAGGCAGTGATCAAAGGGAGATATGAAAGCAATATTTTGGTATTTTTTAATTGAAAAAATGAAGTTAATTTACATGTACAAATGTTTGCTGGTGGGAACTATCCAGAAAAAATAATCATTGATAAGAAAGAGGTGGAGAAATCCTTGAGCAGGTGAGAGAAGATGGGACGCGATGGTCAAATAATTGTGCTGTCCTCTGCTGTAATCATGGCCCATTCAACCTGGGATCAGAAGGGACAGTAGAGTAGACACAGGTGGGCAGATGCCATAGTGGGACTGGTGGGAGGTTTCCTTTGATTTTTCTCAGTGAAATAGGAAGAAAATTCATAAACTAAAAACAAGCTTGTAGAAGGAGAAAAGCAAGTGTTTGAAATAGTTGTCCAGGAGATTTGAAGAATAATTACTCCAGGGAGACATATATTAAGTTGCCCAGCAGCAGTAAAAAGCATGTGGTCCTGAGTTTAAAATGCAACCAGCAAAGGTGGCTCCATGTCCACTTAAGAATAAGAAAACAACCAAAGTAACCCCACCATAAGCTGCTCTGCAGTCACAAGTTTTTGAAATTGTCAGAGAGTTAAGTTCACAAGGCAACAAATTCCCAGAATTCCAAAGTGACTTTCAGAGAAGAGATGGGACTCACTCGCTATATCATGGATGACAGAGCAGGGGTGGAAGAGTCCCAGCAGATACAAGTGGGTAAGAAGAAATAAGAAATTGTAGCCAACTGCCTAAGGTCAGGTGTGGGCCAGTAGGTCATCTCAGAATAGCCATGGCTCCCTACACCAGGGAGTGAGCCCTCAAGCTGCTCCAACAGCCTTCCACTGGAGGCTCTGGAGAAAGCATAAAGGGAGCTGGAGACTGGATTGGTGCTGGCATGGAAAAGGTAATTGCTGACTGTGTGGTACAACACCCTGGAAGAAGAATGAGAAAAGAGGGCAGAATAAATATTTTTTTAAAATATTTTTTGGTTGTCAATGGATCTTTATTTTATTTATTTATATGTGGTGCTGAGAATCGAACCCAGTGCCTCACACATGCTAGGCAAGCACTCTACCACTGAGCCACACCTCCAGCCCCAGGATAAATATTTTAAGAGTAGTCAAGAATTCCATAAAATAATGAAATACTTCAAATTATAGATCCATAGAATTCAGAGAACTCAGAAAAATAAAAAGCCTTAAAAAAATCAAAACAAAACCACACCTAGAAACTTCATAGCCTAACTGAGGAAAACTCATGTTAAAGAGAAAATCTGGAAGGCAGCCAGTGGGGGGGAAGGAAGGAAAAAGACATTATATGCAAAGGACCCAAGATAAGAATCACAGCAGAAGCTCATCAGAAACTATACAAGTAGAAGATAGCCGAGCAATGTCTTTAAATTACTGAAAGAAAGAAACTGTGGATCCACAAGTCAATATCCAGTGAAAATATCTTTCAAAAATGAGGGAGAATAGAATCTTTTCAGAAAAACAATGTAAAGAATCCATTGCCAGCAGACTCATGCTAAAAGCAAGGTTAGAGTTTGTTCTCCAGGCAGAAGGAACATGAGGATGACCCAGACAGAAAGTGGTATCTATGAAAAGAAAGAGGGAGCTCCAAAAATGCTAAAATATGAGGGTAAATTCCTTTTGATTGCTCTAAAAGATAATTTTCTAAAGCAAGGGCTGTCAAAAACTTTGTTAAAAGACCAGATAGAAAATATTGTAGGCTTGCAGGAGGACATGTGGTCTCTGTGGCAACAACTCGATTCTGCCACTGTAAAATGAAAGCAGCCAAAGAAAACACATAAACACACAGACATAGCAGTGTTCCAATAAAACTTTATTAAAAAAATGTTTGGATGACCTGAGCATCAGTTTGCTGACCTAAAGCAAAAATGATAAAGAATATATTGTAGGGTTTATGAGATATTTAAAAGCAAAATGAAAGACAAAAATAGCACAAAGGGCAGAGGAAGAAATTGGAAGCATACTGTCGTAAGGTTTTTATACCATTTGAGAAGTGGCCTAATATTATTTAGAGGTAGACTGGAATAAAAAATGTAGATTGTAAACTCTAGGGCAACCATTAAATGTTTTGAAAGAGGCGTAACTAATAAGCCAAGAATGGAGATATCATAAAATCATAAAAAATTCAATCCCAAAGCAGACAGGAAAAGAGGAGGGAAAAGGAACAAAGAACAAATGGGACAAATAGAAGACAACCAGCAAGATGGTAGAACTAAACCCATGACGCCTCTAATTAGATATAAATAGCCCAAATTAAAGGCAGGGGTTGTTAAGTTGTATTTTAAAAGGCTCAGCCTTATGCCATCTATAAGACACCCACTTCAAATATGAATATAGACATAGGATGAGTAAAAGGATGGAAAAAATATGCCAGGACAGTAAAGAGAGACATTACATAATGATCAATTCACAGCAAAGACAATAATCCTAAGTGTATATTCCCCTAAGAGTAGGATTTTAAAGTAAATGAATACCTGATAACACTAAAAGGAAAAATAGACAAATCCACAATTATAGTTGGAAACTTCAAAACTCCACTTTCATTAACTTATAAGAGAAAGTAAACAGAAAAAAATCATGAACAGTATAGAAGACCTGAACAACGTAAGCATTCACCTTGACCTCAGTAACACAGATAGAACACCCTGCCTGACAATAGCAAAATACACATTCATTGTAAGTGCTAAAGGAACATTCATCAAGAATGGATAAAGAAACTGTGGTATATATACACAATGGAATATTACTCAGCATTAAAAGAGAATAAAATCATGGCATTTGCAGGTACATGGAGTTGGAGAACGTCATGCTAAGTGAAGTAAGCCAATCCCAAAGAACAAAGGGCCAAACGTTT
This sequence comes from Xerus rutilus, assembly GCA_028644305.1. Lineage (NCBI taxonomy): Eukaryota > Metazoa > Chordata > Mammalia > Rodentia > Sciuridae > Xerus > Xerus rutilus. The sequence continues at coordinate 27,088,619 of CM053411.1, read as the reverse complement.
TCACTGATTAGTGGATGCTGACACAAGATGGAAGTAGAAGTGGGGAGCATGGGAGAAACGGAGGAACTTTGGATACGGCAAAGGGGAGGGGGGGAGAGAGGGGGTATGGGGGTAGCAAGGATGGTGGAATGAGATGGACTTCACTACCCTAGGTACATGTATGAAGACACAAATTTTGTGACTCTACCTTGTTTACAACCAGAAAAATGAAAAATTGTGCTCCATATGTGTACTGTGACTTGAAATGCATTCTGCTGTTTTAAAAAAAAAATTAAAAAAGAAAAGAAAAAGAGAAATATTCATTAAGGTATGTCTGTCATATTCCAGGCCATAGAATAAACTTCCAACAAATACGAGAGAATCAAAGTTATGTAAGTCGGCATATTTTCATGCTTATATCCAGTCTGAATCACTTGTGTGGATTTTGGTACAAAATTGTTAAGAATTGGATCGAACTAGGTTTGAGGGTTTTGCTTTGTTTTTTTTTGTCCTCCCGTGATGTGAAGAGGGAGAGAGTAAGGAAATTTTTTAAAAAGGGATTACAAGATCGTACTGTGGAATTAAGCTAGATAAGAGATCAAATGAGAAGCAGTGAGAAAAGAGCTAATTGACTGAAAGAGCTGAGTCAAAGAGTGCTTGAAAGTGACATTGCTGGTAATGACAAGGTCACAGGTAGAACCATGGGAATGAGTAACTCGGGTTCAGTGGAGAGCACGATTATTGAAACAGACAAGGTAAAGGAATTGAGATGCTAAGTTCTGGAAACACCACCTGGGAGGCTGGTGATAGGAGTGGTGGTGGAGAGTGACTGTGAAGCTGGAGTCATGATCCTCAAGGACTAACAGGCAATGACTAGCATAGGAGATGACTTCCACAAGAGGGGCAGTGGGTGCTCTGGTCTGATGACATGGGATGTTATTATTGAGGGGAGACAGGTCTAATGCCAGCAATGATAAACAAGGAGGCCACTGAATGACCTGGCCAGCCCCATGGTGCCCGGAGGCAAGAGAAGACAGCCTTCACTGAGGGGGCATCGTCCTCATTGTGAGCACTCATGGAGTAGGTTGCGATTCTCATTCTTTCCTACTGAGGAAGGGGTAAAACAGCATGGGGATTTTAAAGTTCAAAATGGCAGGCTGAGCACACCATTTGTTTCCTTTCTACCTAAGACTCCAGAAAAAATGATAGTGAAAGAATAAATGAATAGTATAGAAGAACTGAGAAAGAGAGTACAGGTAAGTGAACGGTTTCAATGAACTTCTTATAGATGAAAATGATGTATGTGATGAATAAAACAGCACTCCAGACACTATTCCTGGAAAGAGGGAACTCTCCAACATCTCTGCCAAACCTTCCCATTGACTAAATGGAAGTCTAGAACACGGCTACCCAACCTTCTCTTTCTCTCTCCAGCACTCAGGGGCAAACCTACGTCATGGTCTGATAGCTCTCCAAACTTCATCCAGTTTTTCAGTTACATGAGGAAATGTGTAACTTAAAAATCAAGTTACTCCAGAATATGCGGGAGGAAATAAAAGCAAGGGAGAAAGCCAAAGGCTACAGGGCACCCCACAGAGGCACCAGGACCAGGTCACTGCTGGCAGGTATGAAGGAGAGCAGGAGTCAGAAAGAGGGTTCCAAACTGAAGAGGCTGACCCAAAGGGGCCCCTTCACTTTCCTTTTTCATCCTTATTGCCAAAAAATAGATTGTAGGAAGCCCAGCATTTCCCTAAGCCCAAAAAACTATAGGACTCTTCTTTAAAGATACTGTACTTACTTCTAGAGACCAAATAGGGCTCCCAGAATTGGCAAAGCCCTTGAGAGTTGAGCCTTCCATTTGCACATTTGACTTAAAGCCTGGCTATCCACATGCAAGTCAAAAAGTGCCATGGGCCTGCGACTGAGCCCTACCAACAATACAGAGCTCCCAGTCAGCACACTCATTCCTAGGAGAGACCTGGGGAGAAAAATGGACATACCCTACATAAGAAGGAAACCCATGGAGAAAAATCAACACCAGTCCCTATTATTAAGTAGAATCTGACAATCATCAGATAGAAGACAAACACCTGTGCATGAAATAACAAAGATACACAAATAGAACAAATCTCTCCAAAAGAAACAGGTCACCTGGGGAAGAAAAAGAAATGTTTCAAAAGTCTCAAATCTTTAATGAATATCTTCAGAATTTTTGAGATATTCTCTGAATAAGTATAAAAACAAGAGTGGATGCTATTAAAAAGAAACAATCAGAAAATCAATAGGAGAGTTAAAAGATGAAGTCCAAGGAATTTCCCAGAGCATAAGGTAAAGGGATGGAAACCTGAGAGAAAAGAAAAAAAGCCCTGAAGGATCAATCCAGGAAGTTTAATTATCTAATAGAAGTTCTTTTCTTTTCTTCATCTTCTTTTTTTTTTTTTGGTACTGGAGATTGAACTCAGGGGCACTTGACCACTGAGCCACATCCCCAGCCCTATTTTATGTTTTATGTAGAGACAGGGTCTCACTGAGTTGTTCAGTGCCTCGCCATTGCTGAGGCTGGCTTTGAACTCCTGTCTCAGCCTCCCTCAGTGCTGAGGATTACAGGTTTTCGCCACCGCACCCAGCTTTAATAGAAGTTCTACAGCAAGAAAAAAGAGAGAGACAGAGAGAGAGAGAGAGAGAGAGAGAGAGAGAGAATGAATCAAAGACATAATCTAAGAAAATTTTCCAGGCTAGAAAAAAAGAACCAGTTTTCCAATTTAAAAAAGTTACATAGTTCTGGCAGTTACACATAACATACATCTTTAACAAATTTTATATAATGAAGATAGGATACATCTGAAAACAAAGAAGAGACAGGAAAACAGATTCTTTAAAAGTCAGAAATCAAATTGACATCAAACTTCTCATCAGCAGATGGATTCTAGAAGACAATGGATTTAATCCTCCAAAGTTCTGAGGGAAAATTATTTTGAATATAGTATTCTATATCCCGCTAAACCATCAATCAAATGAATTATTGTCAGAAATGCACAGCAAAATAAGCGTGGCTTGCAGATATTTGATTATGGAAAGTAAAATTGACCAAGGGCCTCACTTTTGTCCCTGAAATTCATTGACACATTTGTTCCACAGACAGTCTCAGCTAGTGATCAAACGCAGCAGAAATATTAAGGCGGACTCCATTCTTGGAGACAGGGAACTCTCCAACATCTCTGCCAAACCTTCCCTTTGACTAAATGGAAGTCTAGAACACTTCTATCCAGGCTTCTCTTTCTCTCTCCCTGACTCAGGGGCAAACCTGCATAGCTGTCCAGACCTAATCCAGCTCCTTCCATCTTACCTCACACAGTTACACTAAAACCTGTTTTGAAATCTATTTCTCAGTGGACCAAGATAATTGAGTTTACCTCTTGTGTACATTTCTTGAAGGAAAGCCAGAAAAAGCAGGGGTAAAATGGACAAGGGGAAACAAACAGAATGAGTAAGACATGAGCTGTATATGGCAGACCTAACCAGAGCTCAGTAAACATGAAGTAACGCAACAAGCCTGAAAAAGCAATTAGAATGAATGTCGAGTTTAAAGATGTTGCTCAAAAATTACCTTTTCCCTTCACTCTTCCTGGAATTTATCCAAAAGCATCACAGAGAAAGAGAAACAAAAGTGCAAACTTCAATCGGAAGAAGCATCCCTGAATCTAGTTTGGTTCCAAAATGCAAATAAGATGGAGCAAGAAATCAGATAGGTAAACCATAATTACAGAAAATGGTCTATTTCTTTGGTGGTAAGAGGGAAAAAGAGGCTTTGCATTAGAACAAACAAATTTCACAGTTTTGCTTTTTCATTGGCTGGGAAGCAAAAAATGTTAAGCAAGCATGCACATGCAATTCCAGTTAGTCTGGGCTCTGTCCCCACTAACACACGAATTTCATTCAAAAGCTGGTCCAAAAAAAACTCACCATTTCTAATGATGAGCAATATAAGACAAAAAAGCACAGAATCTACACAAAGATGCTAGAAGAAAAGAAGGAAACAGAAAACAAATGACTGAAAGTCTGAAAACACTGTCAAGAGCAGATAAAAATTGTTTACATTGCATTGTAAAAATATGCAAAAAGGAAATTATCTCCATAAAGTAAGAAGAAAAAGAAGAGATGCAAGAGGTCAAGATAGAGATGATAAAAAAAACAGGTAGAGATAAGAGTTAAGTGGCAGAGTTTAAAAAATAAGTGAAAGAAAGAAAACTATGGCTTGACATGAAAGAAAAACACTAATAGAAAACAAACAAGAGACATGACATATTGAAATGAGAAAATCAAGCAATATTAAATTAAAATAGCAAAATGTTAAAAAGGATTAGTGAGAAAATTAGAGATAAGGGATGCAGACAAAAAAAAAAAGAGATCCCACACACACATTATTGGAATGTCTGAAGAAGAAAACCAAAATAATGAACCCTAAATATTTACTTTGCTAACTATTTGGATATGAGGAAAGGGAATTAAGGTATGTGCTCTGCTCTTCCCTTTTGACAGACATCTCCCAAAATTCTGAGCACATGCTGAAATCCTCCTTGGCTTTGAAGCCACATGGACTTGGATTTAAATTGTAGCTCTTCCACTTACAACAAGAGACTTCAGCAAGTTACTTAATGTCTCTGAGCCCTAGTGTTCTCATCTGTATAACATACCCACTAACACCCACCACAGAGGAATTCTGAGAAACTCTGTTTCCTAGCTACCATGAGGCAAGCAACTTTCCTCCATTATACCCTTCCATCATGATTTTCTGCCTCACCTCAGGCCCAGAGTGATGAGCCATCTGACCATCAAATGAATCCAATCCAGAGCCCCAAAGAAATTTTTCCTCTTCTGAGTTGTTCTTGTCAAGGTAAAATTCTCTATAAAATTTGATGGAAAAGCTATACATCTGATGTATCGGTGGGAGCCTGAGGTTCATCTGGAGGGCTGTAAAGAAGTTCTTGAATTTACTAAAAAGGAGACAGAAAAAAAGCTGACGTAGAAGGAACTTCAGAAACTATCCGTAAGTAACAACATATTTGAGGCAAACTCTGATATTGATTAGAAAAACGAGACAAAACAAGATGCTTCCCCAAGGAAGAAACAGAAAAAAAAATATGTCACAAGGAAAAGAAAAACTCAGATGACTTGAAAAAAAATAATAAAAAATAGACTAGGAAAAGATAGGTCCTAAAAGATAGGTCCAAACCAGAAGTGGAGAGCTCCTTTGAAAATTTAGTTTTTGATTTAGGGACAAAGAAAAGAATTTTGGACGCCAAAGAATTCAAGGACTCCAAGAATTCCCAAAATGGATGGGGGGGGGGGGGACTAAGGAATTAAAGTTTAAAAGTTCTGAAATAAGAGATTTAAATATTAATGTAAGAGAAGATTCCAAAGAAAAGAGAAATATGTGGAATCTTGGCTGGAATCTGAATGAAGTGTTCTTTATGATCCCCCTTTTCAGGAGAAAATGACAGCAAAGAGTCACTTTTTGACAACAGAGAACAGAAACAAAAAATAGTGCAAGATAGAAAGCAAGTCAGGTGCTCTGGGCAAGAGAATGTCGTTGAGGATCCGCGGGGTGGCGCTGTGAGCGCTGGCGAGGATGCCCATGGAGTCGCCAAGAGGAGCAGGAGCCGCGGAGGAAGACTGGGGAGCCGAAGAAGAAAGCGGCTAGAAAACAAGAACGCCGTTTCAGAGAAGAAAATTATACCTAAAAAGCAAAAGAACCAAGACAGAGGAAGAAATGACACAGAGATAGATAAGCTGACGCCGCCAACGTCTGTCTGTGCACAGAGTTCCAGGTCTGGTGAGGGAAGAGAGTCCTGGGGTCCTCTGACCCAACGCAGGAGGAGAAAGAGACCCGAGAAAAACAGCCAAAAAGACATGATTTAGACAAGGAAGAAAAGGGCCAAAAAGAGTCAAAGAAAGTAAAGGCGTTCAAGGAAATCAGAAATACACTTCAAACTACAGGAGAAAAAAAGAAAAATGATGTTCTGAGAATAATTGGGGGAAAACTAGTATGAATGGATTGTTAAACCACAGAAGATCACAAACCAAGGAGAACGAGTATTCACTGAAAGAAAAGAGGAATACTAGAAATAAAACTGTCCCTTGGGCATACATGGCTGCAGACGGTGATCAGGGCACTTTGGACAGTTTGTGTCAAATGTATGAGAATTCGGGTAAGTTTGACATCATTTTGCAGGATGATCTCACAATAGATCTCTCTCTCCCATTAGAATTCTTACCTAACATCAGAAAATTACAAGATTTCGCTTGGATCTCCTGAATAAATCTTTTCATAGTTGAAAAAAATAGAATGCTGTGAGGATTAAATGAGAATCTTGACATACAGCAGGCAGGAGGAACAAAGATATCATCTAACTAGGTGAGAAATGTTGACAGGAACCCCAACAGATTCTTTTTTGTCTTTTGGTCACCATCTTTTAGAAAGGTCAAAGAGAAGAATAGTAAATTTTTCAGGTGAGACAGTATGCAGGTAGGCAGGTGTGGGGCTAAATTCCTGGGCTTGAATCCCTGCTCCTCCACTTACAAGTTGGGAGACAGACAAGATACATAACCTCTATGGGCCTCAGTGCGTCGATTTAATAACAATAAGCCTTGTCTCCTAGGATTGGCAAGAGGGTAAAATGAGCTAACAAATAATCAATAAGTGTTGGTTGCCATTGAGTTTGGAAAATTAGCCTTGAGGGCCTCCAGGTGAAGATGCCTGACTGAGTATACCTAATATCTCTCCCTAGTAAGAGATTTTAAAATACAACACACAAACTCACAAGGACAGGAAGAACAAGAAGAGACAATAGCTCTGAAATGTTTAAAGCTGGGAAATGGGAGGTGAGAGGAACTGCAAATTAGCAGCCCAGTAAAGCTGAATCTTAAGTCATGCATGAATTAAAGTGAAGAACCAACTGGATTTATTCCACAGATTCCTCAAAGGGCTCAGAAATGGGTGGCATTGGACACCTCCAGAACAGGGGTCCAGAGGGGACTCAAATAAGAAATAAGGTAAAAGCTGTTGAGAAGTGATTTGATTCCTGAATCCCCTTCTGTATTCCACACTCCTAGTGACTGCCCTTGTCCCACTCCAGAAGAAAACTGGGGGGTTTTCTGTAAAGATGAAATCTTCTTTACAGAAGTATGTGTGAGTACCTCACAGGAAACAGGGATATTAAGTGGGGAAATACAACTGAACACCAAGACCCCCAGATCGTTACCCCCATTTATCTCCTAAAATGTCAGCATCCAGAAGTTCTCCATTCAGTTGAGAGAAGAGAACAGTCTTCTTTGGGGAGTGTGACCAGCCAAGGAAAAAGGCCCTGAACTGGAAGTTCCCAACACAAAACCCTTCAGATCACCTCCACAGTGAAGCACTAACTCATTGAGGCCTTCACACATTCAGAACTCTAGTCAGCTTGTTAGACCCCAGTCTTAGTCAAGAGCAGGCAGCCCAGGCTTGTCAGACTGTGACAGAGTTCTCTGTGGAATGAAGAGGCCCAAACAAGCACAAAGTGAAAAATAACCTCGAGGAAGCAGAGTCGATGCAGGAAGAAGAAAACTTTTTTTAAAGAACTATTATTAATATTCCTGGAGAAGAGGAGATTGTATCACTGAAGCAAGAATAGTGTGGTTTTTTTAAAAAAATCCCATTCAAATAACAACAAAAAGCTCATTAAAATCAAAATGACAGCAGGGAGAAACTCAACAGAAGAACTCGAAGCTCAATTGGAAGGAATTTCCTGGAAAAAGACAAAGAAATGGAAAGTAGGAGAGACAATGCAAAAACACTGAAGGGTGAGCGCAAGAAATCAAGAGATTCAAAATACAACCAACAGTAATTACTAGAGACCAGAGAAGAGGACTGAGGACAACAAATAATGAAGAAAATTTCCCAGAACTGAAGGACATAAGTTTTTCAGATTCAAAGGTCTTCGTGAGAACTCAGCAAATTGATTCAAGCTAAACCCATGTGAAGGAGCACCATTGTGAAATTTCAGAACTCTGAGGATAAAGAGAAAAGTTATATCCTATAAAAACAAAGAGGATTCTGAATTGCTTTGGGCTTCTAAATAGCAACAGTAGAAACACAAAAGTGGTATGTTCACTATAGCAAAATACCTGAGATAATTAACTTATAAAGAAGAAAGGTTTATTCTGGCTCACAGTTTTGGAGGTTTCAGTCCATGATAATTGGCCCCATTGCTTTAGGCCTGTGGTGAGGCAGCACACCATGATAGGAGCATGGTCGAAGGGCAAAATGGCTTACATCAAAAGGGAGCAAAAAGAGGAAGAGGAAGAGGCCCACAATCCGCTGTAAGGGAATTCCCTCAATGATAGAAAGACCTCCCACTGGGCCCCACCTCAAGTTTGATCACTTCCTAATAGTGCCACCCTGAAGACCCAGCCTTGTAACACTTGGGCCTTTAGGGGACATTCAAGAACCAAACCATAGCAAAGGTGGTGGAGCAATGCCCCTCAAACTGTGGCAAATTACTAATTATTTTTTTCTGATCTACGATTCAGTAAACAACAATCAAGGAATCAAAAGGGCATAATAAAGACATTGTGGGATAAGCAACATCCAAAAATCTCTTTTCATGTACCCTTTCTCAGGAAACCTTTGAGAGCCAGTGGAAATAAGAAAGAGAGAAGGTCATGAGCTGAAACAAACTTTAAGGCAGGAAAGAAGTGAAAGAAATCACCAGGAACATGATGAACAAAAATCCCAGCGTGACAGCCATTCATCAGGTATACAGGGTGACTGGTCCTGATTGAAGCAGTGTCACTCCAAGTGCAGACCCCATGGGGATGATCATCACTGTGCCCTCCACAACTGGACCATCTTTTAACCTGGTGAGACTGCTGCAGCATGTACTCCAGTAAAACAAGGAAGTAAACCAAAAAGAAGAGGACACCAGAGAAACAGAGAATCCAACCCAAAGAGAAAGGCAATAAGAATTCCAAAGATGGCAGCAAAGAAAGGGCAGTCCCAGAGAGGCAGCCACACAGCTGGCTGAAAGGAGAAAGCAGGGCTTCACAAAGGGTGTTTCCAACAGAAAGAGAGGGGCGAGGAGGAGGAGGAAGAATATGAAGATGAAGAAGAAGAAAAGAGAAGAAAGAGAGAGAAAGAAATGAAGGAAGGAAGGAAACACCTAGATGGCCTGATGTTGGCTGTATAGAAAAGTGTTCTGAGTGCTCGGAAGTTGTGGTATGAATTAGCAATAAGCACCCCAAAATTAAGCAAATAAAAAAGAAGGTACTTATTAACTACAGATAAAACAAAAATTAAGAAAGGGAACATAATCATACTGCACTACAGGGTTTCACTGTGAATAATATTTGTCTAGGCACAGTAATGTAAACAGAGACTATTGATCTGACCAAGGACTGGAATCACCACTTGGGGAGGAGGGGACAGGAAGCAGAGGAATGAAGATGGCGGCTGGAGAGAACAGAGCCTCATCTACCATAATAGGAAGTCAGTAGATCAAGTAGAAGAGAGCAGCACACAGGTTCTTTAGAAGCAGAGATGGGTAAACCCAGAAGAACAGCAGTTGAAAATGGTAGCCTCTGGGGAGGGAAGCAGGTGGGGTGGGGAAAGGTAGGGCAGACAATTGTATTTTATTATATTTTAGTTCAGTTTGGTGTTTGGAACTATGTGTACTGATTTTTAAAAATTAAAAGACTGATTAATTTCCCCTAGCAAGAGGACCGTTGTGGCCTCTGTATGTTGTGGTAACTTTTCCAGCTGCCCTAGCTCAATGGTAAGGCTTAGAAAATAATGACAATCTCCTCCTCCTCCTCCTTCAAAACACCAGCTTCCTATTTATCTATAGATGTATATTTTTTAAAAAATATGCTCTTATTTCAAAGAACTATGTCCCATATCAAATATCTAGGAGAATGAAGAAAGTGATTCACAGGCAAGAAAATTATAACTAAGCAGAAAACACTGAAATAAAATTAAACACTTACGTGAACTTCAACTGTATTAGTCAGCTTTCCATTACTGTGACAAAATACCCACGATAATAACTTAATAAGAGAAAAGGGTTTATTTCAGCTCACAGAAATTATTTTATTTTCAGTCAATGGTCACTTGACCCTGCTGCTTTGGGCCTGTGGTGGCATAACACATCATGGCAGGAGTGTGACATAGAGGAGGCCTGTTCATCTCATGGCAGCAGGGAAGCAGAGAAAGAGGGCCTGGAGTCCCAATATCCATTTAAGAGCATGCCCTCAATGAACTAATTTCCTCCAACAAGTAGGCCCAACCTTTTAAAGATCCCACTACCATGAGCTAGAGGGCCAAGCCCTTAACACATGCACCTATAGGGTTCATTTCAGATACAAGCCATAGCATAAACCGTCTAATTGATCATGTAGCCAGTATCTTTTTTTGACTTCCTGGGAAATCTTTAGAAGTCCAGGTGTTGATCTGCTGATGGCCTCCCATCTCCTTAAAATCTTCTCAGGGGAACTGCAAGGGGCCCAGACTCCTTCTGGCTTTAACCTGTGTCCAGTTCTAACAGTCCAATCTTCCCTCTGAGAAATAAGAAAATACCCTTGCTGAGAACAGGCTTGGCATGGAACATACACAAAAGTTGTTCACTGAATGAATGAACTGCTTCCCTAACCTCAGAGCAATCCTCAAACTGTTATTAGAGCAAGAGGGATCCTATTGTACCTAATCTGACCACCTTATTTTGCAGAAACCCAGATGGAAGCCAACCTTTGTTCAGGTCACATGGTGAACTAGGTATGTGTATTGGTTTCCCAGAGCTGCTGTAAAAGTTTCACAAAGCAGGTGGCTTTCAACAACATAAATTTATTCTCCAACAGTTCTGGAGGATGGAAGTCCAAAATCAAGGTGTGACGTGGCTGTGGCTCTCACCAAAGCCTCAAGGAGAGGATCCTTCCTGGCCTCTTTGAGCTTCTGGGGTACACAGGTGTTCTTTGGCTCCTGGCTGCATCACCTCACTCTCACCTTCACATAGCCATCCCCTCTATGTCATTGGGATATGGATGTCCATATGGATTGTCATATGGATGTCATTGTGTCCTATGATGTTCTCCCCTTGTTTTATAAAGACACCATGCTGGATTAAGGCCCATCCTACCCCAGCGTGATTTTATCTTAACCTACTGCATCTATGATGGCCCTATTTACAAATAAGGCCATATTCTGAGGTAGTGGGGATTAGAACTCAACTGTATCCCCTCTCCCACCAGTTCAACCTATAACAGTGTGGAAGACAGATTTTTTTTGTCCCTGGCCTGGGAGGTTGACCACAGCTGCCCCTCTCTCCAGGCAGGATGGCCTAGCTCCACCCAGTGCCCAACCCTGTAGAGATGATTTTTCCGGCTTGCTGATAGGAAGACTTCAGTACGACTGCTTAAATGTGTGTCTGCATTTTGAAAGAGTCTCTTAAAAATCAGATTCCATTGAGAACTAAGTACACAGAGTAAATGATAAATGATAAGTGAAGAATTCCAAACTCAGCAAAAGGCAGTAAGGGAATTGAGAAAGTTCTCTCCCCAGAAGCCCTGAACCCCATTTCCTGAGTTCCCGCCTCTCTTCATAAACTCAGACTCCACGGAGGGCCTTCTGGGCAGGGATACTCATTGCACCTCTGAGAGGACAGAATGTGTCCTCTTCTCTTCCCACACCGCAGTATCCTCCATATTTCAGGGCTCCCAACCCTGGCCGGAAGGTTAGAGAAAGTGGGTGGCAGGGGAATGCTCCTGTAGTGCTCACCTTCCTCCTGTAATTTCAGTCCTGTGTTTTTCCTGCTATCCAGTGACCTACTCCCCTCCAGTTGCCACAATGACTCAGCCAGGCCCATGATGACCCAGAAATAGGAGCCCAGAGTCCTAGGTCTCTTGCCTTGTAAGAGCAAGGCTGATGAAGGTCTCACCCTCTAAGGATGACACAATCTTCAAGACTGGAACGTGCTGTCTCTTTTTTTTCAATGGAGACCACAGGCCTCTGTGGATAAGAACAGGCTGTCAGGTCACGCTGGCCCTGTGGTGTTTATTTGAAAAGCCACGAGAATAAATCTGATTCAGCCTTCCCTGTAATTGTGAGGGAGGAGAAGTTGGTCTTGAGGCCTCTACTTCCCCCTCCTCGCCACCCTTCTCCCCTCAGTCGTCATAGGTTGCACCAGTCCTTCCAAAAACAATGGCCCACGCCTTTGTGTGAACCGGTGTCGCCCCTCCCAGGAATCCTCCCACTGCTAAAGAGCATAGCAGAGAGAGGTACACAGCACACAGAAGGATGGTATTTGTATGCAGAGGCAATGAGTAGGGGAGAGAATGGAGGGCTTCCAGTTGGCCCACCACTAACTCTGCTCAAAACAGATAAGGATGGTGGCCTTTCCTGCCAGAAGCCCCATCTGCCAGCTGGAGGAGGGAAGCACAAAGGGCTGGCCAGGGCAAAGGCAAGCCCGGGGTCCAGTGGGCTGGCCACCTGGACTAGACCTATGGAACCATCATGTCCTTCCACCAAAATAAACTTCAAAAGCAGTGATAAGACAAAAATACTGGATAATGACAGACTGGGCTTCCTTTCATCTAAGCATCTGGAATCTCTTGAAGGCATTAATTATACCTTCCTTCCTTGGATGGAGGAGGAACCATGTGATTGTCACCATGGCAGGGCATCTCAGGTCCCCAGGCATAAGCACTGGACTACAGTCAAGAATTCCAATTTCAGCCCTGTCAATGCAGTGGTTTGACATATAAATAATAATCTTTGTAGTGTAGTCGATGTATAAATAATAACCTTTGTGAAGCACCTGTTGATGCCAGCCATCGTGTGACAGCTACACCTGTCTTATCTCAGGAGCCCACACAGTGTATCAGGAGACCCATCTTCTGTTGAAACCCATTTTGCAGATCAGAAAGCCAAGTCCTTGAGATCAACTCTGCCAGTAAGGAGGGATGATGGTATATGAACTCAGGGCTGCTGCTTGTAGGGCCAAGGCTGCTAGAAGAATCTAATGAGACAGAGTATATGAAAGTTCCACATTATACAGAAGTAAAAGGGAATCAAGAGACCAGAGCCCCAGATGAGCTACCATCCTGCCTTCTGAGGCAGGTCTCAGGCTTTGATATCCCTGGACGCAATTTCCCTGCTGCAAGATTTAGTCAAGGTTCTGGGGACTTGATAATGTGGGATGAACAGCATAGAATGTCCTAGATTTTAATGTTATTACTTTCAAAACTCCTACACAGCTTCTGACACCTTCAGTCTAGAAAAGCTAACCCATTCTAGCCTTAATCTGATGGTCATAGAGGGAAGAGGATCATCTAAAAATAGTATTCTGCCAGGGGCAGTGGTGTATGCCCATAATCTCAGTGGCTCCAGAGACGGAGGCAGGAGGATTGCAAATTCAAGGCCAGTCTCAGCAATTTAGCATGGCCCTAAACAACTTAGAGAGACTCTGTCTCAAAAAATAAAATAAAGTAAAATAATAAAATAGGCTGAAGTTGTAGCTCAGTGCTAAAGGGCCCTTGGGTTAAATTCCTGATATAAAAATAAAAAGAAAGAAAGAAAAGAAAAATATTCTGCTGGGCATTGCCTTCTGACCTCCCTTAGGGCTTGAGTAACATTATTTGATGGTGGGAAAATATTGGGGGTGGGAAGGGAAATGTCTTTTCTCCTTTTGCTATTGAAAAGATTTATTTCATAATTCATGATGGTGCACTTTAAATTACGCCAGCAAGACGGCACAGCACCATGGCCCTGACCTTCTTTGGAGTTTCCGTGTATATTCAGCCAGGTAAAAACTCTCCTGGGCCTGCTGGCTGTCCTGGCACTAAGAGTCCCTCCCAGTGTCTGTTGTTCCCAGGACTTCCTGCCTCTGCCCAAGGTCGCTGGGCACCTCAGTTGCACAGAGTGGAGGGCAGGGAGACCACAGATTCAAGGGGAAACCATAAGAGACCCCACTTGCACTGAAGGGACAGGCAAAGAGTGGGCGAGGTAGGCGTAGAAATACGAGACGGCTGGGACGCAGCATGCTGTGCCTGAGTCCAGCACGTGAGACTGGCAGTGAAGTTAGGGCCGGCTCCCAAAGGTGTCCTTGTAAGGTTTGTATGCAGGACTGGGAATGGTCCCTGTTTGAAGGATTTGAAGCAAAGCCCAGAGTCCGGATTCGTGTATGAGAGCGCCCTCTGGAGGCCGCGGGGCATAGCGCCAGCCTGGTAGGGGCGCGTCTTTTCCCGGAATCTGGCGTCTGCCCCAATTCAGTGGGCACCTAGATGCACCTGTGACTTTTAACCTTTTTGTCATCTTTATGCAAAATAAACCAACGTCTATTGAATTGTTTATGTAGTCAGTGAGAATTTAAGACAAAAAGCAAGATTTTCTCAAAAGTAAGTATTTTTCGTGATTGCTGTGCAGAGTGAGTGCAAACCTAAATAGATAAAATTGAATACACGTCAGGGGGTTTATAAATCCTTTTCTTTTTTAAGTTGCTGCTATAGCTGTTATTCATTTAGGGGTTCACTTGGTGATGAAGATAATAATAATCACAAGAACACTTAGGTAGCACTTACCTGGTATGCCACTCTGTCCTAAGAGCTCCAAACAGAGGAGATATTTACTGGTAATATTGGCCCAATGAGATAAGCGCCATTATTAGTTCTTTTTGACAGGCAAGAGCACCTAATAACCAGGCAGCTAGTAAATAGAAGAGCTGGAACTTGAATCCAAGTAGCCTGGCTCCAGAGTCCCCCTCAGCCCCTGACCTGCTCCATCTCATGCCATGTGCCCAAGACGGGCCAAGACCTAGTGGCACTGCAATCCAAAATGCAGGCAGCCTTTTCTCTGGGGAGCACATATGCAAAGGTTCATGTTTGTGTGCACTTTTCGGGAGAGAATGTCTTTGCCTCTTGGCACCTTGCTGATCCAGAAAGGTTAAGAACCTACAGCAGTCAGGAGCTGGGGTTCTAGCCTGGTTCTACTACTAAGTAGCCAGGCCACTTATGAAGCCTTATTTTTAACCTTGGGCAAGCTCTTTTACTTCTGTGTCTCAGTTTCCTCATCTGCGGAATGGAGAAGAGGCAGTAAACTGTGATCTCAGTGACTTCTTTCAGTTCTAATATTGCTCTTTTCTGAGTGAGTTTGATGAATACCTGAGTCCTTACTTTGCATAGGCTAAGGGGCTTTGCTAGGTCCTGTAGCTACAGGGAGGAGTGAGATCAGCCTGTGCCTCCAAAGAGCTTGCATTCCACTATGGGAAACAGCCACTAGGTCTGGTCTTCTTCAAGGATAATTGGAGGCTGGGAAAGCAAACGGCAAAGTGATGTTGAGACAGCACCCTAGGGTGATGAAGGAGGCCGAGCCCTTCTTAGAACAGTGGTGTCCATGGAGTGTGCAAGTGGTGGAGACCTCTGCTCCAGGCTGCTGTGAGCTAGGCATTGGACCCAATCACTCTTGGATACTAACACAATTCTAGATACATTCGAGAAAGACCTCAAGAGCGAGATGCTGGCTGTCCTGCCAATATGGTTCTGGGAAGCCCAAACAATCAATGGGAAGAAAATAAAGAGACTTGTTTCTAACTGTACTCCAAGCTGGGCCGTGTGTCATGGGTGATAGTTATAGGCAATACAGCAAGTTCAGAGGAAGAATCCAGGTCAGCGCCTGCCATTAGCAGTGACAAAAATTGTCACAGAGAGTCTGGTTTCAGGGACCTAGAGCATTCTCCCAGAAGTAGCTGCAGTGTTTGAGAGATGGCTAACTGATGAGATGAAGATACCCTCCTACGTGATACCAGGAAGTAGCCACCCAAAAATGCAATCCGTGGAAAATAAATTGTAATCCTGAGCTTGATCACTCCTGGATGATAAAGTCAGTTTTCCGGACCTACAAGGGAGAGAGCCAGAATAGTAGGGACCTAACCAACAGGCTAGCACATTTCCTGCTAAAATGTCTCACCACAAAGATTGTGACACCCTTTGAGGGTTCCAGGTTCCACTGCCTTTCAGTATTGGCATTGATGTAAGGAAATTCCATGTGCGTGGGGATCCCAGTGAAGGCAAAGGGGACAGCCCTTCTTCACCTGGCAAATCAACCAGCATCCCAGACCAGATCTTGTCAAGTATCTGTTTTCCCTTGTTATGGCAAAGCATTTCCTGCCCAAGCCTGTGATCAGGTTTGTTTATGATGAATGGGAAAGAGGGTGTTGCACTGCCCTCCCAGGAGCTTCACAGCGGGTAGCCACTGCTTCCTGGCCTCTGCTTAGGACTTGGACAGCAATGCTGGCCAGAGACTCCAGCCAGAGGAGCTCCGCCCTGGGTCCTGAGCTTCACAGGGCCCTTTCTGACTCTTTCTCTGGCCATACCTTCCACAAAAGTGGGGTCAGCAGGGCCAAGGAGACATGCCCACCTGGTACTATACCAGTCTCTGGCTGTCCAGGACGCCAAAGTCCCTACCCAAACAGTCCTACCCCACAGGTTCTTCTCAGAGTCCATTTTTCCAAGGATTTACAGGGTGACTGTCTGCAGGTGAGGCATGGATAGATCTTGCACATGAGGGTGGCTGTCTGCACCCTTCCTGGGTGCGAGTGTGGTTTTGTGTGTGTTTGGTGGTGGTGGTGGTGTCTTCACATGTTTTTCTGTGAAGCTTGCACATGAGGTCTGGTGTTCACAAGTGTGCACATGAGGCCACTGTGGCAAGGGATGGACCCAGCATTGGCAAGAAAGGGGTAATGGCCTCAGGCTAGGGGTTAGCCACTGGAGATCAGCTCCCCCCACCTTGTTACCTTCCTCTGTGGGACTCCAGTGAGTCTGAGAAGTCCAAATTAGAACCTGGCCACCCAACTCATTATGAATATATATATTTTTAAGGGTAAGAGGACAGAATATATTTAACTTGAAATGCTTAGCTTGATTTGATGTTTAGATATATACTCCGTGAACTCCCAATTACATTCTAGCCCTCAGCTCTCAAATGCTCAGAGCAGCTCTCTTGGTTGGAGATGACCTCGGTGGATGCTGAGGTTGTACAAGGCCAAGACCTACCTCTGGAGAGGAGGGGCTCCTGCTGCTCATCCTGAAGGCAGGGTGTGTGTGTGTGTGTGTGTATTCCTGGGGATTGAACCCAGGGGCACCCCACTACTGAGTTATATCCCCAGTCCTTTTTATTTTCCTGATGTTGCAACAGGAACTTGCTAAGTTGCTGGGGCTGGCCTGGAATTTACAAACCTCCTGCCTCAGCTTCCTGAGTTGCTGGGATTACAGGTATATACCACCACACCCAGCACAATATTTTGAACAGACAAAACAACGTAAACTGAGATCATCGATTTTATTTTAAAATGATGCCATGGGTGAGTGCGAGTGTGGTTTTGTGTGTGTGTGGTGGTGCTGGTGGGGTCTTCACATGTTCTCCTGTGCATGCACATGCATTTGTTTTAAGATTGGTAGAAGCCAACCTGTAGAAGTCCGAAACAGTGAAGATTTTATGGTGTCTCCCAGGGAATAATAAGAAAATTAAAATAATTTTAAATGAGCAAAAATATAGTCTCCAGATTCTGATTCCCCCATATTTGTTATTTCTCCATCTTACAGATGAGGTATTGCAGCTTAAGTGACTTACCTAAGGGCATAGAGTTCATAAGCCTCAGAGACAGGAGTCACTCCAGTGTGGCTCTATATAGTATCTTGGCCATGAGAACAGACTGAGGTGAGCTAGGACTACCAGGGACTGCCCAAAAAGTGGGGACTTAAAAGCCAGGCAGAGTACTAGATATTAGATAAGTGTTAGAGCTGCTCAGACATGGTCATCAGATAGGTTCTGAAGATTTGGATGAGTAAGGAAGCTCACTACTCGTTCATAATCCCGTTGCTGGTGACAAAAAGGTACCAATATTAATGAGAGCACTTCTAGTGCCTACTAGACAAAAAAAAATGGAAGAAGTCTAAGATAGTAGAATGAATCAGACGTAATTTCCTATGTTCATATGTGAATATACCACCAGTGAAACTCCACATCATGTACAATCACAAGAATGGGATTCTAATTAGAATAAGTTATACTCCACGTATGTATAATATGTTGAAATACACTCTACTGTCATGTATATCTACAAAGAACAAATAAAAAATGTATTCTGAAAAAATGAAGTCTTGCTTGGGACTTTCTGCAAAGTGGAAGCAGAGAAGGGAACTCTTGCCCTGGTGGCCATCCTTGGTATGGCAGTGGAAGAGGACCAGCCTTGGGTATAGGGTAGATGGCAAGGCAAGGTGGGTTTTTGGTAATTATTCCATGGTCATTTGAAAGGAAAGAGCACTCTGCTAATAGGCTGTATTTTTGTCTGTTAAATCTATTTGTATTGTTACATTATTCAGATCCTGTGTGTGCGTGTGTGCGTGCCTACACACATGTATTTGTCTACTTGATTGTGAGGGGAAGAGAGGCATATTGAGATCTCATCTATAATTGTGCTTTGTCTATTTTTTTCATGCCCCCATTTATTTCATCTTCATTTAAAAAACGAGAGATTTCCCTGGGCATATCCCTCTAGGTTTCTGGGTTATTCCTTCAGTGCTTTAAACATAATGGACCATGTCTTCTCACTTGCATTGTCTCCAACAATTGCCTGTTCTTTGTTCCTCTGCATACACTGCCCCTTTTTTGGTTGCTTTGAATATTTCCTTATTATCATTGGCTAAGAGCAGTTTGTTTATGATGCACCTTACTATAGTTTTCTGCATGGCTCTTGCACTTATAATTCGTTGAACTGAAGAAATTGGTGGTTTTGTCTTTATAACATTTGTGGAAATGTTGGCCACTGTTTCTTTGAATCATTTTTCTACCTTCCCCTCCTCTATTTCAACACCTCCACGTACAACACTAGTAGGTTGTTGATGTCCAACAGCTCACTGTCCTGTTCATTTTTCAAAATCCTTGTTTCATTTTAGATAGTTTCTAATGCTGTTTTCAAGTTCACTAATCTTTTCTTCAACACCTAATGCACTGTTAATCCCACTGAGATTTTTCATCTCATCTGTTGTCAATTTTCATCTCTACAAGTTTTGTGTCTTTTTGATACTTTCTATGTCTTAACTTTTTGGATGCATGGAAAATACTTGTCTGATGATTCTAACATCTAAGTTGTAGGCTGGTTTGCTTTTTTCCTCTTCTTTATAAGTCTTGTTTTCTTGTCTCTTTGCCTGTCTGGGAATTTTATTAGATGCCAAACAGTACGAATTTTCCTTGTTGGGTGCTAGGTAATTCTGTATTCTTATAAATAATCTTGACCTTTGTTTTGGCATGCTTAGTTAAGTTTCTTAGAAACAGTTTGATCTTAGGGGGTCTTGTGTTTAAGATTTCCTAGACAGCAACAAAGTTGAATTTCTTCTAGGACAAATTAATCCCCACTACTGAGACAGAGTGCCCTTCTGTGTACTCCATCCAAATGCCCATGAATCATGAGGTTTTCCTGTCTGAGAAAGAGCAAGAGGCTCTATTCCTGACCCTGTGTTGGTATCAGCCACCGCTTCTGATCCTTTCAGATATTTATTTCCTTGGCTGTGTGTCATTTCCTCACATACAGAGGCTGAGTGGTATTCTGCTAATACTGCAGGGAACCCTCTGTGCATCTTTTTTGATTTTGGTACCAGGGATTGAACTCAGGGACACTCGACCACTGAGCCACATCCCCAGCACTATTTTGTGCTTTATGTAGAGACAGGGTCTCACTGAGGTGCTTAGCACCTCACCATTGCTGAGGCTGGCTTTGAACTCGTGATTCTCCTGTCTCAGCCTCCCAAAGTGCTGGGATTACAGGCATGTGCCACCGTGCCCGGCTCCCTCTGTGCATCTTGAGTCTTGTCAACATGCATTTTTTCCTTTCCTGGAATTCTATCCTGCAATCTCCAGCTATTTTGGTCCCTCAGGACTCTCAGCTCCATCTCTTTAACTAAAAGCATTTGTCAGGCTCCACTTGGGTTTGCCCTTCCTGCACCATGACCTAGAAATTTTCTGAAGGCCCTACACTGGAACAACCAGAGGGTTCACTCCATGTATTGTACATCTCTCTGGAATCACTGTCTTTCATTGCTGCATGAAAAATGAGTGAAGATCATGGTTTCATATGTATTTTTCCAGGATGGTAAATTGGTCTCTGTTACTGCATCTCAGCTGGATTTTGATTCATTTTTCATTGCTATGTTTCTCTTAAATGATTTGGAGGCTATTTAGTATTTTAATTAAAACTATCTTTAAATGTTTACAAATCATCTCTAGGCTCACAACTGTTATGAACTGAATGTCTCCCTGCTAAATTCAAATGTTGAAATGAATGACTAACACAATTTTATATGTAATGGGATCAGTATTCTTCTAACAATTTAAAAAATGAAATAATCTAGTAAATCCCTTTCATCAGTAAGAAATTCAGTATGTTTTACCTCCTGCCCCAAATTATTCTTTATAATATATATTCCAGTAACTACTTTTTAACCACTCAGATTTTGTTAAATTAACCATGAGCAATTAGACTCAGCTACATGTTTAATCGAATTGCTCACTACATTATTTTACTTGCACGTCCTTCCTATCGTTATTCATATTAATTTTCCAATCAATAGGATACATGATTGACTAGTATTTCCCTCTGCTGGTGGGTTTAGGATTCTCTCGCATCTAAAATATCTTTATGTTCTTATTCATGATCAATAATATTTAACCTATTAATTGCTTATGCTTCATTTGAAAATATAACTGTTGTTCATCATCTAAAAATATTTTCTTAAAGTGCTTCTTTTTCATGACTGGCTGATCTTTGCTGGTAAGCAGAATATTGGATGTGCCTTTCTCCTGCTTTTTGTATTAACTTGGTTTTATGGAGGGCAATATACTCTGGTTCTCAGATTGCTCTTTTTTTTTTTTTTTTTTTTTGGTACTGGAGATTGAACTCAGGGGCACTCCACCACTGAGCCGCATCCCCAGCCCAATTTCGTGTTTTACGTAGAGACAGGGTCTCACTAAGTTGATTAGCGCCTCGCCGTTGCTGAGGCTGGCTTTGAACTCGCGATTCTCCTGTCTCAGCCTCCCACAGTGCTGGGATTACTAGCTAGATTGCTCTTCTTTCAAACTACAAAATTGTTACCAAATCATTTTTCTCCGTTATTTTTCTTGACTGAGATTTCTATACAGACTGGAG
This sequence comes from Xerus rutilus, assembly GCA_028644305.1. NCBI lineage: Eukaryota > Metazoa > Chordata > Mammalia > Rodentia > Sciuridae > Xerus > Xerus rutilus. The sequence continues at coordinate 27,067,419 of CM053411.1, read as the reverse complement.
TTGGCCCTTGTCCCAGAGGTGTGGCCCCTGTACAAAAGCAGAGGAAAGATTTTGATCTCTCAGGGTGGCGCTTTGCTGTGACCCTGTCAGGAGTCTGGTGCTGAATGAAGGTTCCCCTGCCCCTTGTTACTTACCCTGTGCAACAGGGGTCCAGCAGCACCCTGCTCACTGGTCCTGAGGCCATGACTGGCCCCACCACATTTCCCAGTGTCCCTAGGCCCTCTTTGCCTGCTGTCCTCACCACTGGCTCTGAATGAGAACTGCCCTCCACACTGGGACCTCTCCACTTTCTCTCCAGGGACACTTTCATGTGCAGTGATTGTTCTTTGGCTGGCTGTGGGTTTAATGTCTTCCTCCTGCACTGGAGACGTTTCTCAGCATTTCTGGCAAGTAGAGGGCACTCTGCTTCCACATTTGCATCCCTTTAGTCACTACAGTGGGAATGCAGGAGGAGGAATAATTCCACTGTGGGCTGGTTTGCATCCCCGTCTTCAGTGGCAGCAAGCTTCACAAAGTGCAGTTAGCACTTTGTCTGTTGCCTTTGACTCGATCCATGCACACAGCTGTGAGAAGACCGAGAAGTCACGCTCGGGGTGGTCTTCTTGGTGTCTTCAGCACAGGCAAAACTGAGGACTTCGAGGCCGATGAGGCTCTGCATTCCTAGGGGCTAGGTCCACAGGAACCTGGGGGAGTTTCAGGGTACCCGGATGTAAGAGGTGGAAGGTGGGGCTGTGACCTTGGGTGTAGGCAGAATGAGGGGAACAGATATGCCTGGAACAGGGGCCTGGGACAGAGGATAGAGGTGGCTTTCTTGGAGGAGCACTGCTCAGGGTGCTCAGGACATGAGAAGCAGTGGAAAGAGCAAGGACTTGGTGACCTAGAAGACCTCAGTTTGATTTGGGGCTTTGCCACTTGTTTACTTATAGCCTAAGAAAAATCTCCTTGTTCCAGAGCCAGTGTCTTCATCTGTAAAGTGAGTAATAATAATATAACCACAGCCAGACGTGGTGGCACACACCTGTAATCCAGCACTTAGGGAGGCTGAGACAGGAGAATCTTGAGTTCAAAGCCAGCCTCAGCAATGGCGAGGCACTAAGCAACTCAGTGAGACCCTGTCTCTACATAAAACACAAAATAGGGCTGGGGATGTGGCTCAGTGGTCGAGTATCCTTGAGTTCAATCCCCAGTACCAAAATAATAATAATAATAATATCACCTCTGGGGCTTGTGGGGATTAAATGAGGGGCTATTCTTCAAGGACACCTGGCATCTGCTGTGAGAGCTCAACAGATTCTGAGTGCACTCCATATTTTTTGAGTAAAACAGCAGGGTGGAGGGGGCCACATGGACTTGCTCCTCTTCTCTCCCATTCTCCCCTCCTAGGAGCAGCTCCGTTTGCCTTCCCCTCTTTGGGGTGACTTCTCATCTCTCCCCAGCCATGATTCTAGCACAACACCCATTCCATTCCAGCTCACGGATCTGCGCCTGCAGGAATGTCACGTTTGTTTTCACAGGCCCCATCTCAATCCGCCCGTCAATCTTCCTCCACCGAACTGTTTTCAAATCCACATGACTTGTGCCTTCTCAGAGGATTCTAGTATTTTGTGACCTCCCTTTCCACGTCAGCGCACAATGAATTACACAGGTGCTCTTGCTTCCGACATGTGAGAAGTGCTCACAAGGATAAAGGTTTCTCACGTGGTCATTATTTCCGCAAATAGACCCCCTTTCTAACCTCTGCCTTCCTGGGAGCCTGGAGAACTGAGTAGCTAACAGAGATGGGTCACACACACCGGGAAGCCAAGCACGTTAGATTTACTAGGGTAATATCTGCAGGTGAGATAACAGCACATACATACAGAAATCCACGGGCAGAGATACCACCCCAGCAACACAGTCAGACACCAAAGCAGCAGAAGGGCTCAGGAAGTGGCTTTGGAAAGTTCTCGTGAAAATCCAAGGGCAGCTTTGGTGCTCAGAGATTCAAACAGAAAACTATACAAAACCATCCCATAAATATATATATTATATATGTGTATATATATAAAATTGCAAAATAAAAGCCCAAGAGACTAACCAGACTCCATCTGCATGTCGGTGGCTCAATACGTGTTAGCACAGAGAAAGGCAAAACCGTTTGTGGGAAAGGTGCGTGACCCAGGGGGCTGGCATTTCAGTAGCAGAGAGTATTTACATGGAACCCCTATTTGAAACCTCACAATACTAGGAAAAGCTAAACACAGACAATGTATGTACAAGGGAAGACAGTAAGTAGTACTCCCAAGTGACGATTGTCAGACACAGACAACTCACTGAAACCATCCACAGCTTTAAACAACACTGCACTCCCTACCTAGGCTGGGTTCCTGCTGCCCTGCACCCCAGCCGGGCCACACCCTGTCCAGACTGTTTGTTCTTCCCACCTCTCAAACACTGGGACTCAGTAGTTAGAGCAGATCATGGGAATTTAAAGATGGGGGCAGTCCCAGGGTGTCAAGTCATCACTCACAAAGCAGGACCAATAGGCATGAGATGGAGGGAGTTCCCTAAATATATATTCCCAATGTGTATGAGGGGCTATGAGGTTTTCCAAGTGAGGCCCCTGTGTCCTTGGTCCAACTTTCATCATCGTTTTGATTAATTTTAAAAGGGACGATCTGGCCTTTGGGCTTTGAAAAGTTGTACAGATGATTTGCTGGAGGAGAGAAGAGTCTTGGGGCTTCTAGAGCTATTCTCCCGCCACCCTGTACACTCCGGCAACATCTCTTTACTCTACTTGGTGATAAGGGAAGTGCCCCCTTCATGGCCTCCCTCATCCTGATGTCTGGGAAAGAGCGGGCGGGAAGGGAGCTGAGGACCTCCAGAGCCTTGCCAGGCTGAGGCCAACTCCAGCTGCCCCAGAATCCCTCCCTGCTCAGTTGCCATCTCCCTCCTCCATCTTCAGGCCCCTGTTTCTCATAGTGATGACTCAACTTTTGGGAAAATCTTGAAGGCAAGTGGCACTAAACACCAATCTGGTAAAACCCACCACCACCTAAGTATGCAAACCTTTACTTCCATATTTTTAAAGACCACCATCAACCGGAGATTCTTCCTAATTGCTCCTAAGAGGCCTGTGTTCCCCACGGAATTGCCTATGTAAATATAGTGAAAGCCACTTTCTCTGTCAAAGGACCCCCACACACACACACTAGAAATCCCCACAGGGTGACCCCTGGGTGAGTGTGGCTTCTTACTATGAGGCAAAAGGGAGTCCGGCGTGTCTTGATGGCAGAGCCCTACGCGAGTCTCTCATTCCTAACAAAAAGTACACCTCCCCCACGTAGATTAGCTGGTCGGACAGGACCCTGGGAAATTATGTTATGGTGTGGATGCTTTTTCAGGTTGTGGTGCATGTAGAAATGGGTAGAGATAGTAACTCATGATCTTGTATTAAATCGCCCTTTTCAGAACAGATGTGAGACAGACATGATGTCCTATCAGGTCTAGAGCTTGGGTATCCTGTCCTTTCTGTGGGAGTGGAGAGCACAGACTTATCTTCTCATTTCTTCTCAGACTCTTTAAATTTTATGGTCTTAGATCAAGGGTTTAATTGGGCTCAGTGATGAGAGAAGATATAAGAAGATGTGTTTTCTCCATGCTCAGAGTCAACTGCAACAGTGCCAACTCACCGAAGGCCTCTGCAGACCCACATGGGAAATGAGTGAGGGGTAAACGTTTCCTCATCTGTTGAATAGTCAAGAAGAGCTTCCTCTTGGCCTAGGACATAAAATTCACACTTATGAAAAAGCATGATGTCCTGGCCTGTGGTAGGCTGTCTCTCTGTCTCCACACATGGCATCCTGGAAAAATCAAACTTACTTCTAATCTGTTAGACTTTCAGAAGTTAATCATGCCATGGGGTAAATGATTCCTTTAAATCCACAGCAACCAAAGAAGTCAATTGATAGCATTTCTTCTCATGTTAACAAGAGCCGTGGCCCTCTGTTACAACAGTGCCAAACAACCTCTTCATAACCATCTTGCCACATCACCATGGGTGAGTGAGTATTATCCTACAGCGGACAGGATTTGACGCTTGGCCTATGTGTTTTGGTGGTGTGGGGCAGGGCTTTACGGTGGGGTTCCTACTATAACAAACTGCAACCCCTCGTCCAAATCCTCCCACATCTTTTAGACTTAGAAGAATAAACTCATGTTAGTTATAAGAGTTTCAATGGGGGTTATTTTCATGTGGCTGAAGCAGGACAGTAACTTGGGTCATCTGTGGTCCAAAAGGTTCTGGTGTAGCCCCGATCTGGGCTGGGGCAGGGTGGGGGTCTCTTGGCAGTGCTTTCTGCAGTTTGGGAAGAGGTCACGTGGTATGGATGGTTCTCCCACACCACAATTGGCTACTGGCTACCAGAGCACAGAATCATTGGACCCAAGCTTGTCCCTCTGCGACCACTGATCCCTCTTCCTCTCTGCCCCTGCTCCTGCCTGCCTTTCCATGGAAACAGGCTCAGAAGCCTCTCTACTGCCCAGATCAGCCAGTCCCAGTAAAGCAGACTGGTTCACATTTTCTTATCCCTTTCTGTGTCCTATCTGAGTACTTGGGCTCAATTAGAAACTAATTGTTGGCTGTAAATTCGGAGCTCATGAATGTTCATTTTATCCAGTCAGATACCAAACTTTCAGCCAACTCTTATGCAGAGCCAAAGAAAATACTCTTTCTCTCACCCTCGTGGCCTGCGGTTTTATCTGGACTGTACAGTCTATTTCTGCAGCAACGGGTGCGCGCCCTCCAGCCTGCAGCTAAACGCACCACATCCTTCATGGGCAAGGGAAGAAAACTGTCAGGATGCCGCAACCTGATCCCACATGGAGATGAAACAGAACCGGAAACTGAGTAGGGAACATTAGCTCTTTGAATATTTCTCCCTCCTTGTCAAAAATCTCAAAGAAAGGGACTCTGGGCTGAAAACTCACTATTTGCTATAGAAGACAATGTGGTGTGGGGCAGGCCATTAAATGTGTTTCACTACTGACATTCCAGAGAAGCCTCTCCACACCTCCCTTACCTCAGGCCCCTTCTCCACTCAGTCACCAAAGGCATCCTGCAGTGCCAGTCTGAAGGCGGCTCTCGCATGATCAAAAGCACAGTGGTTCCCGAATCCTGGCGTGAGAAGAGTCTACTCTCCACGCGCGCGCCCTGCGTTTCCTCATGATCCGGCCCTGCCTCCCCACGCTCTGGCAATACCGTACTGCCCAGTGGAACTCCATGAAGCTTCATGGTTCCTCGCTTCTGTGCAGTCTTCCCTCATTTTGGAAGAGGGAGCTCTTTGTTTTTCTGGGAAGTTCTTCTTCATTTTGAAAACCTAACTCAGCCATCATCAGGTTCAGGAATGTTCCTCTAGCCCCCGAAGAAAATCAAGCACTGCTTCCTTAGGCCACCTCTCTACACTCGCCTGATCTGTAATTCGTCCACATGCCTCCTGCACAGTGAAATTCTTATGCGTAGGAGCTGTTCTACCCTCATACCTGCACCAGGACCTGAGCTCAGTGCCTGCTTTCTAAATACACAAGGAATAAACGGATTGGCAAATATGAGATGGACTCACGGCATAAATCCCAAAGATGATGCTACGGCAAGGTTCTGACATTTTCATCTAAATGAGGCCTTGCTACCATAAAGGGAATGGAGAGAGTTTGCTGGGTGCAGAGTCATCAATAGATACCCCTGAGCTACAATCATGCTCACACAAAGCTGCACCAGAGATCCCGTCCACTCCTCCCTTCCCTCAACATTATCTGCCACTTATTCTGGTAACAATGACTGCTTTCTTTTAATGTCAGCATAATGTCTGATGCAGAGTGGATGCTTCACAAATACTATGAAAGGATGAATGAGTAAATGGAAATCTGGGTTTTTTTTAAAGAAGGCATCAAAGAATTGGCTTTTAAAGGCATTTCCCATATGACAGATTTTTTTCTGAGGTGTCAATGCCCCTGACCATTGGGTTGTCCAATGATCCAGTCCAATGACCAGACCCAACCAAGAAGCAGAATGGAGACAGGGGCCCTAGCAGTTGGGAATCAGTGCTAGGTTTTCAGCATTGGGTTTTCCTTGGCCATATGTCAGTTTCTTTCCTTCTCAAGAAATAGCCAACTACGGAGTGTTTCCTGCCCCAACCAGAAGGCTCTTTCTTGCCTGTTTTGTCAGAAGTCCACATTCACAATGCCACAGTCTATGCTCACCAGGAGTCTAACATGCATCAATGAGGGTGGACATATGTAGTTTCCTACCTTTGTTTCAAGTGCTAACATTATGCATTGGACACGAGTCTCAGAAATGGTTCGTGGACTAAAATAATCACCCTCGAGGATTAAAGTTGTCCATTCACCAGAGATGTTAAGAGCAAGGGCTCAGGACTCAGACTGACCTGGGTTCAAATCCAGACTTCAGGTCTTTTTTTTGGGAGTTCAGTTTCCTGATGATCAAATGGAAATAATCTTACCCAACTGACAGGATTGTTGTGAGGCTTACAGGGTATCATGTATGTGAAGCCTGCACAGTGTCAATGGACTTGCAAATGCTCAAAACTGGAAAACTATGATTAAGAACTTCCAAAATATTTTTTACAATAGTTGGGACAAAAAGGAGAAATTTTCTTTGAGGACACTGTGCTTTAAAGACAATGGATTGTCTAGGAGTCAACAATGCTCATGAATCCATGCTCCATGGAAGAATATGAAAAAATAGTGTTGGCATTTAAAACAATAGCTGTAGCTATGACCAGGCCCCAGGATAGACAGAGTGGCAGGGCTGGGGACACCCGAGCATTTCTCTGAGAGCTGGTCCAAAAGAATTAATCCTGAAAGACACATTTCTGGTTCTCCTCTGCTAGACCCAGAGTGACTCAGAGTTAGAACCCCAAAGAAGCCAAGAGTAAGATGCCAGTTCTCTGGTCTGTGAGCAAGTGCTCCTGGGATTGACAACTAGCTGCTGGACAGGAGTGGGGCAAATACAGTGCATTGCTTTGTGTGCCATGCAAAGCTAGAAAGGTAGCCTCTCCTGTGACATCTTGATCCTCCTTGTACAACTCAAAGCCAACAGAGGATTTAAATTTCCCCAGATTTCTACCCTGAGCATGAGACATTTTCTTATGCTAAGTTTGGTTTTAGTTTTGAAGCGCTTGAGATGCACAATACAAACCGGTCAAGTTCCCAGCTTCTGATACTGACTGGCCCATCCCTGATGGCCAGGCTTACTTGGCGTGCCCTCACCTCTGCCAACACTTACAGCTCTCCTATTCATCATTCAAGTGGTTCCATGAAGACAGCTCAGGGTTAGTGTTCGGGGAAGTGTAAGCTAAGCCATCAGCCTTGGGAATAAGTTAGCTTCTATTGGGGGGGACAGGTCAACTTGTCTCATTACTTTGAGCAGCAGGGCAGGGACCCAAAATGGACAAGAGAAGCACGATTTCTTGATGTGGCAACGTCTCCATTGCAGGAGATGGGCTTTCTGAGAAGAAATGGACCTTACTCAGGGGAAGTCTCGACCTGTCTGATTTAGTCTGAGCCTGTGAGAGGTCACGGCCCATTTCTCACTTTCCTGCCCTGGGCTCAGATTGGTGGGCAACATCCTTAGAAAGGTGGCCCACAGCTAGGCAGTGTTGTGAAGTGGAAAGAGCACTAGCTTGGGGGTCCAAAGACCTGAATTCTAGTGCGGGCTCTGCCACTACTATCTATGTGACCTTGGGCCGTCACCTGATTTTTCTGGTGTAACTGTAAAATGAGGGGTTGGTCGGGTGATCTTAAGTTCCCCCTCTGAGTGTGATCCCGGGTCCTATTCTATCCCTCCTTGGCCCTGTGCTTCCAGGGACAGAGTTAGGAGAAGGGGAGGGGAGGAGGGAGAAGATGCAAATGAGAGTCCGTGGGTGCCACCAATCAAGACTCCACTTTCTCCTTCTTTTTGCTCTTTTTCAGGAAGGAGGGGGTTCGGAATTTCTTTTTCTTCTTGGAGGGAGACTTGGAAGGTGAGCCCTCTGGGGACATGGGGCCGCTGGTGACTGACTCGGTTTTGTCCTTGGAGGTATCGACGTCCGTGTCTGCGCTGGTGGTCATCTGGCTCAAGCCTTTGCTGAGGATGTCCTCTGCAGTCTGCTCTTCCTCCCTCCCATTGACCACTACCCCTTCTGGCTGGGCTGTTTCGGGCTCTGTGGTGGCTTTGCTTGTTTCTGTCTTCTTAGCATCTTCTAGAAAAAGAACAAAAGACATGACCATAAGATTTCATTCAGGTGAGAATGTCGACCTGGGAAAAAACACTTCTGGTTAAGTCTAGAACAGTGGAGGGAGGCAGACTGACATGGGGATGCAGAACAGGACTTTCAGGCAAATGGAAGGATAAGGCTGTCATCTAAACACTACACCCTTTCCACATGGCCTGCTCCAGGGAGCACATCCTAGGTAGCACAGTAACCCTGGACTCTTGTCTACACATTGAACAGACATGGAGATCAGAACATGACAGGGGGCCCAGCAGAGACTTAGCTCAGGAAGAACTAGGGACACACACAAGAGAGGAGAGAGGCTGATGGAAGGAGAGAACATGTCATGTACATCTCAGGAGAGGCATCTGAGAATTGCTGAAGGCAGTTCCGTTTCACTAATAAAACCATGGAAATTGCCTGTTTGTTTCACTTCTTACACCAGTGAGTTGCTTAGGAAAATATGGAGAGTATCTTCCCAAGAGGCAGAGAGAGGAAGGCCGGGAAGATGGAATTCCCTGAGTGGTGTGAACTCTGCATTTCTATAACATAAGGGTTAGTCATAAGGGACCCACCCATCTAGTGGCACCTGGGGACTGCCAGGTGCCATGTGCAAGGGCAGAGCTGCTCAGACCCCAGAAACTAAACTCTCCAGCTGTTCTTCCTCTCCTCCTCCACCCCCACATCCTACCTTCCTTCCATGCAAGCTTTGGAATGCCTGGTGAAGAGGGAGATGTAAAACCACAGACTTTGAAAAGTAGGAAGCACTGTACAGGTCATCCAGCTCCCTCCTCATTCATAGCTAAAATCTGAGCAAAGCTGTGAAACGGTGGGTTGGCCTCAGTTCACTGACTTCTGGTCCAGTGTTGTTCTCACCATGAACTCAAAGGGGCATCCGTGTGTGGCATGTGTGTGAGCTCATGTGAGTATGTAAGTATGTGTGGTGTGAGTGTTAAAGTGAGCTGCACGTGTGTGTTGTGTGTGTTGTGTGTGTGTGTGGAGGGTGGGGCAGGTGTGGCGAGTGTGTTAGCACAACACAAGGCAGCCCACCATGATCCTCCATGTAAGAATGTGGGCACTGGGGGACGGGATAGCCAGTGTCTCCGAAGTGGGTGAAGAAAATGTTCTAGAGAAGCCTGGGGTTCTGACAGGAGTGAAAAGGGGAAACGTGTGGTTACCTGGAGGATCACATGGAGGATGGGCTGGACGAGGGTACGCTCGGGACAGTTAGAATGGGATAGATTCACTGCTTGGGCCCGATCTCCTTATAAAGAAGCCTTTTGTAACTTCTGAAACTGGCAAGTCAGAGCCTTCTCCCAGACTCTTTCTGAGACTCCCTCCTAGCACCCAAGACTTGGTCATCGGTTCCCACTGTTTCCCTGTCCAGCCCACATCCTATCATCATGCAGCCACCAAGTTCTCCAGCTCCTATTCCTATAGCCCTTGCTGCAGTCCTTCACCTCTGCCAGGAATCCCTGTGGCTATCCCCTGGCAGTGCTCCTGAAACCATAAATCAGTCTGGACACAACCTTCTGTCTATGTCTTCTCCCCATTTTACGTGCCATTTAGCCTCGCCAGCCATCCTAACCTATTTTCTGCTGTCTGGAGGGCCCCTCTCCCCTCTCTGTGTCCATAACCTTCACCTCATACAATGAGTTGGCTTGAATGTTTCATCTTCCTTAAAGTCTTTCCCAAGCTGGGTGCAGTGGCGCATGCCTGTAATCCCAGCACTTTGGGAGGCTGAGACAGGAGAATTGCAAGTTCAAAGCCAGCCTCAGCAATGGCGAGGCACTAAGCAACTCAGTGAGACCCTGTCTATTTGTATGTATAACCCAAAATAGGGCTGGGGAAGTGGCTCAGTGGTGGAGTACCCCTGAGTTCAATCCCCAGTACCAAAAAAAAAGTCTTTCCTAATCACCATTTCCACTTCTGAGTAGAACTTATCACTGTCTTTCCTGCCTCCACTACAAGAATTTTTAATCACCGCAACTGCAAAACTATTATACCTGGGTGGTTTTTTTTTTTTTAATGCTTATCTCTTCCCCCTCTCAACTGAAATAAAGTTGGGCAAGACTGTCTAATTATCTATGTAACTAGCTTCTAGAAGATACTCAGAAAATGCTTATGGAATCCATGAATAATTGAATGCATGAGCAAATAAGAGAACATGTGAATGGATTTATGCCAACCTCGCCAATACCATCCCCTCATCATATTTCTTGTCTACCCCAGCCTGAGCCTTCTAAAGATACATCCTATAATGGCACCCAGGTGCTACACTTGGTCTCCTGCACTGACCCACTCATCCTCACTCCCATTGTCCTGGTCTCTTGCACCCCCCACGGTTCTGCAACTTAAATCTGGAGACTCATGACAGGCACCCAAAACTTAGAGGCTCAAAAGTCAAATGATGTACCAGTTCTCACAATTCAGAGAACATGGTACATAATAAGAACTAATATATGTACATACCTTACAAAGTACTTTTATATTCCTTAGTTCCTTTTATCCTGGCAACAATGCTATGAGTTAGGAAGAGCAAGCATTTAGTTATTCCCCCTTCTGCAGTGTTTTTAAGTGACATATTAAGATGACTAAATTATTTAGTGGCAGAGCTGATGGTGTGATGTCAAATACAGGACTGTGTCTTTGCAGGCCCAGTGGCCCTGAGGGGTTCGTGGAGGACAGAGCTGGCAGCAACAGGGATCAGTCAATCAAAAGCCAAAGAGAAGATGGCACAGATGGCCAGATTACTAAAGGAAAAGAGTTTAGAAGAGTCTTCTTCAGAGAGGCTGATGGAGTAGGAATCTGGAATGCAGATAAGGAATAACGTTATGGTAACTCAGCACATGTGGATTTAAGAGCACAGTGACGAATGGTTGTAAAAAGCCACCCCTGATCTGATGGGCAAGCTAAATACAAGAGTGCAGATGCCAGCCCTGTCTGCCCCAAGGGACTGACCACCCACTTCACACGGGTCACCCCACACAACTGTAGCTCATGCCTCCATCATGCAGGGTCTGCTCCAAGGAAGCCATGCTTCTCAGTTCTGTCTGTGGCACAGGATGTGTCTTCAGGGAGACAGTGACTCTTAACAACTCAACCTCAGTGTGCCCTTTAAGGGATGGATCTGGAGCAGAGAGCATGAGGAATCCTGCCACAGTGGGTATGATGTCAGGTGTTAGGTAAACAGTTGTCCCATCCATCATACACTCCTCCTGCCTTCCATCCCTTCCAGGAGCTGATAACAAATTGCTACTCTTTGTCCCATTCCTGCCATGAGCCTCTGCTCCAGCCCCATATTTCCTTCCGACAACTGGTAAACATGTCCTCATAGATGCTTAGGGCTCTAGTCAGGCCAAGTCCTCTGTGTCTCCCCATGAGGTAGCTCCCTCGGGGCCCGCAGCCCCAGAAGAGGTCACTGGCGCCTTAGAGGTACCCGTGCACTAGGAACAGAGGCGGAGGTGAGCTCCTGAGGGCCGCTGGCCCCATGGCCCTCACCATGGGGACTTGTTGCTTCTGGGTGTGTGTGCTGTGTCTGTACCTCTGTGTCCCTCAGGGAAGCCTAGTCCATGCATAGTGTAGGAGGAACTGGTCATGAATTTTATATCCAGAAAAACTGTGGAAGGCGAGTTTATGAGTTGCAAAAGAAAAAACTGGGAGTTTTGAAAAACTCCTCCCTCCCCCATTGCAGTTAGTAAACAGCCTTTCTATACTTACTACAGAGACAAGTATTCAGAATCGGAGGAAACTCCTTTGATGAAGGCACAAATGGGAAGAGAAAGGAAGATGTTGTGGAGACAGGTTGACAACACGACACCATGATGAGACAGTGAACACAAACTGCTGGGGACATCCACTTGGGGCTCTGGCCTCAAGCAGATGGGTTTCCTCTGACAATTCTGGGCCTGTGCTCCAGGCGGTGACTGGCTTATGGAAGGAACTCATGGGGCAGGCCAAGGGTGGGGATTCTATCTGAATCCACGCATGTGGCCATTCTACCCAGGAGAGAGAAAATTCCAACTGCCACCAAGTTGCTGCTCTCTGGATGGCAGGGCAGCCTGTCTGGTGGTGTCTCTGGGGGACCCAGGGGACCCAGGGGACCCAGGGAGGAGTGTTCACATCCTGGAGTGATTCCAGGAGCTCATTTAAGACATTTTTACAATTTAGGGACTTTAATAGTATCAGTGCCTACCATATATATATTCTTATTCACAACCATGATTAGATCTTACATTTAAAGCATGCTTTTATTCCTCCAAAGTATGTGTTCATCTATACATCCTGTATACATGTAAGAACCTTAAAAGGAGAAAATAGTAGCCCTATTTGACAGACAAGGACCAGGGGAAACAGAAAGGTTATCTGATTTGGTAAAATTAGCAGCTCAGATGTTATCAGTTAGCAGTTCACCTGGGTCTAGAACTGGGTTCTCTAAACTACCGTCTCTAATGAAGTGATTCTCAACTTGGTCTACATTCTAGATCCCCCTGGAGAGCTGTTACAACTCCAGGCTTCAGGCCCTCCCATGTCCCACTCTAGTTAAGGCTGAGAATGACATCATCAGCCTCACCCTGGAAAATGTAGAGTCTCAGGCTCCATCCAGACCTAATGGATCAGAATCTTCATTTGAACAAGATCCTCTGTTAGTCCCTATGCACATTAAAGTCTGAGAACTGGGCTAGCACATCTGCAAAAGCCCATTAGCCAGCTGCGTCTCCATTGCAGGTGAGGAGACTATGGGTCAGTCATTCATTCAGCTTTGCTTAGCAGGGCTTAAGCTATAAGGTGTATTGTCAGAGCTTATGAATTAAACAAATTGAAAATTATTCAGATTTCCTAGAAATAGCAGAGGGGAAAGTTTTTCAAATCGTGTGTGTAAGGGGGTTACACCTGTTGAAAGGCAGGTGCCCCAGTGTGTGTACCTGTCCAGCCTTCCATGCAGGCACCTCTCCCAGCTTGCGGATGCTCCTCCCCCCTCGACCTGCTCAGCTCCACTCACCCTCTACAGACTTGGAAGGAGAGACCACAGGGCTCTTTGTCTCTTCTTTCACTGGGCTCTGTGCTGGAGAAGCAGGTGCTGACTTTTCAGGTGAGCCTGGCTCTTCTGTGGCAGCCTCCTTCTCTCCTGAAATAACAGAAAAGCACCTCAGAACAGGGATCAAATAGTGGCAAGATGGGCAGAGAGAGAGGAAGTTAATAACACTGTCATTTTCTACTTGGTCATCATTTCTCCTGGCTGAAAATGAACCATCTGGCTGAGGTTAGCTGCTCCTGCTAAGCTTTTATTTCTGCTACTTCCCTGGGAAGGAAAATGGGGGAAAAGTGACTTGTTTCCATCATCAAAGCTTATGTACTGGGCTAAGGTTGTGGCTTGGTGGTAGAGCACTTGCCTGGCATGCGTGAGGCACTGGGTTTGATTCTCAGCACCACATATAAATAAATAAAATAAAGGTCCATCAACAACTAAAAAAAAAAAAGTAAGCTTATATACTTTTAGTGGAATAGGTCATCCCTGAGTGGACAGCAGAATGCCCCCTCCTCTGTGTCCTGTCTCTGAAGAGGACCAGCCAGATAAACACATCAATGGGCAAGCACCAGCTTCAAACAAGCACTGACCTCCTTTAAAAACACCCATGATTTGTTCGTGTACAGCTACTTTGTTAACTTAGCTAATTTATATGTCCTGTCCAAACAATCCCTAGGGATAACAAACACCATGTTTTTCTGTTCTTCCAGTTGGTCCCTGAGAACTGCAAGCCAGCCAGGGAAGTTTCCGTTTTGTGCTTTGGAAGATGGCAGGCTCTGGGTGAGGAGAGGTGGTGGAAGAAGATCCTGCCTTGATTAGTGACAGCTTACCCTAGTGGCCACTGCCAAAGGTTGAAGTCTGTGTCTTGGACTCCAGGTGTTCTTAAAGCAAAGAGAAGGGACACCTCAATTTGGCTAGAGTGGAAAGGGTAGAGGGGAGACTTTCCTGGCTTGAGGGGGATTTGAAAGGGAGCTGGCAGTGTCCATGACTTTAGATCAGGCTAGTGAGATGGCAAACAGTGCCAGGAAGGGACACAAGCATGAACCAGAGCATGCAAGCTATCATGAGGGAGTCAGTATGGAGAGATGGGTTTGAGTGAAGACTCTGAAATAAAGGAGGAGTTAGAAAAGACATAAAGGTGCCAGGCTAAAAGGCTTATACCAGGCCTGACAGGTCATTAATGATAACTATGACTCTTATCTTATTCCAGCTAACATTAAGCTGGTGTTTGCCAACCTAAGCCATATTTACAGGCACTATTCTAAGCACTTCACAAATGTTAATTCTTTATACCCAAGTGAAAGGGTATATGAGGTCATGAAGCCACCATGTAACTGTGAGGCACAGAGCAACAGAGGCGTTAACGGGATTGACAAATAAATGGACTATTATTTGGTGATGAGGCAGGGAGCCCTTCCTGGGTGGTCCTGAGCTCTGCCCTCTCCCCTGGGAGATTTCCAAGCCATGGTGCCCTAGGATTACTTACCATCCAGTTCTAGTTTCTTCCTCTCCACCTCTTTCTTGTACTCTTCCAGCTCCTGGTCGGTGAGTTGGCTGAAGGGGTTGGGCACTGCCTCCTCTGAATCATCTTTGGTATCCGCGTCACCCTTGGACATCAGCTGGCTCTCTGTCGACTGAAAGTTAACCACAGAGTGTGTGTTGCTCTCTGAACGCCGCAGTTGGGGCCCGGGCCCAGGCCTCCTCTCACACTCAGGTGGCTGCCAGCAGTCTTGCTAGCCATAGCGTGGCATGCAGTTCCTTGGAAACAGCTCAGGGCCTTGCGGTTGGGCTTGTTCATTCCTCCCCATTGCTACCTCATCACCAGACCCAGATTTTGCAACTGCCTGGATGAATAATACAGGGAGGCTACCCTTTGCCCCTGAAATAAAATCAAAGGATGCTCCCGAGCAGGAGGAAGACACACCTTTATTGCAATCCCTTCTATGGACACTTCCAAACCATTACTATGCAAATACAGTCAGTGGCCCCAAGTCAGTCAGCCCAAGCCTAGCAAGCAGAGTGTTGGCTTGAGCAAGCTTCATGCCAGCCATTCCCCACCAGAGCCCTTCCCACCCCCCAACAGCAGTGCAAATCCAACACACAGCAGTAGATCATATGCAAATGCAGCGGCCTCAGCATTCTCAGTCCAAACGATTAGTTCTGTTTTGCACAGGGTCATAGGTTACAAAGGGGCAAAGGTCCTGAGTCTCAGATTTCCAACCTGCAGGCACCTTCAGGGACATTGGCAAAATTGCTCCATTTCACCACCCCTGTGGGACCCTTGGCTCTAGGGAGCTGATTAACCAGACCCTGTGAACTTCAGGAATCCTTTGGCCACTCTTGCTCAAAACAGGGACTAAAATCCAGACTCCATTGCCCTTTGTCCTAATTGAGCATCCTCAATGTGGCCTTTAAGAATGCAGTACTCTGGAGCAAAGGAAAGTGAAACGCAGGGGCACTGGGCCCAGAGAAGCCAGGTCTTCTGATAACTGGCCCAGGAGGCTCCATCCCAATGGGAGGCAGAGGTAGGCCTATTGCAGGAATCATAGAGTCAAAGGAGCTAGATTCCAAGACAAGGGACTCCAAGGACAGCCCCTGGTATAAATGGCAAAGTTGTTTTTCAGCAATTTTGCTTGCTATATTGACCTTTCACCTCCCCCCGAATCATGGGCTATGTCTACCCTTGACCCGGTGGCACGCTCAGTGTTCTTCAACATGGCTGAGTTGGGGTGGGTAGAAGTTGGATGAGAGGATGTAACAGTCACACTTCTCCTAGCCATGAACCCCCACCTCGAGGGCTGCTGCCTGATCTGAAACCTACACATCACGTCAATTTTCCCTGTCAAGAACATTTCCTGCACTTCCCCACTTCTTACTAAGGAAAATGCCATGCCCGTTGCTGCCTTGCCATGAGCAGCAGTGACTTCAAACAAACCAAAATTCTGAACTTCACCTCCACTGCTAAACACCAGACAAGACGTCATTCTAGCTCAAGCATAAAAACAATGACTTTGCCGGGCGCGATGGTGCACATCAGCAACTCGGGAAGCTGAGACAGGAGGATTGCAAGTTCAAAATCAGCCGCAGGGACCTAGTGAGGCCCTTTCTCAAATTAAAAAATAATTATAATAAAAAGAACTGGGGATGTGGCTCAGTGGTTAAGCACCTCAGGTTCAATCCCCGGTACCAAACAAAACAAAAACAATGACTTTATGCTTTCTAACCCTAAGTGGGGTTGTGTGGGCAACTAGCTGCCCTTCCTTTCCTATGGGAGCACGCATCCTATGTACAGGCCCTCTCTGTGGGTCAGGAGCATCTTCCCAGAACTCTGGCCAGATGATGCCATATCCACACACAGAGATCAGAAACACTCAGGGCCGGGCAAGCCTGGTGCACCTGGAAGCCACCAGCCCTCTGCAGCATACTAACAGGCCTGAGCAGGGTACCACAATGGAAGGTATGGAGCTGGCCAGGAGCACTCCGAAGAACAAGCTGGACAGAGGCTTCTCTGCCCAGTGCCTGCAGGGAGCAGGTGGACACTGTCCTCCCAGGACCTCGCAGCCCCCATGAGGTGGACCTCCATTCTGCAGCAAGAGCATGGGCACCCAAGATCACAGAGGATGGGCATGAGGACTCAGGAGTCCTGCTGCCCAGCCCCAGGCACTGAAGCCCCAGAAGGCAAACATGTTTCCCCTGCAGCCAGGGGCGGACTCTGCTGTACCGGGCTTCGGCTCTTCTCAGCGATGACGCTCGCCAGGAGCTGGGACTGAGGCCCTGCCGACTTCACATCTTGTCGATTTTGTTCTCGAATCTATGTGGAAATGGGAGAGGGAGGGTGAGGCATCAGAGTGTGGAATTTGTCAGGGGGCCTACTAGGGTCCAGTGTGGCCTGTGACTGGAATCTAGATGACCCCTGCAGGGTCAGGTAACCTGTCTACTATAAGAGAAAGTCCCCATGTCTGTTCTGGAGTGAATTCACCATTCATGTGAAACACCACTTTCATTAACTCAGAAGTAGCCATGAGAAAATAAGAGGGAAAGGGACACGGAGGTGGGGTCTCAAATTTTAATATTCCTAAGAAGCCTATGAGGACTTTGTTTTAAATATAGATTTCTGGCCCTCCCCACACATATACCTACTGAGTCTGAATCTTGATGAGGGGTTGAGGTAGTGACCCAGGAATCAGACAAGTGCTGCAATGGGGCTGGGCCTTGGACTGAACGCTGTTCTGGGCACTACTGGCCAGTGGTCAGCCACAGCTCCAGTTTTTAAAGTAACATTAGAAATACAAGCGAGTGGACTATCAGGCAAAGGTACAGATAAATATCCGGGTTCTTGAAATCTTAAAAATAAGCCACATGGCATAAAATTTATAGAAACTCATGTAGTAGGCAGGTCTTGCAGACATACCTAATGAGCAACACACACAGCCCACTGTGGGAGGAGCTGTCTAGGACCACAGCTCAGCCCTAGAATGGTGCCCACGACATTGTCCATATATGGTAGCTTTTTTCTTCTGTGACACATTGGTACTAGTAAGGTGGGCACGTCTGGGAACTCAGCTTGTGTTGCAGGACTGAGGTCCCCTTGGGGGATGACAGAGAACGAGGAAAGCAGACCTTACCTTGTTCCTCATGTCCAGCACTTCTTGGGGGTCAGTGTAGAGAGGCACAAACTGGTTTGGGTTTTCAATCCGGATTGGCATGCCACTGCTGGATCTCTCCACCTCGTCAGCCTTCATCCACTGCATGAGGCAAGGCCAGGAGGGTAAGGCAGAGGAACAGGGCCCCCAGGCCTTCCCCAGTGACTCGCCCCCCATCTTGTGATCTGGGCCCAGCAGCCTACGTAGAAGTTCAGCAGAACTATTCATAGATATTCTCTCTTCTTGGCTCTCTTTGATGCCTGTGACAGATGTGTGACAGATGACCTGGCTGCCGAAGAAGGCCCTTAGGTCCTAATAAACCCTGGAGGGTAGGGTATCTTGGTAACTAGCTTAGACAGGCTACCACGTGGGTTTCAGTATTAAATAACTCAGTTTGAGTTTCAAGGGCTTCATGGAGAACTATTCTATATGGCTGCCAGCTACTGTAAGGTTAACAAAAAGTCAAATTGAGAGTCTGTGTGTCTGTGAGAGAGGAAGAGGGGGAATGAGAAAGAAAGTAACTTGATACGAGAGACAAGCCCACTGACTTCCTGGCTTTGCCTCAAATTTACAGTTGAAATGTTGGATATTCATCCCTGGTATTTCCTAGCAGCCTCCTCTGAACATGAGAGCAAGAAGTAAAAACAAATCAATTGTTCCAGGATCTTATGGGGCTGAGAGTGGCCTGGTCTAGCTGCCCTCTAGAGAAATCTGCCCCTCAGACCAAAAAAATCAGCACATAGATGCAAGAAAGAGGTGGTCGGGGCCCAGTGGGGAGTGTTGAGTCATTGCTCCCAGAGGCCCCATAAGAAGCCCTGAGAAGCAGCTGGGTACAAACCCAGGCACTGGGGCCATTTGTTCTGCTCCCTTGTAAAGCCACTTACCCCCACAAATGCAGCGTGCACCCTTCCCCACTCTGCTACCCCCGACCCTGCCCCAGGCCTGTCCTGGCTTCCCCCTTACTGTGGTCTTGGGCCGGGGACTGCCCATGCTCCTCTGGACCTCATCAGCCACATTGACCCGCAGGTAGGTGTTGGGTGTGTTGAGCC
This sequence comes from Xerus rutilus, assembly GCA_028644305.1. Lineage (NCBI taxonomy): Eukaryota > Metazoa > Chordata > Mammalia > Rodentia > Sciuridae > Xerus > Xerus rutilus. The sequence continues at coordinate 27,048,449 of CM053411.1, read as the reverse complement.
AACGCGTCTTCTCCTTCTGCTGCTTCTGGGCATGCTGTCGAAGGGCAGGGACCGGGGCGCCATCCTCCTCAAACACGAAGGCTGTGACTGTGGCTGGGATCTCCACCTCACTTTTGTGTTTGGTTTTCTCTTGAACAAAGGGGTGGCGGTATGTGTAGCCTGTTCTGTAGCCCTAGAAAGGACAAAAATAGAACCACTCATCATAGAGGAGAAAGATCAGATCATGTACTTGTGCACGCGTGTGCACACATGCACACACAACACACACAAGGACACACTTTGCCCCCTTCCATTTACAGGACTCAGTTTCAACTCAAGTTTCCATAAGGCAACCTAGGCCTGACCACTCTCCTGAGATATTTCAGAATTGTTCCCTCCTAATGGTCTCCAAGCAGGACTGAGAAAATTCCTAGGACCTTGTGGTCTGGAATGTGAACACAGACAAGCCCCTTCCCCACACAGAACCCCCAGTTTCATCCACTCTGGCGATTCTCAGCCCTGGCTGTGCACTGGGATCACCAAGGGGCTTCAAAACATACTTGTGTCTGGGGCCCTAATGCAGAGCCACAGATTTGATGGAACCATTGCCTGGCCTGGGCCATGGGAGCATTAAAAGCTTCTCAGCTGATTCCAAGTCACCCCTCCCTTCCTTGACTCTGAAGCTTCTGAACTCCTCCTGGAGCCCTGAGATCTGACTCAGGATATTTTTGTCTCCTTAAGCAAGACCGCGTCCCCAAGGGCAGAACTGACTGTAGCTCAGTGGGAACAAACACTCAGGAATTTTGGCATCTGCCAGAGTGATACTCAGCTCTCCTTGTCTTCTTTTTCTATTTTTAAAATTAAAACGGCATTAAAGTATTTCCTAATTATAAAGAAAATATGGACCCATGTAGAAAAAAATTAAGCAATACAAAAAAAATGAGAAAAAAGTGAACTTCACATAAAAGCTCATAAGACAACCACAAAAATTTTTTCTGGTCTTCTCTGTATACATACATGTGTACATGTACGTTTGATTATTAGTAACATTGAATAGTTTTAATTACATATATTGGCCACTTGAACTCTTCCTTCATAAATTATTTATGTTCTCAGCTCATTTTTCTGTTGAGCTGTTTTTCTTTTTCACACTGATACATCTCTTTTAACACTAAGAGTGTTAATCTTTGGCTGTCAGCTGATGTTGCAAATATCTTCCCTCTTCATTTGACTTTCAGCTTTGTCTATGGTAGGGGAATGATTTACCAAAATGTACATTTTTAATTTTCTAATGTAATCATACCTGTCAATATTTATCTTTACAATTTCAGACTCTTGCCATGCTTTATAAGGTCTTTCCCAAATAAGAACATTGCAAATATGAATCTATGCTTCCAATACCTCTGTGAATTCACTTTTATATTTAAATTTTTGATAATTTGGGATTTTATCTTGTTGAAAGTAATAAGGTAGCAATTATTTGCCTTTGTTCTTTCTCAAATGGCCAGAAGCCTATCTTTACCTGTGTAAATTTTCATGTATTTTGGGTCCATTTCTGGACTCTAAGCTGTGGCGTGGGTTTGCTTGTCCAAACTGGTCAGTAACTGTTCAGTTACTAAAGCTTTATCATACTTTACCATGGGATGAAGCTAGTATCCCTAATTCTTTCTTTTTATAGCATTTTCCTAGCCATTCTGAATTTCACACTGAAAGTACTTTTTAAGTCCTTTTACCTTCCCTCATTTTTGATAGAATTACATTGAGTTTGTAGATTGATCTTGGGGTTGATCTTGTTAACTATTGAAGCTTTCTAACCAAGCCTAAGTTATATCTTTTCATTGATTTCAACTTTTCTGATGTCTACTGTTAAAGTTTTGTGGTTTCCTTTAAATGAGATCTGCTTAATGTTTATGATTTTGTTGCATTTGAGAGTAGAATTTTTCCATTATATTATTAGGAATTTCGTGTGTCTGTGTGTGTGTGCATGTGTGGTGCTGGGGATCAAACCCAGGGTCTTGACATCACACATGCTAGGCAAGTCCTCTATCACTGAGTTACACCCCCAGCCTCCATTATATTTCCAAAGTAGTTAATGTGAAAATACAGAAATTACTGATTTTTGTACATATTTTCATAATTGACCATCTTAAAATACCATCATTACTTCTAATTTTTCAGTTGAATTTTGGGAGACTCTATAAGCATATTATCTGTTCCAAATAGTCATCTTATTTCCTTTACAATATTTATGCCTCTTATTCTCATATCTCATTGCCTGGGATTGAGTTCAACATTATTCCAGAACAATATTAAATAACTGTGCTAAGAGTGGGAATCATTGTTATTCCAAAGTTCATTGGTTTTACTGTGATACTGGCTCTTGTTTTGAGAAAAATCATTTTAGTCATGTTAAATAAGTACCCTCTAGTTCTAGTTGGCAGCGGTTATTTTTATAAATTAATGTTATTTTTTTATCAAATACCTTCTGATGTTTATTAAAATGTTCAAAAAGATTTTATCCTTTGGCTCTTCAATATTAGGAAATATATTTAAGACTTAAAATATTAAACCACCCTTGAATTCTGGGAATCAGCCCTTACTTAGTTAATGTGTGTCATTATTCTAATGTTATGCTCCATACTACTTGCTAGTTTTCAGATAGTACTTTTCATCAACATTCAAAGTAAATTTGGTCTCAGTGTAATTATCATGGCTTAGTATTTGTTACAGTTTAAATATTCGGTGTCCTCCAAAAACTCACGTGTATGACAATGCAAGAAGACTTAGAGGTGAAATGATTAGGAGAACCTTAACCCAACTAGCGAATTAATCCCCTGACAGGGATTAACTGTGTGGTAACTGAAGGCAGGCAGGGTGTGGCTGGAGGAAGTGAGTCGCTGGGGGCATGCTTTGGGGGTATATATTTTGTATCTGGTGAGTGGAGTCTCTTTCTCTGCTTCCTGGCCATGTCTTGAACAACTTTCCTTTGCCATACTCTTCCGCCATGATGTTCTGCCTAACTTCAAGCCCTTGCCATGATGTTCGGCCTTACTTGGCCATCTATGGACTGAGACCTCTGAAATCATAAGCCCCCAAAACAAACTTTTCCTCTTCTAATTGTTCTTGTCAGGTCTTTTAGTCGCAGTGGCAAAAAAGCTGACTGAAACAGTATCCTCCTTTCACTCTTCTCTGACACCATTTAAACAGCATGAGAATTGTCTGTTTCTTTATTTTTTGGTACCAGGGATAGAACTCAGGGACACTCGACCACTGAGCCACATCCCCAGCCCTATTTTATGTTTATGTAGAGACAGGGTCTCACTGAGTTGCTTAGCGCCTCGCCATTGCTGAGGCTGGCTTTGAACTCGCGATTCTCCTGTCTCAGCCTCCCTAAGTGCTGGGATTACAGGCGTGCGCCACCGCGCCCAGCTAGAGAATTGTCTGTTTCTTAAAGGTTTGAAAGAATTCCTGTACAAAACTATCTAGTTGAGATGCTTTAGTTAGATGGAAATTGCTCAGTGCACAAATGGTAATAGGAATTGCTTTTCATTGTGTACTGTAGCTTTCATCATTATAAAGTGACCCTCGTGTTTAATCTGGTAATAAGGTAAAGATGATTTGGAGGAAATGAAGAAGAAAAGATTTAATTATGGCCTTGACATGATACAGGGTGTCTAAGAAGGCAGCGGTGGGAACAGGGAAAATTAACCAGATGGGAGTGCTAGGAGGACAGATTTCATCTTTTACTTCTCTGAGCAATCGAAGGTGTTATTGTCTCCTGCTGCATTTAGCGCCTCATTGGAAGTGCTTTCCTCTTGTTCTTAAATTTTCTCCTGTTTATATCTCAAATCATCAACTAACTTGTTAGCCCCAGAAAAAGGAAGAATGTCTAAAATTTTCTTTGTATCCTTTAATGAAGAAGACTGTTTCTAGACACACACCAGTTTAATTCCTTACATGACTGATTCATCATTGCAACAGAATATTATTATAAAGCTGCTACCCAGGATAAGGAAATTAATAATATTATGTGTTTTCTGCATTAAAATCATAAGATTAGACAGGCAGGACTAACTACTTAAGAGGGGTGAAGTATGCTCCACTACGAGAGAGGCTCTGACTATAAGACATGCCCTGATTTTTGCTGGATTCCTACTTCTCATAGTGATGTGCAGATGTGATATCCATAGGACTCAGTAGCGAGTGGCAAAGGCTATCACTGAAGAAAACTCAACTATTTTTGGAAGGACCACAAATGCTAAGTCAAATTGCCCATCAGTGCGGCCTTCATGACTTAATCGTGATGGGGGCAGTGTCTGTGCCCACCTCTTGCCTTGCGCTACCCAGTTCCGGAGGTCAAGGTTCCATGCACTGGTCTGGGGAAGGGCAATGGCAGGGGACTCACCAGGTTGTCCAGCATCCTCATGAGGGCCTCAAACTCATGCTCTCCCAGCCGGCTCTTCTGCATGGGCCCAAAGGTACTCCCAGCCCACTGCACAGAGCCCACCTCGTGGGGCCGGTGCTTCTCCTGCTCCAGGAGGATGAGGTTCTCCACTCCCCCAGCGCTGGACAGAGCTGACACCTGCAGCAAGAAGCAAAGAGCCCTCAACCCATGTGCACATGGGGGCCCCTGCACCTGCCTGCGCTTCGGCATGAAATAGGACACTGAGAGCCACAGAGGTGAACTTAGAACTAGAAACATCTGGGAAACTGAGGAAAATCCACTCAAAACTCACTGGACATGCAACTCTTTCGGGGAATGAGGTATTAGTAATTACTTTGCTAATCTCAGTTTTTAGAGACCACAGAGAAGAAAGAAATAGCAAGTGTTAAACCTTAGGAATGGAATAATATAGGGGACTGAAAATTTACCTGGGATACAGACCAACTTAGAATTGTGATTATTGCTGAGGTGGGAGGATAAGACTGGAAATGGCTGTAAAGAGAACTTCAATTCTTGTCTGTAATAATTTATTTCTTCACGAGTTAAATATCTGCAGCAAAAAGGTTATTAATATTTGTTAACTGGACAGGGGTTGTGGCTCAGTGGTAGAGCACTTGCCTCACATGTGTGAGGCACTGGGTTCAATCCTCAGCACTACATAAAATAAACAAAGGTACTATGTCCATCTACAATTTAAAAAATATTTTTAAAAATTATGTTAACTCTGCCAGGTGCAGTGGCACATGCCTGTAATCCTAGCAACTTGGGAGGCTGAGGCAGGAAGATCACAAGTTCAAGGCCAGTCTCAGCAACTTAGCAAGACCCTATCTCAAAATAAAAAGTCAAAAGGGCTAGGGATGTCATTCCGTGGGAGAGTACTGTGCCTCTGGGTTCAATCCCTAGTACATCTGAGTGGTGGATGCTTATTGTTATTCTCTATATTTTTCCTGTGTGTTTAAACACACACTCTCTCCCCGCCCTGCCTGTGTGTGTGTGTGTGTGTGTGTGTGTGTGTGTGTGTGTGTGTGTGTGTCTCAAGCCACTTGAAAAATAATAGGATGGCTTTTAGACCGCTGAAATTTGAGTGTAAACTGATGGGAAGGGTTAACAGGTCTAAATAAAGAATGCATCCTCCATAATAGGGTTAGCCAGTCAAGGAAATCTCAAAAAAGAAGACAGAGGAAGTGTTACTATATGGCCAGGTACTATGCAGGGGCCAGACAGCTTTCACTCACAGACTTGTCAGGTCTGTCCCACTATCAAGCTCCAATGGGAAGGGGATGATGCAGGTGGCTGCAGGCCATGGATGTGGAGTATTGGGAGAAGAGGTATGTGTGTAAAGCAGGCAGTTTTGGAATAATCCTAAGAAAAAACACATTTACTTACTTAACTAATCTTATTTTCCAATTCCATGCTTATCTGACTGGTACCCACCATTCAGATATAGCTGGTTAGGATTTGGATGGATAAGTCTGGTTACGGAGACAGAGAGTGGCTTCTGAGTAGCCTCACTAGTGAGCCAGTGTCTTGTGCTACCCATCCTGTGGAAGACTGGCTATCACATGAAAGTCTGTTTACTACAAAGGAGCTGCTCTGAGTATATAAACTTGCAGTGTGTTGGCATTTTGTGACCTGTAATTTTTTTTTTACTGAAAATAAAAGGATCCATTTACTCTGCTGACGAATAAATGCAGGCCTATAAACCCATGAGGGTCTGGACAACCTGAGAGTGTGTGACATTCCAGGGTTAGCTGTGGTCTCTATGCTTCTTCTTGAAGGCCAGCGAGGTAGGTTCACTGGGTGAACCTCATCTCCCAGAGAAGAGCCGGAAGTAAGAACATTCTCCACACTCTTTTCAGCCAAGACACATGTCCATGTGCCCATGTGACAGTTCCCACTGACCCTTATCGCCCTGGAAAGGCAGTACAGGGAGTATTTAAGGGCATGGAGTTGGGCATCAGGTTGCCTGGGTTTGAATCCCTGTCACTTCCTTATTGTGTGACTTTAGGCAGCTATTTGTCATCCTTGTGCCTCAGTTTTCTCATCTGTTAAATGAAAATAGCAATACCTACCTAGTGAGGAATCTTTAAGGCAATGGTTGTAAAGCACTTAGAATAGCCCCTGGTCCCTAATGAATATTGCTGATAAATGAATTGTGGGATGCGACATCCCCTAGGACTGGTCATTAATGGAGAAGGAGGGAGGGAATTACCCATAACCTTGCAAGGGCTGCGTCCTCCCACCTCCCTCTTCTTTCACCAGTTTCCATGGTGATGGGTAGCAGATGGAGAAGAACTGCCTGTGCATCTTCCCATCTGCCTGTCAACAGAGCAGGGAACTGCCTCTCTCAGCTAGGGATGACCCAGTTTTCTGGAACCCCAAATTGACGGAAAGTAAAGAGTTCCCAGGAGAGCTGAACCTGCACTCAGCCTTTAACTACAAACATGACCACAGCCACGTCTGCTTGTTTACCAAGGTGACTGAGGGAGAAAACGCGGCCCAGGGTGGAAACAGCTTCAGCGTTAGCCCCTCTACCTAAAATGACCCTAGTATAAGCCACATAATGCCTACAGAGTGCTGCTCCCTGTGCTTTCCTGTGTCCTAATTCACCATCTTCTGCTCTAATCATCTCTGGGTTTCTTCTACTTCTTCTAGCTCTATTCTTTCCTCTAGAAGCTTCTTTGCCCCAATAGCTGGGAAAAAGCCACTGGAGCTTCTCTGAGGGTCAGCTGCCCACACTGCCTAAAGTACTTTTAATAAGGTCACATCAAACCAGTCTTGAATAGAAAGTGACAGCAGCCAGGGGAGCTGTTAGGGATGGTGGCCAGCAGCACTGCCCTTTGATCATACATGGCCATTCTGCCTTTGGTTAAGTTGCTCGGTGGCCACTTCCAGGGTCTAGAGCCTGGGAGACACATACTTCACTGTGCAGGGGGACTCATAGCCATCTGTCTCCGTCTATTTTTAGGACTGAGCTGTCTTTGTGAAGATGAGGATTTTCCATGAGCTATTTTTGCAGGGAAGCCTCTTTCTTCTCCACAGGTAAAATGGGGAGCCCTTGAGTGTTCAGGTTGGGGAAGGGCAAGCAACTTCCCTCTCTAGTGAAGTTCTGATAGGTTCTGACACTGGCCAATAGTCAGAGCTCAGGGCCAGCATCCTTGGTTGCAGGGAGGATGCCACATCAGGGAGGTACCACCAGGGCTCTGCCCACCTTCCCCTTGGTGTCTGGTCTGGCTGTTTGAGGGCAGAGAGGTGGTCTCACATTACTTCCTATAATACCTCTTTATCACTGGCTTCACAACTTTCTTTTCAACATAGTACTCTAAAAACTATAGATAGGGCACCCCTGGGTGCCTCCACTAGCTATTCTTCTGAACTGATCTTCTTCCCAGAGTAACACCTCAGAGAGAGCAGGCAGTGTTCCACCAAGCACGGTTCTGCTGGGCTAGCTGGAGCGGGACAAACAGAACACCAAAGGACCCTGCACACTGTGCACAGCTAGGGCAGCAGATGCACCCAGGTAACAGGTGAGCACGGCATATACATGATGACAGTCTCTCCCTCTTCTAACTGAAGAGCCCAAGCAGCTCCCTGTCCTGGGCTTGACCGCTAAGAGCTGGGTGGCCAGACAATGGTGATCAGTTTTGCCGACCCACAGAACTAACTCTAAATGTGAATTTTCAGAAGCATGAGGTGATACTATGGCAGAGAAACAAGGAAAGAAAGTCACAAGGCCAGGTGCAAAGGACTCCCCAACTCACAGCCAGCAGGGCCACCACCTTCACCCACAGACGCCCATCAGAGCCAACACCTGGGCCCACTTCCCAGAGGGATGTGCTCACCTGTATCTCACAGGCAGCCTGCAGGTGGAAGACCTTATAAAATGCCTCCTCTACGGTGTCACCTAGGGCAACCACTCCATGGTTTCTTAGCACCAGGATCTGCAGAGGAGGAAAGAGCCAATTAAACCTCAAGCCTTCAAAATTTTAGAGGTAGAGATTTTTCATTTTATTCAGAGCAATTTCCATATCCCTTCCCAGAGCCCCTCCCCCAGCTCCTTGTTCATTCTCCCTTATCAAACATCCCAAAGCCACCGTGTATTTGATTTTAACCCAAAGTATCCACCCTAAGAAACTGAAAAGGCTATTATTATTATTATTATTATTATTATTATTATTTTGGTACTGGGGATTAAACTCAGAGGCACTTAACCACTGAACCACATCCCCGGTGAAAAGGCATTTTTTTAGACTGTGACTATGCAGCTTAGTCAATTTGGGAGGACAATGCCTGGATTTTTAGGTGTCAGAGAACTTAGAAGTCTGAAAAACTGGTTGTGTGTGTGTGTGTGTGTGTGTGTGTGTGTGTGTAGATAACAAAGTTATTTGATGTCTAATACAAATGTTCACCTTCAAAAGCAATCTCTTGCCCCTGTGAATTAATTGACTTGGGACCAAAACCCAAAAGAACAGTTCTTTGAGGTGGGTCTTCAAAAACAGGTGAGTGGCATTTCCTCTCTGGGCCTCCGGGTTTCACTCCATAAACTCAGTGAGGCCCTGGCAGCTCCAGGATTCCACAGTTCTATGAAAGAGGCTATACTGATCTCCCAGTCAAATTGATTTTATAAATGTGGAAATAGAAATCTTAAAAAACGGAAAGCCTCTCAGCTAATTAGTGGCAAAATCTGAACTTGAACCCTGAAGTTCTTGCTATTGGTGCAATTTTTCAGATCAGCTGGGAGCAGGTGGATAGAGAAGGCAGAAATGAATTTATGCCAAGAGCACCAGTACCCAAGGGCCAAGTGCATCTTCCCTGCCAGAAAGTTTACTGGGTTCATTTTACCCTTGAGAACTCTCTGAAGCCAGAGAGTACCCACATGGGAGCTGAGATACAGGTCCATATGTCGAATCTGTCCTTGCAGAGGCTGGACTGAGGCCTCAAGGCTCTAAACAGCACACCCTCTCGTGCTTAAAACAGTTGAAGATGCTTCCTCTCAAGTCCAGAGAGATGGAGACAATGACTCTGGCCCACAAAAGATACTGCAAATAGTGAATACCCCCTCTCTCAAATTCTTGTAGCACTTTAAGATGTGAACATCTCATCCTCATCCTGGCACTGCTAATGCTACTTTGGAGGATATTGGGAGAGAGTGGCAGGATTTCTCATCTGAGTTAAAGACAAGGAGAAAGGGACTCAAGAAATAGTGAGTGCCTACACTCAGGCATTGCTGGTGGGACTGCAAATTGGTACAACCAATCTGGAAAGCAGTATGGAGATTCCTTAGAAAACTTGGAATGGAACCACCATTTGACCCAGCTGTCCCACTCCTTGGTCTATACCCAAAGGACTTAAAAATAGCATACTACAGTGACGCAGCCACTTCAATGTTTATAGCAGCTCAATTCACAATAGCTAAAATATGGAACCAACCTAGATGCCCTTCAATAGATGAAAGGATAAAGAAACTATGGTATATATACACAATGGAATATTACTCAGCAATAAAAGAGAATAAAACTATGGCATTTGCAGGTAAATGGATGGAGTTGGAGAATATCATGGTAAGTGAAGTAAGCCAATCTTAAAAAACCGAAGGCCGAATGTTCTCTCTGATAAGTGGATACCGATCCATAATAGGGGAGAGAACATGGGAAGAATGGAGGAACTTTGGTCACAGGGGCGAGAGGGAGGAGGGGATCATGGGGACAGTAAAGATGGTGGAATATGATGCACATCATAGCCCTTAACTTTATGTATGACTGCATGTATGCTGTGATTCTACATCACATACAACCAAAGAAATGAAAAGTTGTGTTCCATCTGTGTACAATGAATCAAATTGCACTCTGCTATCATGTATACCTAAGTAGAATAAATAAATAAATAAAATTATTTAAAAAAGAAGAAGAAATAGTGAGTGCCTTGCCAGGACTGTGGCAAACAACCACCAATCAGGCTCTGTTTCCAAGCTCAAGTGTATGCTGTTGATGACAGGGCTTTAGACTTCATCCAGGCAGTAACGCTGTTCCACTTTTGTCTAGCAGGCTGATAATGAATGAATGTGATTAACACTCACAGTGTGGGGAGACTGCAGGAAAATAACATTCTCTATATCAGACACGGGGTAGGGCAGAACAGTTGTTGGGGGGAGGCAATTGATCATTATGAAGCAAAAGTTATAAAATGTGCATCCCTAGAAATTTATCCTAAGGAAATTACCTCAAACACATGAAGATTTAGTCAAAAGTATTTTGATCACAATGTTGTTTATATGAAGAGAAAATTTGAGGGGGTGAGGATAAGCCTTCTAATGTCCAACCATAGAGGACTGTTCAGGTAATGGCAGTCAGCTATTCATACAAGGTATAATTTAAAATAGTGACAGAAAATATTTAATGATAATACTATATTTTGCTAAGGGAAAAAAGGAGAACATTTTATGATCCCCATTTTCTGAGTAAATAGGAAAACACATGGAGTGTGCACCAAAAGCTCAGAGTAGTGTGATAGATTTTCCTTTTTCTTTCTTTCCAGAAAAACATTTTCTGCAACATCTAAACATTCTGCAACGAACAAATGTCACTTCTGTGATGTCGGTTTTGACGACGCCACTCCAGAACACCTTCCCAGAAGAGCTGAGCAAACCTTGCAAGTGGGGCCAAGGCACTTCTGCAGGTTGATGCGATCCGCTTCCTGCTCCATTTCCCCATTGAAGTCATAATAGGCCATGTCCCCCACCAGCAGGGCATTGTGGGAGACAGGCAGGAGGCCACACTTCATGGCTGACACCTGTAGGGAGACAATGGAATGGATAGCACCCGCTGCCCCCAGTTCCGATGGCCCTTTCTGCAGCACGGTACAGTCCACTCCTGCTCTGGGGCTGGCAGGGTGAGGGGAGCAGGTACTGAGAAAGGCCTGGGACGACTCCTCCACCAGCTCCAGTCTGCTTTCATGCTGCTGGCTCTAATGTCCTTCCGTCACAGTTTCTACACCAATACACCAGCTGTTAGAAATGCTGGGTAGAATGCATTCAAGAAAGCTATTGCTGTCCTGCCCTGGCCCAGTTCTTGTCCTGTCACTCCAGGAAGGAGTGATAGGAGTTTGTATCAGGTGAAGCAGGTTCCAGATCCCCAGGATGGGTTAGAGAAAACCCTCAGCCTTGGTTTCAGTGCAGAAACAGACATGTCTCAAGGAAGACCAGTGAGAAACCATGTTATGGCTCTGGGGCAGCACATAAGTGCCAGGAACCAGGGTTTAAACACAGGCTGTGACCCTGACTCCCACCTCTTATGAAAAGCAAGGAGCATGAAGGGAATTCTCACTCTCTTCCATGAGTTGGCCCTGGGCTCTCCAGATACACATGTAGGCACAACTCCACCATCAAGTGTTAGTCCAAATTCTGGCAAGTCGAATTGCTCGTAACCAGTGTGCTTCACTGAGAAAAGAACAGGCCGGCCACAAGTCTGCTCCACCCTGGTGAGTGCATGGTCTGGAGGTCAGTAGAATGGGATGACGCTTGAGGCAACTTGTTTTCTACTCCCTCTCCAAGTGACATCACAGTGTCTTGGATACATATGGACAAATGACCAGAGGACCTTGGGGGCAACTTGCTCCTTGAAGTTATTCTTCCTATTCTCCCCCAGTTGGGCTGCACCTGCCCCCAGCTCTCAGCAACTCCAACCTATGGAAAAGTGGGGGCAGTCTAGGTTCCCATCAGTTTGTTATCCTCTGTCAAGATATCTTCTCCCAGCTGGGTGCGGTGGTGTATACTCCGCACCGCAGGCATGCCTGTAATCCCAGCAGCTCAGAAAGCTAAGGAGGAAGGAGAATTCAGAGCCATCCTCAGCAAAAGAGAGGCACTAAGCAACTCAGTGAGACCCTGTCTCTAAATAAAATACAAAAAATAGGGCTGGAGATGTGGCTCGGTAGTCGAGTGCCTCCAAGTTCAATCCCCAGTGCTCCCTCCCCGACAAAAAAAGTCTCCGAGAGCTTGGGCTGGGTGGTGGCAGGTAGAGCCCCAGGCCTAACAAGACCGACCTGAGCAGAAAATCAGGGGACACAGCCCTGGGTACATGGTCCTGGCTCATGCATGCAGCAGAAAGGGGCCATGGAATGGACATTCCACCTCTTCACCTTACACCAGGACTTTGGCAGTTAGAAATAGGGACAGAATGAAGGTTCCTACACTGGGAATTCTCTCTCCTCACCTTGGCCTGAGTTCCAGATCTTTCTAGAACTGTTTTAGATGATGAGATTGCTACTACCTCAGACTAGGTCTTCCCTCAGGGAGAATCTTAGAGAAGCAGGTGCCCTGGGTCTGGTTGTTGTATGGGGAGGCGATACTGGACGAGGAGCTCAGAGTTCCAGGAAAGCACCCACTCACCGCTGCTGTGGCTGGCGTGTGCAGGTGGATGATGCACCGCACATCGGGTCTGGCTGCATAGATGGCCGAGTGCAGACAGAAGCCCGTGGTGTCCACTGGGAAGCAGCTGCTGCCCTTCTCCACCACCTCTCCCAGGATGTTCACCTTGATCTGTGCCAGAGAAGAAAGTCTCAGAGTAACAGCATGGGCAGGGCCTTTCCTCCTCCCACAGGAGGTGAGCCCTGCACTTGCCACCTGCTCCATTCCCTGATTCCAGACCCCAGGAGAAATGGCTGAGCTTGGTGTTCAGGACAAGGACCCAGGTCATGCCCTCAGTGAGTGAACAATCTTAAGGGATCATAAGGTGATATAATTCAGCAGGGGAAATGCTAGAAGAGTTCCTCAGACTTTTCTGTGCATGTGAATCCCCTGTTAAAATGCAAATTCTGCATTTCTAGAACCTTCCTAAGTGTATACCCATGCTGTGGTCACAGACCCCATTTTGAGTTACAAGGAGCTAGAAGACAGTCATTCACAGAATTCTCTAGAACTAGGTAGAGGGAGTCTTTAATCTCAGCAGAATAGGAGGATCAGAAGTTTTCAGAGGAAGTCATGTCTAAATTGAGCCTTTTTATTTTTTGAAAATTTAATAATCAGACACCAATGTAAAGAGAACAGTATAATGAACACTCATTTACCAACCACCCAGAAGGCACAGTTTAAAAGGTGAATAGAAAAAAGTCACTGGGTTTGTAATCTGCTTTTGACTCTAAGGGGCAAGTAGTTATCACAGCTTTAAAAAAAAAAATCACATGTTCATGTGTGCACATGCCCCTACACATGAGTGTGTGTCCCATCTCTTGCAAGAAGAAACTAGAGGGAGAAAACAAGCTGGCCATGGTGTTCTTTACTTAACATGGACAATTTCACAAAACACCAACATCAGGGAAGGTCAGTTTGTGACTGATAAAACACAAGACAATGACCACTCCCTAAGTATGTCCAAACACACAGTGAAAGTGCAAAACTGGCCAACACAGCCCTCTCCTGGCTCACAGAAGGAACTGCTGTTTCTTTACCAAAGAGCTAAAGTCTCACTGGGTGCGGGGCCTCCTAGATAGCAACTGGGAAAACATCCAATCTTAGAATTACCCTCGCATCCCAGCAGCACATGCCCTAAGGCCACATCCCCACATCACCCAACGCAAACCCAAATCCTGAAACGAGGTCCTCCTAACACTTGCACTGAAAACATGCCCTCATCCCCAAAGCAATTTCCCTCTAGTTGGTAGTTAATTCACTTATTGATTACAGATGTCCCCTGGACATTACTAAGCTAGATTATAGTTTCTAAAAAGTATAACTTGAGCTCTTAAAACTGAAGCAGCAGAGACATCTTCAATGTAGCATACAAAGCAGTTCTATAGACTGCCTGCCTCTCCATCCCTGAAAGCCCCCAGCAGAAGGGGACCAAAGGAAGGAGACAGACCCTGGTGTGGGGGAAGGGACATGCTACCGACATCATGTGCTTAAGTAGAAGCATTAGTAAAATGTCCAGCAAATTCCCTTTTACATGATTCTTCTTTAAATGAATTTTACAAAATGAACATGACTTCCACACTTCGAAGAGGCAACAATTTCCTCCTCAGGCACTTTGAACCTAAGTGTCCAGTGATAACCTCTAGTTTCCTTCAGCCCAGTTCCCTGCTTGCTCAGATGTGTGCTGAGTTCAGAACTCCCTCTCCAGATTGGTCCCCCTCTGAGTTTCTTGTCTCATCCTTGGATGTGTGATCTTTTATCTCTCAAGAATCTCCACAGCTAATGGGGCAACCACCATTATGCCTTTGCACAAATGAGTAAACAAATATTCCCTCTGAGGGTGGCCCCAGGGGTGCAGGGCTTGGAACGTGGCTGTTGCTTCTATGCTAATATGAAGAAGCCAAGTGCCTGGACACATTAGTGAGTGGCGCACAGGCTGGATTTCACCCTCTCTAATCTTCCTTGCCAGCCAGGCTCCCTTGTGCAGTACACAAACTGTACAGCCATGTATAGCAACCCTAAGACTGGACACACTCTCTGAGCAACCCATGCTCATGACTTTCAAGCCTGTATCTCAAGGTTGGGCCTCTTCTAAACTTAGAATAATCAAATGCCAACTGACTTGTCCTCCAGAATGTCCCACCAGCTCCTCAAACAATCTCAACTCAACCCAGTTGATCACCAGGCCCAGTAAGAATATAGGACCAAATTTTCTTCCCAGCTTATTGTAACAGCACCAACCAGTTGTCCTTATGTCAGCTGGCCTCCATATCACTGTCAGTGACCTTTATACAATGGAAACCTGATCATATCACTCACCTGCTTACTGAACGTCAGTAGCTCTGAATATGCACAATAAAGCCAAAATGCTCTAACAAGTCCTCCCGTGCCTGGTATCACCTGGTCCCAACCCCCTTCCCAGCCTCACCTCTAGACACTGAACACTTACACCATACTCACTACTTGCCTGTCCTCCCAGGTACACTGGGACCCATGAACATCAGGACTTGGTGCATGCTACACTCTTGCCACGGTCAGGACACCTCTGCCCGCCCTCCCCCTGCCAGCCTGGTCTAAGTCTGCTTATCCTATGAGCTCACAAGGACTCCACTCTGCACCACTGTTTCAATTAGAAGGCTCTTCCCTCAATCCCTCCACCTCCCACAGCTGTTGACAGAGCCCGGTGCCCCTCTCTGGGCTCCCAAAGCTTCCTTCAGCTCTTCTGGAGTACTACTCTTCACTCTGAGCTGTCATCACTGAACTTCCTCATCTGTCTCCCCACCAGACAATGAAGTCTTCAAAAATACAGCCTGTGTTTTTCCTGTCTCTTGTGATCCCAGTGCTCACCTGGCCATCACCTCCTTGGGTCATGTACCCTCTCTGAGCACCAGTGTCCTTTTCTGCCTATAAAATGGCCTTGACCAACCTTGAGGTCCTGCTCTGCCTGAATATTCTGTGGCTGTATCAGCCTGGACTTTTGACTGAGTACCTGGACTCTACGGTTGGACATACTCAAGCCCCCCGGTGCTGTCCTCCCCTCCCAGCTACATGGAACAGCAGCCCGCATCTCTGAGAAGCATTGGGCCCTTTCTGATCTCAAGACAGTTCTTTCTACTGCTTTCCTCCTTCCACCCAGAAATCTTTCCTGATCTATACCACCTTTTGGAAGTCTCTTCCTATTCTACCTAAAAGGAGCACCACTGAGAGGGACCCAGAAGCAACCTCTAACAGCCCAGCATTTCTTTGGTTCTCATTCCAATGCATCCCCCTACCTGACAGCCTCCCACTCCTGGCCTTTGTGATCCAATCGCACACTCAGGCATCTTGTGAGTCCTATTAGAGGACTGTGGGTCATCCCTTATCCCTCCTGCTGTGCACGCCAATTGCACCTCACATCTGGTCTCTTGGTCGCATCATGCTCTGGGTGCTCAGTTCGGTTCATGTGTCTTTCCTGCCTGACTACACTTTGAGCTTCATGAGGAACAGGACAGCAGTCGCTAATCTGGAGATGGCCTGTCACTGAAGGAGCAGGAGGGGTGTTGCCATCGCAGGGAGGAGTCCTTGAGATGCTAGGTGGTACTCACCAGGCTGGATGCCGTGACTTCACTACAGGAAACTCCCTTGGGGCTAATCAGGAAGTGGTCCTGCTCCTTGCTGACTCTCAGCTGGAGGAAAAACACACATTTTTAGGGGCAAATAGGGAAAGGGGACATTTCCAAGGACACTTGAATCCCTCCCTTCCTGAATCCCCCAACCATTAAGAGATGAAGAGGACTCAGCCTATACATGGTACTGGGGAAATAGAGCTAGAAGAGGAATCTCACAGTGTTCAAGAACAGAAATAGGGTCTAGGTGATCCTGGTCCCCACCCAAAGTGCCCACTGGGTAGATTATCTATTTTAGTGACCAGAGTTCCCCCTTTGGTTCTTGTGGGGGCTACATGCAGTGTCCCACCTTGCTCCAGGTGCTTTTCTCACCGTAACATAGGTGTCACTCAGCTGGGCCCAGCCATAGAGGTCCAGGAGTCGGTAGACACTGCTGATCTTGCAGCGCATGAGCCGCTCCCCCTTGGCCAGGTTCAGGGAGTCAGTAGTGTGGAGGTCATTGATCGGTGTCATCATGGAGAAGTCTGCAGGGGACAGCAGTGGGGACAAGGAAGCTCTCTTAGGGTCAGGAGCTCCCGTCACCTCAACCCTCCTATTCCTGCCCTAAGCCTCTCCAAATTCTCACTGGGGGAGAAAGTCCACAGAA
Source organism: Xerus rutilus (assembly GCA_028644305.1). Taxonomy (NCBI): domain Eukaryota; kingdom Metazoa; phylum Chordata; class Mammalia; order Rodentia; family Sciuridae; genus Xerus; species Xerus rutilus. The sequence continues at coordinate 27,031,374 of CM053411.1, read as the reverse complement.
TAGGTATTTGTGCCCCATAAATTCCTCTACTCATTTAAGTAAACATGGCATTGCTTTTGGTTAAAAAAAAAATAAAAAATAAATCATGGCAAGACTCAGACTACAGAATGAAGGGTTCTCAGAATGCCAAGATTACCATAAACCCTAAGAATGGACATTGAATAAAACCAAGAATAAATTTCTGAGTGGAAATATAGGTCTATTTCATCAGTTAGTTCTAATGAAGAAGTTACTAGTCATTATACCTGATATTATCATGCTGTTTTAACTATATCAAATAACAGAACTTTGTAATTCAGAAAGCCAAGTCAGTTGGAAAATAAATTCCTTGACTTTCCTGAGTCATTTTCAGGAGTCATAAACCCTGGAAGTCAAGGTTGACTAATGAGCTTGAGGTGACCATTAGGGCATGTCTGTTCCTCTCTGGACATACAGACCCTTGGTTATGTGATGGTTCTTTCTGGGAAATTTTTGGAGAGGGTGCAAAGGACTTGGTAACAGGCCTAGAAGATTTGATAGTCTCATCCTCAGAAGACCCACAGGGTCCAGGAGTTCATGTCCAGTCTATTCCATTAAACATGATGATGGTACCTTACTCAGGGAGGCAGAAGGAGGCATCTGAGCCCCCTGCACTTGGATTACTCAGTGTCTAGGAACCAATAAGAAAATCAATAAGCAAGGATTCCAGCTTATGATGATATCTGCCCGACAGTCTCCCAAAACTGCCTCTCTCGACTCCCCATTAAAACTCTAATGGACTAAAAGGCTCTTTGGAAACTTTGGTCATCTCTCTAACCACCCCCCTCAACTACAATGTGATGTATTTCCCAGATGATATTTTCCATTAGTTAAAATGAGGTGGTCTGAAGATGTGAGAGGGGGATGGGTGCTGCTGGGCCACGCCCAGCAAGGAGAGCATGCTGAGACCTCCCGCGTCAGGGAAGTACATGCAAAGGGGCTATAATGACCAGATACAACACCCCTCCAGGGCATGTGTCTACTTAATGTAGAGTTGCCAGGGACAGCAGTGTTCCAAGGGCCCAGTTAGACAAGCAAGAGCAACAATAAAACTCCAAAGTCAAGGATTTCTAATACAAATTGACTAGTCTTAGATTCCTTCCTCTATGTGGGTTTCCCACACAAGAAATTTCCTCTTTGCTTCATCCCTAGAAACAAGAAGGGAAGGACATTAGGCCTTAGGCAAAGCCAGGCAAGGGGGTGTACTGGAGGGAGAGAATGCTTTAGACCCCCAGTTCTTCCAATCCTTCTCTTACAAAGAACTCTGGAGCCCTAGGATGGCCAAGAGGTCAAAACAGGCCTGAAAACACTCACTCCATCACTTCTTGTGTGTCTGGTCTCAAAGAAAGTTCCCTTCCCTGACCCTAAGGAGTTTCAACTGTGAGGATTCCTCCACCCACAGGACCCAGGGGCAGGAGATGAGAACAGCAGGGCTCTGCAAGAATTCCAACACCTCCGCTCTCAGAATCTTCGTGTAAAGCAGGCTTACTCTGACCAGCTTCATAAGTTTGGTTGAACGCCATGTTTAGGACACAGATGTAACTGGACCAGATGGAAACTCACTGACCTCCCTGAAAGCTAATAGTGAAGAGCACACTAATTAAAAAAAATAATAATAAGACAAATGGAGCTACACAGAGAATAACTCATGACACTGGCAACTTCTCCTCCCTACACCCACTGACTCTGGACTCATTGTATTTTCAGGCATCCATCTTTCTCCCTAGCAGACACTGATTGATGAGGCAATGGGAATGCTGGTCAGCCTTATTTGTCTCTCAAAAGTAAGAAGGCAAGGACGGAGGCATGAAGACAACAACGGAGAATACAACGGACATGGGAAACAAAGACCAGAGAGCCTGCTTTGAGACAATTAGTATTGACATAATAGAAGAAAAATTTTCTGAACTGAAATAAAGTTTTCTGTATACAAATTGTAAGGACTTACATTTTAGACCAAAAAAAGTCCATAAAAATTATATGCTTACAGACAACATTTCTGAAATACATGGATAAGGGGAAAATCTAGAAACATCTTTAAAAAAAAAAAAAAAAAACTTTTATTTATCTATAAAGGAACAAAAACAAAAACCTGTCTCAAGTTTCTCTGTTATTGCCATAAAAAGCCAGAAGACAATGCTTCTATAGGAGGTTAAAAAATTCTTTAAAAAAGCCAAAAAATATTGAAGTGACACAAAACAGGTAAAAATAAAAGGAAGATCTAAAGTACACTAGGCAAATAAAAACAAAAATAAACAGAGGTCATAGCATTAACATCAAAGTACAACAATATTCTCTTGGGCAAAGAGAACCATTTTGTAGGTCATTCTACATGGATTAAAGGTATAATCCACAATAAAACTACAGCTATAATGAACACCTGTGCTTTGAACATTTCATCAAGATAGACAAAGCAAAAACCAACATAAAGTACAAAGAGAAATGAAAAGAAATCAAATACAGTAGAAGACAACATGACTTCCACTTTGTACAAAAATCAAATGAAAATGGAAATATGGTTAAATGTCATGCCCTAGAGATCTCCTATAACCATATGTCATTTGAAAACATTAGCCACACCTACAGAAAAGAAACTCAATAAATCCTTGACACAGACATTAAATAGGCCATGTTTTCTAAACACAATGCAATACAATCTGACATTGTTAACAAATCTTTAAAAGATTGTGCATTCAACCAGTTAGAAATGAGAAAACACAATCTCTCATAGCTCTTAGAATAGGCAGAAAGGAGACTGGCAATGTAGCTCAGTGGTAGAGAGGGAGCTTAGCATGTCTGAGGCCCTGTGTTCAGTCCCCAGCACCACCAAAAGATAAAGTCAAAACAGCAGCCAATAATTTTGAAAAGATCCAGGATGTGGATAATTTTATATAAAATATATGACAAAAATTTACTCAATAAACAGCAAAAATAAAGATAAAACAGAGGGGAAAGTGTCAAAAAATCCTAAAAAGTTCACAGATCTGGATGGCTTTATAAATGAGTAATGAATCTTTAAGGAACAAAGACTTCCTATTGCATTCAAAATCCACTAGAGCAGAAAAAGAGGTAAGCATGCCCTGGATTGTGTTAGGAAAGCACAGCCTGAATCCCAATACTGGATAAAGACTACCCCAAAAGTGAACCGCTAACCAGTTTCATGTGTGAAGATGGATGCAAAAGATCCTAAATAAAATTTCAGCAAATCAAATCCGAAGTATTTTTAAAAGAATACATCAAGACCAGGAATGATTTATTTCAGGAATAAAAAGAGTTCAGTATTCAAAAATCTATTATTTATAACTCATCACAACAACTGATCAAGGAAACAAAAATCAATAAATACCCTCAAATGCAGTTTATAAAATTCAAGAACCACTTCTGAGAAAGACCTATAATGAACTAGAATAAAAATATATTTCCTCGGCATGAGAAAGAATAATTACCTCAAACTCTGTGGCAAAAGAATTTCCATTAAAGTCAGAAACAAGACATGGATGATTACTCTCTAATCTATTATTCAACATTGTTCTGAAAGTTCTAGTGGATGAAATGAAAAAGCTGTAATAATAAGCCAAGGGTACATGTTGGAATGATAAAGGCAAAAATATGCATTATTGGCAGATATGTGATGTTCTATATGCAAACCCCAAGAAAATTTATATCTATCTATCCATCTATCTCCCTTCTTAAGTAAGAGCTATAACCAAAAAGAAAACTGAATACTGAAAGATTCATTTAAAATAAAAAAGTGACAAAGTTTCCTGGGTTAATATCATAGGGACTATATGAAAATAACCCTTAAATACATGGAGAAATCATCTGTCATATCTGAAAAGATTTAATCAATTCATGCAAATAGTTCTGAAGAGCCTCCCATGTGCCCTATACAATTTTAAGTCTAGGATACTATTCTAGAATAGAGTATTCTAGAACCAAACATACAAATTTCCCCCACGGAACTTATCTTTTAATGTAAGATTATACATTTATAGATTCTCTACCTAATCAATCTATTCATATAATATAATCCCTGGCAAAATCCCAAAATGAATTTTTTAAGGTAGGTGGGGTGTAGAGGGCAGAGCTTGACAAAATAATTCTGAAGGTAGTTTAAAGAATAAACTTATAGCCAGGCGCCATGGTGCACGCCTGTAATCCCAGCACTTTGGGAGGCTGAGACAGGAGAATCATGAGTTCAAAGCCAGCCTCAGCAACCTCGAGGCGCTAAGCAACTCAGTGAGACCCTGTTTTTACATAAAACACAAAATAGGGTTGAGGATGTGGCTCAGTGGTCAAGTACCCCTGAGTTCAATCCCCGGTAACAAAAAAAAGAATAAACTTATACATTTGAGAAAAAAATGACAAGTGAATAATTAAGGGCATTTGTTCCATCAGGTGATAAACCATGGGAAGGTGTTTATAAGAATGCAAACAAAAAGAGAATACACAAAGGAAAATAACAATGGATTCAACTACCTGAAAATTAAAGAATTCTAAAGACAAAAAAATATCATGAATGAATTTAAAAGGCAAAGGAAAACTGGAAAAATTTGCAATATATTTGGTAGATTGTAGGGAAATATAATTAATTACAAAGATTCCAAATTCTATGAAAAAAATATGCTGATAGGAATATCAGCAAAGAATGCATAGGCAATTTACTACAAAAAGAAAATCACATCCAATATATATTAAAATGCATAATATATCTACTCACTAGTAATAAAATAAGTGCATATTAAAATACAAATTATTATTTATCACTGTCAAATCAGGATGATGAAATAAATGCTAAGATATATTACAGATCAGGGAGGAGAAATGAGCACTCTGTTGCATTGCCATTAGAAACATAAATTGATTTCATCTTTCTCCAGAATGGAGAAAGTATAATTCTGAAGGTATTTGCCTTTAAGCATAAAGGTCTTGAAACAAGCACATACTTTCATCCAGCAATTGCATATTTTGTAACTTATCTTAAGAAAACAGTCAAGGATACATTCTCAGATTTTTTCATCAGGATGTTTACTGTATTGTTGTTTATAATAGCAAAAATTTGAAAATAATCTAAAAGTCCAATAATAGAAAATTGATTAAATAGTGTACATCTGCCAAAAAAATTACATTGCAGAACCAAAATGTGTGCATGTGAATGTGAGTTACTGGTGCACTCTACCACTGAGCTACATCCTCAGCACTTTTAATTTTTTATTTTAAGACAGGGTCTTGCCAAGTTGCCCAGTCTGACCTCAAACTTGCATTCCTCCTGCCTCAGCCTCTGAGTAGGTGGGATTACAGGTGTGCACCACTGTGTCTGGCCAAAACCCTATTTTATTATGTGAAAAATTAAACTATGTTATTAAAATGATATATATATAATGTGATTATATTTTTGCTTGTATAATCTATATGTTAAGAGAAAAAGGTAAAAGGATATACACCAAAATATTGATAGTAGTCATTTTCAGGTTTCAAGAACACAGTACAATAATCTTTCTTGATTGTTTTCCTAACTCTCAACCATCATCCTATATTAATCATGTTGAGCCTTTTTGATGTTTTGTTTTTAAAGGTCGTGGTCAGAGCTTCAGAGCCCAGGAAGGTGGGTTCATGCTTAGCCCTGGCTCCTCGGTTCATCTATCAGGTTCAGCTGGCCTATCTAATGCAGCAAGGAGACAATGGCTTCGATGGCTGCCTCTCATCCCCTGAAGTTACCTCCACCACTCCCATTTCTGTCATCAGGGATAATTCCTCTGTGAGTCTTTAATTGAAGCAATATCAAAAACAGAGCCAGGCACCTCTCTGGCTTCTGCTGATCTCCCCCAGGCCTGCTAATGCAACCGAACACTGGTGCTGTCGCCTGGCAACCAAGTTGCTTCTTGCTGCTCCTTCCTCTCTTCCCTATCGCACCCCTCCTCCGCTGCTCCTGGCAGCTCCCCAGACACCCACGTACTCATGGAAGATGTTGGGAAGACTGCATGGGAGGTGCTGGCCATGAAGTCCGCAATCTGCCGCAGGGCCCAGATGTTGGAGGAATTGTTCCCCTTCTTCATCTGCTCCTGGATGAGGCCTTCCAGCTCCTCCCTGAAAGACTGAAGCAGACCCCAAGGTGCTAGTCCCTCCAGAGTCTTTCACATGTGAGACAGAGGGCCCTTAGACCCCAGGTGCTGAATGATGAGTTCTGTCAAGTACCCACTCCCGGCCCCTAAGTTAGCCAAGCAAGGATCATGCTTGGGATTCCTGGGTCCCAGGGGCAATTCCAATGGCCCTCAGAAGTTTCCCTGGATTGCTCTGTGGGGAGCACAAAGGAGATGCTGGGAATGAACCCTATGTTCTCTTTGCCCTGTCGGCAGTGATCCTGATTTCCAGTAGCCATACGTATGGCTCTTCTGGATCTCAGTTTCCTCGTGTACTTAATTAAAAAAAAATCGGAGGGGCTGAAGGATCTGATGACCTCTGAGGTCACTTCCACTTCTGATACACTACCCTAAGCCTAGCCTCTCAGATGATAAAGGCCATAAACTTGACATCTTGCCCACCAGGGGGCAGCAGGAAACACTGGAGGTTGACAGAATTCCTCCAGTCTTCATCTCCTGCTATGAGGCCCCCAAACCAGGTCTGGTGCCTTCTGACTCTGCCAGCCTTCCTCCTCCTACTCTGGGGATCTTCTTATGCCAACGCTTTTAGCACCTGCTATCTTCCTCCAGGCTCCCCACACAATGCCACTAAGACCTCAGGTTCATTCTGTCCATGCTCATCTGTGGGGTGTGACCATTCACTCTTCTCCCCCCACCAGGGTCACATACAGCCCATATAGGTGCCCTGGCTCCCTGAAACACAGCGGGGGCTGAGGAAGAGCTGAATGCACCCTTCCGAGCCCTGGAGGACCTGGAGATCTCAAGTACCTGGAGATTCCACTCCATCCCGAGCTTCCTAACACTCGGTGTCATGCGCTGTTCCTAAGGAGCCCCAAGCTCTACTCTCTCAGACTCTTCCTTGCCTTTCTCCACACTGCTCTTGCCTCCAGCTCAATGCCTCCACTACAGTCATCCATCAGACCAGCTGTCCTTCTCCATGCACCACATGCCTCAAGAATGGATTCCAAGGTGGTGCCAGGCAGGCACCACCTGACCTTAAGTCTGGAGAGACCTGGGGCGATCCCTACTTGGCTCCTTTGGTCCACTCCTGTACCATATCCCTGTGCCCTTTTGAGCCCCTCACTCTGCCCACCTCCTGGGGCTTCCAGGCCCTCTTCACCCCTGCCCCATGCATTCAAGCCTTATTAGCCCCACAGTAAATTCTAACTTTATTTTTTAGTGGTGCCTCCTGCTGGCCACCGGCTTATGTGGATTTGTCTGTTCATGGTTAAAGTTAGAGAGGGGTTAGAGAGGGGAAGGAAAACTGGAAACTGAGACTTAGAAGGGTCACAGGAAACCGGATGGGGTTCCTGTCTCCCACTTTCTGAACCAACTTTCTGTACTCACTCAGCTTTTGCCAAATACCAGTGATCAGGGAGAGAATCAAATACACACGTGACCCGATTCGTCTTGCTTAGCGGGCCTAAATTGCTACAACTCTGAGCACCAGAAGAGGAGTTACTGCTCTTTCGGGTCCCCTGGAGAATCAACCCACCCCTCCTCTTCCCGCCTCCTTTTCCATCTCCCTGACTGGCTGGGTCAGATGCCACTCACAGGACTCTGCAGGATCATGGTGACGCGCTTCTTCTGCTCCATCAGGTTGAAGTCTTGCCGCAGATCAGCGGCACGGTTGCGAAGGCGCATGTACTCAGGGTCTTCCTCAGAGAAGCGGTCAAAGTAATGCGACTCCTGCGGGGGCGGCGGGGAGGTGGCCTCAGGGACCGTTTCTTCACTCATTTTCCTGCTGGCGCTGTGATCTGCTGCTGGAACCCTGCAAAAAAGGGACAGGGTAAGCATCAGGTTAGTGTTTCCAATTGAGACACGTTGGGTTTGGTGGAATTCATAGTGGGATACAGCTAGTCTTGGCAGGGTGTTAAGTGTAGCTGCGCTTGGAGGACTCTGCCCTGTGTGCGAGTAGAAACATGGACCCAGCTTAACTGGTTACACTGGGGTTGAAGTAGATAGTTCCCAATGAAAACATGACCTGCACATCTTTTTGAGTATTTCTTTGATGCATACCCACACAGTAGAAGCTATTTACTGGGACTCAGTAATTTCTCTAAAATGTGAGCCTCTTATGAGGCTGGGGGTGTAGCTCAGTGGTAAGACATTTGCATAGTATGTGGGAGGCCCTGAGTTAGATCCAAAGCAACACACAAAATAAATAAATGTAAATCCTTTTTATATGCCTCCTCAAAAATTCTGGTGGGGAAATTCACAAAAGAAAACTAGGAAACACTTTGCTCCGTGTGCTCCCTCCTGGAAAGGAATCATTGGTGATCCTGTTTTAGTAAAATATGTCTTAATGCAGAATCAGATCCTCTTTCCAAGTTTAAAAGAGATATATAATTTTTATTAAAGGAAAATTTATTCTTTTCCAAACCCCACTAAGTATATATGGAGAAAAAAGAATAAATATTGTTTGAAGGGAGCCAGGCTGCGCCCAGAGTCCCACATATTGAGGCCTAATCCCTGCAGTGAGGAGTAGGGCAACCAATGTATTTTATCTACTCAAGCACAGTTTTTAAAATGCATGAATGAAGAACTAGGACATGGCTTTTATGCTATAATGGAGCCCTTCTGAGGAATAAGGTGCAGGTCCAGCCTTCACTTCCCAGCTATAGGACTTTGGCTAAGCAGGTCTCCCTTTGTGTGTCAGCTCTGCTGGCCTTTAAGTCTGGGTCAGGCTCCTTTAACACCCAGTGCTTTAGCCTTCTGCATGATGTCTGATGCCCTTCTCAGCAGAAGAAGGCATGCACCTTAACTGAACCATGGTTAGGTTTTGAACATATGTATGAGATACAAAGAACATTAACTGGGATTGAAGTCCTAGGTTCTCATCCATAACCTGACACTCCCTTGCTTCTCCTTCTTATGGAAATGGAGTGTTCTCTTTTTCCTTGGGAGAGCCCTCCTGGCCTCCCCAAATTCTGATCTGCACTTGACCTGGAGCCTTGCTTCAGCAGTCTTGTGTGACCCAGCCTTAACCTTCATTCCAGCCAGCAGCTCATTACAAAGGAAGCCTTGCTAATAGTTAGTAGAGCATTCTTGCCCCTGAGCTGCCTGTGGCCTCTTCTTCCATCTTCTGCCAGGACTCTTACCCTCATCTCTTACAGTGTCTCCAGGAGAGGTGGGTGGAGGATGATGCTATAAGTAAGCCCAGGGAGAACAAGTGCGAGCCCATCCCATCACCCTAGAATACCCAGATGTTTTAGTATTGTTGCTTGCATGCTTCCTTTAGGGAAAGGTGAGTAGCAAGTTCAAGGGAAAGCACATGGGCAGAGTCCCTCAAGGGTTGGATGATGACCTGAGCCCTTGCCTGGAGCTGTGGTTCTCAGCCTTGGTTGCACACTGGAACCACCAGGGGAACTTTAAAAACTACTGATGCCAGCGATTCTAATATAATTAGCCTTGAGTGTGACCTGGACATCAGGATTTTTAAAAGCTCCCTGGGTAATTCTAATGAGCAGCCAAGGGTGAAATATTATGTGCTATGTGTTAATGATTATAACATGTAATGTAACATTCACTCCAGATGCTGGTCATTTCTAGCAAGCTTGACAGAGATGCCATAAAGCCTCATGTTTCTAAACTTATGCCGTGGATCACTTCCCATAGCTGTCCAGGCTACTCAAACCACCACCTTGCCCTTGGACAGCAGGAGTGCTCCATATGTTATTATGACTTGCTTCTGCAGTGCTATCAAACTGACCTCTCAGCTCTTTCACTAATTAGTCAGCTCCTCACAAAAGCTCTTTGACCTCCCCAGGGCTGACCACCTTTACTAGTTGTGTCAATGAGATATTTGACAACAAGAGATGGGGATGAGGGACTATGGTGGTGGAGTCTGTTGGGTGTGGCAGCCAAAAAAAATATCTCTAAAGAAAGATTTTGAAACAGACATGGCAGGTTACTAGAACAACTGTGGGTTGTACTTAGTAACATTTAAACTCAGACCCTTTCCTCTCATCTAAATGAAGAAAGAACAACTGGGTCTGTCAGGGATGTTTCTGGAGGAATTAACTTTGGACCAGAAGTCAGAGGCCTGTAATCTTGCCCCAATTCTGTCACTCAGTAGCTGCACAGGCTTGGGCAAATCATCTCTCTCCCTCTTGGTCTCACTTTGTCCATCTCTAAATGTAGGAGTAAAGAGAATGACCCCTAGGGCTGCCTTCCAGCTCTGACCCTGTATGGTTTATCCGAGCTGGAGACACAAAGATCTGTGTAGAAAAGGCCTGTAATCCCAGCTTCTCCGGAGATTGAGGCAGGAGGATCGTAAGTTCAAAGCCAGTCTCAGCAACTTAGCAAGACCCCCATCTCAAAATAAAACATAAAAATGTCTGAGGATGTGGCTCAGTGGTTAAGTGCCCTTGGGTTCAATCCCTGGTACTAAAAGAAAAAAGAAAAAAAGAAGGAAAAGGAAAAGGCAGAAAGATAGAGGATCAGGGTTTTCTGGAACAAGGGACTTCCCTACTTCCTCCATGGCCTGTCACTCAAGCCAGATGCCAAAGTAGAACTGTCTGCAAAGAACACACATGAGCAACTGATAGTTCCTGGTGGCCTCAAGTCAATCCCATGTGCACAGGGCTACTTAAGAATACTTTACCTCAGGGAGGCCTCAGCAACTTAATGAGACCCTAAGCAACTTAGTGAGACCCTGTCTCAAAATAAAAAATAAATAGGGCTAGGGAATGTAACTCAATGGTAAAGTGCCCCTTGAGTTACTCCTCAGTACCTAAAAAAGAATACTTTGCCTCCATCATGCTCCCACTCAGCCTGGAGCTTGGGGGTAAGAAAGAGCTGCAAAGTCAAACACAGCAGGACCACATTGGAGCCATGTAGATGTGCAGTCACCACCAGATTGTCCTGGGCAGGCAACGCTGCAGACCAGAATTCCTCCACAGGCATCACCAGGCTTGACTCTACTACCTTTCTTCTTAGTGACTCATCATGGCAAATAATTCTCTTTGACACTTTCATAGCTCTGAATCTTGGATGTTATTAAAAAAAAAAAAAAAGTAACAAGAAACCCCCCAATGAGTGCCCTGGATGTGAGCATGAAGTCATGAGCTCCCTGTGTTCCCTAAGTCACCAGACCTGCCAGCTCCGGAACCACTTGAACCCAGAGCTTCTCCAGGACTGGAATGTTTTGAGCCAGTTCTGCCTGGTACTCAGTCTTTCTAGCTCAATCTTTCCACCTAAAGGAAAGGTGAATCCTCTCCCCTTTCCGGGAACAGCTCTATGAAGACTGAGACAATTCCCCATTCCCTGAAGCATGAGGAACTAAGAAGTGTGGGCTTAACAGAAAGGAGCCCATACCTCCATGTCCTGGCCACCTTTTCTTCTTGGAGCTCAGCCCCACAGGGCTATTCCAGAGGTGAGCCCATGGGGGTGGCACAGGATGTGGATGTCCTGACTCCATCGCCATGGCAACAGCCACCTGGACAGACCTTTTGGCTTTGTGAACCAGAGGCAACTGAGAGGACAAGACTGACGCCATTTTGTGACTCTGAGCCTTTGTCCTCAACCCAGCAGACCCCCCCCCCAGATCCTGAAAAATTGCAACACTTAATGGCACACTGCTCTGGTGCCAGTGAGTTGGTTTGCAATCTGGGCCAACCAATCAGGAAATTAAGCGTTGAGCCCACCATAGTCAAACCTATCAATCTAAAGGTCAACTTACCTCATACTGACCACACTCACCCTTACCCAATCCTGTAGCGACAAGACCACTGTCCCCCTGCGTGCGCTTTCCCTTACCCAATCACATAACGCCAAGGCATGTACTCCCCTGCTTATGATTGTAATCCATAAAAATCCCTGCTCCCCTAGACTCAGGGCCACACCTCCCTACCAGCTGCGTCGGTGAAGGTGTGCAGACTCTGCTCCAGCTTGCAATAAAAGACCCTGTTGTGATTGCATTGGAATCAGGCTCCTGGTGTTTTCTGGTGGTCTCATGAGTCTGGGCATTACACAACCTTTTGTGCTTCCTTTTCCTCTCCCACAATGCTGTAGAGGTGATCAAAATTGTGTGCATATTGCTTAGTGGTTAAAGAGTATAGACTCTGGAACAAGAACTCTCTGGGTTCAAATCTTAGCTGTTACACTTACTACCTGTGTGATCTCAGGCTAGTTAACCTAACTGTTATGTGCCTCGGTTTCCCAATATATAAAATGGGGATTGTAATAATAGCCCCAAAAGAGGGTTGTAAAGCTGAGCAGAGTTAATGTGTGTGAAATACTTAAACAGGACTTGGCCTGTAGCAAGTGTTATTAATTCTTTGCTCTTATTTGGTGTCATTTAGGGGCTAGAATCATCTTAGCTTTAAGAACTTGAGTAATAAGTGGCTTGTGATTCAGCTCTAAACAGGTGCACATTAAATAACTATAATTATGTGGTTTTAGCACAAAGAACCAATTCAGTCTTAAGCTATGCTAACAAAAAGGAAGAACAAACATCCAGGAAAAGACCAATGAGAATACCTAGTTTTCTGACCAGATAATGGGAACATGTCAACCTGGAGCTCACAAGGAAGAGGCCAAGCCAAAGCCGGGTGCTGAAGATAAGCAGGGGCCAGCATTTATTGGGCCAAGTGTTATGGAAGAAAGAAAAGTATCTGGTCTTTGTCCTCAGGTCCTAGCACAGAACTTCAAAATCACTGGAATTTTTTAAGTGTCCAAGAGATCGCAGAAATGTCTTTTGTTATTCATAATGAGCACCTTTCACCCAAACCTGAGTTTATGCTAATAAGGTGACTCACCCAGGGCCCTCAGACAGTTTCTAGGGAGGATCTGACTACTCTGGAAATACCAAGCAGAGGATTAGAGGGTTGGACCTTCCACTCCACCAAGCACATTCCCAGGAGGGATCAGGGTTGGGGAGGAGTTCCATCAAAGGGCAAATGAGTCAATCAACTCTGCCTCTGTAATGAAAGCCTCCGGTTAAAAAATAAAAATCTCTGGATTCTGAGCTTGGAGGAGCTTCCTCACTGATAAACACGTTGATGTTCTGGGAGAGTGCTGTGCCCAGATTCCACAAAGAGAGAGCACGGGAGCTCTGTGTGTCTCACCTCCACCCAGACCCTGTGTGTCTCTTCCATCTGCTGTTCCTGTCTGAGCTCTTTTATGATACAACTACGATTACAAGTACAGCACTTTAGATTCTCAGAGTCATTCTAATGAATTACTGAACCTGAAGAAGGGTTGTGGGAACCCCCAAACTTATGACCAAGCCAGTCAGAAGTGCAGGTGGCCTGGTGATCCCACTTGTGGTTGGTGTCTAAACTGGTGGCAATCTTGTTGGTGACCTCATCCATTAACTTGTGGTAGTTGATCTGTGGCCCTTTAATTCAGACATGTAATCCTTCAACTGAATTGAATTATACAAAAGCCAGTCGGTAATGAAACAGCACCAGGCAGCTCCTATTCATGATTTGTTCTTGTCCCCAGGACCACTCAATGAGGTAGATATTGTTGTCCCACTTTTTTGGATAAAGAAACTAAGTCACAGAAATCCTGGATTCACTTGGGACTATCTCCGGCCCTAGATCCTCATTCTCCAATCTTCTATATTGTCCCCAAATATCTATTGCGCCACCCTGTGGGAGAGAGAACTGGCTGATTTCCTTGAGTCTCAGGGGCCAAAATTAGGGGTTGCTACACACACGCAGGTATGACAGGGGGCTAAGGGAGAACTTTCTAACAGCAGGAGAAGCTCAATATTGGGAAGACGGGACAGCTCCCTTGTCAGATGCTCTCTCCTAGAATCCAAGTGCCCACCAGGTGCTGCAGAGGGGCTCCTGCCCAAGACCAGATGGGGTGAGGCTAGCAACTAGCAACCTCTAAGGACCTGCAGATTCTATAGTACTTTTGGGGTCAGTAAGATGGGGGAGTTCAGGGCAACAACCTGAGTGTCTGGAAGTTCATGCTTATTCTATGGATCCAACTCTAAAGTGGCATCACCTCTAAAAGCCACCGGCTACTTACCGGGAAGCTGGCCCGCCTATCCAAGATTCTCTCCTTTCAGTGCTGGGTCTTCACCCCTGCTGCACTCTCTGGGGTGCCAGCCACATCCACACAACCTCAGACATCCAGGTGGAAACTGGAAAACACAAGTATAGCAAACATCAGTGTTTCATCTTACCACCACGACACAACTCAATTTATTTTATGGAATGCTGAGAAACTCTTCAAAATGAACTTGAAATTAATTTTATTTTAAAAGCAAATTATTTCTATAAAAAGGAAATATTTGTATCTTTACAATTGGGATTAAATTATAAAGAGGGGAACTGGCAAAACCCTTTGCTGAATGCTGGCTGATAAGAGGCTGTTCTGCATGGTTAGGGAGCATAATGTGGCTCCTGCAGGAGCTCAGGGGTTGGCAAACACCCGGGATGGAAGGGATAAGACCCCTTCCTGAAACCCCCACGACACTTCACTAACAGATGGTGGTGGGAGTGATTTTTAGTAGTAGTCCAAGAAGCAGAAATAGCCTGAAAAATATTACACCCCAGGAAAGTGGGAGAGCCTGAGACCCATACAGGCCCTGAAATGGTGGATTCCAAACAACTTCAACCAGAATTCCAGAGGAAGAAAGGCACCCAGCTAATACCTAGGTAATAGGTCCTAAAGCACTCCTTAAAGAAATGTAAAGTTGTTAATATCTAACAATAATGGGAAAGAGATTGAATTCCTCAAAAGATTAATCATCACAATATATATTTTTAAAACTCACAAGTGCAGGACCTTGTATGCCCAACTACTTGGAAGGCTAAGGCAGGAGGATCACAAAGTTCAAATCCAGCCTGGGCAACTTAGCGAGACCCTGTCTCAAAATAAAAAGAGCTGGGGATGAGGCCCAGTGGTAGAGAGCCCTGGGTTCAATCCCCAGTACTACAGAAACAAAACAACCCACAAGTGATAGTTTTCCATTTTCACTTGAGAGCCCTATTAAGACCTCTGGGACTGTCTCACTCAAGGCTGGCAGTATTCCTCACTGCTCCCTTGGCCCCTGCCCATGGCTCTGACTCAGTTCAGCTCCATCCTTTAACCTGATGCTGTCCCAAATATAACCAGAGAGACTTGTCTCACCAATGAGAGACAAGGATAAACCCAGTAGTTATGACCTGTTGTGGGAGTCCAGGAGAGTAGCATGCCACTGAGGTACAGCCTGCTTCTCAACTCAGCCAGGAGTCCTAAGGCTCAGTGTTTCAGTGCCTGGAGGTCCTTCAAAGCAGTCCAGATGTTCACCTTCTACTTAGGGCACTGGTAGTTGCTTTCAAAAGTGAAGCTCATTGCTCAGCATGTCTAGTGCCAGCTGGTGTCCTCCTTCCAGTGGTTTTATTTCTATCTAGAACAGAATCACAGCCCCTTTATGCTACATCTTTCCAATGCCCACCAAGATGGGAGCGCTCTCTTCCAGGACAACTCAGCCTGGGGTTGCTGGCACACCCTCACTGTCCTCCCAAAGAACCAATCCTCAAGCATCAGCTTTCCCAGCAACCCCTGGCATGGAGGTCTGAGGCTGTCCTGTGGTCACAACTGGCTAAGATTTGAATTGTCAGAGTCTAAGCTATTTCCCATGTGCAATAATAGAATTAACCCTTTGTCCTCAGATGTGATGTGTGCCACTCATGTAAGAAGGCAGACATCTGTCCCCCAGATGAATGAAATAATTCTCATCCCAGTCTCTACTGATATTGAACTCTATGGGAGCCCCATTCTTTGGGTTATGCTGTTATCCCCATTAAAAGGAAGACAGCCCTGAGAGGTATCTAGGCAAATGCATCATCTGCAAACCATTATTCTGTGGCAACAAAATTGTCAAGTCTGACTGTAGAGTCAGGCTGAGGTAGGCCAGGACAGGCACCAGATCAGCAGGTTTGATGATGGAAAGGGAAGAGAAAGAGACATGAAACCTCCACATCTCCATCCTTTCAATGGTCTCTGGCCCATGATCTTTCTTTTTCCTGCTCAACATCCAATCAGTTGCCAGAATCACTAGTCTACTACAAATCTGGTCTATACCCACCCCTCCTCTGCTAAACCCCACCCTCTTCACCAGGGGCAATATTCTCATGACCCATCCATCCTCTTTCTCAAATCCTTGAACCTCCAGCCAAAACTTTGTCAAAGTCATGTTCTATTTTTAAATGACAGCTATTCTCTTTTCACCTTTTCTAAACATAAAATTTTAATTCTGAATTTCCTTTTCAAACCAAATGTATGGTCCATGTTAAAAATTCAAACTCATGGACCCCCAACCAGAGAGCTACACTTTTCTCTCTCTGCCTACCCCATCCCCAATCTCCTTAAGGATGGCCACCTGCAGGATGAGATACCAACTCTGACCCAGTACCTGTCTCCCCCCTCACTGCCTGTCATGCTCCAGGGGTGATTCAAAGGACCCTGGGGTACCAGGCAGATCCTCTGTCAGCACTGGTGTCTGCCAGGGACACCCCTTTGCCTGCCCACCCCCTTCAGCTAGGCTCTGGTGTCCTCACTCCTGGAGCCTGTCCCCACACCTGCCTCCCTCAGGCTGGGACATTACTGTTAACCTCTTTCATTCCATTTGCAAGTAAGTGGACAGCAACTATCTATTACCCTGAGCTCCTAGCACGCGAGGCCTGTGTCTTGAGCATTTTTCTGTCCTCCATGTTGTGTTATCACAGGGCCTGGTGCGAGGCTGGTGCTGAATAAATATTAGTTGAACTCAAACAAGGGCAAGTCATGGGACGTCGGGAAGTTAGGCCAGCTTAACAAAGCAGCAGTGGCCAGGCCCTGGGGTCCTCAAGACACGGAAGACCTGAGGTGAGCTTGCAGTAAGTACAGTGGCAGAAGGACAGACACTAAGCCACAAGTTGCAGGGTAAGTAGCAGGTGTTAACAGGCATGAATGGCAGGTGCCCTAGTGCCAAAATCACTTCCTTCTGAGCACAGTACTCTTGATATAGAGCCTGATGGCTGGGCCCCTCCAGCCACTGTGCTCTTCTGTTTTGAAGCAGCATCCCAGCAACTGCTTGCAACTAACAAGTCCACCTCAGTGCAATGCTGGATATGGAGACGGACAGGAAGGTAACCTCACACACCACACAGATGCACCGCTATCCTTCTGGCTTTCCAAAGTTCCGTCTCACTCTCTCCTCTGGCCCTCTTGCCCCTTCCCTCCAGCACCTGCCCCACTCAGGACCCTCCACTCTGCACAAGGGAGTCCTAGAGCTCCCTCTCAGAGTCACCAGTTTATATCCTCATACCTCTGACCCCTCCTTAGCAAGACCCTCCTTGGATCCACCTGACAGTAGGGAAGCTGGGGGTGGGGTATGAAACATGCTTCCTGTGACAGAGCATTTTCTTCCCTATCCTATGAAGGCCAAGTATGTGTACTCACTGAAGAATGAAATCACATTTCCATGGATTGCTCCTTGCAGCTGTAAAACAGAACAGGAGGTCTATGGGTGGAATAAGAGATGCCCACGTTGCCTGACATTTTGCTAAAATCTGCTTCAGCTCTGTGCATCCCAAGGAGTGATGGGTGACTGTCTCCGCACTTCGGTGGCTGTGGGTCTCCAGACCAGACCAGACAGTTGTATGGCTTGGCACCCCAAACCCAAAGAAGAAAGACGCCACGAGATGACATCCCCAGCTGCCCACCACTGTCACAGGCACAACCACCCTTGACACTGCCAGCCTCTGAAAGCTCAGGCCCTAGTGCCATAGACTAGGTCCTAGAAGGACAGCACAGCATTTCCAACAAGCTTAAGGCTCAGAGTCAGAACCCAAACTCACCGATCCATGAATAAGATCCCCAAAATGGAACAGGAGGACTTCATGGCTGTACTGCTGCTGTTTGGCAGAAAAAATGGAGGCAGTTGAACAAGAGACTGAACCACACCCTGCCTGGCGTGTTCAGATAAAGAAATAGCTCAGGCCTCTGTGGCGGGATCATGGGAGATGCTTATCATCATCTTTTCACTTTCTTTTGAATTTTCCAAAGTTTCACATTGGATATTAATTACTGTGATCACTTAGGACAAAAGTAATATTGGGGGAAGGGGGTACCAGGGATTTAACTCAGGGGTACTCGACCACTGGGCCACATCCCCAGCCCTATTTTGTATTTTATTTAGAGATAGGATCTCACTGAGTTGCTTAGCGTCTCACTTTTGCTGAGGCTGGCTTTGAACTTGCAATCCTCCTGCCTCAGCCTCCTGAGCCACTGGGATTAGAGGCATGCACCACCACACCCCGCAGGACAAAAGTAATGTAAAAGAAGAAAAGGTGGAAGGAGAGAGGCAGCAAAGTCTCTCTATGTCTACCTTCAGAAAGCCCATCAACTGGAAGAATCCTTTAACCCCCGACTGCCCCAGAAGTTCTTATTTGTGGCCATCCCTGATTCCTCACTTCCCAGTGAAGGCCAGTAAATTTTAAAAACCTCCCTCAAAGGACCTCATATCAAGTGGTGGGTAGATAGGTTTTTACATTCTTCTACTTCCTAGGAATGACTCTGTTGGAAGGAATGGATCCACTCCTTCTTACAACCTTCCCTCTCACACAGCACAGTTATTTGTGGAATAACTATTGGTGCCTGGGAGTAAGCAAGAACTGGAATTGAACAGGAGAGGGAAGACACCTGAAAGAAATGAGACATGGTCATTGCCTGCTGGAGACCCACAGCCATGTTTGTTATTTATGAATACAAATAAAACATAATAGATATATATGCACATGTATGCAGATATGCAGCCAACCATCAAGGTCAGCACAATACAGGGCACTGAAATGAATGTCAGGATTGATCTGAAATACAATGTTCAATGCTTGTTGGGTCAGGACACTGGCAACTATGGGTCCACATTTTTCAAAGCTAAGGTCCTGTGTTAGATCTTGCAGAAACACATTATTCAACCAACAGAAGCTCTCAACACCCAGTGCTGAGCCCTTCTCTCAGCCCTGTATTGAAGGACCAACTTTCCTGGTTTTCCAGGTGGGGAAATTGAGGCTCCAGGAAACAAGTGACTTGATCTGGGCCATAGCGATGGTAAGGGCCTGGGTTTGAACTCAACTAATCCCAGAGCCTCTTTTCTCCCCTCCTTTAGAGGAAGGTGAGCGGATGCCAGGACCTGTAGGAAGGTGGGAAATGAAAATCTGCAATGGCCACAGCCCAATACCTAGGCTTCATATTCCTGGCAGAAGCTCCAAGGATTGGCCAGCACTAGAAAGCATGATTCTGGTTCCTGCTTCTGGCACATGGGCTCAGAACTGAACTCTTTCCCAGCTCAGAAGAAAACAGCATAGAAGGCAAATGAGGAGGAAGCAGGCACCTCCCGCATTCATTCTGACAAGCCAGGCTGAGCTTTCAGGTAATGAGAGTGCCTCTGGCCCCTGGCAGGAAGACAGGTGGGCTGCAATGGTGACAGATGGACCACCCACACACCCTCCCACAACTGCTAGGTGACTGCAACATAGATAGAGCTCACCTCTGAGACTTGCCTGAGCTGGAATCAAAGACAATCCTCTCTGCAAATACCTGTCATGAGCCAGTTCCTAGGGATACAGGGGTATAATTCATGGTCCCTGCTCTCAAAGGGCCCATGATGGGGTGGGTGGCCATAGGGAGCTCATTACAATCCTTTTTTTTTTTTATTTTAATGTGATTGTTAAATTCTTTGTTCTTTTTAGATATACATGCCAGTAAAGTGTATATTGACATATTATACATACATGGAGTATAATTTATTCTAATTCAGACCCCATTCTGTGGTTGCACAAGATGTCATTACGATCCTTGATGGGGAAGAGCGCAGAGAATGCTTCAGGGAAGGCTCGGGAGCTGGCCAGGTGGTTCCCAACCTCGAAGCTCCTGCACAGGTCTTTAACCAGCTGGTCAGATGCCTCTGCCACTGATGACAAAACCACATGGACCTCACACCTTCATGAAGGGGAAAGAGGGGGCATCCAGGAAGCCCTGGTGATGCAGAGGCATTGCTGAATTAGCAGGTGGCTGGGCTCAGTCCTCCCAGTAGAAAGGTCAGCCAAACCTGGAGATTTTGCAGATAAAAGCTCATCAAAAAGGCAGCCTAATGGAGCTGACTCGCGCTGTGGTTCACTTTTCCACACCTCCGGCTGTCTGAGAATCCAGTCACAGTTACTTTTAAGCAGTCACTTGACAAGTTTTGCCTTCGGGCAAGACTGTACCTTAAACCAATGAAGCTGCATTTTCAAAAGTTTCAACTCCATCAAGTTCAAATGTAAAACGGTGATTCTTCTATTTGGCTCAATCTGATACCATTTGTTCTTCAATAGGAAAGTAAGTGTAATGTACTCCCATGTGGCAGGACTACCTTGTCCCCCATCTCCATTCTCAGCCAAGAGACCCTGAAGCAACTCTTGGATGATATATCCCGTGTTCTAGTAGAACAAACCATCAGAAAAAAGCTCACCAAAAGCTCTGGGTCACAGAGGTGGAAATAAGTGTTCTTTTAGAACATTAGGGTCCAAGTTGTTTGGTTGGTTTTACTTTACTAGGCTTGGGGTATTTGCATGGGAGCGGTCATTAATCAGGCACAAGAAAAAATTATAAGAACACCTAGCATCTGAGACTGGAGGGGAATCTGACACCATCCCTCTCTTCTCCAGACTGGGGAAAACTGAAAATTCACAACTGAAGTGAGATTTGGGACTTGGCAGTTGGGAGCAGAGGAGGAAGAGAATTCGTATATCCAGGAAGAGGAGAAGGTGTGAGCTGGAGGGAATACATTATAGTGGGAGGCCTGATGGCTTCTGTGGGGAACTGCTGGCCTCCAGAACATCCACATGGAAACATTCCAGAAGCCTGAGCAGTGAGGCGCAAACAGTCATGTCAGAAATAAGATGGGGGCTTGAGCTGAGGCTCAGTGGTAGAGCCTAGCATGCGTGAGGCACTGGGTTCGATCCTCTGCACCACATATAAATAATAAATGAATAAAATAAAGATCCATCAACTAAAATATTTAAAAAAAGAAATAAGATGGTAAAAATAGGATGTAGGTTGTTGACTTTACTCCTTTGTCATGGTTCTATAGGGCTCAGATTTTCATCATGGAGACATTCAGGAAAGAGCTACTCCAACTTCTGTATATTTTTGAATGTGTATTTGCACATCCATGTGTCAGAGACAATGCCATGGGCTCCTCAAACCCACTTCCTCTTCAACTTAGATACCCACACTTCCTAGCCCCTTTCTCTTTGGATGGGCCATATGGAATGTACACCCATGCCAAGGACACAAGAAGTGATAGGCATCAGCTGTAACCTAGGCTGCTATAGCATGGAACTGGAATGTTCCCCAAAGGTCCATGTGTTAAAGGCTCAGTCCTGTTTGGTGCTATTGGAAGGTGGCAGAGCCTTTAAGAGGTGGGGCTAGTTGGACATTGAGGGTGTGCCCTTGAAGGGGATTATGGAATGCTGATCTCTTCTCTTTTGCACTCTGCCATGCACTCCTGCATGATGTACTGTGCCACCACAGGCCCAAAGTAATGGGACCAATTGCTCCTGGACTGAGACTTCCAAAACTGTGAGTCAAAATAAACCTTTTTTATTTTTTAGTTGATTTATCTCAGACATCTATTGCAGTAACAGAAAGTTGACTAGCACAGCAATTCAGAGAGGAGGTGCCTTCTCCATATACTTTCTCAGTTCCTGCCTCCAGCTGGATGCAGAGGATCCAGTAGGCTCCCCCAACCCTGGAGGATGATGCAGTCACTCAATGGAAGGTAGCCCACTGAGCCTCTGACTGGCATTTTTGAGGTTGTTGTTACAGCAGGTAACTAACCTGGAGAACATACTCACATTTTTACTCTAGCTCAAGATGGTCTTCTGTTAACTCTGATTATTGTTTCCATTCCACTTATTATAGTGACTCCTTCAGGATCACCAGTTATCTATGTATTGACTCTGTCCTCTAAATTTATCATTTTTCTTCTCACTAGTATTATGGACATTTTCCTTGCCTTCTGATAGTTTGCCCCACTTCAATAATTTTAATTCAGCAAAAATAATGTGGATTTTAATTCTTACATTTAACATTTTATCTTTTTTAGTATTTTACCTCAGACCTTTTTGTCTTAGTCTATTCCCTCTTTCTGACACATGTATTTTTTTAACTATATGAAATATGCCAAATAATTTTCTGACATTTTTCTTATGTTTGCAGATTATCAAGGGTGATTTTTTTTTTTTTTTTTTTTTTAGTTTTTCAGAACTGGGGCTGGTTGGAGGTGGCTTTTCTTAAGACATTTCTAATTATTTTTCTTTTATTTAATTCTCAGAAAAAGGGAAATCAAGACCCCTCAGATATGACTTTCAGGGAAAATAGCTTCTAAGGCAGGCATAGTGGCACACACCTACCATCCTGCCTACTTGGAAGGCTGAGGCAGGAGAATCAAAAAGTTTGAGGCTATCCTGGGCAACTTAGCAAGACCTATCTCAGAATTTAAAAAATTTAAAAAGGACGGGGATGTATCTCAGTGGTAAAGCACCCTGGGTTCAATCCCCCATACAGAGAAAAAAAAGTTTCTAGCAAAAGATGATCAGGAATCCACACACTTTCTGGGAATAAAGTGTAATGCACACATAATTAGTGGTGACTTTTTATTCCTCCAGATAATTTCTGCGCCTATACAGCCATAGCAATCACCTCATTGATCAGTCCACCTAACATCAGAGACACGAAAGGACTATTATCAAGGAAGCTAGTCAACTCTCACATCCAAATTAGAAAATGGGGGTACTCTTTCTAAAGGAAACAATACAGTTCAATCAAACTCACTTTGAGGTGATACGAGTTATTAACATCAGATTCAAGGAAATAAGTGAATCTACAAATCTTAAAATATGACTTTCCAATTCACAACTTCTTGAGATGCTGTAAAACTATTAATAATACATAGGTGGAGGGTATGGAAGATCAATGTCATCATAATGATTAGGGTTATCTGATCCTGACTCAAGTCAGCCTCATGATGCAGGAGGTGAGCGAGTCACACAGGCGAGCAAAAGGAAGACCTTTGAGGCTGGTCTCAAAAGTTGGGGAAAAGGCATCAAATCAGGTATGGATTTGATAGTGAGGGGCAAAAATAAGCATTGGTACCAACACGTTTCTTCAAATCTAAGATATCATCAACTGATATACCATTATTTATTACTAAGAAAGAAAAAACTGCCAATTATAAGTCATCATTGATGGAAGGACACATCCCAATGTCAGAGATACTGAAATGTGAGGGAAATGTGTCTTGGAATTCATGAAGTATGAGAACTCAGATGAGAAGTTAGGGCCATCAACTTCACGTGGTGAGCAGCATGCCATCCACTGGGTCAGGGAGCCAAGGAGGAACAGGCAATGGGACTTTAGGAGAACCCTTCAGTGCCCTCATCAGAAGACAACGTTTGTTGGCTGTCCATCTCTACTTCTGCCCAGCACTGTGTCCTGAGATTCAGGACAATGGGAAGACAGATGTAAGCAGCTTTCAAACAGGTTTTCTCTCAATGTACATCCACATTCTGATAAGGAGTCCTCTTCCTCCTCTGTGAACAGGAGCATGCCATAAGGCAAGACTAGACTGGCATGAGAAGGCCAAGCTGAAAAGATGCAATGAGATCAAAATGGAGATGCATCCACTACCTGGATTTGATTTACTGAGCCAATAGAAAACAGGATGGCTAGAATATTCTCTAGAGAGACTAGCACATAACAGATGCTCAACAAATGGTATTTCCCATCCCCTATATAGTCTCTCCCTAAACCCTCCCAGATCTGCCATTCAGCTCTGCCCTATATAGTCCCAAAGTTGGGAATAGAGACAGCAAAGAAAATTAAAAACTGTGGAGGGTGGTAATAGTTTCAGACTCCTGTTGAGAGAATCCAAGCATTAAATGCCAAGGATTGAATCCCAGCTTTGCATCTCTTTAGTTATGACCTTGGATAAATTACTTTTTCTAAACCCTGATTTCTTCATTTGTGCCACGTGGAGAAGAACAGTCTTTCCTGAGGATTATGTGAGATAATATATGAAAACACAGGTTTTGTACAGGGACTGAAATATAGTAAGGACTCCACAGATGTTGGATGCTACCATTAAATCATTCCTCAATGTTATGGTTTGGGTATGAGGTGTCCCCCAAAAGCTCATGTGTGAGACATTGCAAGAAAGTCCAGAGGAGAAATGGATTGTGAGAGTCTTAACCCAATCAGTGAATTAATCCCTGATGAGATCAACTGAGTGATAACTAGAGGCAGGTGGGGTGTGGCTGGAGGAAGTAGTTAATTGGGGGTGTGGCTATGGGGTATATATTTTGTATGGAGAACTAGAGTCTCTCTGCTTCTGTATCACCGTGATGTGAACTGCTTCTCTCTGTTATACTTTCCCGCCATGATGTTCAGCCTCACCTTGAGCCCTGAGGAATGGAGCGATCCTTCTGTGGACTAAGACCTCTGAAACCATGAGCCCTCGAATGAACTCTTCCTCTTCTACAATTGTTCTTCTCAGATCCTTTAATCACAGCAGCAAAAAGCCTGACTAAAACACTCACCTGTTTTATTGACATGGTAATTAAAAAAAAAAAAATCACTGACTGAATTCTGAATTCCATCCTGCCAGTAAGCATGCATTTGGGCTGCCTGTCCCATTAAAGGTTCTCAAGGGAATGTCAATGAATCTGTGAGACTGAGCATTATAAAATCAGGCAGGTCATGTCTGCTGCTGAATTTCTATACTAAATACACTGATAAGATTTTTGATGGATTAGCGTTCTAAATGATTCTCTCCACTTTTCCTTCTGTGCATTCACTATTGTTTGAAAGACCCATTCTCGTGTTAAAATTTAATTATCATTGTAACACTGTAGAGGGAGAACCTTTTAGAGGTGATTAGACATGAGGGCATTGCGTGGATTGTCCAGGGAGGTGGCTCTAGACAAAAGGATGCGTTTGGCTGGTTCTTGCGGGTGCTTCCTTGATGTGCGGGGCCCTCTACCATGCTATCATGCAACAGTGAGGCCCTCACCAGATGCCAGCAGCATGCTCTTGGACCTCCCAGCCTCGGCCTGAAGCTAAATCAACCTCTATTCTTTATGAATTACCTGGTCTCCAGTGTTCTTTATAGAAGCAGAAAATGGACAAAGACAGCAGGTGATCTAAAGCCTTCCGTGCTGACTACAATGCTCCCGGCATCACTGGTAAGAATACCTAGATTGGGCAGCATGGTGTTCCAGCTCACCCTGACCCCCCTTGGCCTGGCCACTTATCATAGGTATGAAAGGCTGTGCCCAGCCATCTCCCGACACACTTGCGCCTTAGGAAGGGCCTCTGGCTCTTCTTGGAAGTTAAGCTTGGAATTTAAGAGTCAGGGTGAGATTTTTAGTCTGAGGAAAAATAAAAGCAGCAGAGGACTACAAACCCAGGCTGAGATACTTTAAGGGTATAGAGGGGGCCAATGCAAGGAGGATCCCACCTCTTAGCACTCAAAAAACGGGGAGGTGCATTTCAAGGAAATTCCAGAGGCTTCACATACTGATTAGTAAACAAATGGAAGGTGTTAAGCCAAGGCATCTACAGACCAAGAGCACACATTACTCACCTAACCACCTTCTTTGATGATGAACACCCACGTGGCATTCGTCCATTAAATGCAATTGTGGGGAAATAAGAATCTGTGTGATTTTTAATGAAAGAGCTTTTGGGGTGGAATAATTATATATACTTTCAAGTGCCTGTTATGTTCAGGCACCGTGTTAGGCGCTGTCCTTTCATAAGCCTGCTATTCCAGAACCTACTTTGTGGGTGAGGGACGACTGTGTGACCTTGGGCCAGTCCTTCTACCATGTGCCTCATTTCTATATGGCAGCCCTTGCAAAACCTCTCATGAGAAATGTCGCACCTGTGTTTCTGAGTGGCCTCTTCACAAGGGATTCAGAACTTAGCTTGACTGCCACTTCCCACTGAAGCTGTGCCCCTGTTTAGTCATATATTTCTCTGTTCCTCATCTCCACTGTGACACCCACACACTACATATGTAGGCTTAATCCAGGTTGTGTGGTTCCCTGGGCTGCTCACCCAGGCACATTGGAAGGTGGCCTGGGGTCATCGCCCTTTGGCCCCACTGTTGGGCTATCTTAGCTTTCAGATTTCCTTGACCTTGACCCTCTCCCAGGGTTGTGGGGCTCAGAAGAAGAGCCAAGCATCCACCCTGAGTGAGGTAGTGGAGAAAGTCCCCTGCCAGCGCCTATCCAAGCATGTGCTCCTTTGACACAGATGCAAGACACCACGCTAGGTGCTAGCCACTCACCAGTGGGCAACATATGCTCAGCATCTTCCAGGTGCAAAGAGCAGGGGAGCCACCCAACCTCTGGGAAGTGTTGAGTATGGGCAGTAAAGCTGATCACAGGATCTTGGCCTTATTCATGCCCAAGCCTCCCTAGGAAGTGGGGCAAAGGCCTCTGATGTCATTTCTCACCTCTGTCTCCTCTCCTCCCTGCCTAGAAGATAACTTTTTGAACCTTTCAAATTTCAGAAGTATGATTACCTAATGGTGAAGAATGAAGTCTTGGTGCAGACTGCCCAGTTTGTAGCCCAGGTTCACCTCTACGAGCTGGAGATGCAACGCAAGTCACTGAACCACCCTGTGCCTCAGTTTCCTTGTCTCTAAAGTAGGGATGGTAATTCTGGTGGCCACCGCCAGGGGCTGCTGCTATCTAATGGGTTCGTCCATGTTGAACATTTAGGATGATGCCTGTCACAGAAGCAGCACTCAACAATGCTGGCCTTGTTTGGCAGTCTTCTGCAAGTGTGGGGGAATCCGAAAACGGCTGCAATAGCTGAGGAGGGTGAGCACTGTCTGGGAATAATCCAAGGGGCTCCGTGATGGGCTAAATTGTGACACCCACCCCATACACATACACACACACACACACACACACACACACACACACACACACGTGTCTACGTCCTTACTCCCAGATTCAGTGAGTATGGCCTTACTTAGGAAATGGACCTTTACAGACGTAATTAATCTCAGGCAAAAACCAACCAGATTATCTATTTGAGCCCAAAATCTCATCACATGTGTCCCTGTAAGACAGATACAGAGGGGATGGCTACATGGGGAGGCAGAGCCTGGAGCAATGAGGCCACAAGCCAAGGAACCCTGGAGTCACCAGAAGCTGGGAGAGGCAGGGAGGGTCCTCCCCCAGAGGGAGCACAGCCCTGCCCATACCATGATTCCAGGCATCTAGCTGCCAGAACAGTCATGGTGCTTCTCCAACCATATGGGCACACAGGTCCCCTGAGGATCTTGCTAACTACAGATTCTGATTCCCCAAGTCTGGGTGAGGCCTGAGGATCTGCATTCCTCAAAGGCTCTCAGAAGCTGGTGTGCTGGTCCACATCACACTTTGAGTGTGGAGGGTTTAAGGACATGCTGTCAGCAGCAGCATCATGAGGAGGAAGGAAACCATGGCAACAATGGGGTTGAGGTTGTAGAGCCAACCAGCCATAATGCCGGACCCCTGTGACGGTGGGTAGAAGCTCAGCTTTTAGCTGTAGGATAAAGAGTGGATGCAAGTCATTGACCTTTGCGGGCACTTGTCCCTGGGCTCAATCGATGCTTCTGAATTGAACAGCAGCTCATCCAGGCAGTGCTAATGGGTTCTGACTGCTCCAGTTCATCACCTCTAACAGGGTCGACCAAGAATGGTCCCCTGTCCCTTTTGACAGGGAGAAAAAAAAAACAAAAAGATGTCCTCGTCCCTGGCTTACAGAGGCCAGGACAATACCAAGGAAAACAAAGTGTGTTGGAAGAATCTTAATTTCAATGAACTTGATAGAAACTATGAATTATTATCTTTGAATTAAAAGTTTTTATGGGGTAAAGAAAACACTTGATTTAAAAAGGAGACAAGCATTTGCCTCTAACATAGCCTGAGCTCTTACATGACTAGGTATTGAGAAGTTCAGTTTGATGGAAAAGAGAGGAGAGGCCTCTGGCAATCGTACCCCAGCGTGGGAGTGTGTAGCTTTACACACCAACAGAGCCTATGTTTAAAAAAAAAAAAATCTGGTCCCCTGTAGCAGTGCAGGAGTAGGTAGAAGTGGCAGGTGTCCCTTCACCTGAATCCTCACTGTGTTTCCCACTGATGTCTTTCTGTAACAGCCCCACCCTCACCAATCCAGGCCACACATGATTATATTCAAATACTTCAAAAAAATCATTCATGACTTCTTGTTGTTCATACCACAATGGTCCCGAGGCTTTATATCATGCACTGACCCCAGGCGATTAGTAGCAGCTCCCTTCAAGAGACTGAGGCCTTCTCTGTGTTCGATTAGGAAAAATGTTGAGATTGATTTCCAGAGCTTGCCCTGGAATCAGGACAGAGCAAGTGGCACTAACTATGCCATTTCTTTCTGGACAAGAGGATAGTCATCTTGACTCTCAGTCTCCTCCTATTTCCATTAAGGTGCATCTTGTTACTGAACCCAAGTTCAGAGGCTCATCCCATGGAAAAAATCCAACATCCAAAAGAGGAGCCTCGGGAGAAAGATGGGCTTTATTCAGTGGCCAAAGAATGAAGGAGAGCGAGCTTTGCTCACAAATCAGCTTCTCAAGTCCAGGGAGTTAAGGGAATATAGATATACGACAGGAACAATGAGCTAAAAAATGAGAGGAAAATTTATGTCTTTTCTGGAAATGGGTAGAGATCTTCCAGGAACTCAGATCTCACCTTCTGGCGCTCTTTTCATGGTCTGGCACTTCTGGTCATGGACAAGTTAACCCTTATAATAGTTTTGGATAAACGCTGTATCTCAAATGATCAACATGTCTATGGGCAGTGCTGAGTAGAATCTGACCCACAGTTAGGGCAACAACAGAGACAGACACAATATGAAGATAGATGCCAAGCATTTTCATCTTGTTCCAGTGATCACTTGGACATCTGTAGGCCCAAGGGAAAAGTGTTTTTGGCAAAAGTGGCCTTCAAGTTCCCAAAGAGTACCCTAGGCAAACATTATCTTCACAATTCATAAGTCAGAGGTGGGATCTATATAGCAAAGCCCGTGGAGGACTAAGAATGTATCACCCAGTCCTGTGACCTCCAAAATTAGTAATTTTTAAGTCAATTAAAAGTAAGTGAAATCTCCAGGCATGGTGGCCTGGAGTCTCCCAGAGACTCAGGACAGGCTGAGGCAGAGGATCACAAGTTCAAGGCCGGCCTGGGCAACTTAGCAAGACCCTATCTTGAAACAAAAATAAAATAAAATAAAATAATAAGATAGACAGACAGAGCTGGGGATGTGGCTCAGTGGTGGAGCACTCCTGGGTTCAATCCCTAGTACTGGGGGGAGTGGGATGCAAGTGAAGCCAGAGAATTTACAATGGTTCTTTCCTCCATAACCACCTCCCACTCTTCTCCTGGGAACACTCACTCCAGACAAAGGGGGGACCACGTTCTCCAGCCACACCGGCACCAGCATCCCCAGCATGTGTCAACGCTACCTCTTTGGCTTGGCTGAGACCTGACCTTCCTTCTTTCCCTGGTCAAGGTCTTTCCAATCTCCAATGCCTAATTCTCTCTCCCTCTCCTCAGGCTGCGACCTCTCATTCGTCACCAAACTCCCTTCTTTTCATGCTATTACTCATCTCTGTGAGTCAGAACAAAGATGATTAATGTATGAGTTTTCCCAGATTTTCCACTCCCTTGAGACTCTTCTCCTCTGCTGTGATTTGAAGGTCCTCTCCAAAACTCACACTGAAGCTGGGCACAGTGGCACACGACTATATCCCAGCTACTCAGGAGGTTAAGGTAGGATATCACAAGTTGAAGGCCAGTCCAGACAACTTATCAAGACCCTGTCTTAAAATTAAATTAGGAGGAAAAAAACTCATGTTGAAATTTCACAGATATTGTAACAGTATCAAATGTGGGGTCTTTAAAAAGCAATTAGGTCACTGAGAACTCTGGTCTCAGGAACTAATCCTTTCCTACAAAAGGATGTTTTCAGCCACATGTGGTGGTGGTGGTACCTGTAGTTCCAGCTACTTGGGAGGCTGAGGCAGAAGGATCACGTGAGCCCAGGAGTTTGGGGTCAGCCTGAACAACACAGTGAGACTCCATTTGTTAGAAAGAAAGAGAAAGAGGACAAAAGGGAAAGAACAAAAGTGAAAAAGAGAGAAAAGGAAGGAAAAGAGGAAGAGTTCCATCTGATTTTGTTTTAAGTGCTGAGGATTGTACCCAAGGCCTTGTGCACAAGCATATATCTACCACTGAACCACACACTAGCCACATACCCAGGGAAATGGGGAAAAAACAAGAATCTTCAAGGAAATGTGTGTGTTTTCAAGGTCCTCGTGTTGAAAGAGCAGAAGCTTTGTGAGGTTTGTGGACACTAGGTGGCAAAGAAAAGTGAATTAATAAGAAATAATGCTATAGAGCCAGTGGCGCACACCTGTAATCCCAGCAGCCTGGGAGGCTGAGGCAGGAGGATTCCAAGTTCAAAGCCAGCTTCAGCAACTTAGCAAGGCCCTAAGCAACTCAGTGAGACCCTGCCTCTAAATATAATATTAAAAGGGCTAGGGATATGGCTCAGTGGTTGAGTGCCCCTGGGTTCAAGCCCCAGTACCAAAATAAATAAATAAATGATGCTATAGTCTATTATTTCCCCATTTCACATTCAAGAAAAGCAAAGACCTCAAGTTATTACTAAGAGCCTCTGTTGGTCACTTAAGTCCATCTGTGTTAGTCAGCTTTGCGTCACTGTGAGCAAAACACCTGACAACAATAACTTAGAGGAGGAAAAGTTTATTTTGAGCTCATAGTTTCAGAGGTTTCCATCCTTGGTTGACTGACTCCATTGCTCTGGGCTTGAGGTAAAGCAGAACATCATGGTTGAAGGGTGTGCACAGGAAAGCTTCTCAGCTTATGGCAAGTGGGAAGCAGAGAGCGGGCGAGCAAGGGGCCAGAGACAAACAGAGACCAAAACCTGTCCCCAGTGACCTACTTCCTCCAGCCACACCCTCTCCACCTACAGATGCTACACAATAGTCCACTGAAATTATTAATCAATCAAATGGATTAATCCACTGATGAGGTTACAGCTCTCGGTGCCACCTTTTCTTCTGAATGTTGCTGCATTGTCTAACACACGAGCTTTCGGAAAGATATTCGATATCCAAACCATAGTGCCATCAAGGCCACAGCACTGCTCTTGGTCTGGACCTCAAGGGATGTGGTCTTATGTATAAGCATTATGTTAACCCTTCACACATTCTCTTCCTGACATGACTTTAAGGGCCATTTCCTATATCAATCTGCCAGGGTCTAGGTGGGTTCCAGAGTGACAGAATTGGGAAGGCCCTTAAAATATATTCAACCCCCAAACCCGGAGAAGAGGAATTAATTACTGCTTCAAATTAACCCTGGGCTGAAACACCTGCCTGAAACACCTGAGGGGTTGGCCAGAGGCTGAATGCTCATCCCACTTGCCCTCTTTTGGGAGGAGGTATATCAAATATCAAATCCAGTTCGACAGGCATTATTGAAGACACTCTATGAAAAAGGTACTTTGTATGAAAATATGTGAAATAATCTAGAAAAAACTGCTATGCTGGGGCTGAGGTTGTGGCTCAGTGGTACAGCGCCTGCCTTACATGTATGAGGCACTGAGTTCAATCCTCAGCACTACATAAAAATAAAGGCATTGCGTCTATCTACAACTAAAAATAGTTTTTTAAAAAAATGCTATGCACACTGCCCTGTTGTGAGTTATTTTATGATGAGAAGTACTCTTTTGCTGACAAAAACCATCCCCAGTCATGGGTGAAGCCTTCTGACCTCTGGCCTTTGGGAGCCTCAGTTGTCTCTCTTCACCCACAGGCATTCTGTTTCTCCCATCTCCTCCCCTCTTCCCTCACACACAGACACCCCCACACCCGAAGGCAAGTCCTGTGCAGAGAAAGGCAGGTGCAACATGGGAATGTTTATTTCTGATAGTGGGCGTAGGGGAGCCTCATTAAAGACTACAGCACGGGGGTCTGTTGGCATGGTTTTCCCATTAGCAAATCCTCAAAGATATGTTGAGCATCTAACTCACTGAATATCAGTTGCAGGACTTCGGCGGCAACCTAGTCTGGACCCATACTGGCCTAACTACTCCTCAGCCTTCCCTGTTGCCCCTTTAAGTGGGCAGGGGGAGTAGTGTCCTGCTGGGACAAATCTCTGGGCTATCTCACCACACCCTGTTTATTGGTGTTTTCAACTCCTCCATTACCTGTGCAAATGTCCTACATTAAATTCCCTCTGCTGAGATACTTGAAGTTCCCATTTCCCCTGGGAGATCTCGACTGATACACTGGGGATGTATCAGGGTTGGGGATCCAACCCTCCCCTTCCTGCTTCATTAAACCTATGAAAAAACCAAGGTCAAATGGGATGCCATTTGTCCAAAAAAAGACAGACTGATATTTAGTTGTCGCTGGCTAGACGAGGTTTCTTGGTTTCTATCCTCCGCACTTCTGCAAAATATGGCAGGAAATGCTTCCTCTTTATTTTTAGTCCAGAAGAGTCAAGAGTCATTGGAGTCAATCATTTTGAGATGTGTCACTTTGAAGAACAACCACAGCCACCATTCTCGTCCTTTCACTCCCTAAACAGGCCCTTTGGATGCTAAGAGCAATTAGAGCATTCCCAGGGATGACCATAACCAGGCCACACTCTGCATCCAGGCCCCCATTTCAATGTCTAAGGAAAGAAAAGTGATATGAAATCACCATTTCCAGAAGCATTTTAAAATGTCTCTAAATATATGCAGAAAAATTCAAGTCTTCAGATTTTTGGACCAGATGGTCTTGCAACTTTGCAAAGTAGATTTGATTTCATAGTTATTTAAATATGCCATATATTTTAAATACACAGTGCTTCTGCTAATTAACACTTCATAATTTCTCAAGAGTCCCATAGGCAATTGTTACCATTTGTAAGCGGTGAAAGATAGTGGCAAGAAAATGAATTCTATTTCTTTCCCAAATAGCCGCTCTGGGATAATATATGTGAAATATCGCAACCCTCCCCCTCTGGGAGTGGAGTGGGGAAAGATGTCAAGTGTGGCTCCCTGGGGTTGGTGCAGAGACATGTGAGAAGACCCTCACGTGGAGACCTTAAACGCTGATGCTCTTCAAAGGCAGACAACCCCACCATGGGCCTGTGGATCAAGATCAGTTCCAAGGATGCATATAAAAGTGAAAGTTACCTAGTGAGAAGACATGGACACACATGCACACGCACACACACACGGCACGCAGAGGGCAAAACGGTCACAGTCTGTGTGAACTTGCGAGGCCAGGCAAGGGGGCCACAGGTTGTGGAGTGTGAGCAGGGTCCCTCTGTCCCATTCCTCTTTGCCTCAGGTTAGAGCATTTGGAGATTTATTTGGTTAAGGTATCTTCTCTTTTTCCAAAGCCAGCACTCCCGGGATTGTTGATCAGATATTTGTTAATCCTTCCCACATCAATGTGATCTAATAAGACGGTGTTCCTTCTGGTGGGGCTGACAGGCAGGGGAACCCAAAAGGAACACAGAACAGTGAGGGAGACACACCAGGAGCATGAAGGCTGCCTTACTTTATTGTAACAAGGGGGCCTCAGCCCCTGGGCAGTTGGGGACCAGGGTCCTTAAGAAGTTGATGGACACCAAAAATGGAAGGAAAAGAAAAATCTACTACCCTAGGGTCGGCTTAGAATGATCTGCCTGGACAGGTGGCCACCACCCATACCTATTACCACCGTGGGACTGCTGCTTCTTTGCCAGGGAAGGAAATATAAGCAATAAGGCTGATGCTAAGTCAGGGGGCAAAAGTAACTGCAAAGACCATGTGTAACTGGGAAAGTTTTATTGCACAGAAGCTTCTTTGTTGAAATCCTAAAAATAGCAAAGAACTCAAATAGGCTATCACCATCACCAGACTGGAGGTTCTAGGAGGGCAGACTTGTCTGACATTGTCCTCACCATATCTCAGTAAGAATAGGATGGTACAGACCAAGGTCCAACGAGACAACATCTCTAGGCCCTTGTAATCACACTGTCGCTCCTCGGGGCCCACTGACCATTTGTGACTGCATGATCTTTTTGCTGGCGTGATGGATGAGCCTCTGAGGAAGAGACCCAGCCCTCTGCAGACCTTGCAGAGAGGCACTCTTTAGCGCTGCTGGCTTTTTGCTGTTCCACAGGGTCATGCCTTCAATCACGCAGCATCCACACAATGGCCAGCCCACCTGCATCGTATTATACAGCGTGGGCCCTCTTCCCTGTGCACCAGCTGACCTTAAGTTTCCCTTAAACAGACCTTTCTGTCATTCAACAGGTGGCAGGCTTTAGACTGGAAGACACTAAAGGGAAATTCTAGAGGAGGTTTTTCACCCTTCATTTTTGAATTACCACAGGCAAAATGAAACTACTAATATTGTGTTGGACCCAATACCTTAAGGTGATGTTTATAGTCCTATTTTGAAACTCCTCTGCCCATGGGGTACTGAGCATGAAGTGGCACACAGCAGCAGTGAGAAGCAGCCATGATTCCATATAAAGGTGGGAGAAAGTCAGTGATTTGTAACCAAACCATAAAGAAGCACAAAAATACAAAGTATGAAGCCTTAGATCTTTACAGTTCACAAAACTGTTTGTCAATCAATCAAACAGCTCTGGATTTAACTGGTGACACTCCTTCCTAAAGGCCATCTACACAGATCCAGATCCACACACCTGCTCAACACTAGGCTGACTGCAGAAGTCATCAATTAATTTCTGTCCAACTAAGAAACATTTGAATGCAGTGAGTGTCTGGCCCAGTGAAAATCACATATGTATAAAACAGAAAGCTTTCTCCAATCCCACAAACCACACAGCACACAAAGAAGCCAGACCACAAAGTTGGCATTCTGGGGACTGTGTCATGGGGGATAAAAAGCACCAGGCCATTGTCTGGTCTGGATCTCCCCAGTCATCCTCAGACGGCTCTGAGGCTTGAGGGAGGTTGGATGGAGAAGAAGATCCCATCATCTAGAGACACAGCTGCAAAATCCCGAAGGACAGGGAGCTGGCCTCCAGACAAAAGAGCTCAGTAGACTGAAGCCGCCTCCAAGGTGAGCCCACTATTTGCCTGGGGAAGTCAGTGGCACTCCTTTGGGGACATGAAGGAAACAAAGGAACTGTTTTATAATATCACAGCTCACCTCCTGTTTATTGGGGACAGAGGGACATGCTAGAGCTAAATTTGGGTCCCAGTTGAACATCACAAGAAAAAAGAATTGCTAAAATGCCTGACGGAAAAGGTACTAGGCTCTGGCTGCCATCTGTTTGTTCATACATCTGTCTAAATCCACCTTCCCCTGCTAATTATTCCCCATCTCATCACAGTCACTCTTGGCACATACATCCCGCTCACAGTTTCCCATCTATATTATTTAGCATTCAAGAAGTCAGTACACTGACATAGACATACATACAAAAAGACATGTTTGATCAAATTAGCTACTTTTATAAGACCAAGGTCCAAGGGCCAACTCCTTTAGATTTGCCAAAGGCGACAATTTTGCAGAATCTTCTGAGTTTTTCCAGCAGCAGAGGTTGTTTCTTGAAGGGAGACTGAAATCACTGCTGACTCGTCTTCTCCCCCAATGATCCCCAGGCTGCTTTTTTAAAGAGGCTTTAATAATGTATCGTAAGGGAAGGTGCTGCATGAATAAAACACCAAGCCACTACACCAAGACTTGCTGCCTTAAAATCAAGCCTGGTGGTGAAAGCAAATGGGCCAGCTTTTAGCTAGAGTCTTCTGGTGTGCATCAAGAATGGAGGTTTGGATCCAAAAACCTTTTCTGAGGATGCCATCTGACAAGTGCAGGTTTGAGCCAACGTCAGCTTGTCAAGGGCTAATTTTAATTTCCTCCTAGCAGCCCGGCCACACAAATCATTACTAGCTAAGGAAGGAAGAAATGCTTTTGATTTCGCCTTCAAGAGCAGTAGAGGTGAGTATATATATGACTGACACATTAAAACATGTTATCAAAAAGGTGTTGTAGGTTGTCAAAATACATCAAGGATGCAGTGGAAAGGAAGATCCTATATCTGGACTCCCAATTTGCAGGTTATATAACTGATATCACTGTGACACCAGGGAAGGCTTTAATATTGTTAATAATACAGTAAGGGCTGGTGCATCTTCAGAAATGGCTTGCTGCACCGATGATAAAGAAAGGATTGCCTTTCTTGTCCCCAAGTCCCAGAGCTTTCCACAGACACACAAAAGCCTACCCCAAGCAGCAGATGAGCAGACTTCATCTCTGTTGTCAAGGAAACCAGTCTGCTCTTAGCTCTAGAATAGAAAGGCTGGGCCTGGCCTCCACAATGCCTTCCGCCCACCCCTCCTGATGGAGCCTGCCATCTTTCCCCCACCCTACACACACTCTGGGATGCCCAAGACCCTTTCTCTAGCAAAATCTCAGGCACGCCAAGAAAGTAGTGACTCTATTGACAGCCCAAACCAACCAGCAAGCAGGTACACAGGTCATACAAACTCATGGGAAGAAATGAGTTTACACAGAAAGGGAAAGAACAATTGGCAAGGGTGTGGGAAAAGTGCCAAGTGATGGAGCTGTATTATTGGGAATGGCTTTGAGAAGCAGGACTAACCACCCAGTCTGGCCCAGCGCTTTCTCTCTCCAAAACATCTGCCCCCTCATTTCTCCAAATGACAGCCTTAACCCACTGGCATCCACCAATGGGCCGAACCTGGTGCCCGACCAGAGGCAGGAGTGCATCCCAGGGAAGGCTTTAGGATAAAAATGCTCCTGGGAAAGGGGAATTCAGAGAGTCCAGATTATACAGGGATCTGGGTGGAGGGGAGAGAGGACCCCAATGTCACTATCCCAAGGAACAAAGAGTCTGGATGGAAACAGTGCAAGAGAAGAATACCAGTTCCCGGCAGGAAAGAGAAAAGAAAGTGACAGTATTTTGGGGGCAGGTATTCTCTGTGGAATCTGCAGAGAGGAATAAATTAAAGAAGGCCCTAAGATGATACCTGTTAAAGAACAGTCTTGCTCAAAAAGCAACCCATTGATTTGATGCCCAAACTCCAAAGTCACATATTAACTATGCTCCACATAACGACATTGTCATCCACAACAAATCACATATACCAAGGTGGTCCCATAAGATTGTAATGGAGCAGCCAGGCACAGTGGTGCAAGCCTGTAATCCCAGCACTTTGGGAGGCTGAGACAGGAGAATTGCGAGTTCAAAGCCAGCCTCAGCAACGGCAAGGCGCTAAGCAACTCAGTGAGACCCTGTCTCTACATAAAACACAAAATAGGGCTGGGGATGTGGCTCAGTGGTTGAGTGCCCCTGAGTTCAATCTCCAGTACCAAAAAAAAAAAGATTGTAATGGAGCTGGAAAATTCCTGTCAGCTGGTATTTTTACTGTACCTTTTCTATGTGTAGATATGTTTAGATCTACACATAGATGGCCTATAGTGTTCAATACAATTACATGCTATACATGTCTACAGCCTGGGAGCAACAGAGAGCACCTTGTAGCCTAGGTGTGTAGTAGGCTAGTCCAGCCAGGTGTGTGTAAATACCCTCCACAGTGCTCCCATCAAGACAAAACCAACTCAATGCATTTATCAGAACGTGTCTCATTGCTAAGCAACACGTCTGCACCTGATCCTCTGAGCTCCTGGAGCAATGGGTGTCTGTACCCTTTTCAGACTCCCTCAACCTTGCATTATACCAGTTTGGATATGTGTTTTATCTAAAGTCCTCTTAAACCAAGAACCCTGAGAGGCACATGCCAACCCACCTCCACTGCTGGGAAGAGCAGCTTGCACATGCTACGGCTAATGAAGTTTTCTCAAGTTTTCCTGAAAGGATAAATTCCCAGTTAGATGCTGTGAAATCTAACTGGGAATTTATCAGAATTTATCAGAAAAGTGTTCAGACTTATGAAGTAATTATTAAAAAGAATTTGAAGATTTTTACCTCTAGAATTTCAAACAGAGTAAGCTGGTTTTCATTTCTACTGGTGCTTTACCCAACCATCCCAATTACTGTGATTGGCTTTTATCATCATTATTATTGTTAATGTTGACAGTGATCACTTCTGTCAGCACAGAGAAATAGGGTGAGACACCTGAACAGAGAAATGAGGAGACTAAGAGAGCCCTCTGCAGCCCTGCCAGCACACACAGGATGCTTTGGGGCAGAGATTTGCATAACAATTAACTTAAGACAAAACGACTGCTTGGCCAGCAGGACTAGACTTTAATTAGACACACTCACACCCGAGTCAGTTCTGAGGGCTGTCATAGTCGTGGGGACACCATTTATGCAACCTGAAATCCAAAATATCTCAAATTCTTTGCTAGAATTTCTCAAATGCCATGGAGAATAAAAAGTGCCAGCAATGCTTTTCATTTTTGTTTCGCGCGCGCGCGCGCGCGTGTGTGTGTGTGTGTGTGTGTGTGTGTGTGAGAGAGAGAGGGAGAGAGAGAGAGAGATATTCACTTATTGGTACTGGGGACTGAACCCAGGTGTGCTTTACTACTGAGCTACATCCCCAGCCCTTTTTATTTTTTTTGTTTTGAGACAGAGTCTAAGTTGCTGAGGGTATCGCTAAGATGCTGAGGCTTGCCTTGAACTTGTGATCCTCCCAGCGGTGCTTCTTAAAGCCTCCCTTTTCTCTTTGTTCTCAGCACATCATACACAGTTATGCAGGGGCTCTTCCCTCCAACCTCACCCTCCC